>OU618532.1:41990000-43190000 GCA_914829495.1 Eilema sororculum | reverse complement strand
TAACAGACGGATATCACTCGAAGTATAAGTATCTTGTAAAATATATTTGCGTAGCCATCTTAATTAGAACTTCACTTGAGTAGATATCGATTATTAACAAGGGACAAAGCCAATCTATCAACATTTAACATCATGACGAACGCTTCGAATGTCGATTATACATACAAATAAAAAGACGCATTGTATATGAAATGATTTTAGTATCACTGTTACAATTAATAGATAATTACACTAATAACACTAGTAATAACTTTTAAGTCACACAAAAGATGTTATTTTTATAAATAGGTTAAGATGCGCAGACATCTTACTCAGGTGCGCAAACAATGATATCAAATAATTAAGTACCTATCAAAATACACTTTGTTATAATTTTCCATTATGATTGATGATGATAAGAAACTATTTAACACAAATCAGTCATTATAGTAGCCATGCTAATAGTTATTTGATAGGGAAAACACACAAATAAAGAGAAAGGAAATATCTAACTGATAAAAAATTGGATTGACCTCTAATGAACGATATAGGAACTTAGATATCTTTTAATAACGGATTTCGAATGATTTCTTGTAATAATACAAAATAAATAACACTTACTTTGTAATTCGTTGTTTTCCTTTGTTCTTGTGAAGGTAAAAGATGAAAACCCGCGAAACGACAGCCGCTCTGTGAAACTGGACGCCGAGTGAAGGGCGGGTCGGCCGGGCCTAAGGGGTGGGTTGGAGCGCAGGTTTGGGGCAATGGGGTAATGTATGGTGGTTGGCGGTGTGTCGCTTGCCGGAATGAATTTACCACCGGAAATATGATTTTTGATGTAATATTGTTTGATGTAATATACTTACACTAAACTGTTAACGGTAATAAATCATATTTTGGTTTGGATTCTATAAAGTTATGAACTATATTTTGTGCGTGTGATAGATTTGGAATAGAGATCTCGTTAGTATCTTGGATTATCATATACCTAATATAGTTGAGTAGGTCCTACTTAAAATCAGTTTCTGTCTATTTAATTTATAATTAAGAAGTAATCAATAATAAATTAGATATTCTAGCTACTTAGAGCTTTACAGGTCCCTCTTCATCTAAACTAAGTAGATTGTCTAAGTATGGTTTCTAGAATACGGATAAATATACTGTCTCAGTTACACCAAAGGCTTGCAATTAGAGCCTTTTCCCCTCGGATTCCACCCCACCGGGGCCGGTGGAGGCGGTTATATCGAACTCGAACCGACTAAAACGCACACCGTCTTGTCTTGGGGTCTTTGGTTGGCACTTAGAGCCTGGGCGAAACATTCCTACTTTTATCTTTATTCGGCTTATCTTGGTCTTTTCGCGAACGATTCAAAAACCATGAGATAATGCCTCCGATATGTTTATTCATAGATCCATCGTCCTCTTTGGAGGATTCGTTCGTACATAAGTGTCATTACTTCTCTACCAAGCTGATGATGAGAAATCCCTCATTTGTTAACGAAATAAAACGACAAAATGAGCATAAAGTTAATTTTTATACGTGTTCAGCTTAGATTTTTGTCATCTACCAGGGCGTAGTCAATTGACAGACTGTATAAAAAAACTACAACTACTGTGGTGTCCCACCGTTGGTAAAAATTTTTTCGTGGTCCCACCAAACACACACTTGACCGTTTTGTTACAATGTGGTATATAATAGTCGCTACCGCTTTCTTGAAACAAAAAAAGGCAATAAAATTAAAAATAATTCCAATAAGAGTTATATTAATATATAGCCAACCGAAAGGACAACCCCTAACTCTCATACAATCTTGGGCCCGCATGTACAGGGTTGAAAATTAGGCAATATTTAGACCATCTAAGGACATTTTGTTTGCCTAATTTTCACGACGATTCACAATGGCCAAGTTTGTTAAATCGAGCATTGTTCATAGGTTTTTAGGTTATGTTGTAATACATAATGCGGTCAAACAGCGTCTTATGTTGTGTTGTGTGTGATAGCTACACAAGTTATTCGCGTATCGCTTTTATTTGTAAGTAGGTTAGCAGGTTTTATTAGTATAGAAAAGGGCAGGTCATTAATATTTTTAGTCATTAATGTGGAATGGTCAACTATATATATTATGCTAAATAATAAAACTGATATGTCAAAGCAAAGACATGCTTTAGCTACTTTCTTGTTGCACGATATTAAACCTTATAGTTTTATGATATGCAACTGACATTTACTCTAAAGGTGGTAAAGCAATCCTTCCCTACCCTCACTTCAGATGGCAACATCTGATTGACATCCTTTTGCTACGGTTACCACTTTCCACAAGGCTGTATACATACTTGTTTGCTGTAGTAATATAGAATTCATTATATAAGTAAGTAATAAAATAAAACAACATTATTTTAAAGATAACTATATTTTAAAAAGTATTTTAATCTCTATCCCTATAAAAGTGCTTTCACTAGGCCTTAGGTCTTTCCTCCCCTTTTTAAGCATCATCATAGTTTATTAAAATATTGTCAAGGAACTGTGCAGGAGGTGTTATATTGTCTTGGTTATCCCTATTTGGCTATAAAAGTGCTTTCACTAGGCCTTAGGTCTTTCCTCCCCTTTTTAAGCATCATCATAGTTTATTAAAATATTGTCAAGGAACTGTGCAGGAGGTGTTATATTGTCTTGGAATCGTGCCCAACCGAGATACCATATTACACTCATTATGTGGGCACAGCACCCGACTGTTCTCTTACCTACAATACAATTACAGCAATGCTGTAATATAGCATTCCTACCGCTCAAAGAACTGTCAACTAATATATATACGTAATAAGTTCTACTACTTATATTCCTGGACTTTATTTTTCCTCTTAATAACCAAGTCATTTGAGATATTGACAGTTCTTGTAGGAGGTCTCTATCCACCTCTCTGCACACTTCAATGACATACACTTGTCTGTGCCCCACTGGTGATTGTGCTGGTCTGTTCTCATCCAAACATGCACATTGAGCTTGAATCCAGCTAGATTCGCAAATGATTGCATTCACCTTAAACAGAGATCATGTTATAAGCACTGAATATTCCATTAGTCATATAGGCTACTTCTTCATGAACGTTACACATATCAGTCAAAATAAATTGTTATATACAAAAGTTGACATAATTTTCTACGGGATTAGGTAGACTCGTAGTAATTTCTATTCTATAGCAGTTATCACACAGCTTGTTAACGTTAATTATAATAACAATTTCAAAAGAGCGAGAAATAACGAATAGGTACTTACTATTTGTGGTGCGACCCATTCACGTATACAAGCTAGTATCACTGCATCTTTCAATAAATGTCTGCCTATAATATTGCACCGATCGGTAGCGATTCCACAATTCACACAGAGACTCATTGTGATAGCTTTCAGCCGATGTGGCAAAGTCTAGTACAGTTTTAAAGCCAAGGTCAACAAGTGTAGCAAATAACGGTGTCCGGTAATCAAGCAAGGGTCAATTAGTTCGAAAATCATATACAATTCACAGAGTAAAAGCAGCAAAACACAATGATCTTAGGGAGCCGAAGGAAAGCGAATGCGACATTTTCAATGACAGGAATGAAAATCAGTGAAAATGACATATGATGTTACAGATTATTATGAATTCTAAATGATCGATTATTTACATAGACTTTGAATACACTACGATTATTTACAATCGATATTTTGACTTCCATTATGAAGGAGACAGGTGTCTTTCCGATTAGTGAACTGAATAACGAAAATAAAGATGCTACATAGATATTTTGAAATCATTTAATAAAGCCACGAATTTTAAATTCATAGTTATTAGTTATCGATTCGATTTCATAATCAAATCGATAAAGCAAGTATAATCATAGCGCATTTACGAAGATCGGATTAAGTATTACATTCAACGTTTACGAAGCTTGTTGATTAATGAAAATCACATTTTTAAACTTTTGTCGCACTTGGCCATTGCTGATTGTAATGAAGTTTTAACAAAATTATAACACAAAATAGACGAATTTTTTGAGGTAGGTTTGATGTCTGTGCACTCGGGCCCAAAATGGGGTATCTCCTTTCACCGTGAATTAGCTGCATTTGCAGTTCTATAATAAAAATAAAAACTTAATGTGGGTAATGTTTACCACGTGGCTTTCCTTCAGTTCGCCGTAACAAAACGGTCAAGTGTGTGTTTGGTGGGACCACGAAAGTTTTGTACCACCGGTGGGACACCACAGTGGGACCACGGTTCCGGAGGGTTGAGCTGTATGTTTACTTGCGGATGCAGAGAAACCCCTTAGTTACCTTTTACGACACCCACAGGTAGAGCTACGGTGATCCTATTCTACTCGTAATAGATTTCATTTCACGCATATGCAATCTATCTCGAGCCTAACTGGTGTTTATACCACCTTTACATCTTATTATATCTAAGTATACCAGTGAGAATCCCATGCATTACTACAGCAGGTAAATTATGCCAAAATCGACCTCTGATATTAGCCTGATATTAGTCGGAACTAACAGCAAAAATGGCATAATAGATACTTAAAAAAGTTACGTACTAGCGTGAGTAACGTATTTATCAGCTCCTAATGGATGTTGGGAATATCCTAAGCGGCAGACTCTGGCTGACGTCAGGACTGAAGAAATTGGTGGTTAATCATTATCTAATGAAACATCTGTTGCAAAATCTGGTGTTCGTTCTTGTTGCCTCGTTATAAAATTGACTGCCTAGGTAGTGAACGCAAACATTAAAGTATCTACGGTTTCGTACACTCGTCCATTGGTCAATGCTGCAGCTAAAACAATGTACAATTGCTTGTTTAAGGGCTCTTCGAAACACCCCTGTACTAATGTAGAGGTACCAGAGTAGTTATTGCATTTTTTACAAAAGATACTGAGATATTGTCCCACTCCGAGGCGCAGTCGTTTATGAGTGATAGGACCAAGTTCTCTATCTCCTTGTTTTCTGCTTCTAGAATGGCAATATGATATGAGCTGATATGAGCTTCTGTTTCACTGATTGATACTGCACTGCCACCTGGGAAACTCCATGCATCACACTTCGACATATATTTGATATGCAAACCTTGCTTTCACTGTTTAGCTTACCTGCTTCGGTTGAAATATAGCATACTTCTTGCGGAGGTGGGCTAGGCGCGGTCCGGGAACTCCGGCTGAATGGCGAGTCCATCACGAAATTTTTCAAAATGTAATGTGAATGTCAAAACCTTTATATAACGCACTAGACATTAAACACAATGTGTGCTACATTGTTGAAATTTGCAAAGTCAGAATAATCTTGACCTGGTTACAATAAATATTGTTTTACATACAGTCCGTTTACATTCACGACAAAGAATCGAATCATCACTTCAGGCTGACTCATCCTATGTCCGTCTCCTGGTTCTAGCTAAATCTCTACCAATTTTCAGCCAAATCGGTACAGCCATTCTCGACTTTTAGATAGTGTAACTAACACGACTTTCTTTTATAATTATAAAGCTATGAATTGTTGAATTTAGAGGTTACCATGATTCTACTGCTAAGACAAGATTAGTTCCTGAGGCGGCTGATTCTGATTTCGGAGCCCATAGAAAACATGAGCTTCGGGCTTGTGGAAGGTTGAAATTCCTACCCGTATACCCTACTACTAGAGGAACACTCCTTGATTAATGACCTGCAAAATGGTTTCAAGCCGGAACAGTCAACGGGTGGTTTTCTAGCGTACGTTGTCCATCACTCCCAACTAGTCGAGTTAGGAAGCTGGCAATCTAGTTGCACTGGATTGTCAACTTCCTGGAGGATTCCCCTATTCGCGTCCTTTATGACGAACGAACTTCGGATTTTTGCTGGTAAATGCATATCAACGACATGCACAGCATTCATTGCTATGCAGATGATATAGCACCTTACACGGAACTCCCGTGTAACCACCTATCAGGGATATTCTGCGGCCAAGCAGCCTGTTATTGTGGCAACGGATGCTTGTCAGTTGTCACTGCGCTGGACCGGATCCTGAACCAAAATTCCCAAGAGGGCTCTGAGAACCTGGTCGAGTGAGTTCAATGCCAAGAAGAGGCAGGCATGTGCGTTTACAGCAAAATCTTTCCTGCCTCTTGCCACTTTTAAGAGCACGCCACTTCCACTACAGGACAATCTCATTAACCTCAAAATGGATGTTCGCTGCTTTCTGTTCTGTGTTCGCTGCAATCTGAATAATAAAAAGTACATCGAGAGTATCATCAAAACAGCCTCGCGTAATAGGCTATTGCAGTCCACTGCTGGACATAGGTATATTATACCGAAGACTCAAATTCGGTCCTGCTTGGAAAACTTCTCACAACTCTGAGATAACTCCGCAAAGTACTTAATAAATGCTCTCAACAGGTTGCAGTGACGTACGGTTCGCATTATTGGGAATCCCGAGGTCACGAACACCCAAGAGCCAAGGGGAGACAATGTAAATTTAATCAAAAGATAAACTTCAGCCGCAACAGGTTAGTGTTGTAAGTTTTCATCACAAAATTACTCGCCAATGTAACAAAGAGAGGCAGCAGAATAAGCTGTTTTTCACACGAGTCAGGGCAATAAAAATAATCTAGACATGCAGGCGAAAAACTTTTGATTTGAATTATTTAATAACTAGCTTTTGCCCGCGGCTCAGCCCGCGTGGGTGTCGGTTAACGCGACCAAACTTATGTCTTTTCTCATGGTTTAATCTACCCCTACACCAAATTTCACCAAAATCCGTTCAGTGGTTTAGGCGTGAAAGCGTAATACAGACAGAGTTGCTTTCGCATTTATAATTTAGTTTAGTTGTTATAAATAGTAATTATTTAATTAAATAAATAAATATCTGATTTGAGATTTACATGGTCATTAACATGAAAAGGATATATTATATTATATATTATAACAGTCATCGGGATATTTACCATGTTAAAGATCATACTATATAGTAAATATCCCGGGGAGTGTTATACTATTAAAATAAATACCTGATTGTAATCCCTTTTGAATACTTAAGCAAAATAAATCTTCTCGGGCGGGACTCGAAACCGCAGTCTTTCCCTAATTTTCCCTATGTATTCGATTTGTTTAGTTACCATTAAGTTTAATGCTGTAAAATTCATTCAAATGTAATCCTTTTGTTTCCTATCCATCTATAAAGAACAATAGGCGCATTCTAGAGACTGGTGAGATAATAGGTCATAAGTTGGTAAACTGGACTCCATTTTACAAATCTTATATATTAAGTACATACTTACGCAAATCAGAATTGTAGTTGAAATATAGTATAAGGCCTAAAGGCCTATATAAAATCCAGTATTCATAAAATATCGTATCCATTTTTCAAGCCGAAATGACCTTGTATACCCCCACCACCCGGCTGAGGCAGTTATGTAGGACTCGAACCGACTAAAACCGCACGCCACATTATTTTCTAATAACAAAATCTTTATCTACCTTACCTACTTTGTAATTAGAAAAAAAGTTTAAATACAAACATTTTGTATTGTGAATAAGTAAATGGATTTCTACTGATGAATATTATCATTTGCTTGATTTTCCCAATTTTGTTGCACAATTTAGTTAATTTGCAACACTGATACGACGGCCCACGCCCACCCACTCGCCACCCTCTCTACGTAAGCACTTCGATTTTTCAATAGTTGCCCGTCATCTCATGAAACTATACTACGAGCGTTATATGATGATCCCTATGACGTTTCAACTGACAGTTGTATTAGTGATGCGAAACAATTTCGATAAAATACTGTTTTTTCAGGCAAATGTCATGTCATTCAGCCAGGTCATTCAACATAATAAGCAATATTTATTTATTTTGAAAAAAAGACTACGCGCATTAATGGACATAAAACACTAGATAAAAAAGTAACAGCCTTATTATATTTTATTTTACTGTACTTTAATTTTTATTCAAATTGCATAATTTAAAGAATTTAAAATTCTTTTTGAATTGAATTTTAAAGAATTCATAATTAGCTGGCTATTGGGGAGTCGTCCATGGAGGACAATAAACTATTAACACCAAAGAAAAAGAAAAGGTTATGTCATATAACAGAACCTGATGAATTTGATTTAGATGCTATACGCAATCATATTTATGGTTACTACCTACGAGGTGAACTACCGACCTGCCAGAAGTTATTATCTTCATTAAAAGCTGCAGAACTCTTCAAAGGCGGTGGCTACTTCCCTTAGAATTGTTTTGAAAAAATGTGGATTCCGCTATAAAAAATGTGACAAGAGAAAAATATTAATGGAGCGTACTGACATAGCTTTACTACGATGCGATTTTCTTCGCAAAATCAAACAAATTGATAACTGGGAGAAGGTAGTATACCTTGATGAGACATGGCTGAACGCCAATCATACTGTAGGTAAGGCATGGACGGATGACACAGCGAAATCCAGCACAAAAACTCCTGAAGGAAAGGGCCAGCGCTTAATCATTTGCCACGCTGGCACAGCTACAGGATTTGTGCCGAATTGCCTGTGGGCTTTTAAGTCAGTGAAAACAACGGAGTACCACGAGGAAATGAATTTCGAAAACTTTAAGACATGGTTTATAAAACTATTAGAAAATTTGAATGAGCCTCACTATATTTTAATGGACAATGCTTCATATCACTCAGTTCAAATTAACAAACCCCCCAGCAGCAATAACAAAAAAGCTGAAATTATAGAGTGGTTACACGGCAATGGTGTGGAAACTGACAGTCAGATGTTAAAAAAAGAGTTGGTTAGACTGTTGAACTTTCACAAACAACAGACGCACCCATCATATTTTTTGGATGAATTGGCCAAATCAAATGGACTCACGGTAATTCGGTTACCGCCCTATCACTGCCAATATAATGCAATCGAGTTGATATGGGCGCAGATCAAAGGTATCTATATTTTTTATTTATATAATATTATGTATATGCATATATTTCTAAAAATAATTACTGAATGTACAAATATTTTCAGGTCATGCAGCTAGGCATAACACAATTCCGCCATTCACGGCAAATAAAATGATGGTTTTATTGGAAGAAGCTTGCGCTCAAGTGACAGCTGACGATTGGCGAAAAGTGGTCGAAAGAACGAAGAAAATTTGCTTACAAGACTGGTATCGAGATGTACAATACGACAATATCATTGACCAACCGTTAATAATAAACGTCACGGATAGCTGCAGTTCAGACTCAGATTTTGAAGATCCGATTGACCCTGTATCAGATTCAGATTGATATAAATAAAATACAAAATCAAAGCATTTGTTTTATATTTCCAACAAATTATCGATATTTTGTTTATCGATGTGTCCCTTCTTAGTCGATAACAGCTTGACGACGTAACTTTTGCAGCACGTACCATGTACATTTGCATTGAGTTTTTTTCTATTATTTCCGAACATTACGTAATAATTTCTTAATATTCATTTTTATAATTTACAATTGTACACAATTATGATTTTTTCGTCTTTTTAATGGACCTCTAAAGGATTTGATGTGATAGGACGTCAGTACAATGTTAAGCGCTAACGAACTGTCATAGGGATCATCATTCACCGAGCTTATTATAGGTATCAATGTGTTTCACATGGCAACATGGTACAGGTTACGCTGTTCGTCAACATTACACAACGTAACACGAGATGGCACTACTTGTTGCTGTGAAGCACAATGAGAAGGCGTATTTGCTTTTTTTTAACCGCACGCTGACTTTGGGTCTTTGGTTGCCGGAGACGAGAATGCAGGGAAAATATTTTTCCTGCACACCGGCCGACCCAGGACCATCTCTTTCGAGATGGCCCCCTTCGGATTGTGGGGACCATAGTGTTCCCATCTAGCCGCGGGTATGGTGCCGCCGCCGCGAGTAGGCCGTATTTTGCTTTGGAGCTTGTGCTGTGTGCCCGGGGAATGATGTTTTATACGTCAAGCAGGAACATGGCCGCTTACAAAAATGGCGCAAACACTAGGTACATATAAAAAATTATAGCATCTTAATAATATTACGTCAATGTTATTAATTTATATGAATTATATTATTATTGTTACTAATTAATTTATTGAAGACTTTTTTGGGTAGCGCACTGTCGCGTCTCCTATTGGTGGAAGAAATGGTGACCATTTGGTCATCATTTTTTTATTGAAATTTTAGAGTGTGAACAACATATCTAAATAAAAATATCGTTGGCCCGGGGAGGTTGATGAGGTATGTCGGTCTCGAACCGATCAGCGGGGTATTTAGTCATATCTGCAAGCTATGCCAAGGAAACAGGTAGAAATGCCATAGAAAGGGTGTTGTGTGCATCTGGGTATCCCTGTGCCCCAAGTGGCCTTTAGATTACTAAAGCCTAGATGAAAATAGGCTAGTTTACAAGTTACAAGCATCTGAGCCACCGAGATCGCTTACAGCTTGATAACCCGCTTATCATTGAGTTTTTTTACAAACTGCCTTTCCATTATTCCCATCTGTCCTGTTAGATTGTTCTGTTGACAGGACTAGAGGGACTTTTTATTCCCATGAGCGCTGGCCTGGGGGTGATCGGTGGAGCCGCCTGTCACCCTAGCAGAAGCAGGCCGCGGCGGCGGCACAAAGTGCTTTCCCACCGTACCCGGGGCTAGATGGGAACGCTATGGTTCCCACTACCCGAAGGGGGCTATCTCGAAAGAGATGGTCCTGGGCTTGCCGGTATGCGAGAGATATGTTTTCTGCAATCTCACCTCCGGCAACCAAAGACCCAAAGACGGCGTGAGTTTTAGTCGATTCGAGTCCGACATAACCGCCTCCACCGGCTCCGGGGGGGTGGTATCCGTGGGGATTTTTGCACGTTAAAAAAATGTTTATGTGCGTAACGGTGGTAGCCGCTTCTCTTGGGCTCAGACAAGTCATACCTACCATCATTAAATTTGAAATATATAACATCTTTCCATAAAGTGATTACTTTTGCGCCCTGTATACAGATACGCGACTAAGGCGTGATCTGAGTAGGATTTACTACAAATATACCTACAAGTGAGCCTGCTCCTCTAGGCAAGTATAAGTAAGGTATTTCGAATAGAATAGAATTCATTGATCAACATTGACAACTCAGCTGTTCCAGCCAGAAAAACACAGTAAATCACAAAAACAATTTTCTTTTTCAGTAGCTTTCTTAGTAGGGCAGTGTAAAAAACTCAATTTTGAGTTATTTATAGGTATAGGTCTACCAGAATCTCATGGCACGATTTAAAAAAAAAAGAATTACGATTTTCATATGGCAATGTTGATGTCATCACGTCAAATTCGATCATCTCACAGAGATGGAACTCCTATACGACTATTTATTTAAATGGACATAAGACGCACATGCGCACAAGTCTGACCTGCATACAAAGTTCACAAAGTTTGACATGATATACACCGAAATGTCAATTATTTTATTGTTTCAAAGTTTCTGGTCTTTGTAGCGGTTTGTCAAATCATTTGGCTCGTACCATTTTGATACTTTTACATGGATTTTTATTCTTTGCCACGTGTATTATTATAACATCTTTGTGATGATGATCATGAAATAATACCAAGTTGTAGTTATTTAATTTTTTATCGATATTATTGAATATTTAGTTCAGCTATGACGCATTTTAGGTTTACTTTAATTTGGTTTCTACAATTATTTTAGTTGGTTTTTAATAAATTTATCCAATGTAAGCTCAACATAGACCGAGATGAATGCGAAATTCTCTTGCGATCTATACATTTGCACTATGGATGAAATGATTATGGCGAATAACTATCGAAAATATGTTCTGAAAGACGGTATTGTGGACATTTGTTGGGCATACCACCGCTCTGGAGAATCATTTAGACACATTATGTCCTGTTGCTTTCGTCCTAGAGTATTTGCAAAGTCACAACCAAGACCATGTATATCAGTAATTTTCCTTGAAATACGATCTTGTGATTTCGAGGGTGCCATACTACAGGTATGTGCGTGTGCCCGATCCAATTCTCGAAAATGGCCTTGTTACATTTTATTGGGATAGATCTATCATTCATTACAGACAGTGTTGATTGTATTGTCACCAATAAGCTTAATAATAAAATGAGTAAAGCTACTTGCAGTAGGTACTCCTTCACACAGCACGCAATCTAATAGCATTAAAGAAATAAATAATGTGATGATTTTGAAATGGGAAGGTTTAATGTCATTGGTCAAATAAAAGTACAAGGTTTGTCAACTCGTGCAAGATTTGTATCTATCCCCATAAAAAATCTTTAATGTATTGTGAATATGTCAAAAACGCCACTGGACTGACATAACAGGACTGATCCAATCGCGAAATATTGTTTTCCATGTGTATCGTAAAGTACGAACAATCGTAACAACAGGAATACTTCGCTACAGGTAGGGTGGTAGGGTAGGCTCACTGGCTTTTTCAGGACGTGGATCCTTTTCGCTAGCTCTTGGGACCCGAATTCGATGGAACGGCGAGAGGGGTTCCCGTCTTGCTGGATTATTCCAGCAGGGTTGAACCAATAGGGCACGAGTGTGGTGATACTTACAAAAAAGTGATAAGGCCCTTGTTGAAAACTTGTCGTGTGGACTGGTGAGCTTATATTATGACATTACCAACGTCAACGGGTGCCAACAGGAATAAAATAATGTTAATAGGTATAACATAAAAGTTAATTGATGGCACTAGGAATATCATTATAAGAATATTTCACTTCAGCAGTTCATGAAGTTGTTGATCATTTTTTCAAGAATAACAATAAAAATCTCTAAATAATACCTAAATAAGTCTACTGCTATGTATGAAATACAAATAAAAAAAATGGTTTTATTTTAATTGCTTATTATATTTAAATGGTCCCTGTGTATTGTTTAAAAATGAATATATTTTCCCCACAATTTAAAAGTATCAAGATAGTTTAATCCAATTTCCCCAGTATTGCACTTTACAATTTTCTAATTTACAATTTGCCATGAGATTCTGGTACACCTATACCTACTCGTTTCGTAAAAATAAAGATTTTGACCAGTTTCGAAAGCAAAATCGTTAGGTGGTACTTGAACCGAGTAAAAGGACTATTAAGAACAGAGAAAATGATTTTCGACCTTAATAACATTTTCATAATTACATATCATTTCGCACAAATAGATGCCGCTGATCACGAATATACGAAAAAGAACTCTGTTCTATGTGATGTCAATAAGGTCCAAAATTGCTTGCACTAGTCGACCGGCCGGCTACCTGCTGATTATGTGTTCATTTGCCTCACGGCCATAGCTTGTCCGGCCAAAATCTGTCGGTGCTGACCGAATCTTTTTCTTCGAAACGAGTATACCATTTGAATGTATAAGACATTTTAGATTTTAGTGTATTTTAGTCAGTTTCACTACCCCAGAATTAGCGTCACTGTTTTTTTTTGGGACAACCGAACTGTCATAAGTGTCAAAATACGTGTCAATTAATAACTGGGTTTTCTTACAGCAAACTCAGTTAATATGAGACATTTCGCCACAAGCAGGTACTGATGATGGAGATGATGACTGATGATCTATATCGAGGATAAAACGTCGCATATAGATATATAAAGTAAAGCCAACGAGACGAGAGAAATAGGTAAACAAAGCGACCATTATTGAGTTACGTTGCGATAACTAGTGATTATTTTCTCTGTCCTTGTCGCACATGTTACACGTACGCGACAATGGCCGAGCGACAGCTGTCGTTGGGTGTTTCGTAGTACAGGAAAGCTGTCAGTACAGCGGTTCTAAACTTTCAGATCCGCCATCTCATGAGCAATTTCATTCCTGTCTGGAATGCGCTTGAAATGATAAATGTTTGGAACCGCTGAAACTTTGTTTACCTTTTTTCTCTCGCTTCGTTGGTTTTTGTAAATCCAACGATTCCGTAAAACGCCGAAAATAGAAACTACTGCAGTTGTCACTGTCAAATACATACTGTTTCATTGCAAATTGATGACATTTTATTTACGTTTTGATCATATTGAAAGGAAAGTGGCGTTACGGAATTGGTAGTTTTACTATTATGTATTTTACTTTCTCAATATTGAATCGCCAGCAGACCATACAAAAAAAATCTAGCAACAGTTGAGATGCCGCACGTACGGCAAAATGATATTACGACGACAAAAGTGCAAAATTAGATGCACTATCTCTATGTCATATGTGAGATGTTCCTAAAGCTTCAATAAACAAAGTACAACAAAAAATATTTATGAGTGAAAGTGAGCTGCGAGTTGAACACTTTTGGACAGGCATGTCGCTTGTTATCGGTCGTGTGTCCAGTATTGCGTTATACACAATGCGAATACTTTGTTTTTAATTCGATAATCTAAAGTCTTGGCTTTTTTTTTACTATGGAGGCGTTACCATGGTGTAAGTACTTTCTTTTAACCCTATTAATAGCTCATAAAAACGCATTTTAGTGAATAAATTCGTAGTTATGTTTATATAGTGAAATACTTCATTTTTTGGTAACTAAGTATGCAATTTGTTTGAGACTTAAAATATTTCCATGGAGTTTCGAGTCAAATCATATATTAAAGAAAAGGTTTTAATGTTGACTAGACTACAAAACTGGTTTTATTTGCACATAATGGCACATATTTGCAAATGTGTGGTTTATGTTTTAGTTAGTCGAAACGAATCTAAATGAGGATAGTGAGGATGATGAAGAACTAAGATGATTCGTGATTGTTATAATGTAATTATGTCTCCCTTTTATGTATGTAGGTACTTATGTATATGTTAAAATTTTATTATTACAAATATATGATTTATAATGCCTTGTTTCTTTTGATCAAATTAATCGTGTAAAATAACTAAGTACTAATTTTAGGTAGGAACTTAGGTATATACTTAGGAATTTTAATTTATACTCTGGTAAGGTAATAACTACATAACATATATGTGAAGAGCATATTCAAGGTATTTTTTTATCTTTATAGTATTGTCGTCGTAAATCATTTAGCAGTACGTGCGCCGGCAGCTTCTTATTGAAGTTTTTTATTTTTTATTTCCCAAAGCAAAGCAGCTGTGAGTATTCAACTTTGAAGATAGCCAAAAAGATAAGCATACACCTTTACTCACACTCTTGCATGAAAGGTGTATACATATTTCCTTGAGTGTGTGCACATCGCGTAGTGAGATATCTCCTTAGGTTAAATACTCAAAGGGCCAAGACATGTTCAAATAATAGACATTACTCAATACTTTCACTTCGAAACTACTTTTTGAAAGTAACACTGGGTCTTTTAAACGGGAGTGAAAAATAATGATCGAGGCCGTCAAGATAGCGACCACGATTTTAGAGCCAGAATCTGTAATAGCGGTCACTATTCTGCGGACTGAATCATAACTTACCATCCGACGGGACCGAAATATACAAAAAAAATTGTTGGGAAATTACGATTTTGTTACACTTTGCAAATATATCTGATTGTTTACAATTTTTTTTTATATAGACCACATAGGTATATTACGCCAAAGCTTCGCATAGCCATAATTCTTTATTTCTAGTATATTTGATAGATTATGCAGTTACAGTTACAGTACACAAGGTGGCGTAGGCAGTCTCCTCGGGTAGCAGCACAAGATCGCCGCTTTTCTGGATTCTTGGCCTTGATTAAGGTGACATCTGGGCACTAAGAAAATAACACTGATCAGGGTAAAATAATATAAAAATGTGTTTTAAATATCATATATTATTATAATACTTACATAGGTTGTAGGAACGGTGATGACGAAGTGTAGTCCTTTATAAATATAGGAACAGGTATATGGGAATTGTTGTCAGCAAAGGATATATACAACTTTATATGAAAAGAAAAGTCATTCTATAAATAAGAACAGATAATAGAACACTAATCATTTTTT
The DNA here is from genome assembly GCA_914829495.1 of Eilema sororculum. Taxonomy (NCBI): domain Eukaryota; kingdom Metazoa; phylum Arthropoda; class Insecta; order Lepidoptera; family Erebidae; genus Eilema; species Eilema sororculum. The sequence goes on along the minus strand of OU618532.1, from coordinate 43,174,110 downwards.
ATTATTGAATTATTACAGTTTTTCATTAACAGTTTATATTAAAATTTAAACATTTAACTCTAAACATATAAAACTACACCAATGTTACATAGCGTATGGTTATGATAACGTAACCTTATCTCCTTACTAATAAAAATTGTACATTAATTTTCCTTTTATCTTCATTACAGTCCTATCTCGAAGCTCAAACACGAACCCCATAATTAATTGTTATATAGAATATACTTTGGGGCCCATAGCGAGCACGTCTCAACCTACTAACATATATGCCATCTATTGTAAACGGCAAAGGAGGTAAGTGTATAAGTCATATAAATTTGTACTTAACCCCTTTGTCATTTGTACTAAAGAATGCCATTTGGTATATTTTTTATTAGTAAGTCCACGACTTTTAAAAAGTCGTGTATTCTTAATAACTAACATTGATTATTTTCTACACTAAGAACATTATGCCCTATCCTTTTTATAAAAAAATTGTCATATATATTTTACAATAAAATATATTGTTATATGGCCTGAATGTCTACATGCCGTAACTGATGGTGTAAGAAGCGATCGATAAAACACAAAATATAATATGTTATAATGGGATATATTATTAAAGATATATTAACATTTTCGTTATAATATTTTTGTTGAAATTACTGTATCGTTGTTTATTCGAACTTAAACAATATTATAGGAATTATACTATAATACACAATTATTTCGTGACATTAAGAACGTCAGTGTCATTTAGATGCAAATGGCACGATTTAGATCTTTGTTTTGTTTGCACAATAATGTTTATACTTCTATATAAATATATAAATTACAATACAGTGGGAAAAAAACCTAAATATTTGACCTGAATTTTATTAGATATTTTATATCATGTGTAACATAAAAATGCAGATTTTACGAAACCAAAATGTAAAACCAAACTTGAAAATGGACTAGTCAAAATAAAATCAAATAAATGACGCAACACAATGTAATACTAGGTATTGTTGTTATAAACTAATAAAATATGATCCTAAAACTGAATCTTTGGGTTCAATACTTATAACTTATTTAAATTTCACTACGTTAAGCAACACGTGCTAAACGGATCAATGTCATTCGACGCATTGTCCAGAGCCTTGCTTGTCATAATTACTATCTTCTCATATGACTGTCTTTGAGTGAAGCTCAAAAACCCCAATGTGATTTAAAGAAACATATTTTGTTTAACATTTTGATAGATCAATTGCCACGGTTCTGGATATTTTACCCAATGAGACTGATCCAACTAAATAGACGACTTCTACTATTAATAATAAACAACATTACTATTATATAATAATGTCTAATACATGGTACTACAGAACAATTATTATTAAACACCGACGGTTGTCAAAAACTTAATCTAAGCATTCTAAGCGGCATCCAACCTAAATAGAAAATGGTAGAAAATATTTTTTTAATAGCAATACTAAACATTTTCTACTATTTCTTTTCTTATTGTCCTTTCCATGTATGACGCTTAGGTATCTATTCTGACAGCCGTCGACTTTTTACATTATATATTATGCAATGATTTAACAAGATAAGTAGAAAATTTGTAACAACACAATTTGTCTAGAGGGGACAGATATGGTGTAAATATGTTTTTTTAATGAATATTATGAAGATAACAATAACTCGGTTCATCTACGTTATCTGATGTGTAGAATAAGCGGCAGAAGAAAAATCAAACTATTTAATATTTGATAACATAATTTTACCTATTTTACACAGATTATTTGTACATATTGTACGAACTACGTTATACAATACATATATTGTATTATGATTTTTTTATAGTAAATACAGAATGTTTGCCAATCCACACTAATCGACTCATCTCCTTATAAGCTAGTTATATCTTCATTTATTTAGAGCGATGATAATATAAGATAAGTTTATAATCATATGACCAAATAGCTCTAGAGTGAACGCCAGACATACATCATACACTTAAAGTGAAAAATCTCTAGGCGTGTTTTTGTCAATTAAAAGTTAAGAAATAGAATATATTTTGGGTGAACTGTAATCATAGAACTCGCGTCACAGTAACGTCACGTCCGATAGACGGCGATACAACGGTAAACTTTTTTAATTTTATAAGTCCTGTTTTTGACACATAGTAAATATTTTTGTTGCGTAGGATAACGCCCGTCCCAGTCCCCAGTATTGTGTCATACAAATACAATAAAGTCATGAACCCATTAAAAATCGAATCTTTGAGAGTCTTTAGCCGCGTGGTTCCCGTCAGAGAAAAATTTGGGCCACCCTTCTCTTCCTATGCGGTGTCGTAAAAGACGACTAAGGGATAAGGCTGTTTAGCATCAGACAGATGTATACAGCCCAAACTCAGCCTCAGATATAGTGCCCGGAATATTATGGCAATAGGCTCACCCCCTATTACATGGAACAGACTACAATTATTGGTGAAATGTGGGTGTTAATTCACTTCTGTGTTAAATGTATTTAAGCCCTAAATCAACTCTCGACTCAATATTCAGATCTGTTTTTTTTTATTACTATCAAATAAAAATAATAATAGCTGTGCAAGAAGTTTCTTTAGCAATGGTATCAAGAGATGCTTTATATTTTTTAAATTGATTATAAATGCTTTGATATAAGAAGTTGATCATATTTACATGTAAAGAAGGAATGCTTTTTGAAGGAATGGTTAATGCATAGAATAAATACCTATACATAGAATAAAGTTACATGTGGTTTTGAACAGATTTTTGGTAGATAGATAAGTTTTTTTGTCGTTAATATTACTCGTGCTTGCACGCAGAGTGCGAGCGAAATGGTATTATGTCAGTATTACTTTAGATTTATTCTCAACGGCCCCGGGTATATGTCCCCTCACGGGGTCCGATGGGGAGACCATGTATCGTTGCAATAATATGACGTAGTGCTTTAATAGTTAGGGTCCCCTGACATGACAAAGGTTAAAACAAAATATTAATTCAAATCAAAGTTAAATGTCAAACATAATTTATTTTCAACTTTTTGTATATGTTTTTTGTGGCGGGGGTTTTTTAATTTTTAATATAAGTTTTATTTATTATTTCAGTCAGAGAGTAAGATTAACTTACACTCTGATATAAAGAAATTTGTAGAAGTATCTTTATTCGATGTGTAGGTCGTATTGAACACCAATCTCATTTATACAAAAAAATAAATAATAAAAGCAAATTCAACTATTTAAATATTTTCTCAATAATTTGTACGTTTCATCCAATTTTCTAAACTTGCACCATATAGTTGTGCGAAATAAGCAAAATTCTAAAAACTTTCGAACTATGATCAAGGCTAACTAAACTGCGTTGCCATATTTTACTCCATGTTCTAAGCCTGGATTTATAACTTTCACAGTTGCATTTCACCAATGGAACTCCGTCAAGTAAACTAGGTTTAAAGTTTTTGTCACATGACTGTCATTGAGTTTGGCTTGATCGCGTTTCCTGTACAGTCCCTCTACACAAGTGGCGATACGCCTGTAGAATAGAATAGACTGATCAATGTATGGGATTGACAAACGTTGACGACTGATATAAACGTTAAAATACGTGTCAATCCCACAACATTCATCATTTTATTCTACAATACGTCAAAGAATTGCCACTTGTCTAGGTGACAGTTATAGTTCAGCCACTTTCTAATATTGACGTGTAAACGTCTAAAATTAAATTAAGTAAATTAAATTTACAAAAGTTTTATAAAAAAATTTGATTGAGAAAAATTTCGCCACTCTCTTGTGAGGTACCTATATAATTTTAGAGATTTTAAATAAACTTCACCAATCTTCATAAAACTATGAAATCGTAGAAATAATAAAAACTAGCAAACTATATATTACATTGAATGGGATAAAGTATATACCGAGATTTTGATATAGTTCGGATTCCCTTTTAATCTTTACAATAATTTACTTGAATTTTAATAGTAAAAATCATATAAAAATGTAGAAATAATGAAATTAAAACGAAACATTTTCATCATAAATTCATTCAGTTCGTATTATGGTTCTATCTATGAACTAGATGATAAACAGACATACGTTACAAAAATACAAATCCTATCTACTTGACAAATCTTATTACACATTCATTACACATTCTTATTAACAGCAGTATATTCTGCAAAGAGTACATGAAAGATTAATCACAATTGACAAGCTGCATTACTCTCAGAATCGTTTGACATTTGTTGATGTGGATGCATTCTAGCTTCTCAGGTGTAGATGTCACACCAAACATAGAAAAGTACAATTAGACCAGATGTTAGTGAACTTTTTTGTGCAAATTGTGATTCTTTTGACAAAATTATAACACGATATCCTGATTCAATGCAGGAAAAGTTCAAAATACAACAACATTGAAAGAAAATGAGAGAATTCTTGCTTTCACGACTCGTGATTATACGAAACATTATTTAATTCGAGGGAGTGATTATTCTTCTATGCTATGTAGATACATTTTTCAAATATTTACACAGCAGAATATAGAAACGCATTGTTGTTATTATTATTCATCGGGAATCTATATTTACAGATTTAATTAGATTATAAATATAGACTCCTGGTTTTCAACCAGGAAGTCCGTGAATGCATTGATAGGAGCGATAGCTTGTAGTGACATTTGACCATTTGGCGGCCAGGCGAGATTCGGGCCAAACACGACCGCCAGATTCGTAGAGGTCATCTTATTCAAACAAGCGCGATCTTGTACCTAAAATGAAGTAATGGAATGTATCACACTGGTGCTTTGCTTATTTCGGCCGGCAAACTTCTTAATAAACGTGAGAATATGCCAATAAAAGGGCCGATCAACCGCTGACGGCGTACAATCGCACGTGATTGGTTAAACATTATCTATGGGTACGTCTTAAATAAGTTTGCCGGTCAATAACAGAGTATCGAGTAAAGTAAAGCTAACGAGACCGAGAGAAAAAAGGTAAACAAAGCGACCATTACTGAGTTACGTTGCGATAACTAGCGATCATTTTCTCTGTCCTTGTCGCACATGTCACACGTACGCGACAGTGGCGGAGCGACAGCTGTCGTTGCGTGTTTCGTAGTACAGAAAAGCTGTCAGCACAGCGGTTCTAAACTATCAGATCAGCCATCTTATGAGCAATTTCCACGGAGGACAGAATATGAGAAGCATAAGAGAATAAATAAATAAAAATAAATAAAATGATTAAGTAACGAGATGCACCATTGATATTTTGCCTAATAAAAACGCTTCGCCAAATGCGGGTGGGAAGAGAGACGCGCGGGGTGTCAAAAGTCGAAGGACGTCGTAGGTAGGACGTTCCTCTCCCACCCAGTGGTGTCTCACTCCCACCTAGTGCGGCATAGCGAAACCGATCAGAAACAGAGCAAGCAAATTGTCATTGTAGTTTGATAACTCGCAACTAAGCGCTGCACAGAATTCTAGGAGGCGATTGGCACACTTCAACGCTCGACGCGGCGTCACGCGTCGACGCGCGTGAACGCGGGAGCGCTGTTCTACTGTCACGCGTGGAGCGGCGTTTTTAGTATAGTCCGAGAGATATTAGAATTTTTTTGGTAGGTAGGCGTGTGAATTAATCAAAATTTTGAGAAAAGTAAAGTAAAATATTGAATAATAAAGCCATCCGACCATTAGCTCGATAGCCCAGACTATATTAAGAACGCTAGAGATGAAAAGAAAATGATTAGAAGTGCAAGCTATTTTCGACCTTATTGACATGACATAGTAACTAATTTTTTTCTTATTTCGTGATCAGCGTCATCTATTAACGCGAAAAGAGACGTAACTAAGAAAATGCCATTTAGGTTGAAAGTCACTTGCAGTCTCTACGTGTTCCGATAACGAGCCAAAACAGTGGTGTCGGCTCCAATACTCGATATTGGGCATCGATATTTGACTTCATCCGATCTCGGATGTCGGATATTGGATATCGGACGTCATTTGATGTGAAAGCGCTCTAAATTTGACGTTTAATAGTCATGTTGCATTGCAATAATATTAATTTAAAATTCGTCTCAAATACCTACACAGAAATTTCTAACAGCTCTCGGACTAAAAATCCCTCGAAAATCACGCGCGTGATGGCAGATTTCAGTGTGCCATACCTCGCGTTTTCTGCTTGTACGCGCGTATTCTGCGGCAACGCGCGTGATTGCGTTGTCAGTGTGTGAGACCCCGCGTTTTTCTATTTCAAAATGAGCTCCGGATTGGCACACTGCGACGCGTGACGCGGCCCGTAAGGCGATTGGCACACTGCGACGCGCGACGCGGCGTCGAGCGTTGTTGCGTCGACGCGGCGCGGCATCGCGTTCGTCGCCTCTACGGAGCTCATTTTGTATAGAAAAACGCGGGGTCTCACACACTGACAACGCAATCACGCGCGTTGCCGCAGAATACGCGCGCACAAGCAAAAAACAGGCGTGAAGGCGGGTAAAACGCGAGGTATGCAACACTGAAATCTGCAATCACGCGCGTGAATTTCGAAGGAGTTTTAGTCCGAGAGCTGTTAGAAATTTCTGTGTAGGTATTTGAGACGAATTTTAAATTAATATTACTGCAATGCAACATGACTATTTAACGTCAAATTTAGAGCGCTTTCACATCAACTGACGTCCGATATCCAATATCCGATATCCGAGATCGGATGAAGTCAAATATCGATGCCCAATATCGAGTATTGGAGCCGACACCACTGTTTTGGCTCGTTATCGGAACACGCAGAGACTGCAAGCGACTTTCAATCTAAATGGCATTTTCTTAGTTACGTCTCTTTTCGCGTTAATAGATAACGCTGATCTCGAATATAAGAAAAAAAATAGTTACTATGTCATGTCAATAAGGTCGAAAATAGCTTACACTTCTAATCATTTTCTTTTCATTTCACAGGTGTTCACTAAAATAAATCATCTGTCCTTTTCTATCTGATCATGAAAGAAACAGATGCAATTAGAAAATTTTAGAGAATTTTAAGTTTAGAGATGTAACAAAATTAGCAACAATATTTTACTTTACTTTTCTCAAAATTTTAGATTATTTCACACACCTACCTACCAATAAAATTCTAAATCTCTCGAACTATACTAAAAACGCCGCTCCACGCGTGACAGTAGAACAGCGCTCCCGCGTCCACGCGCGTCGATGCGTGACGCCGCGTCGAGCGTTGCAGTGTGTCAATCGCCGATGATCAAAATTTTAAATACCTAGATGACGTTTTTTTTTAAATAAGGCCATCTCTCGGATTAAAGCAAAATTATTTAGGCACCCTAAATGGTTTGACCTTATACCGAAAGATGGCTCAATGTTTTTATTTAAAATTTTAGCTAAATATACTATTTATTAAATAAGACAAAATGTTTGGAATTAGGCGATTGGCACACTGCGACGCGCGACGCGGCGTCGAGCGTTGTTGCGTCGACGCGGCGTCGCGCTCGTCGCCTCTACGGAGCTCATTTTGTATAGAAAAACGCGGGGTCCCACACACTGACAACGCAATCACGCGCGTTGCCGCAGAATACGCGCGTACAAGCAGAAAACGCGAGGTATGGCACACTGAAATCTGCATTCACGCGCGTGTTTTTCGAGGGATTTTTAGTCCGAGAGCTGTTAGAAATTTCTGTGTAGGTAATTGAGACGAATTTTAAATTAATATTATTGCAATGCAACATGACTATTTAACGGCAAATTTAGAGCGCTCTCACATCAACTGACGTCCGATATCCAATATCCGATATCCAAAATCCGATATCGGAGATCGGAGGAAGTCAAATATCGATGCCCAATATCGGGTATTGGAGCCGACACCACTGTTTTGGCTCGTTATCGGAACACGCAGAGACTGCAAGCGACTTTCAACCTAAAAGGCATTTTCTTAGTTACGTCTCTTTTCGCGTTAATAGATGACGCTGATCACGAATACAAGAAAAAAAAAATCTCTAGCGTTCTTAATATAGTCTGGGCTATCGAGCTAATGGTCGGATGGCTTTACTTTACTTTTCTCAAAATTTTAGATTACTTCACACACCTACGAGGGTCAAACTGAAAGTTCTTAGAAAATCAAAAACTGATTACATTAGCCAGTTATTAGTTTTATTATATCTTTTCAAAATATTGTCCATTCACGTCAATACACCGCTGCATGCGATGGAACCACTGGGAAAAGCACTTTGCCCACTCGTCCTTAGGGGTCTCTTCAATGGCATCGCGATACGCAGCCACCGCTTCTTCAGCATTCATAAACCGCTTTCCTTTAAGTTTTTTTTTTAATTTTTGGAAATAAATAAAAATCACAAGGCGCGAGGTCCGGGCTATACGGCGGGTGACCCAGTAATTCAACGTTTGATGTCGCCAAATAGTCGATCGTTCGCTTGGCGGTGTGCGATGAGGCGTTGTCGTGGTGAAGGAGGATCCTACTGCGAGGTCGTTTCTCTCGAACTTTTTCCAAGACAAGTGGCAAACAATTGGTAGTGTACCATTCTGCAGAAACTGTTTTTTGATCCTCTAACACAATTGTTGCGAAATGACCTATCCTTCCAAAGAACGAGGCCACCATTTTTTTTCCCGCACTTCGATCTCTCTTCACTTTAGTTGGCAACTCCTCGAAAGGAAACACCCACTGAGCAGATTGTCTTTTGGTTTCAGGATCATAACAGTAAATCCAGCTTTCGTCACCTGTTAGTATGTCGAACACAGCATTAGAGTCACCTCCGTTAAATCTTTCAATCATTTTACGGCACCAATCCACACGATGGAGTTTTTGAGCCTCAGTCAAATTATGAGGTATCCACCGGGCGCAAAGCTTCCTGACCGCTAAATGTTCGTGGAGGATTTTGTGCACTTGACTCATACCGATGCCTAAGCTTGTCCGAATCTGCTGATAGGTCACTCTTTTGTCAGTCTGTATCATACGCCGCACAACACAGATGTTATTTTCAGTCGTCGCCGTAGAAGGCCGTCCCTCACGTAAATCATCAGTGAGATTAGTGCGACCACGTTTAAACTCATTAAACCAGTTGTAAACAGTCGCACGAGATGGGGCTTCATCGTGAAAGGCCAATCGTAGTCTATCATAACTTTCTTGTTGATTTAAATGACATCGAAAGTCATAAAAAATCATTGCACGAAAATTTTCTCGTGTTAAATTCATGTTAACGTGACACAGACAATTTTCAATTTGCCGCCAAATCGTAAAACAAATGATAAATGAATGAAAGATATACTCAGTAATATTGGCAAAGAGTTCTATTTTCAAATTTTAGAATTATTTTTTTATTGTATTGTTTATAAGTGGCCAGTTCTAAGAACTTTCAGTTTGACCCTCGTACCTACCAAAAAAATTCTAATATCTCTCGGACTATACTAGCTCTCTCGCGTCAACGCGCGTCGACGAACGACGCCGCGTCGAGCGTAGTCGCGTCGACGCGGCGCGGCGCGGCGTAGCGCTTATCGCCTCTACGGCGCCCATTTTATATAGAAAAACGCGGGGTCCCACACACTGACAACGCAATGACGCGCGTTGGCGCAGAATACGCGCGTACAAGCAGAAAACGCGAGGTATGGCACACTGAAATCTGCCATCACGCGCGTGTTTTTCGAGGGATTTTTAGTCCGAGAGCTGTTAGAAATTTCTGTGTAGGTATTTGAGACGAATTTTCAATTAATATTATTGCAATGCAACATGACTACTTAACGGCAAATTTAGAGCGCTTTCACATCAACTGACGTCCGATATCCAATATCCGACATCCGAGATCGGAGGAAGTCAAATATCGATGCCCAATATCGGGTATTGGAGCCGACACCACTGTTTTGGCTCGTTATCGGAACACGCAGAGACTGCAAGCGACTTTCAACCTAAATGGCATTTTCTTAGTTACGTCTCTTTTCGTGTTAATAGATGACGCTGACCACGAATATAAGAAAAAAAATTAGTTACTATGTCATGTCAAGAAGTCGAAAATAGCTTGCACTTCTAATCATTTTCTTTTCATCTCTAGCGTTATTAATATAGTCTGGGCTATTGAGCTAATGGTCGGATGGCTTTACTTTACTTTTCTCAAAATTTTAGATTACTTCACATACCTACCTACCAAAAAAATTCTAATATCTCTCGGACTATACTAGCTACCCGCGTCCACGCGCGTCTACGAACGACGCCGCGTCGAGCGTTGCAGTGTGCCAATCGCCTTACTAATGAACTCGGGTGAAATTATTGTGGTGATATGTTCACAAAATGGATTGATTTATTATTACAACTATTAACATGTAAGACAACGTTACTTGTTTCGTCTCTACGCCAGATGGTGCTGTAAAGACATTTCTATCTAAAAAATAAAAATAAAAATATAGCGGAGTTACTGATGTTTCAATTGCCTATCTGTACAATTTGTACACACTTGTACCGCACAATTCATTCATAAATCAGGTTAAAGCTATTTTTATTGTTGAACTTTTAACCAAAAATGACAACACGTTTCACTAGAAGTAAATAATGACGTCACAGACCGAATGAGTCCATTTGACGTTTGGATGGCACGCGGCTCGATTACCTTGTAAGGACTCCGCTATCATTTCCTTCTCCATGGCAATTTCATTCCTGCGTGGAATGCGTTCGAAGTGATACATAATAATTTTCAAATAAAAATGTTTGGAACCGCTGAAACTTTGTTTACCTTTTTCTCTCGCTTCCTTAGCTTTACGTTCGTTCGAATTTTAACATTGTGTATGAAAATCCTTGTTCTAAATTTAACATAATTTCAATGGTAAGGAAAGTGATTTTGAATCTAATAAAATAAAATTATGTTGACAAAAATTTATCAATTGTTGTCAGAAAAATATTTGAGCATATCATATCATATTTATTGTAAATATGGTCAGTCAGCGGTCTTCACGGCACAGGGAATTCTAATGTGAAAACCAGTGGTAAAATACTTTTAACTGCCATGTAAATTGAATTTAAATATTCCACAACATTCTACACAACGCTACCTAGACCCATGGTAAGCTTTCATAGCTCGTTTTATGGAATCTAGAATGCGGATATACATAGTTACATACTTTTTTTGTAAATATATACATATTATACATAGGAACACCCAGACCAATGCAAATAGCCATATTCATGCAGACAAATATTTGCACTGAGCGGGGATCGAACCCGCGCCTCCTGCGTGGCAGTTGTGTCCAATACCGCCACGCCATAGAGGCTGTCTTCAATAAATGTTTCATTCATATATTAATATTGAAGTGCTCAACCCCCTAGACAAGTGACAATTTTTTTGGCCGGCGTATATTTTGACGTTTATGGCATTCGGGAATATAAGTGTCACTAGCATACGTTCATCATTATATTCCGCAATCCACCGGCCAATGTTTTTTTTTTATAGAATATTAGAACCGAAGTTAGTAATATTCCCTCAAACCCCTCCTGCTAAGCTAAATTGCTTGTGTTAGGAGTGGGTTCACGTCGGTAGTGTAATGGCCAGGATTCGAACCCGGGACTTCTCGATCGTAAGGCCGACTCCTTAACCATTAAGTTACCGAGGCTTGCCACTTGTCAAGGGAGGCAGCTACATAAATTTAATAAAAAAAGAAAGTTTGTGAATTGTGTGAAAATGGATATCATGTACTTACTTGCCACAGGAACTGGATCAGGTATTTTAAGAGCTTGTAGTTATCCAAAGGCAGCCTCTCTAGGATCAAAATCTTCACCTGCCTCGGTCTGTCACGGATTGACCAGGCTGTAATACAAAAATGTAATTTAACTTCATACTTTAATCTAATAGACTTAAAGTTCAAAATTAAATGTAAAAGAGTTCAAAACATTTTTTCATTCACTGTTCATGATACCGTTTCATTTAAGACATGCGTGGAATGGAGCATGGAATTTTGTTTCTTTAAATTTTGTACGCTAAATTTCCAACAATAAAAAATAAAGTACCTGGTTGGTACATAATTGTTTGAAGAATGTTCGTGTACTTATAGAAATTTTATTACTTGTAGTAACGACTGCATAATACGCAATAAGAAACAAAGTACAAATAGAATCACGTGGGAACTTCCTTGTGTTGCCATTTCAATATTGATTTCTGTGAATAAATAATGAAGACATCGCTCACAACATTATTTTAATGTTTATACCGCTTAGGTATATATATATATAATTAAAGAAGTGAAGCTGGGGGACTGAATATAAGAAAGACTATTAACAAACCCTATATACACAGTAAGTGGCACTCCGAGGCGGCATGTAAAACTACTACTTTGGTACATGTTACATTTATTTTTACTTCCCATAACATACATATATTAACAGTTTATGGACAATATTGACATGTATTAGCTGTAAGTTTTCCGAAATAAATTAGCTTACTTACACTATTTATACTGTTGATTGATGGCGCTTGATGGAAATTATTGTTACAATATTGAGAAAACTTGTACTTTTTCCATTTAGGCGTGAAAGCGTAACATACAGACAGACAGACAGACAGACAGACAGACAGACAGACAGACAGACAGAGTTACTTTCGCATTTATAATATTAGTATGGATATTGAACCTGACCGGTTTCGTCTTACTGCATTCTTAAGGACATACAAAACCTTTGCTAAATGTAAACCTTTGGGAATGCCGTAAGGCGAAACCGGTCCGGTTCAATATAACAAATACTGTAGAAAAAGTACAAGTGTTCTCAACATGTGTAGCTACTTACACATAACGTGTATTTCAAGCCGTATTTTTGCGATGAATTTTGTTAGTATCGCTGTCTATACCAGAGTGACGAGGAGTGCAAAGGGAAACCGCGGCGGATATTCAATTTATACTCATTATGTAACTGAATTCAGTAGGTACCTATATGGAATTCAGTACCTGAAATTGGAATACCCAGTGCCTACAACATTGCTATGGTCGTTCGTTCATTTGAAACATGAAATTAAGATTTACAACATTTCTTTTACATCGGCTTTATTTTTGCATATTTTCACACTTCGCCACCTGGTCTATACGGTTATACTCGTATTGTCTAAGCTACCAATACTTACTCTGGAACTTGAGAATCTCCTCGTAGAGATCGAACGTCAGGAGCGGTTCCTCCAGGTCTTTCAGGAAATTCTTCAGGAGCACAGCGGCGCTATGCGGGTTATTTTTGAACCGCAGGGGCTCCCCTCTGTTACACAGGCGCTGTAGCTCTCTGGTCACATTAACACTGGCAGAACGGCGGAATAACCCTTCTGTTTCCATCGCTGAAAATGTATCACAATATTATGATGGACGAAAGAAGACTGAAGAAAAAGATTTATGAAGCGAGGGTTAATGGACAGTCGGTATACGTATGTCAAGAAACGGCAGGTCAAGAGTATTGGAAATCGGCGAGCATGTATGAAAATCGAAGCGAAAGTTGTATGCCAGGATCGTAAGTTCTAGAAAGTGGTCTGTGCTCACCACACCTAGGAGTCCAGGGGCCCGTTCAAATATAGCCCGGTTTTACAGGCTACTAGCTTTTACCCGCGGCTTCACCTGCGTGGACGTCGGTTATCGCGACAAAATATTTCTAAAAAGACGTAGGTGTACGAAGTTTCATGCTTCTAACATTGAAAATGACGAACTTTCCATACAAACCTTTATAACCTATTTTACCCTCTTACTAGTTAAATTTTGAAAAACGCTGATACACGTGTTCAATTATTTCTTGAAAGACACAGGTTTATGAAATTTAGTGCATCTAGTTCAGAAAATGACGGACTTCCATACAAATTCCCATCCCTTATTTTACCCCTTCCCGTCAGTACAAGTAATTTTATATGTATAGATATTGGGAACGCCTGGCATCTAAAGTGCCAGCCAGAGTTGTGGTTAGTGGCCAACCACTGAGTTTTCACCCGTATAGGCCTCCGTCTTCACCTAACTAGTATTGACAGCAGAAGAAAAATCGACAGTATACTTACCGTCAGGCTGAGAGAGAAATTCCACGCATTGCCTCACAACAGGCGGTATGGACCCGACCATATCGGCGTTGTTTTCTTTGATGAACTGTAGCGAAACTCCAAACTGCTGAGTTGGCGGTGGAGATAAGCTGCTTTTAGGAGGCACTATTGGGCTCTTCTCACCCCCCTGTTGGGCAGTGGTGGCAGCTCGGGGGTTCTTTGACAGCAACGTTTTATCGAACCTTTAACAAAAAAACTTTGCTATAGAAACAGTACTGATATAAGTTCACTCAAACGGAATGGTGAGTTGTTGTCATCGTGTTCGGTACGGGGACTGCCCCGTACTTTATGTAGTCATACCGTAACGGTCTAACTGTTTTGTTCGCCTAGTTGGACTACGGACATATCAAGGTTTACGCGAAGGTAGATAGTACCTATTTGACAAATTAAGACAATCAACAAATGACAAGTCCTTAAAGTGAAACCCTCTTTAAGGACGTTGAGTGCTTTTTTGTATATACACTGACGGACTCATAAACTGCATCAAAGTAATAGACGACTTTGAAATAAATATTTTAACCAAGTATGCATACTTTCTATACAGATTTAAATTGAAACCTCTAGATTGGTTCGTGAACTTTAAAACAGCGTAGGGTCATATCTTTAAGTTTAAGTTTATGTACTGGAAAGGACCTTAAGACTTTTTTTTAAGAAAAAACAGAAATTTAAGAAAAATTGGTTTAATTAAAAAATTGGTTTTAACAATAGACACAAACTTTATGCAAGGGTTTATTTGTGTTTTAATAAGGTGTATTACCCCCACGTGCCCTTATTACGGATTCTAATCGGTTCCGCATAGATTTTATAAGGGTTTTTAAAAGATCTTGCGGAATATTGTCCCATTCTTCTGAAACTGCTGTTCTTAGTGCTGCCACTGTCGTGGGCGAAGGGTTTCTCGCATATACAGCTCTTTTTAAATTGTCCCAAACATGCTCGATGGGATTAAGATCCGGGCTGCGTGCTGGCCAATTCATTGTACGTATCCCAACCTCTTCGCAATAATGTTGAACTTGTGCAGCTGCATGCGGCCGGGCATTATCCTGCATTAAAGTAAAATTTTCGCCTATGAATCCCATGTAAGGCACCACGTGATCTTCTAATATCTCTGTTATGTAGCGATGTGCTGTCAAACCCCCTCTATTACCGTTTTGACGGACTATGTCTATGAACACAAGTTCTGTTCGCCCGTTCATCGATATGCCACCCCAGACCATACATGAACCGCCTCCAAAAGGAACACGCTCCTCAATGCAACTTTGAGCATATCGCTCCCCACGTCGACGATAGACTCTTCTGCGACCATCTGCACCATATAAACATGTCCTACACTCGTCCGTGAACAATACAGAGGCCCACTGCTCTTCTGTCCAATTCAGGTGATGACGCGCAAATCTTAAGCGAGCTTGTCTGTGAGCTGTAGACAACTTTGGACCATTTGCTGGTCTAAAAGGGGTGATATCCGCTTCCTTTAACCTTCTTCTTATTGTTCGTGCACACACGTTTACTCCACGCACTTCATTAAGCTCGGTTTTGATGTTAACTGACGTGAGGAAACGATTTCGCAGGGAAGTTATAACAATAAATCGGTCATCACGACCTGTGGTTGCTCGAGTTCTGCCTGTACCACGTCTCCTCCTGTAAGAACCTGTCTCTACAAACCTTCTGTATATTCTAGAAACCGTAGACTGGTTTAAATTTAAATTTCTACCAATCGTTCGTTGATCCAAGCCCTCCCGCACCAATGCTACAATTTGTGCCGCTTGTTCGGACGAAGTATCCATATTATGGTTCAAAAACTCTCGATGTGTTAAAAAACTAACCCAACAATTATGCTGGTAACAATAATTCAATTGACAAAACAAAAAAAATCAATGAGAATCAATTTAAAACTTTGCTATAAATAACATGCAAATCTGATACTACAAGTAAATTTTCTTTTCCCGGCTATATTCATTTGTTTTACTGCAGTTCTATTTTTAAATTTAATTTTTTTTTTAAGATTAAGAGCCAGTCTTTCCATATTTATATAATTTAATCTAAAAAGTTTGCATACTTATTATAAAAAATCCTTTTAGAGTAAACCTGAACTTTGATGCAGTTTATGAGTCCGTCAGTGTATTATATATACTTTTTTACTTCTTAGAGACAGTTACCAATTCTGTCGACAACCGAAGCGTCACAATTATTTTTTTGTTTTTCAAATAAGTTGCTGCTTAGCGTTTTAAAGCCTGACCAATAATATAAAATACCTCACCATATTGCGGAAAATTATTGGAACTAATTTCTTCATATGGCAACAATCTATAAGATGTCATTATGATCATCTGTCAATGTGGTGTCAATTGTGCGTGTTAATTATTGTGAATTTGAGTGCGCTATATAAATGCCGAAAAGCATTAAAAGGCAGTTAAGAAAAAGTTATTTACAAAATAACTAAGTATTTGTTGGATAAAAAGTTGGAAGGATCTAAATAACATCACGAACCTAGTTGTCAACATGACGGATAGGTACATCATAGAGTACGCACAATGGAAATTGGCCTATTTTCTTATTTTACCTACTGTAACTAATTATTTAGATTCTGAGTTTGATGATTAATAAATATGTACTTAATAATAAACTTGTTTATTTTTCTATTTTAACCACACTACTTTAAAACATATATCCATAGGTACTATATTATAAATGCGAAAGCAACTTTCGTCTGTCTGTCTGTCTGTATGTTACACTTTCACGCCTAAACCACTGAACCAATCTTGATGAAATTTAGTTTGGGAACGGACATAGGCTTCCTTTTATCGCGAAAAGAGGGTTAAAGGGTGAGAAATGTGCATGACAGTTTGTAATTTTTATCGATAATTGACATCCACGCGGGCGGAGCCGCGCGCAACAGGTAGTATTATATAAATGCCATGCTCTTGTGTATGACAATTTATGTCTGCAACAGTTCCTAAATAAGCTAAGATATTTGTACACTAGCCATTTCACATGTGTATCACTATACTTGTTGCCATAATCATAGACGTTTATAGCGCCCCCAGTACGAGTTTTTTATTTTATTGGTCGGGCTTTACATCTAAGTATGCTTAGTCCCTTGGTAAGTTAAATATTTAAGAAAAAAATGCTCAAATAGTTTTTTATGGACAAATGCAACCCCAAATGTAACGTCTCAATGGTCAAATACCCATGTACAGTCATCATCAGAAAGATGTTGAAAAACAAAATGCTCAAAATGATTTAATTTACTTTTTCACCCCCTTTCAGTGGATTGATTGTTCTGATATTTGGTGCCTTTACTTCAGACAATAATACCATTTAAATCAATAGAACAGTTTGATTTGCTCTTACGAAAATTGTAAGATCATTTTGATACTTCGTCATTAAGATATTTCTGACGCTGACTGTACCAGGAAAGCATTTATCGCGCGATCGGTCGCAATCGAGTAGGTACTTCTCGTAAAACTTTCCAACACCCTGCCGAAAGAAATCAGAAGTACGTCACATCTGATGACGTAAACTTTGTACGAGTTTCGCTCGAGTTGCGAGCGCGCCCGGCGTTTCACGGTAGGGCATTTGATCTTGACACGTGATGAACTTTGAACCAGTCAGACTCCGTGGCCTGACCTACTTCTTTTTTTTAATATATTCGAGGGAGTTTTATTCGTTAGCGAAGACAGTAAGTAGACATGCATACATTTAAAGAGTCAATATAGGCTTCTCGCCAACAAGCGTAACAGCTTGGCGGCTATTTAGAATTGAGAATTAAGTGTGTGAAATTATTGTTAAATAATAAAAAAGATACAAAAATTGCTGACAACTATTTGTGTTCCTAGTGGAGTAGAATAGGGCCACCCCCCCCCCACCTCTCCCCGAAAAGAGATAGAGATTTTCTCAATCCCAAGACAAAGTCAGCATAGCGCCCGCTCCCTTTTACGTAGGACCGAGGATCATAATTGGCGAAATGTGGGTTTTATTACACCTCTGTCTACACCTTTGCGGTTTCATAGGCGTGAATATAATATGTATATACAACTATCCTTGGTGAGGACCAAATAAACAAAACAGGATATCATCTGCTTTGCATAGAGGTGTTGTAAGTATATCATGGACCTAACCTAACCTATATTTAGTATTTACAGGTTTTAGGTCCCCTTTTATTTCGTGCAGAAATCCCCTCGGATACTTATATCGGACTCAAACCGACTAAACACGCACGCAGTCTATGGTTCATCGTGCTAGGCCGAAGGTGAGGTTGCTTCGAGATATCTCTCGCACCCCGGCTGACCCAGGGCCATCCCCCACAGTCTGACCCTCCTCGGAAGGGGGACAACGATGTCCCCAACTCGCCCCCGGTATGGGAAGTAGTGAACAAGTAGGTTAACATATCGCGTTAGGATGGGTAACCATTGTTAAGACATTGAGACCCTCCGCACTTCGTAGGAGCACGTTAAGCCTTCGGTTCCAGTTTTCACACGATCATTTATGGTTACGGGTTGTTGGAACCTTAAAAAAAAAAACAAACAAAAAAAACAGCAATATATCGAAGTTCAGCTACATTGTAGTTGATTGGTAATAACCCCAGACTCCAACGTGAAGACTACGGATGCGACGGGACTAAAGGATAATTATGACAGTACTGCTTTTCCGCTCAAGTCGACAAAGTGAAAGATTTCAATTTCCTATAATAATTTGACAAGCTTTAGTAATATCAACTGCACCTGTGCACCTACTAAGTACTTCTAATAAATATGTTCTCGACGTTTAAAGTGGCTCGGAAATGATATGTTTCTTTGTATATGAGTTTAATATTAAAATTGCATAGCTCATCTTAAGAAGCCGAGGCGCCCTTGAGGAGAATCTCGTTAAGATGTTATCAGAAATTGTTCATTGTAAAAAGTAATTTATTTATTTATTTATTATGATTTACCAACATTTGTTTACACTGTTACAAGTTACATAAGTTACATTAGTTTAGATTTAAGTTGAGTGTGACAAATAATTATAGGTAAATACTGCATGCTATATAAAACTAGGTACTAAAATAATGTTTTTTTTTGTACATTTTTTCACAAAAATATGTAGATAACACTGTGTTTATAATAATGACAATAAGGTTCAATGAGTGAAACAGTTAAACAACTTTATTCTTATAATGTTCTAATAATGTGGATCGAAACTTGAATAGCGAGTCTGCATGGATATCCACAATATCACTACATTCGTTTGCTGACCTAGAAATCCTTGGGATCGGTGAGTTAGCCCCATAAGCTGTTCTACGTAGTGGTGGATAGTATTTATCAAGCAGTAAATGTTTTAGTCCTGTTTATAAGCTTACCATCAGGCGAGGAGAAGTCAAATTGACGTGTCCTTTATAAAAAAAATGATTTTTTTTTCCTTGGAATATATTGTTTTGTTAGAGTAAGTGGTGTACGACCACCGCCGGCGGCGCGCTGAGAAGCGCCTCCCCATTCAGGGGCGAGTTGGGGACATCGTAGTCCGCCCTCCCGAGGAGTGCAGCCGGGGTGCGAGGGATATGTCGATGACAATCTTACCTCCGGCCTAGCACTTCAACCCACAGTCGGCGTGGGTTTTAGTTGGTTCGAGTCCGACATAACCCCCCCTTCTGTCTCGTATCCTAGGGGATTTCCACCCAAAAAAAAGGTATACGACCACGGCTATCCTTGATAGTTTCTTCTTCTTCTTTTTAGAGCGTAATTTTTCGGTAAGTAGTCGTGTTTTAGTTTTAAACTTTATTTTTTATCTATATTATTTTGGGGCAAGTTTAAGCTAATAATTTATACATATTTGAAATTTGCTCATTAAGCAATTTCATTAGATACCAAACACGGCATATTTATCTCAAATTTATTTTTTAACACATTACCTTATTACCTTACTCTTTAGCGCCACACAAGATTGAGTGACACGTCATATAGCCTATAACCATCGAACGATAAAACCGCTTGTAACGATACCTCATTTGTCCAGTTCTAATCAGTAGTTGAGGAGCTATGAGGGAACGAATGAACATACATACACCCTGTCAAATATAGCCTGTCAAAATCATAACCCTCCTTTTGGATTCGCCGTAGTCGGGTACGTCGCCTACGTGCGGGCAAAAGAGTTCTCATTTCAAGTGATATTTGCTCGATTGTAAAAAAGCGCTTTTACGGCAATGCATCTTCAGTTGCATCTACACGTGTTCTCAATACAAAGTGCAACACGTTCGTCTAATACCGACCACCAATCGAACACAGTCGCGGAAATAGAAGTTAAAGTATGAAGATGAAGATTACGAAATCCAATATTCATCGCTCGCCATTTGGAGATTTCTTTTATAAACCCGTTTGTCGTTTATTACAAAGCGCACGGCTTTTTTAAATGTCAATTTCTGTAAAAAAAAATATTAATCTTTCCCAACGTTCGTCCATCAATCCATTTAGATTTGCACGTCAATACGACCTGAGTCTGCGTTTGTTTATTCGTATTCAGGCACTACCCATCTGATTGAGATAAAACCTGTGTGATTTAATAATTATCCGATAAATGGCGTAGAATTTTTCAATAATACGAACAACGACTTTCATTCTCTGTGTAACGGGGACTAGTCAGCCAATTGGATAATAATTAAAACACATATTTAAATAATAAAAAATATGAGCGACATTTGAATTTTTTTTAAACTCGTATTGATGAAGTTTTTTAATTAATTATCCTAGAAACTTGTCTGCAGCCTCGCTGTAAAATACAAAAGTTAAATATTATCAAGAAACAGAGCGTTTAACTTCAAGCGAACATTTACCATATAATATTTACTTTGAAAGAAAATTTCAAAGCCAAGGTTGTATGTCTACTGATATTTTTTTATATAATTATGTAATTACGGCTTGTGGCAGACATTTTACTTTGTAAAGTACACAAAGTACCTTTATACAAGCAACCTGCACTTACGGCATTGTGGTGCTGTACAAAAAAAACTAATGCTGGAAGGCAAGGGTTAGTGATTAAGGTACTTTATAGTATAGTAAAAGATAGAAATAGATATATACTAGCTATTGCCCGCGGCTCCGCCCAACATAGCCTTTCTCACGGTCTAATCTACCCCTATGTCAAATTTCATCAAAATCGGTTCAGTGTTTTAGGCGTGAAAGCGTAACATACAGACAGACCGACAGGCAGACAGAGTAACTTTCGTATTAATAAAATTAGTATGGATTAGAAAACGCCGCGTTTTGATACAGTAGTTCGACGGAACTGATGAACGCTTTTCCAACATGTTAACGTTCAGGATATCCAGCTCTACGACTCCACGGACAGAGCGACAAGACTAAAAAACGCTGGCTTTTGGATTAGTTCAGTCGAGTTAATTAGCATCTTCTACTTTCAGATGTATTTAAGATCTTGATTAGAATTATTGATGCTAATTCTGTTGTCAAAACGAACTAAAATACGCTAACAATCTCTAAAATGGTATTATGCACCCAGATTGTATAGTGTATTATTGTATAGTATAAAGATAATAAGTTTCCCAAACGAGTGCGATGCCCCTGGTATTGCACACGACCAAAGGCCACAGTACCCACTTTCCATCAGGTGGTCGTGTGCTTAAACAAACTTAAAAATTTAAACTCAATACCTTAGTGCCGCGAATGGTACTCTTAAAGAACACAAGAACGATATAATAGATTCCAAGAATTGCCAAGAGATATAATTAAATTAATGAACGGCATTATTTAGAATATAATTGTTATGTTTTAATTATTATGGTTGCGTCATGGCAGTAATATCTACCAGTCAGTATAGCCCCGACTTCAATCGATCCCTGAGCCCGAAGTTAACATTGACCATCTTGCATTTAAAACACTTGGAAAATCGATACATATTAGCTATAGTTAGAATAGCAGTATTGATGATTCGTAAAATATTTACGGCCCTACGTCAAGTATAAATCGACAAACAGTGTTTAGTTAAAAATGTTAACCTTCATTCTAAGATATCCTTATGCAATCGCCTAAGTTCAAAACCTGGCTATTACAATGCACTATGCATATTGCAAAAGACGAGGGTGTAAAAACATGAGAGGATTATTAATTAAAAGTTAAAATAAGCAGGATTAGTCTTTGTAATGACTGCAGCAACTAGCGTTTGAGGCATCTATCGCCGGATCCGTTTCAATTAGTAGGATTGTCAGGAATATAACATAATCGTATCACTAATACCTTAGAGATAGGATTACATTGTCACCAGGTTGTTCATATGACGCTCATATTTCTTGTGCATTAACCATTTCAGGAACATTCAGTGCTTTGATATTTCAGCACAATGTTGCGAGACTGTATCTCCGTAGCGTAGCGGTAGTAAACGCGGCCGCTACGCAGGAGGCACGGTTTCGATCCCCGCTCAGTGCAAATATTTGTATGCATGAATATGGGTATTCGCATTGGTCTGATCGTGTCTCGGCGAGCACGTAAAGCCGTCGGTCCCGGTTGCCATATGAACATCTATGGCAGTCGTCACGGGTAGTTGGAGCCTTCAAAACTCCAACAAATGGTCTAACTGCAATGCTTCGATATCGCCTTTGGGTTGTGGAGGTCAGATGGCAATCGCTTCACAGAAAATATCGAAATTTAACCAAATCCGCAGTTAGACTAGTAAAGCGAACCCCATACTGATAACTTCGACTTTCGACTTCTGACTTAAGAAGAAGATGCTGCGAGACTGTATCTCAAAGAATTCATTCAAATTCTATAGCATTAAGTATGCTAACTATACAAATCGAATACTCGCGCCCCCTGGTAAGAGAAAGATCGCGGGTGCGAGTCCCATCCGTGAAGATTCATTTTTCCCTATGAATTCTATTTGTATTTCAAAGCACTCATTGATA
Organism: Eilema sororculum; assembly: GCA_914829495.1. NCBI lineage: Eukaryota > Metazoa > Arthropoda > Insecta > Lepidoptera > Erebidae > Eilema > Eilema sororculum. The sequence continues at coordinate 43,151,209 of OU618532.1, read as the reverse complement.
TTATGACAGGTGTATATGAATTGTATATGGATATGAACACTAACTATGTATATCATAAAACTAATATAAATGACGACGATAAAACTATAAAATTGTTTCAAAAGTGTATGTAAAATAACGCGTAATTAGCGTTAATCCCAGCCGCATCTGAAGCTTTCAGCTTGGAGTCTGGCGTCCGCTTTACTAGTCCAACTGAGAATTGGACTGGACTTTGATATTTTCTTTGGAGCACCTACTCTCTGACCTCCACAACCCAAAGGCGATATCGAAGCATTGCAGTATGACCAGTTGTTGGACTTTCGAAGGTTCCTCCCAACTACCCGTATATTATACCTACTACTTATTATTCTCATGTAGTTAAATGTAGTTACGTAACTTCAAATTGAGTGCTTTATTTTTAAAATACAAAGAGATATTATGTCTTCAACCATTTAGTAATTACTTGCGCAGCACTATGCACTAAATAGCACTAACAAGAGCTGTACAAAGTTACTTTTATTTTTCAATCTTATAAAATAAATAGTTGCTTATATAAGAAATCATATTTGTTAGAATTTAATATTGTTTATTGGGGCGAAATGTGAACTAGACGGTAACAAAAGAAATAAACATTCTTGAAAGAAGGTTCAATTAAGAAAACCGTTTCGCAAGAACACCCTTACATGTTTCTGAGTAGTGCAATTCACCGTGCATTGATGCCCGACACGTGTTAAAATATTATTTAATGTGACAGGATATCGCGCCTCCCCACCGGATATTGGATAAAGTTATTCTTCATATAAAATCTATGAAACATTATTAGTAGAACTCAAAGTACCTACTGGGAATGTTTTAGGTAGCTCACGCACTGATTTTTTTTTAACGTGCGAAATCTCAAAAAATACACTGAACTTTTAAAAAAAATATATTTATTTATTTACTCATTGACTTAATACTTTTGAAAAGATTCTATCTCGTTTTATTTTTTACATTTAATTTGATGTTTCGGCTATTTTTCAGTAGCCATACCATCAAGTGGTAATTAAAGATTGTAGTAGTCGCATAGATTGAAGTGTTAGTTACCTCAAAGTACCCGATTTATGTTACTTTTTTGCAAAATAAGCTTACTGTGTTGCTCAGGGGTACACCACGCTGTCAAAGAACAGTGGCGTAACCGTTTTATTTGACTACGTATATCATTTTATACCAAACATTTATTGCCCAGCTTTAAAGGCACGGATTTCCTAGAACAGCCTTTACGAGGCAATAGCCAAATCACGGAGGACAAAATATAATTTCACAATTTTAGTGCGCAGAAAATCTCTGCAATATTTTATATCATGCCTTTAACTTTCAGCTTTTAACGTCTATTTATTTCATTCGGAAAATTTTATTTTATTTACACTTTAAACAGATAGAATTAAATATGAATGTTGATGTTTGTAGTTTTGAAAGGACTTTATTTACAGATGGAAATCCCCACGATTGCCGGCTTTGGGCCATAAAAGGCCCACTCGGTTGTGGGGTAGGGCGTCTTCATCTTCCCCAGATGTCGCCACCGCCACAGCCTGCTGCTGCTAGGGTGACAGGCCACTCTACCTGACCCCAGACCCGCATTTTGAAAGGACTAAACCATAGCTCATATTTTATTATGTTAGTATGTACCTCTATAGTTTAGTGAGTTTTCCTACCTACGCACATACTAGTCATTGGATTTATTGATTTCTATGTACCTAGGTCGGTATCTAAGTTGTAATTATATCGGAACCGAACCGACTATAACTGCACGCCGCCTTGACTCTTCAGATGAAGAGGGTGTGAAATTGCCTATGGCATATCCCAGGCAACCTCGGCTGACCCAGGGCCATCTCCGAAACTGCCACCAATGGGGTGAGGATCACGGTGTTTCCATCTTTACAATATTTTGATATAACAGCTGTATGCATATTATTTTTACTATTAGTAAAGGCCTGAGTTAAAAATATTGATAAAGCCTTTTCTAGAACGATGAAATTTTTAATCTGGATCGATATTAAAACGTGTAGTAAGAGCCTCAGTATTTAAAGAATATTGCGTATACAGAGATGTTTGAGAATTTCCATTACTACAGTTTATATGGCAAAGATGGGACGGCCCTCAGATTTATATCAAGCGCTAAATAAGCTAAACCAGACCTCACTCGGCACGCCTGCGAGATCAATGCTGTTTACAATGTAAGAGTTGTAATAAACAACAAATCAATTTATTGAACAACCATAAATAATATACAATAACTAAGAAACTATTAATATTGTTATACCTAATCAATTTATTGTATCACTAGCGGACCCGGCGAACTTCGTACCGCCAATTTCTTACCGCCCGCGTGGCGTCCGATTCCGTTCCCGCTGCACCCTCTACTATATTCTTCTTGAATTACTCTATCTATTAAAAGAAACCGCATCAAAATCTGTAGCGTAGTTTTGAAGATATAAGCATACATAAGGAAAGCGACTTTGCTTTATACTGTGTAGTGATAAAGGCAACCTAATAATCTATGTCTTTCTTTCTTTCAAGCGTGAGTCTCAGTGGTTAACAAGTCAATCCTACGATTCGGAGGTTCCGAATTCAAATCCTGCCCATTGCACTTGCGACATGAACCCACTCCTAAACAATTTAGCATGATCCTAGCACTAATCATTTCATTACTAATAAGTGCTCTGTTAATACTCATGTAAAGCGAAAAGTTTAGTAACGCAACCGCTTTCCAGAATCCAAAATTCTACCCCCTACCCCCTGTTGCACCTACGAGTACATTCGAGAAGCGCGCGGCGCGACGCGCATTTGCCCTCCCACCCTGATTCATCCCTCCGAAGTTCGTGCTCGTTCAAGGTCAGCGTTCACTCTGTTTACGTATACCTCAGAACATATATTTTGGACCTTAATTTTGATCTATACGCGCAGAGGATGGCACGATGTACTATGATTTTGAACGAGCTCACATTCACCAAGCTTAGATTATTACTAAACAACCGCCAGGACCTTGCCTGTCTTGCCACTTAGGTTCAAGATATGTGCCGAGGTATACCTAGCTTGCTGCCCACACAGAGCTTCAGTCCCACAAGGACAGCCTCCAGTGAAGGCATCCCTACAAGTACATTTAATTATTCTATACAATATTGATAGACCAATGTAAAATCATTTATGGAAACTTTTAGAAATAAAAAGCCTGTTCGCTTCCAGACATGAGATATTAAATTATTCTGTGATGTTATTACTTTTCTATGGCAATTGAAATATTTCTAATGATGCCTGTGGGTTGAAAATTTTAAACAGGCAAGCCGGCGAAAACCTTTTTTTTTACATCATAAGGAATAACCATTGCAATTTTGCATGTCATTCTGAAAGTTTGGATTTAGATATTAATATCAGATATGAATAAATCGAGATAGAATCCGTTTTAGGGTCGGCAGCGCGAATGTAACGCCTCCGGTGTTGCATACGGCCATAGGCTACGGTAAGCACTTTCCATCAAGTGGACCGTAGGCTTGTCTGCCACCTAAAAGGTATAAAAAAGTGATATTCGCGTAAACTTCCGACAGTATCAAAAACGGTAACAAAACAACAAATTCAAAAATAACGTTAAGGGTGCAAATTACAGTGGCGCGGCGCGTTTTACGCTCACCCGCCCCGCTCGCACTGGGTGCGCCATAGTCAAAACCTATATGTTTGTGTTACGCGCCAGCGGATTCCGCTGCCCGCCCCGCCGCCACTGTAATTGCACACTAACAAAACGCACGCTTATTACTTAATATGTATGGGACAATCTAAACCAACCACATAAGCCCCATCTTGACGGGCTTAATAGGTGCCTTCGAAGAGCTCCAGCATGTACAGCAAGATGTTTTCTTCATTTCAGGTCGATACCTTCGCTCGAGTCCTAACACCGCGAAAGCCGATATAGACAAACTTTCAAGATATATCTGACAAATGCGTGTTATGGTATACAATTCTATGAAGAACTCGGATGGAATTAACGCACGCACGCGACTCTGTACTGAGCTATACTGACAGTTTATTTTTTAAATAACCCATTATAAGAGGTCCGAATCCCCATATTTCGTCAAAATGTGCGTCATTTGACTGCCCTTCCAATGACGCACTTCATGCCAAATATCAACTACATCATCGAAAAACTCAAGTGACGTTGTGAAAACTTTCAAAGTGATGCCGAAATCAGAAACTGTTCAAACAAAACGTTCAATTTCTGTGTAATATACAAGGTTAAGTAACAGGGGAAGCCCATGAAAGCATATCAAAAAATAGAAACACATTTCAAAGTTAAAGAAAGTTACCGTATAATGCCGTCAGCCGAGGCTTTCAAAAGCTTTTCCCAGAATTTATACCGCTACTGAAAATTTTCCCAACAACTCAATTGGTAGAACTTGCTGACGCTTGTCCAACTCAACAAATCTAGGATAGAGGCGAAGATCTCTTGCTCAACACTACGGCCATAGATTATACAAAAATCTACGAGTACCACTAATCTAGTCTGTATATATTTATTTGGAAAACTCAGTGGTAGATTATTTCAAAGGTATTTAATCCTGACTGTCACTAAATAAATGTTTATATTCAATAAAATTTAACTAACATTCACATTTCGATTTTCTCTTAAAATCGAAATATAAAACTAAAGTATCCTAAATCGGAAATATTCTACTGTTAATACTATTTATTTTAGTATTATTATATTTATTTTATATTTATTCTATCATAATATAGCAACATAACAGTAATGACGCACTACGGTCGCATACAATATGGCTGCCCGCACAGCTTCCAAAAATAGCAAGGCAATATTTTGATGCCGATATTTTTCTTCATTAGCCACCGTCTAACTGAAATCTGAATTGTTCTATTGTTATTTTATATTTATCCCTGTCCTATAACACAACCCGCATGACGCACCACTTGAACTCAAACTTGCACTACCATGGCATTCAAAATGGCTCCTGTAGAGCCCCAAAATAGTAAGGTATATTTTGTTGCCGAGATATTTTTCTATATTAACAAAAATACTATCATCAATACCTGAGCCTTTTCACCAACTCAGTTAGGGTCGGCTTGTTTTGGGGCTCAACTTCAATATTTTCCGCGAGGCGAATGCCATCTGAACTCCACAACCAATTGGAGAAATCGAAGTTCTGAAGTTAGACTAGTCGACTTCTATGGACTCCAACTACTGGTAACAACCGCCATAGACGTTTCGCAACGGGGCTACAAGGATGCCGGCAGATTCATCGATTCATCACTTATCGATTTTGTTTTCTATGCGCATAAATTTTATCTATATACTACACATCATTTTAATTAAATTATAATATAAATGGAAAACTATTGCCGTAATAAAATAAATTTTATTTTCTATGACGCAATTTCAAATTCAAAATGGCCGCCATCTTAAAATAGCAATAAAAAATATTTAAAAATATCCTGTTATATGTAGGATATATATTTTTTTTTAATAATAGGTAATGTTCAAAAAATATATACTTAAAGTAAAATAATTAAACAAACTTTACTCACCCACAGCAACCGTCTAAGCACGACATGTTTGATACGGTCGAATATTAACACTTGACTTTAAATATCACTAATACAGCCCAAAACTAGTATTCAGAATAAAATAGTATTAAATTCAATTTGGATTTTGGTTCCCGGTGATGTGCACTCCGCGGATAGTGCAGACCGACTGTAAGGGTTGATGCGATATTGCCGGCCGGCTAGTAGTGCAAGCGACCTTGAACTGCAGTAAACATTTAACAGTGGGAAGACTACGCAACAGAATCCTATCAATTTTAAAATTAAAATACCTAAAAATTTGACTGAGATTTTTTTTATACCATGGCAAGTGATTACCGTCGCCTATGGACATACACTGTATTTTTTTTAAATTGTAGTAATTTATATTTATTTAAAATATATATACAAGTATGTATGTTTAATAGAATAAATGGGAACAATAATAAAATAATTTATTGACAGGTAACATCATTTCTCAGCCTTTGTCTGAAGTCTAACAATAGTGAACTTTATAATAAAAATAAAAGGAAAAATAAAATTAAACACATCGAATAATAATAAATTATTCTCCATTAGTACAGAAGGCACACGCTTTCCACCATCTGTATATATAGTGGTAAATTTAAAAAAAATATCGATTAAGGTTTCTATCGCCAAGGCGTTGTAATGAAGACAGTTTCAGTAGGTTGCACTCGAGTCAAGGGATGTGTCTATATCTGTCAATCCACTCGGCAACCTCGCTCGAATTTAATTTTTAATTGTAATAGACTAATGGAATGTCTTACTTGCCTTGAAAAAATTTTATAATTATTGTCTAGGCTGTAAGCTAATCAGAGGTTGAATCGGTCTTTATATTTTATGCACATATTTAATTTTAAACTGTCATTCTGAAACTTCACGTACATAGAGAGAGCGCATCGTGATTCTCAAAGTCAACCTCGCTTGCTTGTCGATCCACCTGTTGAGAGACGGGTGGCGAACGGAGGATATCCCTTCAGGATTGAAGATTCAGACGACTGACGCTCTCGGAAAAATGGAAATTAAATTATTTGAAGCCTCGGTAGCTTAGTGGTTAAGGAGTCGGCCTTACGATCGAGACGTCCCCGGTTTGAATCCTGGCAATTACACTACCGACGTGAACCCACTCCTAGCGAAAGAAATTTAGCTTAGTTGGAGGGGTTAGAGGGAATATTAGTAACTTCGGTTTGAATATTCTTAAAAAAAATTGGTTAGGCAACAATTGAAAACCAGGATTGTACAATGTACCGAATACATAAAATTACTTAAAATGCTGTTTTTTTAAATCTTGAACTTATTTACTTCTATATAATCCTAAACATCTATTTCTAAGTTTGATTCATCACTTTGACTGAAACCAATTACTTTAAAAAGTAGTGTCACTACCGTGGCAGACACGTCAGCACTTACATAACAGATATCTATTGAAACGATTTGTATGCTATTATTGGAAATAAACCTTATTTGAATAAAAGATTGGAAGATGTCGCGAGTCGTAACCAGGCCAACAACCTCTGAGCGGGTCATCGCTGAGATCTTGCGACATATTATTTAAAATTTCTTTCTATTAATCTTTTGAATAAAAAGCACCAGACTTTTCTCTTTATTAACGGGTGCAATAGCAGTTGCTTCCGTAAAATCCAAGATAAGCTGAACCAAGAGAATGATTAGAAATATATATCCTCGGAGTTGGGGGGGAATTGAATTAAAAACTTTGGATACTACCCGTATACTAGCGCTGCAACAATAAATGATGAAAATGATGATTTTTGATAGCTCGTGAAGTCGATAAGGTGGAAGCTCAAGGCGAGCTTTTATCAGTGTAATGAACGTGAATTCTCGGTAAATACAGTGTGAATCAAAATCTAGATATTTAATGAATTAATCAGATTCCCAGGCATCCTGGCATGCAATGTTTGCATGGACGCTTGGAAATCTCGTGATTGCCTTGATATCATTTAGTATGGCTATCTGGTTACCGGCGTAGTTGTTGCTAACTTAAAATAAAATGGAATCATCAGCTTATAGTGCCAAACATCATCTTATTTTATTAGCTGTGATTTTCTTATTAGGTACATAAGATAATTAAGTAACCAAATTTACTGATTCATTTCTTCAGCCTAAAGCGTGAAAGAGAAAAATAAATATGTATATTTAGGCTAATTAGAATTGACGTCAATGTAACAATGAAAATGAAAATTTATTAAAAAAAATATGTATTAATAAACATGTTTTTTTTTCAAATGGACCACTATCCACACTAGTTCTGGTAGGCACGTCCTGAGAAAACTCCTGCAAGAATCACAGCGGGCTTTTTTTAATTTGCTGTAGCACACATATTAGCGGCTACGCGCGTAGACAATGAGTAACACTTTCGTAGCTACCTGCTACGGAAAATCTATGAGCGTTCCATTTAATTTAGTTTAGTTCATGTAATGGTTTTTGTTGACGAATGAGTGTGTGTTAAAGGCATTTTATGGACTATTTAAATTATAGATTCGATAAATTAAGAAGCTTTCGTTGTGGAGACGAAGTACCAGTGCTAGTGTACCAGTTCAACCCCACCAAGACACAAGAAGTAAGAAAACCCCATTTATTGTAGCGCCACAATTCCTGGCACATTGCATACCATTTCCTCGAGTATCGGGATCCTAGGCGTCTACATTTCAAGTGACGTCCAGTGCCGCAATCATTTAGAAGACCAGGTCAAGCTGGCATCAAAGAAACTCGGAGTTCTTAAAAAGGCGAAGCAGTACTTCACTGCGGGGAAACGACTCCTTCTTTATAAGGCGCAGACCGAATATAATGCCCGAATGGGTAGGCAGAGAAAACCATGGCATTTAGGACGTAATTTTATAGCCTATTGCCACCAAGCGGGCCTTTTACTATCAAATGTCGAACAGCATTGAGAACAGCTTATCATGACATGTGTACTTATTTGATGGTATACATGGTGAAGGCAGTTTTACCTATATTTAAAAACTAGCTTTTGCCTCCGACCCGCTCACGTGGATGTCGGTTATAGCGACCAAACTTTGTTGTCGTTTGCTGACACCCTAGATTAACACATAGGCTATTATGTGTTAATCTAGGGTGTCAGCAAACTCCATGCCAAATTTGATCCATCCATCCACTGTTTGGATTTTCCACTATGTCCGCCGTAGTAGATTAGTAGATTTATCGACGAGTTGATGACCTGTGTAGAGCATCGTAGAGCGTTCAACTGCTGCTACGATGTAGCACCCACGCGCTCTACGTCGATGACAATTGAATTGTTGTTCACTACGAGCAAAAACTTCGTAAATTTTTTACCCTATTGCATCAACGAGGGCAATGTATTCCAATTGGCACGCGTACCTATGTATATTTAAATGTTTTAGTTAACGGCTGTACGGATTTCGATGAATGTAGTCTCAAATGAAATATATTCGCCTCCCGAGTGTTACAGGGTAGACAAAAATTTGAAATCTATATACCTTTTTTTCGTGCGGAAATCCTCGCGGATACCTCCTCCGTCGGAGCCGGAAGGGGAGGTTATCTCGGACTCGATCTATATACCGTGACTTTTAGTGCAAAAATGTATATTATTGTAAAAAAAATATAGCGACATCATATCCGAATCAAAATTAATAGGCACATTCTGTTATCAAATGCCTGTTTTGATCTTTTCAGCAGCAGTCCGCTTTTTTTTTTTTTTTAAATTTATTTACGTGGAGATATACCTTGAACCGACTAAAACCACACGGCTTGTCAGTCATGGTACAGAAAATCAGATGTACCCTAGAGATGGAACCCTTCCGACTCCGGTTGGCCTTGAACCCGCCGCGCCGGTTTTCAAATCACCCCACCTCCTCCCACAGAGCGCGCGGTGGAAACTTGCACGCTGCCACCCTAACCCGTGTCGTTTCCCCCTATTTGATTTTTCCTCGGGGTTGGGCGGTGAGACGGCAGTCACTCCTATTCAAGCCACGTATCTTCATTCAAAACTGTAAGACTCAGCGCATTTTATTATTGTCGTCGGCATGGCTTGGAATTTTTCACCATAAAATATCAAAAACAAAAACAGCGGTATGATTTATATTACAAATATCGTATCATTTGATTTCAATTTTATGAGATTGACAAACGCTTACGACTTTCACAAATACGTGACCATGATTATTTTATCTATTCGACATATAAAAATCCTGAGCCGTGTAGATACCACAAGTATATTATTATTACTAGCTTTTGCCAGCGATTTCGTCCACGTTAAGTTTGAAATAGAAAGGTTCAGGACACACTGCTCCTGTTCCCACGACCCAGATAAAGTTCCTTTAAATTTCTATGAGCCTGGTACATCATCCCAATGTACCAGGTATTAGGGATTTTAAATCTGATCAAGACCTATCTAATAAAAAAACCGCATCAAAATCCGTTCAGTAGCTTTCGCGTCCATCCCGAATAAATATTTCCAATTTACAATTATATAGGTAATACTATAGATGCCAATAACCGCGGGGCCTAACACACCGCACGACTCGGCGCGCATACCGCCCAGCTCCAACGAGTCAACGCAAGTCAAGGTCTCGACCATCGAGCGCAGCGTATGTTGCACATATAGCTCGATCCACATATCTTGAACCTAAATCGCGAGATACAAAAGACCCTGGCGCGCGCAATTGTTTTTAAACCCCGACGCAAAAACGACGGAGTGTTATAAGTTTGACGTGTCTGTATGTGTGTGTGTGTGTGCGTGTGTGTGTGCGTGTGTGTGTGCGTGTGTGTGTGTGTGTGTGTGTGTGTGTCTGTCTGTGGCATCGTAGCTCCTAAACGGATGAACCGATTTGGATTTAGTTTTTTTTGTTTGAAAGGTATATTAGTCGGGAGTGTTCTTAGCTATGTTTGAAAAAAATCGGTCCAAAATGGCCGTCGCTACAAAAAGGCGGAGTACCTAAAAATTTCACAAGTCCCTCAATATGGGTATCAAATGAAAGGGCTTGACTAGGAGATCAATTTAAAAAGTATAAAATAAAAATTTAATTGAAAATTTAAAAAACCCCCGTCACAAAAAACATAAAATCCAAAAAGTTTAAAATAAATTGTGTTTGCCCTTTAACTTTGATATACCTATTAAAATTTTGTTTCAACCGTTGCCATGTCGGGGGGACCATTATCGTTCCGTTAATATGACGGAGTGCTTTAATAGTTAGGGTCCCCCCGACATGGCAACGGTTGAAACAAAATTTTAATAGGTATATGAAAGTTAAAGGGCAAACACAATTTATTTTTAACTTTTTGGATTTTATGTTTTTTGTGACGGGGGTTTTTTATGTAATTCTATACTTGGTGAATTTCACCTCATTCACCGCAGTAGCACACCGTGCTATCTTCAAAATGCATCCATAAACGTTTACTGCGCGTATAGAGCACATTTTAGGTCCAAGATATATGAATCTTACTATACGACGCTGACGTGCGATACAAAGTGCTTTGCTCATGTAACGACACTAACTCGTCAATATTGCTTGCACTCATCTATTACTGTAACAGTGTAAGGTACAGGCCATCGGTCGTCTGTCGGTATTGTGGCTGTATTAACGATGTAACCCTATACAGGGTGGAAGATTTCGACCTTACCTGGACGGAAGGACATTGAAAAAAAACTGCTTCTTAATCGACTTCAAAAAAGAAGGAGGTTCTTAATTCCACCGCTATAACTTTTATTAACCGATTCTGTTTTTCGATACCGGCCAGAAGTCGTCACGCCGTTTCTCAGTAAAAATTCTTTATTGAAAATGAAAACTAGAAGAAAATTGTACGTGGCATGTCTTCTGTTATCAAGTACGGTGAGCCGCGTTATTTGTTTGACAGACTCGGCTGGGTTGCTGGCAGAAGATTGTGTGCCAGAAGACAGTGCTCCCAACAACTGTCAGTGCAGCGGCATCGATCTGAGGTATTTAGGGGTAGTTTTCGTTATTCGGCTTCCAAAATATGGAACAATCTACCACCACCGCTGCGGTCCATAAAAACAATTACCACCTTTAGGAAACGTTTACGATTGTTTCTCTTGGAGGCTCAAAGGAGGCTGGATAACGTTAACTCAAATGTTTCATTGATTTGATACTTTGGGTTGTCGTCGGTATCGATGGGGTCCTTTGTTTTGAGTTGTACAATCGCTTGACAACCGTATCACTATTCTATTTATTTACTGTGTAAGTATCAAACACTGTGTTATATTTTGTATGTTTTTTTTTATATTTATATAAAATTGATCACTGCTCCGTTCCCTTGATTAGTAGCGTGGTGATATATAGCTTATGTGTTATTCAGATGTATAAGCTATATTGGGAGTAAATATTCATGACAATCCATTCGGTAGTTTTTACGTAAAAGACTAACAAACATCCATCCTACTCACAAGCTTTCGCGTTTATAATATTAGTAGGATATATATTAGTAATGTACTATTTAATATTGTCATTTACTGTATAATTTTAAAATACAATACTTCCACACACCGTTCATTCACACGTTCACATTTTTTCACTCTTTCACACTCGGCTTCGACGGTTCGGCGTGCGTGTGTCACTGCCCAACTGGGTTCTAGTTGAAAACCAGCGCCAGGTCTCCACCTGGCACATGCTGAACTGGACACCCATTTGGTGCATCTGTGTGTCGCATGTCACTTATTGCGCATCTGTTGCGTTTGGAGTTCGGAAGTATGTGCACTATTAGTGAGCATGCTTCCAATACTTGATATTTATAATAATGTCATTACTGTTTATAGTATAATTTGTTATATTGTGTGACCGCTTTGCACCAAATAAATGTTTCTTTCTTTCTATATATTTTTTATTATTTCGACGCTTTTCAGCAGCATTAGTTTGCTTCAAAGCAGCTGCCGTTTAGACTTCTAAATAACTTTTTTTTAAGAGAAAAATGTCTGAAATGCTTTTTAACAACTTTCGCTTTGTAGAGAGAAAGTGTTGAATAAAGCTTTTGGTTCCTTAGCAAACAAATTCATGCGAACGACGACACAAACTAATCATTTCATCATTTAGAAGCGTCGGTAGCTTAGTGGTTAAGGAGTCGGCCTTACGATCGAGAGGTCCCGGGTACGAATCCATTTTTTTATGTCGTGCGAAAAAAATCACACCGTCCTTGGGTCTTTGGTTGCCGGAGGCATTGCACTACCGACGTGAATACACTCCTAGCACGAGCAATTTAGATTACTTGGAAGGGTTAAATGTAATATTAGTAATTGCGTTTGCTAATATTCTTTAAAAAAAAAATAGCGCACCCATGGTCGTCGAGGGGTGACTAATGATGGTAGTTGTCATATAGTCTGAAGTATATGTTATCTCAAAGTACCCGGCTCATTATGAATGTTTGTGTCTTTGAGTCTTGCTGTATTTTGCTCTTTACTTACTAGGTTTAATTAATTGGATGACTGGGTCCCAGGCTGTCGTTACGCTCCTTCCGTTCAATGAGTGACATTAAACTTTACAAAATATAGGTAGGTAAAGGTGACGCCGGGTACAAACTGATAACATGTTAAAATGTATAAAGTATCAGATAGCACGAGTGTCAAAATGTACAATCTATTAATGACAAAATACCCTGATGTCAGAATGTACAAATGCTGAAATGTTCAATCGACAACATGTATTTATGACCAAATGAGCAATGGTCAAAATATACAGTTGCTGAAATGTTCAATTGACAGTACGTACTTTTCTTATCTTAACACTAAATTCAAATAAAATCCACAAAACTTACAATTTTATTTATGTATTTATTGTTGTCTTAACACTAAATTCAAATTAAAATCCACTTATATAATTACATTGACATAGCAAAATCTAAGTATTCTTTTACATTGAAGTGCATGTTATACTTCGAATAGATATGCACTAAAGACATTTTATACCAATTATCCATTTGATGTAAACATTTTATCATTTATTCATTATTACATTTTGTGCATTTTGACACTCATGCAATATTACACTTGTAATTTCTAGCATCACTGCATTCCTACATTTGATCGTTACAACACTTTACGATTTGAAACTATTTTACGTTTGCACATTTTGACACTCGTGCTATCCGATACTTTATACATTTTAACATGTTGTCAGTTTGTACCCGGCGTCGTAAAGGTACTCTAAATACTCGAGATAGTGACTCGATAAAAAAAATCTTATTTTTGAATAGAAACAAAACTGCATTCTCTCTGTGATAGCCTCTTTGGCGTGGCGGTAGTGAACGCGACTGCTACGCAGGAGGTGCGGGTTCGATGCCCGCTCAGTGCAAATATTTGTACGCATGAATATGGCTATTTGCATTGGTCTGGCTGTTTCTATGTATAATATGTATGTATGATTTGAGATTGACATGGTCATTAACATTAATAGTGTAACAATCACCGGGATATTTACCATGTTCATAGTTTTTATTTGGTAACCGATATTTCAGCGCTGTTTCAAGCGCCATGATCACGGTGTACTGACGACCGCCGAGCTATTTATTATTGGGCAGACGTATCTGTCTACCCTCTTCCGCACTCGTTTATGACGCGCGTCGTCCCTACCACTGTCGCACTGTACTCGATCGCGTTTTCGACATACAACACTCACTGAATCGACACGCACGGGTTTTGAAATTGTAGGTCTTGTGAACATTCAAATCACTAGCTCGGCGGTCGTCAGTACACCGTGATCATGGCGCTTGAAACAGCGCCGAAATATGGATTACCAAATAAAAACTATGAACATGGTAAATATTCCGGTGAGTGTTACACTATTAATAATATGTATGTATTTACAAAAAAAAGTATCTAAGTATGTTTTCCGCATTCTAAATTCCATAACACAAGCTAGTTAAGCTTACCATGGGTCTAGATAGCGCTGTGTAGAATGTTGTCGAATATTTATTATTTAAATATTTTCGAAAATTCGCTTGCCCCACCCCTGTGATCGAACAAAATACGATAAAACTGATGATCATTAGGATCAAATCTCTAGCGAAGATAGTAAATTAAACGAAAGGAAATACCTACCTGAAAACTAAAATCATAAGACATACATATAGTACGTATCCCACCTATTATCAAACGTAGTCTATTCATTTTAACAATGCAGTAAGGATTTTTAAAAATTATATTTTCCTTTGCACGACGAACGTACTACAAAAATAAAATGTGTCAAGCAATTATTACACTAGCAGGAGACAAATTAAATTCTAGGGGAGCGTATATTAAAATAGTTTTTCCTGGCATTTTCCATTAACTGATCGCTAAGCAACCTCCAACAGCTTTTCACGCTAATATATTTATGAAAAATTGTAAAAATGAAACTGAGTTATGAACGTTGGCAACACCAGTGCGTCACAATAACCTTCTAATGCCCTTCTTGAAGTTTAGTACAGGCATGGTACATAGTCTGGAATAACAAATAGGATAATTTTTATCCTTGGAACAGTTTGGGTTACATGAAGGAGGTCAGAATTCTGATCAAAAATCTATTACTGACGGGGAGGTCCATGAGCATACGAAGTGGAGAAGCAGCCGGATAGTGGACCCCAGGCTCTGAGGTGAGAGCCACAGATGCAATCGACCTTGAGATTATGATGGCGAAATTGGGCCGGCGAGTGCGTGGCGGGGGACGTTGTAAACCCTTTGTGACGAAGCGGTAGTTAATGCGACTGCCATGCAGGAGGCGCGGGTTCGATCCCCGCTCAGTGCAAATATTTGTATGTGAATATGGCTATTTGCATTGGTCTGGGTGTTACTATGTATAATATGTATGTATTTACAAAAAAATAGTGTCTAAGTATGTTTATCCGCATTTTCCCAAAATTAGGTCTGGCAATAAAGGCCAATAATGTGAAAATGAAGAATATAGCCTATAACGTTAAACAATCTATTCAAACAAACAGAATTTTTGAAAATCAGACCAGTATGTCCTGAGATGTCTGGTGAACCGTAAGGCAGCGCCAACTTAAGCAACTGGGCTACATAACATAACGTCACATGCATGTAGCGCGAGCGGCTCACTGAGCGGCCACTTTAAGAGTCCATATCTTGGAAACTAGTTGATATATCAAAATAATTCTTTCATAGGTATTTTTTTATTTTCAATACAATACATTGAGTTAGAATACAAAATTAGTGAACGTTAATGCTAATTCTGTATTGTCAAAACTTACTAATATACGCTCAAAATCTCTAAAATGGATATTGTATGGCGAGTTGTTTCGTAGATAAATAATATTATTATAGTATGTGGCCGATTCCGGTCAGCGCCGACAGATTTTGGCTGGACAATATATAGCCGTGAGGCAAATGAACACACAATTAGCAGGCAGCCAGCCGGCCGACTAATGCAAGCAATGTTCGACCTTATTGACATCACATAGAACAGAGATTTTTTTCGTATATTCGTGATCAGCGGCATCTATTTATGGGATATGACATTTAATTTAGAGAATGTTATTAAGGTCGAAAATTCGTTTTTCTATTCTTAGTAGTCCTTGTAACCGGTTCAAGTCCCACATAGCATGCCCACATGTAACGATTTTGCTATCGGAACTGTGTCCAAAATATTTTTTTACGAAACGACTACAATCTGGGTGCATACCTAATACCATTTTAGAGATTTTTAGCGTATTTTAGTTAGTTTTGACTGTAATGGAACGTAACCTGTACAGACGCTATTAAATGAACTGAGTCACATATTTGACAGTTAGGAATCAGCCAATCAGGGGTAGCGTCTGTACGGGTACAGACGGCGGAAAATAATGAAACGTCAATCATTCTGAGACACATGATACGTAGAGGTAGAACCAGTCAGTTTATAATAAATCATAATTAAATATTAAAACTACGACTGAGTGTATTATTACTAAACAATACATGGCGCAGTCGAAGCAGTACCTACAGTAAAAGTGTAATTAGAGTTTTTTTACATGTCTAAAGAAGAAAAAGAAGACTCAACAGGTGAAATCACGATGGCGAGTCCTGTTGAATACAAAATGCCAGCTCCTTTGCAGCTGGACTCTGTAGGAGATGTATACCAAAATTGGAGGAAATTTAAACAACAATTGCGAATTTTCATATCAGCAGCGGGTTTGGAAAAAGTTACTGATTCGAGGAAAGCTAACATCATGCTGAATTGTATAGGGCAAGAAGCACAAGACCTATACTTTAACGTATTAAAGTTAGAAGACAAAACAATAAAATATGATGAATTAATCGCACTATTTGATGAATATTTTGAACCGAAACAAAACGAATTAATAAACACATTTCATTTCAACAATAGAATTCAAGAAGAAGATGAATCATTTGATAATTTCTACTCAGAAATTCGAAAATTAGTGAAGAGTTGTAATTTCAAGGATTTACAGGACAGAATGTTGAGAGACAGAATTGTGATGGGTGTAAGAGACAAGAAAATGCAGCAGAAATTATTAGAAACAAGTGATCTTACATTAGACAAGGCCGTCGACCGCTGTAGAGCAGCTGAGTTGTCACAAGAACATGCTCGAGCTATGCAAAAGAAGGAGGGAGTCCATGGATCATCCATGGTAGTGGATGTGCTGCACAGACAACAAAATCAAGCTAAGTATAACGACAACATAGTAAATAGAACAAAACCCATGTACAACAGCAATTTCTATCATTGCCTCAAATGTGATAGGGATCATGGGCCGAGGGAGTGTCCGGCATATGGCAAAGTATGCAAGAATTGTCAAAGAAGGAACCATTTTGCAAAAGGTTGCAAAAACAAGCCTTTACATGTTATTCAAGTAGAAAAAGATGAACAACAGCATCAAATGAATAACAATGCTAAAGATAACTTTGTACATGACATATGACTAGTAAAGGTTTGTCATTCATTAAGAAATAATATTAAAAACAATGAGTGGATGGTTACATTAAGACTAAAAAATAAAAAGTACCTATTCAAATGTGACACAGGTGCACAAGTAAATGTTCTTTGTCTTCGGGATTTAAAAAAGATTTTAAATGATGAAAATCCAAAATGTTCTATGACAACAATTCTTCTAGAAGCATTTGGTGGAACAACAATTAGACCAATAGGTACAGTTAAGTTAGATATTACCATCAACGAGCATTTATTTGAAACTGAATTTGTAATAATAAAAGAAAATGTCCGACCAATTTTAGGACTACAATCTTTAATTAATCTAAAGTTGCTCAGTAACATTAATATTAATACTATTAACAGGAATAATAAGGAGACTGTAATTAATAATTTTGCTGAAATGTTTCAGGGTGTTGGTGAATTTGAGTTACCACTGGAGCTGCATGTCCAACCTGGAGCAAAACCGGTAGTAAAGCCACCTCGAAGAGTTCCTCATGCTTTGTTAGATCGTTTGAAGGTAAAATTAAAAAGCCTCGAGGAGCACCGAATTATTGAAAAAGTAGAACATCCCAAGTCGTTTGTTAGTAATATGGTTATAATAGAAAAAAGTGATGGAAGTCTAAGAATATGTCTGGATCCTAAGGAATTGAATAAAGTATTGGTAAGAGAACATTATTTAATACCAACTTTACAGGAAATTGTAGCTAAACTAGCTAATAAAAAAGTTTTTTCCGTCCTAGACTTATCTGACGGATTTTATAATATTAGATTAACAGAAAATTCAACAGATCTCTGTAGTTTCAGTACGCCAATGGGATGTTACAAGTTTTGTAGATTACCATTTGGAATATCAGTGGCACCTGAGATATTTAAAAAGTACAGTGAGAGGACTTTTGGAGATATTCCAGGAGTAGTGATTTATTGCGACGATCTTTTAATTTGTGCTGAAAATGAAGAGGAACATGACAAAATTTTAAATAAAGTGTTTGAAAGAGCTAAAGAGAATAATGTGCGATTTAATAAAAGAAAATTTCAGTACAAATTGGAAGAAGTCAAGTATTTTGGACATGTTTTTTCTAAGGATGGCATGAGTGTGGATCCAGATCGCATAAAAGCAATATTAAATATGAAAAGTCCAAAGAATAAAAAAGAATTACAAATTTTTTTAGGGATGGTGAATTACTTAAGAACTTTTATAAATAAACTAGCCGATTTGGCAGCACCATTACAGGCATTATTAAAAAAAGAGTTGACTTGGATATGGACCAACATTCATGAGGAAACTTTCATTAGTATAAAAAAGCAAATTAGTACTGCACCAGTATTACAAAATTTTGACACAACTAAACAAATAACTATTCAGTATGATGCAAGTAAAGATGGCCTGGGTTGTTGCTTAATGCAAAATAACAAACCGGTAAGTTATGCATCAAGAAGTTAGACAGCTTCAGAAAAGAATTTTTCACAAATCGAAAAAGAGTTATTAAGTGTGGTATGGGCAACTAAAAAATTTCACTATTTTATTTATGGAAAGCAATGCACTATTTTGAATGATCATAAGCCATTAGAAACTTTATTAAAAAAAGGCATACATGAAATCCCATCCACTAGACTACAGAGATTAAAATTAAAGTTATTAAAATATAATATTAAATTTAAATATTTAAAAGGAAAATTGATGCATATTGCAGATTTGTTATCACGAAATTATTTAGATGAAATTGATGAAGATCAGTCATATATGTATGAAGTCATTCACTGTATTGGACAGGCATCTTATTTGCAATGCACTGACGAACAAAAGAAAAACTTAATTAAAGAAACTTTGAATGATCAAGAATTAAAAATAATAAGCAGTTATAATCAGAATGGATGGCCAGAAGATTTAAAAAATGTACCAGATAATGTGAAACCCTTTTATAAATTTAGGCAAGAAATATCAGTAGATCAACAGTTAGTATTTTTTGCTCACAGATTAATGATTCCACAGTCGCTACGTTTAATGTTTTTACAAAAATTACATGAGGGCCATATAGGAACAACCAAGATGAAACAAGTTGCTCGTAATCTTTACTACTGGCCACAAATTGATCACCATATTGAAAGTTTTGTTAAAAAATGTTATGTTTGTCAAATGTATCAAAATAATAATATAAAGGAACCTTTGCTGTCACATGAAATACCGAACTTGCCTTTTTCTAAAATAGGAACTGATATCATGGAAATTAAGAAGAAGAGCTATCTTGTTGTATATGATTATATGTCAAAATGGTTAGATATAAAACAAATTAACAACAAGTCTGCTCAAAGCATAATTAATGCATTAATAGATATTTTTATATGTTATGGAGTACCGACGGAAGTTGTGGCTGATCATGTGCCGTTTGATTCATTAGTAGGTATGTAAAAACTTTGCTTCTGAATGGGGTTTTAAATTTTCTTATTCAAGTCCAAGATATCCACAGTGGAATGGAATGGCAGAGAGAGCAGTACAAATTGCGAAAAAAATGTTAATTAAATGTTCGGAAGATAGAACAGATGTTAGAATAGCACTCTTACAATACAGATCATCTCCGGTATCAGGAACTAACTTTTCTCCATCTCAGCTTATGATGAATCGTAATTTAAAAACTAAACTCCCTTGCACACAATTGCACTTACAGTCAAAAATAAATTCAGGAGTAAAGTTGGAATTTCAAAAAACTCGACAAAGAAATGATGTAAATTATAATAGGAATACAAAACAAAAATTTAGTTTTAAAATAAACCAAACTGTGTGGTTTAAGAAAGATCCATTAATCAATAAATGGTTCCAGGGAAAAATTGTTCAAATTAATAATTTTAGATCATATGTTGTTAAGGATACCAATAACTGTATGTATACAAGAACTTCTTATCACATTAGAGCTCAATAATTCGGTGCTTGCTGGTTTCTAGGTAGTGCAGCCCAGTGGTCTCAAAAGATGTTAAATTGGTTGTTTATATGTAATTTTGTTTTAATTTTTATGTTTAAATTAAGCAACTAGAGTTTTTTTTTTTTGTTTGTTTTTTTTTTTAAGGAAAAGGGCATGATGTAATGGAACGTAACCTGTACAGACGCTATTAAATGAACTGAGTCACATATTTGACAGTTAGGAATCAGCCAATCAGGGGTAGCGTCTGTACGGGTACAGACGGCGGAAAATAATGAAACGTCAATCATTCTGAGACACATGATACGTAGAGGTCGAACCAGTCAGTGTATAATAAATCATAATTAAATATTAAAACTACAACTGAGTGTATTATTACTAAACAATACATTGACAACACAGAATTAGCATCATTCTCCATTATATCCTTCAAAGAAACCCATGCTCACACCATATCTAGTAATAGTTAAAATCCAATTATCCACTGTAAAGTTACACGCGTACAAACTCAATCGTGTATCTGAATGATTCAAATATATGCAAAACTCTGTGGGACAGTTATGTGTTTCGTGTCGAATTAGTAAATTGAATTGAAATAAAACCACTTTTTACGGATTCTATGGCGATATATTTGTTATTATTTACTTTTATAACCGACGTTTCGGCTGCTTTGCATCATCATAGTAAAATAGCAAAATATCATAGTAAATTGAACTTGAACGTCTGAGTGAGGGGGCCGGCTCGAAACGCCACGCGTGGACTTTATAGGCCATGACTATATTTTATAAAATACCTATCCTAAAGAACAAGAATCAATTTCGTTTATTCAGTTTAGGGACATAAAGAGCACATAATATGAACGTAAAAATTTTACATTGATGACAACAAAAATAATAAATAAAATAAATCATTTGAAAATGATCCTCTCGCTGGTTCGGTAGGTTGGTTCGACTGAGAAGATACCAGTAAGAAACTTAATGAACACGCTCATCTTTCTTTTTAGGGATCCGTAGCCAAAATCTAAAAATGGAACCCTTATAGATCCGTCATGTCTGTCTGTCCGTCCGTATGTCACAGCCACTTTTCTCTGAAACTATTAGGCCTATTCTGTTCAAACTTGGTAAGTAGATGTATTTTGTTAACCGCCTTAAGAATATAAATTCATACTTAAATAGAAAAAAAGCAATAAATTTTGGGGATCCCCATACTTAGGACTGAAAGTCAAAATGTTTATTTTTTTCATCAAACCCATACGTGTGGTATCTATAGATAGGTCTTCAAAAATGCTATCGAGGCTTCTAACATCATTCTTTTCTAAACTGGATAATTTGCGCGAGAAACACTTCAAAAGTAGAAAATTGTCCCCCCCCCCCCCCCCCCTATAACTTCTAAAATAACAGAATGATAAATCTAACAAAAATATGAACATTACTTCCAACGAAAATTGGTTTGAACGAGATCTAGTAAGTAGTTTTTTTAATACGTCATGAACCGCGAGTTTCGCCATCAATAAGAACTACAAGAACTTTTATATAATGTTACTTGCTGCTACGGAACCCTTCATGGGCGAGTCTGACTCCCACTTGGCCGGTTTTTAAATATGGTTTAATTTATAACAAATTTATATAGTCTTTAGTATTCGTAGTCACTTTAATCACTTTAGTATTCGTCTACTCTATAACCTTATTTCATTAAGCAATTTTTCACTGCATTTTATATTTATTAAGTGGCATGTCAATCAGATCCTGACGAATTTTATTAAACATTTATATCCAATTGCCTACAAACGAATTAACAACCCTATGAAGCCTGAGTTTTGGCACTGCAAGTTTATTTTTATTTCTAGTATGTATTATAATTGTAATGGTCAGAGTATTTTTTAAAAGATCTAGGTTCTTGCGTACATATAAGACTAAAGGATATACGAATAAAGGATACATTATTCGTAGATTGAGAAGATTTTAACAATTTAAAATATTAATTTCTTTAAAAACTTCTCTCAGCGAGTCACGGGGTCTGAGGCTATAGATTGCTCGTATCGCATTCTTATCTGTAATATGAAAATAGTCTCAATATCGGCAGCTGAGCCGAGCCGAAACCGATACGAAAAGTCACGTGATCGACCGTTTTTCGTGCACTATATAAGCTAACAAAATAAAAACGTGTTTTTTAATATTTTTGTTTTTTTTCGCTAAAAATATGAATTGTAAGAGGTATAAAATAACATTCTACATCTTTTAACATAGGATTCCCAAATTTGTCAAAAACCCAATTGGACTACTACTAGGAGGTCGTTCAGGACCGAGTTGTTGGGCAACATCTACGACCTATGTGACGTAGCGATAGATAGATCGACAACTATGTCTGAGGTCGCTTGTTGGATACCCGCTCAGTGTCAATGTTTGTATGCATTCATAAATATCGCATTGGTCTGGCAATAGTTCAACACATAGCAAGGTTAATTAAACAATAATAGCCAAGTCGGTCTTAGGACTCTTAAGATCCAGAGAAACATTCTTAAGACATAGGGATCAGTTTCAGTAAATATAGAATTTCAGCCGCTTTCCAGTTTTCAGGGGAAAAGCGAACCTCGGATTATAAGGTAAAGGTCTCGGATACGACCGGAGCTGACGCAAGGAAGATGATGACGCGCGATGATGATATGCGCGACACTTTTACGCGCATATCGCGTAATGCGAATGAACAAAACTACAATAGAATTTTTCAACAAAATGTGGTTTTAAAACAAATTGCAGAGCAAGGTGAGCAGGCCCCTCTTAAAATGCTATAATTACAACATGGTATTGTATTAGGTACGTGACTCATTTGTAACATTATGTAACTTCAATTCTCCATTATAAAGTGTTTTATATACTTATTGTTTATCCAGACGCGAAATGTACATTCGTCCACATTTCCCCTTAAGAAAATAACTATTGAAAATTGACGTCTAAAAAATGCCGCAGTGGAGTTTGTTGCGCCGTTTCTTCTCCACCAACGCCTTGGAGGCGGTGGTAAACTTAGCTCAAGTGGAATTAAAATTGACGTCAATAATAAACAATTTTATTGTTCAAAATTGAGAATAAGCTTTCGCTTCTCACCGCGATTAAAAAAGTGGCTTATTGAAAAGGGATTCTACACAATACAAGAATTTATGGCGCTCACTACTTACAGATACAAAAATCTATGTAAATTAGTTTAATAGAAATAAAGAATTATTTGTGTTACTAAGTGTATGTAATATTATAGATTGAATCTTAGATAATTAATATGTCATATTAATAATCTAAGGATTGAATATTGTTATTTTGTTTTGTTTATTTTTAATTATATAATGTTTTTTTAAATTTCTAAATAGTTTGGGTAGGTATGTAAATCTAGTCTTAATTTAATTCTTTTAAATATTGCGGGCACAGTACCGTGAATTGCCAATCATTACCGCCATAATTTCATCAACACCTAAGAGTAGCCACGATTAACCACCAATCATTTTTGACACATCGGGGTAGATTGTAGTGAATCTACATTCTAAGAACTTTTACTACCATACACATTGGGGTAACAGCCCGGTTGACGGTAAAGGTACTTTAACCGCAACATTACAAAACTGCACAAAGATAAATGTACAGTTAAAATGTGTAAGCTCACATAGACGGGTCGTGATTCACAATGGCAGCTTGCAGGTTACCGTTTGTCAGACGGTCCTTTGCAAAATTCCACGTCTATAATAATATAACATGTTAAAGGTAGACTTTCGAAGCGAGCGTCTGTAGCGTCAGAGGCGCCGCGACTGTGACGCCGCGACACAGCGACAGAAAGATGTTTCATACAAATGTATGAAATTCTAAGATATGACTTTCGAGCTCAGCGACACAAACGCGGCGTCAATGACGTCACAGTGCCGCTGTGACAGCGTTGTCAGACGGTAACGCTATAGACGCTGCGTCCGTGACGCTTAGTTCGAAAGTCTACCTTTAAGCGTAGTGTAGCGCTTTGCCACTTTTTGCTACCCTTTGAGACAAGCTGCTCTACGTTTTAAGTGGCGAATATGAAGATAAGATACACAAACCGTGAATATCTATGTATGTATGAAAGGAGAACGCACGTGCAATGCAACTAGAGCTAAGGGAAATAACGATGTTATAACGCTGTAGAAAAATGCCACGTGGCAGATAAGCCTGGGGCTTATCTGCCACGCGGCATTTGATCCGGATTGACCGCGCGCCGGTAAAAGCAATTTTATATAAAACTAGCTGACCCGGCGAACTTCCTATCGCCAATTATTATCCATCCGCGTGGCGTCCGATCCCGTTCCCGCTGCACCCTCTTATTCAATGATAATGGTTGTCTAAACAGCAACAGATGTAATCACACTGTCACTTCTGCACCCCTTCTGCGGGTGTAATACCTGACTTCGAAAAGTGTAACACCGAATACCACGACCCCGTAAGTTTGCTAATACGAATCACTTAACAACGAATGCACGCCACCACGAAAAACGTAGCACCGAATGCACGCCACCACGAAAAACTTAGCACCGAAGTCATGCGATCTCGAATAACAGAAACCCTAATTCACTAATAAGAATCACTTAACAACGAATGCACGCCACCACGAAAAACGTAGCACGGAGGTCATGCGATCTCGAATAACAGAACCTCTAAGGAGAAAACGTCTAAAAAATTTAAAAAAAATTATTGCCATTCCTATAATGTCTTTAAATTATGTGTTATCGAAAATTTTTTAAAAGATAAGGAGCTATTATTTTATGTTTTTTTTTTGTCTTTTCGAAGGGTACATGAGAAAAAATATTACTAATTGTTGCTTGTCATTCGTCCTGAGAATACTTATTGCGGAAATTTGTAGTCAGTGATGATGGCGCCTTTACAATTTCTAATTTCTAAAAAGAATAAAAGGCAATTGCTACACGAAGGATATGTGTTTAGTTTAGACACACGTTCAAATGCAAAATGTTATTGGCAGTGTGTAAAAAAGTGGGCATAGATACATAAGAAATCCATACATAAACACTTACATAGATATTACTCATGTATTAATAATATATATATATATAATATTATATATAAAATACATATATAACCATAAAATATATAATAATTACTAACACATATTGAAGTAAACATAAATATGTACCTATCTACGTATGGATTAGAATACTCAACTGATGTATTTTCTTAATCAATTTGATTTCGTTTATCAGTTATAAGGAATAATGGTAAAACATTTTTTAAAAAATCGGGTCCTTCCTTTGAACTGGTGAAGTAACACAAGGCGTGAGGGAAGGAAGCCGACCCAAAAAAGGATTTATCATGAGAGGTAAATCCTTAAAGGGTGTTTCTAACTTGCCATTGATGTACTTCAATAGTTGATTTGTATTTACTTTTGTAAAACTGAGAGCGAATCTATAGGATATATCCTATAAAGGAGGTACTTCAGTGATCTGTGGATATATCTATCTAATATATTTTCCATTCCTCGAAATATTCATTTAGTTGTTTGTCAAATGAATAAATAATTTTTTAGCAAAAAAAATGGTCTTTTATTTTGTTTTTATCATATAACAAATACACGACATATTAGTAGTATGTATACACGACATAATAGTATTAGTGAATTAGGGTTTCTGTTATTCGAGATCGCATGACTTCAGTGCTAAGTTTTTCGTGGTGGCGTGCATTCGTTGTTAAGTGATTCGTAATAGTGAATTAGGGTTTCTGTTATTCGAGATCGCATGACTTCGGTGCTAAGTTTTTCGTGGTGGCGTGCATTCGGTGCTACGTTTTTCGTGGTGGCGTGCATTCGTTGTTAAGTGATTCGTATTAGCAAACTTACGGGGTCGTGGTATTCGGTGTTACACTTTTCGAAGTCAGGTATTACACCCCACTTCTGCGTATATGCCGATGCCGGCCGAATTTGTTGACATTAATCATCACTGCATGATATACAGCCTATGTGTTATTCTGATGTATTTATAAGTTATATTATTCTAAAGTTTCATGAAAATCCATTCAGTAGTTTTTACGTGAAAGAGTAACAAAAATCCATCCATACATACATGGGGACACTAAGGTCTGCACAACCCGAAGGGGCCATCTCGAAAGAGATTGTCCTGGGTCTGCCGGGGTGCGAGAGATATGCTTTCTCTCACCTCCGGCAACCAGGGACCCAAGACGGCGTGCGTTTTGGTTGGTTCGAGTCCGACATAACCGCCTCCACCGGCTCCGTGGGGGTGGTATCCGTGGGGATTTTGCGCATGATAAAAAAAATCCATACATACATCCATCCATACTCACAAACTTTCGCGTTTATAATATTAGCAGGGTTAACTCAAACAACTGAGAACAAAATTGCTCTGTAAGTTGATTGTTTGGTTATTTTGATGAGAACAAAGTGCTTGTCTAAGCCCTTATCCGCCGTTCCCAATAACATACTGACAGTTAGAGATAGATCGCACCTACGGATAAAGTACTCGGCTGTTTAAATTCAAAACATAGTAACTCCTATTTCACACCAATTTCGGAAAATAAAATTATACCGCGATGCGCTTTCCCGCAAAAAAATCAGTTACCATGTTTTGAATTTAAACAGCCGATACGTCAAATTTGACTGTTGCGATTTATCTTTAACTGTAAATATGTTATTGGGAACGGCCGTTCTACAGGCCAGTTATTTACGAACATTGTTTTCGGATTTGTTGGTCAAGTAGCTAAGTCTTATAAGCAGATAAAGCGTGTGGGCGGATGTCTTGTCGTATACAATAATAAATAAGAAATATTCCACAACATTCTACACAACTCTATCCAGATCCATGGTAAGCTTTTATAGCTTGTGTTATGAAATGTAGAATGCGTATAAACATACTCATTACTTTTTTCTTGTAAATACATACATATTATACACAGAAACACCCAGCCCAATGCAAATAGCCGTATTCATATTAGTCATAATCAACAAATATTTGCACTGAGCGGGGAACCATACACAGAGCGTACTCAGATTTATCGCTACGAGTATTCGAAAATAGGGGCATATTCCCACCAGGACACTCAAAACAAAGTCAGAGGTTCTTACGCAGGCTTCCTTCATGAGGGTTGGGAGTAAGACGGCTGTAGCTTCTACAAAAACACTCTAAACTAACCAGAAGAGCAAAAAAAAACTGGGATCTCGTGACCTACACCTGCTGATTGTCAGAAGAGGGTCTCAAGCAGGTTTTCTTGATGAGGGATGGGGGTAGGGCGGATGTAGCTTCTACAAAAATAGTCTAAATTAACCAGAAGAGCAAAAAAAAACTGGGAACTCGTGACCTACACCTGCTGATTATCGGAAGAGGGTCTTAAGCAGGTTTTCTTGATGAGGGTTGGGGGTAAGACCGCTGTAGCTTCTACAAAAACACTCTAAACTAACCAGAAGAGCAAAACAAAACTGGGAACTCGTGACCTACACCTGCTGATTGTCGGAAGAGGTTCTTACGCAAATTTTCTTTATGAGGCTTGGGGGTAAGACGGATGTAGCTTCTACAAAAACACTTTAAGCTAACCAGAAGAGAGAAAAAAACTGGGAACTCGTGACCTACACCTGCTGATTGTCGGAAGAGGGTCTTACGCAGATTTTCTTCATGAGGGTTGGGGGTAAGGGGGATGTAGCTTCTACAAAAACACTTTAAGCTAACCAGAAAAGAGAAAAAAACTGGGAACACGTGACCTACACCTGCTGATTGTCGGAAGAGGTTCTTACGCAGATTTTCTTCATGAGGGTTGGGGGTAAGACGGCTGTAGCTTCTACAAAAAAACTAAGCTAACCAGTGGAGAGAAATAAAAACTGGGAACAACACTATGGTGATGATGATTAAGATTAGAATGATCATCATCTTCGCGCATCGCACCTAAGCTCTAACCTTGGAGTCTGGGATCCACTGTCTGGCTTTTGTTCGCCTAATCGCAGTGTTGGGCATTAATGATGATCAGATTTATTAAAATTACGATTCGAATATTATATCACTCCCAATAATTATATAAGTAAAATAATTTTGAAACAATACTTTCCGAAAATGATCTACAACATTCATGAAATATTGTTGCAATGTTCATCGCACCAGGTTTTTAATTTACGCGAACATCAATATTAGGTTCCGCGTTTCAAAAAGCTTTTCCCTCTCTCACCCTCGCTCACTCCTGTGCCCTGAAGCTAAACGCCGGGCATGAGGTTCTAGGAAATGAAACAGTTTTCAAAGGGTGCTTTAACGTTCGATTTCGTGTTATGTCACACCTAGACAAATGAATATCGATAAAATCTTTTAGAACTTTTATTTCAATGAGTGATATTCGCGTAACCTTCGACAGTATGAAAACATTCCCTTATAAGTTTTAAACTCTCGCGTTCCATGATATACAATAATATTAATAAGGGGCTGACCGTCAGCTCTGACCACGTCCACCATGATCGCGTTAATTCCCGTTATTATTATTATTGTATTTCCTTATAACATGTATATTTTATTAAATATTCTTTTTTTATATAGGACACGTCAATATGACTTCTCGCCTGATGGTAAGTTTAAAGCAAACTCTCAGGATAGAGGGTCACCATTGCAGACACCAACAGTGTTCCAATAGTACTACATCGGCAGTTTAATATTGTATGGCTTAATAATAATAATAAAAAACAGTTATGTAAGTGCGGTCGGACTCGCGCACCGAGGATTCCGGACAGAACTGATTTGACGGACGAACTTACGTTACATAAACGGCAATCTTTTTATTGCGTTGACCGTAGAAGTTTGATTTTTGACAGCTGTAAGAGGTTGCAGACCATTGTATCTATGTATACTATTATATAATTGTAAATTGGAAATTTCTTTCCGCGATGGACGCTAAAACTACTGAACGGATTTTAATGCGGTTTTTTTTATTAGAAAGGTCTTGATAAAAAAAAAAGAAAAAAAAATAATTTATTCAGCACATAAAATGATAAAAAAATACACGTCACAACTGTGCAGAATAACGATCGCCTCTCAACGTAAATGCTGTCCGCGTGGTAGGGTAGTGCAGGCGGACAGCACTGGTTTTCAGAGGCGGCCGCGAGTATGACTTGCAATTGAAATTTAATAAAAAATGATGAGACTTAAAATCTTACGTTTGCACGATGCAATCGGTTGAGTAGAAACGTAAACCGTATAGGTTGCTGTGGGTCGCGGTCACGCGATCAGTATTTCTGTGACCCTGGTACATTTGCATGATGTACCAGGCTCACAGAAATTTTAAGGTACTTTATCTGCGTCGTGGAAGCAGTGTGTCCTAAACCTTTCTGTTCCGAACTTAACGCGGACGAAGTAGCGGGCAAAAACTAGTTTGATATAAATTTCAACTTGATCCGTCCACACATTCCCGCGAAAAAGATCTTGACAAAGACAGACGGATAGACGGAAAACAAAGTTCTATAAGGGCTGCGGTTTTTTTCTTTTGCGGTACAGAACCCTAAAAAATACACATATGAATACCCTGTGTATTTTTTATTAGTAAGGGCCTTCTAACGCACTTTATTCCTTTGAATGCGCTAATCTCTAGACAACAAGGTATGCATTGATTGACAAGAAATAAAATAAAGGCCCACATAGACGGGGAGATTTCCTCGCTTGCAAGATACGATTATCGGAAAAATAAAAAGGTGTTCGCGAAAGCAAACCCGCTCGCTTATCTTCTTTTATGAGAATTGCCTTGCTATTGAAAATTGTGTCCGTTTAAACAGAATTTTAAAGCAATAATCGTATTTCGAGATTTTGTGCCAGTTGCTACCATAAGTGCAGTGCTCGAGAGTGTCTTGTGACCTGGCGATAAGTCACTTGCGAATCTCCTATGATATAATCATCGTCATTCATCATTCTCTACCCTTTTTTCAAACTCAGTTGGGTCGGCTCACAAGTCTACCTAAGATGCGACTGAACTTCTTTATGTATTTCGTATGGTATAATCGTAGGTGAAAATTTATGTGTTTGCCCTTGTGTGTCTGGTGATTATTGTTGGTGATAGTAGCGTACGCTTTCTCGAACCTAAACATGCGAGAAACTATCCCGTCTAAATGGGTCTTAAGGCGTGGGCGAGGGGGTGATTCGACGCGACGGAATATAGATCGGGAGATAACGACTAATGAGACAAATTTCCAGGTAATTTCTGCCAGTATGACGTCTCTTCAGGGGTCTAATAATATAATGACGAAGGAAAATTATGATCATAGCGATCCAATCAAGTGAGGAGTAATTTATTTTATCCGATTGCGCCAGCGAAGGTATTATTTTTCGCGTGTATGTATGTATCAATGAATGTAGTTTTCTTCATTACTCTCTATAGGCCCAACAGCTGGACGGGTTGTGATTAAAGGGGTTTCAAATGAAAGGTATGCACCTCCCCAGTGTCATACATAGGGTACATAAAATGTCAACATATAATTTTCTTATGGTTTGCCTGCTATCAAACTTGTTTAGCACAAGCAATTTAGCTTAGTTGGAGGGGTTAGAGGGAATTAGTAAATTCGGTTTTAATATTCTTCTATATACAGGGTGTCCCGAAACTCGACGTCAACCCGGAACCGGGTGAAAAGGCAAGTCATGCTGGTTGTCAGAAAAATAAAAAAAATCTAAGTTACATGATTTTAAAATAACGCGCATTTTAAGAAAAAACGCAAAATTTCACACCCTGTGACAGTCTTTTCACTCCTGTCGTGCCAAATCTTAACTTTTTCCAACAACTTTTTTTTGCTGTGTAACCCTGAATAAGGTTTCTAGAAAGAAAGAAAGAAAGAAAAATATTTGATTTTCGGTCCTCACAGTGTACACATTACAAATAATATTATTAAAATTATGTATAATGTACAAATACTATATACTACCTAAATAGGGCCCCTTCTCAGCACTGAATGCTGCGCACACCCTTGCGTTGAGTATGCACAGCGCTGGTTTTCAGATGGGGCCACTAGGTAGCACTGACGCCACGCATCCTGATATAGGTACAGTACAGTTCGATTCTATAACTAAGCAAGCAGGTACTGCAGGTACGATACGCATCGAATTATTGTATGACGTAGGTAACGTGTCAAAAACAATAATCCCTGCAACCACATCAACCGTGTAACAAATATCAGACGACATCCATCACAAGATGGAATTTTCCTTAATATTTACCCCAAGATATACCTACCTAGGTACGAGCAGCGCAAAGGACTTACGACTATAGATGCTGGCGGGAAAAATTCCGAATCATTCCGTTCGAATACTTCGGAAGTATTCCGAAATATTCCGAAACTTTGGGAATATTTCAACTGTAAAAAATAACCGCGGTAGCCTAGTGGTATGGGTAATGGACTGCTGAGACGAGGTCTCGGGTTCGATCCCAGGTTTACCATGGCACACACCAATGACTTTTCGATGCTTTTCGAAGTTATTTGTGTATTTATCGCAGGTTTATAAGTGCCCGGTTAATGGCAATAGGCTCGCCACCTATTACATTGGGACCTAAACATTAACTGGCGAAATGTGGGTGCTAGCACCTCTGCCTACCCCTTCGGGGAATACAGGCGTGAGTTTATGTTATGTTATGTTAAAAAATGAACGAGGAAAATCGACCTTCCAATTTATTTCACGCGCTTGGAAGTTAAACTTCTTTAGTTGTAGCTTATGGTTGTGACTGCAAGCAAGCAAACAAACATATTTATTTCAACATTTATTTAAGTGACCACTAATACTGTTCTGAAAACTGCATCAAAATCGATTCAGCCAAACGCGAGATGATCGTGGACAAACTGGGATAAACATAGGTAGGTACATACATAAGGTTCAAACCTATGACCTCCTTTTTTAAAGTCGATTAATAATACCAAATCTGTTCTTGAGTGTAATAAATACTTTTCTGACAACCGAATCAAAACAGGTTCAGCCATACGCGAGATAATCACGGACAAACATTAGACAAACATGCATACATTACATAGATACGGTTCCAACTCATAACCTCCTTTTTTGAAGTCGGTTAACGTAGAAAAACAGTCCTAAATATAGTAAATACCTTCCTGAAATACGCATGAAAATCAGTTCAGCCAAACACTAGATAATCGCAGGCATATACAAATACGTACGTTTCAAACTCATAACCTCCTTTTTTGAAGTTGGTTAACATACCAAAACCTGCTCCTAAGTATAGCAAATACTTTTCTGAAAACCGCATCAAAACATGTTCGCTTGCAAGGTTTGCCTTTACTTGTTTTTATTGACTGGGCTATATTATACGCGTTAAGTATTAATTACCTACCTATGCGATTCGCGAATACATACCAGCTACATACAAACTAACCTAAAAATAGGTAACCCTTTTTCAAAAAACAAATCCAATAAGACCTGGTTTTTTATTCCACAACTGACACTAATATAAAGATAGCATTTGATTTCGAAATAAGTAGGTACCTACCTAAAAACAGAAGAAAAAAATCCTGTTAATCTATAAAATCATATCAGAATATACTTAATCAATCCCATTTATAATAAAATAAACATTTATATTTTACCTAGGTATGTTCAACTGAACAATAATTAACTCACCCACCACACCACAAACAAACACGTTTATTCCCATTGAATTATTCTGGCGAAATATTCGGCGGAAACATTCAGCGGAAACATTCGATTGCGGGGGTACGAATATTTCTCGCGGGGCGAGGGAAAACTTCTCCAGGGAGCATCTCCCCTGTTACCGCACCCCGCAAAGCCATCGCCTGCACGCACTCACGACTCGCGTGGCAGTCGGGCGCGTGCGGCGCCATCGGCGGATGCATAGAGGGGCAGCGGCGGCGGCGATCGACGATCGATGACAAATACGATATTTCAGCAAAAAAAAATTTTTTTTTTAAAGAATATTAGAATTAAATTCATTTTGAATAATTCTGAGTTAAAGAAACTTTCCCAGAAGTATTCCGGAATTTTTCAGAAGTTTTGCAACTATACTTACGACCCGCATTTACGTCGCTGCGATGTCGCTGCTAATTGGTACACAGGTGGGTAGGCACAACATATTTATATTTTATTTATTATTGTTTCGTTCTTATACCTACATGTCCATACATAGGTATATTATTCATAAGCATATAGTAAATAACTCAGTAGCAATTCGCAACGTCAGGCCAATGTTACATGGTACCTATTGTACGATATTACTATACGTAGGTAAATAAGTGGTGGGTTAAACTTTGTTTGTAGTTAAAATTTACTACATATCTTCCGCGCCCACTGCCCCGACGCTGTCACCGCCCGCATACTTAATGCATAACGTAGCTCGCGTAGCGTCAGATGCATTATTACCTACATTACGTGTTGAAAAGTAGATGTAATCTCATGCGTGTTACAACTAATCACAGCAATGCATGCGGTTCGTTCGCACCAGTGCTACTGTCTTTAGTGATGGTGAATGAAGGACGAAATACAGTGTGAGTAAAAGTGCAGCGCGTGTTATAAGACCCATTATATGGGGGTGATTAAATGTGTAGTGCGTGTTATAAGTTATAGGACATAATATAGTAAATAAGTATGAGGCTATCATGCGGTCGAACAGTAAAGAGATGATGATCCGGGACCGAGACGTCACCTCATCTATGGGATAGCGATTATCTACAGCAGCCGAACTAAAGGGACGCCCTCGCCAATCGTCACTACGTTTACTAGCGTGCATTCCAGTGTAAGTTATTGTTTCATTTGTTGCTTATTCAAGAGGTGCACTCGATAATTATTTTTAAAAGAATGAATTGTTTTCAGAGCACGGATTGTGTGAATGAAAGTATGAGTGACTCACACAGCAACTTTCTAATGTTCACACTTATGTAGGGGCGAATCCTGTACAACACCTTTAGCCTGTAGAAGCAGTTTCTGACAGCTTGCTGGATGTGTGTTTCGAATCTCAATTGCTGATCAAAAACCACTTCAAGATTTCGCGCTTCATTCACCCGTGTTACAAGACTGCCATCAATATTAATATTTAGTTGCTGTTGAGATGTTTTCTCCACCTGCTGTCTAGTGCACAGGACCATAAATTTTGATTTGTCTGGGTTCAGAGACAGACAGTTTTTCTGGGACCACTTGGCTATGTTGCTTAAGTCTCTATTGATTTTATTTACAGATTCCTGGCATTTGGATGGTGGAAAAGACAGATACATCTGCAGATCATCAGCATAGAGGTGGAACCTGCAGTTGGTGATTGTGCTGGTGATGTCAGCACTGTACAGAATGAAGAGCAATGGCCCCAGAATAGACCCTTGCGGAACTCCCCGAGTGACCTGGCGGTGCGGGAAGTCCATCATGTACCCCGTTTGACTATCCTTCACCTGCTGAGGTAACTATGGAACCATTTGACCACCTCTGCGCTGCACCCATAGTATGCCAGCTTTGACAAGAGTAGCGATATATTAAGACCGTCAAATGCACGGGAAAAATCAAGCAGGGCGAGCACTGTGCTCATGCCTTGGTCTCGGGCCTGAAGCACATTGTCCACCACATCCAGCAGAGCTGTTGTGGTGCTGTGCCCCCTCCTAAAACCAGACTGCATCAATGGCAGTATGTTGGAGTTCTCCAGGTAGGCCGTGAGTTGGTTGCTGATAACTCTTTCTAGGACTTTAGAGAGGCATGGTAGCAGCCTGATCGGCCGGAGGTCTTTCGGGCTAGTGGGGTTAGGCAGTTTAGGAATAGGCCTAACCTTTGCCGTCCTCCATGAGCTGGGAAAGGTTGACGTGACAATGGACGTGTTGATAATGTGAGTTATAACTGTAATGGTCTGGGGCAGAGTCAACCGCAACATATCCAAGGATATCTCATCAGCACCCATTGCAATAGATTTTAGATCTCTAACTATTTTCAAAACTTCCTCCTCATTCACCGTCCTCATCTGAAAGCTGCCATGGCCAAAGCGACTGAACTCAAAAAATGTGAGATCTGATATACTCACATTCTTTTCACCAGGTATATTCAGAAAGTGTTGGTTTAGACTGTCTGGACTGCCACATAGGGCCGACAAGTCACACTCATTTCTGTTGTTGGTAAGGATATTGTTCTCGCAAAAAAATTGGTTAATGTGCAATCAATAGTGGTTCTAAAAGTTTATAAGTGAAGTTCAATTTTCGTGTGACTGTATTCTCAATTTAAACAATTAAATAAATAATAAGTGTGAAGCTTCGCATTGTGGTGGCGGTGCGGCGGCCGCGGCGGGGGGACGTTTACCTCACCGCTACGATAAGAGACAGTACAAATAATTGCTTTCTCTGTCTGACCAGCTGCGAATAAAATTATACGAAGCAGGGAATTATTATAAATCTACCTACAGCACCTACACTATGAATCGCTGCGCCGCTGAATGCACTATTGGTTTAAATACCAAAGAATATATGAAATGTACACGGTGCAGTGATGCTTATCACTACATTTACTTGAAACTGTCTACCGCGGAGGTTGCATCTCTCGATAAGGACTGTAGATGTAACTGGTCATGTCCCAAGTGCTTTAATAAGCAACCGAAAGGAGGTAATATAAATCTACCAGTGCGCCCATCAACTCCGACTTCTACAGCAGACGTAACATTTAATGTCACTCGCCGCAAAACACAACATAGACCGGAACAGCTCCAAATGAGTGTCTCACAGTCAGATTTCGTTTTGCGAACAGAGTTGAGGGATGTAATACGCGAAGAAATGCGTAATGTTGTGAAGGAGTGTATCACCGACCTTAACACAACACTGAAAGAGAATTTGCAGGCTATGCGGGAACAGATCAATGGCTTTAAGGACTCCCTTAACTTCATGAGCTATCAATACGATAACCTGAATACGACGGTAAAGGAATGTCGGGCCGGTATTACATCTCTAAGCAGGGAAAATGAAACTTTACGATCTGATAATATTAAGCTATCGAATAAATTGTCACTATTGGATCAGTTATCTCGATCCTCTAAACTCGAAATTGTATGCGTCCCGGAAACGAAATCTGAAAACGTTTTAAGTATTGTGAAACAGCTGGGAAGAGCTGTCAACTGCAATATCAACGATAGCGAGATATTATACTGCTCACGCACTGCAAAAATAAATCCTGCTAACGGTCGCCCCCGTTCTATTTTAGTAAAATTAAGCTCCCCACGCACCACAGTGTTTCGACTAGAACAAGCTAGCTAGACAATATTATTTATTGGGGTATATTGCATCGTTTGGCTTTGTTATGAAGTATTAATACAGTTTCAGCACAGAAAACTTTATAGCCCGTCCATTGTATTTTTGTAATTTAGACAGATGGAAGTAGTAATTCCTTAAAATTTTTAAATATCGATTAAATTGAAAACTTCGTTTAAAAACATCGATGAATGAAAATATAGGTATGATAATTTAATATGGAATTATTACTTATTATCTATCAATATATATCATAATGAAGAATAGATATTTGTCGACAATATATTCGTATATTAGTAGAACATTCGTAAACTCAAAAACAGACATAATGACAAAGTTGCACTCAAGTGCGCAGGCTAGTATGACTTAAATTCACTAGTTTACAGATATAGCTATAATATATACAATTTCTAGCCCGGGTACAAGAGGGTACAAGTACTTTCTAGTCCAAAGAATTCAGAAAATCTTCAATAACTAACATTATTTTTTGAACTC
Organism: Eilema sororculum; assembly: GCA_914829495.1. Taxonomy (NCBI): domain Eukaryota; kingdom Metazoa; phylum Arthropoda; class Insecta; order Lepidoptera; family Erebidae; genus Eilema; species Eilema sororculum. The sequence goes on along the minus strand of OU618532.1, from coordinate 43,114,164 downwards.
TAGATATTTAAAAAGGTGCGGCTGAAGTCTATCAATTTTCTTATTACAGTGAAAAAAGACATACCCTTAAATTCCAGATTCATCACTTACACTTTTCAAAAAACTTGAACTCACTGTCATAAGTGGTTACTTTGATAAGTGTAAAAACGCAATGATTAAGTAAACTTCAACTCTTTCTTCGTATATTACACTCATTATTTTATCAGTAGTTGATATTAGGGCAAAACAATTCTTAGAATTGGGACACATGGGTATCTGGCTAGAGGCTTAGGTAATACATTTCTGGATATTCGACACTGACTTTTGTCCAGCTAGCTTGTTCTAAGCAAAACACTGTGCGCACCCGTGACACCTTATTATCGGCCGTAGTAGCACACAACAAGAAACATGCTCAGGATAAACTGAATACTAGCGATTTGGGTTTTGGTACCACAAAGTCACCTGTTTACGTGGTAGAAAATCTTTCCCCCGAGAATAAGTCATTGAGTACACGTGTGGGTACGCGGAGGTCGAGTCTACGTGCGCAAGTCAGACACATCAGAATCTGTGTACATAAGTAACCTAGACATATTGAATAAGTTGAGTTAGTGTGACGTTGTGCAACATGTCTCTTTGGTTTAATTAATTTTGCTATCAGAGAAATTTGCATGTAATTGTCATTACTAGAATTTAAAATTCACTCCATTAAAACATAATTTACATAACTTCTTGAACGTATTGAACCCATTTACTGTAACTAATATACACCGTCCGTTATCTATTTACCTAAATACTACTTATATCTATGTGCTTATCGAGAGGTGGTAGGATTGTCTATCGTATTAATTGAAGCTATTTGCTGTGTTAGTCTTTGTAGTCTAATATCCATAAATATACTTGATAGCCTGTGGGATGATGAAGTGAAGTGTTTAACAGCGGATCTTGAGACTCTTATACATAAATCTTTTTTTTTATATAAATCCTTTTCTATCGTGCGATATTTGAAGTTGTTCCTTTTTATTCGGTATCTAGACCATAGGTACTACTCGGGCTCGATTCTTGGTACTATAATAATCACACATAATGGCTACTAAAGGTATAGGGGTAAGTATCTACTATCAAAATGTTAGTGGCCTACGGACAAAATGTTTGGAACTGTACAACAATATCCTCAGTCACAACTATGATATAATTTTAATAACTGAAACATGGCTACAAAGTGACATTTTGAATGGTGAGCTGTGCGATAATAGATACGAATTGTTTCGTCGCGACCGTGATCTGGTACGTACCGATTAAGAGGGTGGGGGAGGAGTGATGATTTGTATTAATCGTAAATTCAACGCCAGCGTGCGGTTTGATTTTAGTGGTACTATGGCCGAGCTACTTTGTGCCACTATTTCCGCCCAAATTCTGGACACGCCTGTCAATTTACGCATTATTTTAGCATATATCCCGTCCGGCAGCCCTAATATACCAGCTCAACTGAAAGAAGTTGTAAGATCATTACACGACATTGTATCTTCCCATTTGACTGACACAATTTTACTGGTAGGGGATTTTAATCTTCCTTGCCTACAATGGTCAGACGGTGGTAGTTATCAGTTGGTCAACATCAGAACAAAGGATCTTCAATCTGCGGCTACTCCTTTCTTTGAAGACATATTATTCCAAGGTTTACAACAATACAACTGCATTACAAACACCATCGGTCGAACACTTGACTTAGCATTTTGTAACTGAGAGGGACTCAGTGTACTCAAATCCGACAACAATAATAGGCTCTTGAAGGAAGACACACCATCCGGCCTTCACGATCGAAATAGCGGACTTATGCGTCACATCCTTTGCCAAACAAATTAATAGACGACATAATTTTTACCGTTGTGACTACGATGCTGTAAATAGCCACTTAAGTCAAACTGATTGGTCCGGAGTTTTGCATGCTTGTACGGTGGATGATGCCGTGACTAGGTTTTACGCAATAATCAACGATTGTATTGAAACGTAGTTGTGTTGTAAGTGTGTATGTAGTAAAAAAATACAATAATTCTCAATATCCTACATGGTTTAGTTCATCCATGGTGAAAATTATTAAAGAGAAGAATAAATTACACAAATAATGGAAAAAATTCGGCAATCCCCGTGATTACTTAGAGTTCGCTATGCTTCGTGACCGTCAACATCGCGAACAGAAAAAATGTTTTTGTGAGTTCATTTCTAGGACTGAATCAAACATAAGCCGTAATCCAAAAGGGCTTTGGACATAAGTCAAGTCTGTGAGAGGTGGTAGCCAATACCCTAACCTGTTTGTATCAGACGGTGTTACTTTTACTGAGGGACAGGCAGTATGCTCGGCCTTCAACGACTTTTTTCACAGTGTGTTTATTAACGCCCCTTCTGATGGTTCCGAGACCACGCTTGACGCAGAATGTGATACTCATCAGAATGTTTTGTCAAAAGTAACTATAACAGAAGATATGGTTTTCAACATGTTGAGGACACTTGACATGACCAAAGGTCCCGGCTATGATGGAATACCGGCTATATTTTTGTCTAAATGTGCCAGTAATCTGTCATATCCCATAAGTTTGATATTCCAAAAATCATTGCAGCTTTGTATATTTCCACCCATGTGGAAGAAAGCGCATATTATACCTATTCATAAAAAGGGGTCAAAGTCAGTTATCCAGAATTATCGTCGTATATCGATCCTTGTAATAATTAGTAAGGTTTTTGAAATAATCATATACAACATCATTTATCCAATCATCTCACAGAGGATTCCGCATGCCCAGCACGGTTTCATGAAGGGCCGTTCCACTAGTTCTAATCTTGCTCTGTTTAGCAATTATGTATTGTGTGGGATGGGGTCGGCTGGGCAAGTGGATACCATTTATACAGACTTTGAAAAGGCGTTTGACCGCGTTCACCATGATATACTACTTGCAAAGTTGTATAGACTGGGAATTCATGGGGACTTGTTACGCTGGATACGGTCGTACTTAACTAATCGCGCACAAGCTGTTACTGTGGAGGGTTTAAAGTCTAGTTTCATCGATATACCTTCTGGGGTACCGCAGGGCTCCCATCTTGGACCACTACTCTATTGCGCTTATTTATATGACATAGGAAAATGCTTTAGCAATGCACGACATCATGTACGCAGATGATAAGAAGATCTATATGAAAATTAAATCTAGAATGGACTGTGAGTTGGTACAGCGTGATCTTGACGCTTTATTCTTGTATTATAAACGTAATAATATTTCGGTGAACATTGACAAATGTCAGTGCATAAGTTTCAGTCGTCGTAAAAATCCCATCAAGTACACTTACAAATTTGGTGATAACATTGTTCCGAGAGTGGATCGGGTTAGAGACCTGGGGGTTGTGTTGGATTCCAAGATGCTAATGTCACACCACATAGACACCATTACTAGTAAGGCGTTCAGAAATCTTGATTTCGTTATACGCACGTGCTCTCCATTTAAAAATGTCAACTGTCTCAAATCTGTTTACCGCACATACGTGCAAAGCGTCTTGGACTATGGCAGTCCTGTTTGGTCCCCTCAGTATGTTACATATGTCGATAGGATAGAAAGACTACAAAAGCGATTTCTGCGGCACCTTAACTTCAAGACCAGGAGACGCCATGTCTCATATCTTCATGATTGTAAGCACTACAGTTTACTACCTCTATATAGCAGGCGTGTGTTAAAAGACATGAGCTTCTTATTTTCTATTGTAAGAGGTGAACTTGATAGTATGGGCCTGGTATCCAGTATTGGTTTTAGTGCACCCAAGACTCGAACTAGACATACTCGCCTGTTCAGAGTTCCTCCGCATCGCACCAATTATGGAAAAAATTCTGTTCTCACTCGCTTACCTAGCTGTTACAACGATAATTTTGACGATATTGACATCTTCCACCTCTCCAAAAGTGTTTCCAGGAAACAAATTATTAGTAGGTTAGAATCATACTTGCCCAAATGAAGGTGTATTCGATAAGTTAATTAATTAATTGAATAATATAGCTGGAACACTACTGTTTGCATAAATTAAGTATTGTGTACCTAGTTGTTAAGTTATGCATGCAACTCTTTACTTGTCGTGAAACTTTATAATTGGCTTAGAAAATAGCTGTTAAGTTTCCAATAAATAAATAAATAAACTGTAATAAAAATATTTAAACCAGCTGCTCTATCTTTCATAACCACAGGACTTATTTCTTAGAAAAAAAAAATAAAACATTGCCTAGTTTTAACTGACTGTATTAAAAAAAATGTACGACGCGAGTTTGGCAAGTTATGTCAAAAGTTGGCGCATTTAGTAAGGATTCCAAAATGGTATAATTCTTGGTAAGTTGTTCATGCCATCGTGGACAAAATTTTTTTTTAGTATTTAAGAGTCGATTCCAATGCTGAATAAATTTAACTCACTGGTAGGTACCTGTGCTTGTCTATCATAAAAACACTGAATAAACAGCTTATGCACTAAATTTAGAGTACTAGTGTGTGTATTGGAATAGGCACTATTTTTTAGTAAAAGTTTTAATTTAAACTGAAACAAAATTTTTAGTACTAAGGTTTATTTATTAAATTTACAATAAAATATTTTTACTACAGCAAATGTTCGAAAAGCCTTCCTTCGGCGGCAATACAAGCCCGATATCTCTTTAAAAGAGATCGAGCTATCTTTCGGGCGAATCGTCCATTATTTACGAATTCGGCTGCTTCAGCTATTCTTTGCAGTAGTTCAAATTCGCTTTCGATTGCCTTGAAATACACTTTTCCTTTGACTGCTCAGCGATTCAAATCCGGTGAACGGGCCGGCCACGAGATAGGACCAGACCGTCCGATCCATTTTCCGGGAAACTCTTCATCGAGATATTCTCGTACTGAGCGAGCATAGTGCGCTGGGCACCCATCTTGCTGGAATAACATTTCTCTGTAAATGTTTAATGGCACGTCTTCTAATAAAGATGAGGAAAAGAACTAGGAAATGTTTTTTTTTTCTAAGAAATAAGTCCTGTGGTTATGAAAGATAGAGCAGCTGATTTAAATATTTTTATTACAGTTTAGAGACACCTTATTTAGGGTTACACAGCAAAAAAAATTGTTGGAAAAAGTTAAGATTTGGCACGACAGGAGTGAAAAGACTGTCACAGGGTGTGAAATTTTGCGTTTTTTCTTAAAATGCGCGTAATTTTAAAATCATGTGACTTAGATTTTTTTTCTGACAAACAGCATGACTTGCCTTTTCACCCGGTTCCGGGTTGACGTCGAGTTTCGGGACACCCTGTATATTCTTAGTGGACGGAATCAGTGCCTACCTGCTGGTGGTTTATCGGCGGCTTGAATCACGTCTGAAGTCTTTAAGGTGACGGCTTTCTTGCTAAACACGGATCCCTCAGTCATGATTTTTTTATTGTTCATGAGGCGGTTATATTAGGTTTGAAGGAATTTAGCACGTCACAAAATTAGAGAGTATACGTCGCGGCGCGGCGAGTTGAGTACGGTAGTTTTTGAAGCACTGACTTAGATAGGGAAACGGAAGTTGGAAGGAATGAGTAGTGTTGCCCTACAAAAGATGCGTTTTGTTATGCGTAATAAAAAATGTGTGATATTGAGTGAGTAGGCGTTTAGTTGACATATAAAAAAATAATTTAATTAAATATTCACAATGGCGCAGCCACTTAGATATTTTAACAGCACTCGGGTTTATTATTACTTTTATCTAATCTCATACTAAAATGTCAACATTAAAAAGTCATGTCAGTCTTGGCGCACAGAGCATTAAAATAAAATTAAAAAGTTTCATTACGATACAGCTCCTTGTGTGGGCACCTGTATCGTTATTTTTTTTTTCATCAGGACTCAGGTTCAGCTGGGCCACAGAAAACATAGCTAGACACATGGCGGTGTCAATGCATTTTTCTTTACGTATAAATGAACGCAAAACAACGCGCATGCGCGATCATTTTAGGGTTCCGTAACAAAATGGCAAAAACGGAACCCTTATAGATTTGTCATCTGTCTGTCTGTCCGTCCGTATGTCCGTATGTCACAGACACTTCCTATGTGGAAAAATGTGACAACTAACTTCTAAAATAAGAGAATGATAAATCTAAAAAAATATATGATGTACATTGCCATGCAAACTTCCACCGAAAATTGGTTTGAACGAGATCTAGAAGTGTTTTTTAATACGCCATATAGACCGCAATTTTGTGCCTTTCATTCGATTAACTCAAAAATAATTTAAAAAAAAATAATTTCATAAAAATAAACGTTATGCATAAATCGTGAACCATGTACAGCAGCAATGGAAAAAATAGAAAAGTCACTGCCACAGCGAACGTGTTTAAAACATCAATCAAAGTTACAAGTCCGACTCGCACTTGGCCGGTTTTCATATTGTGTGCGCTCAATTTTTTTTTGTCATTTTAAGCAAATTATCTAATACGTAAAATTTTGGATCCCTGTTTACGAAAATTGCACGGCACGCAGGAGGGGGAGATTTGGCATATTGATAACTAGTTTATATGTAAGAGAAGTGGATAAGCCTATTTTTTTTAATAATGCAAAAAAATACGCTTTTTTTGTTAAAATTAACGTTACGCACACCGCACATAGGGGTATTTAATATGAAATTATGGTCAAAACTCATTTTGTATGTTTCTCCTGTTGAAATCTTAATGTGTCTTCGCGAAGAGTCGTTACCAGAAGATTGATTAAGTTAGGGACATCATAACACTAGAAATTGATACTAAATGTGTTTTTTTATTTTGATTCTACAAAGAATTATTCAAATTCGTCACATGAGCTACCCTCATGTGAATGTTGGTCTTCACAATCACTTTCACGTGGTAAACTTCGAGAAGATACTGTTGGAAGAAGAAGTTCTACAGTTTCTTTTGAAAATGGTTTCGTTAATTTTTGTTTGAACTGACTTTGCTGGGATCCGTCACATCCCCATTTGTAAATCAATTCTAAATTAGACTGCTCTTCTACACTGCATGTTTCAAGCACTTCATCCAGATACTGGCATAAACGCAAAAAAGTGTGATTTAATATATCTTGTAGTTTTATCTCCGCACATGTGGCAGTAACACGAAATGCCTCAGGTTTTGGATAGCACTCTTTTTTGCCTTTTGTAACACTGAGTAACATGGAAAGCGCTTTCTGTCAGCATTTCCTTATATATTGTATTATCTCCTTGTAAAATCCCCTTCCACAAACATGCATAACGCTTCTGTAGATGAGAGTTGCTGAATAGGAACATGATGTGCCTTGGTAATTAATTTTCGGAGTTTAGGCGCACTTGATGGCGATTTGGTAATACCCTTTAAAATATCGGACGCACTTTCATTGCCTGTGGCTCTTAAGCTCATCTGTGTCGGAAACGTTAATACATCTGTATCCATATTCTCCGTTAAGTCTTTTGTTTTTCTTCTTTTAGAGCGGTCACTTGATTCCAAAAATTTTTTTTGTGATCGACCACCAGTATGCGCTAAAGATGTCGTCATTGTGGGGAAAGTGATAATACCGTGCAACCAATTAACGTTCTTCTTTTCAAAAACTTCTCTTTTCTTGTAAGAAGCCGTCCATTTAGTTTTGAAATCTGATTTCAAATGAGATAACTTATGTTTCAGTATATTACGTTCACAGTTGGTGATTTCATATAAATGTTCTTCCAAATATTCAAACTTCTTGTCAATTTGCTTATAAGGACATTTCAGCCAGACATCATATAAATATTGTTTGGTAAAGGTTTTAATGTCTTTCGAATAATCTACAACAAAGCAATAAATAATATTTAGAGATATCCATACCCAATAATACTATGAAACCGCCTAATTTCCGTAACTTTTTTTTAATAAGTATAACAGCATCCTAAGATAGGCTATATTAATATTCAATTAAAATATTTGCTCGGACGCACTTGGAAATATAACTAAATCCCTAATTTATAGGAATATTTTAGTCAAGAAATAACGTTTTATCGTTATAAATGCCAAGTCATAAAAGGTTCAAAATTGTTTAACAAATCATTATATAAGCATTAATAATAGACTACATACCTTCATTTTCAAGATCCATATGGAAATTATTTTTGTAATTAAGAATATCACTTAGTAATACGTGTAAATATAAACAACTGTTGCTTGAAATCTAGAACTGCAGAGTGTAATATAAACTTAGATAATATTCCACCAACCCTCTTCACCAATAACGAGCTGCGGGTAAAGAAGTCAAGGGCTTATTCGTTGCGCCATCTACTGTAGTATTCGGGAAACTAATCACACTTGTCATATTGTTTAATTCGCAAATAAGGGTTTTGACCAGTTTTCTTCGTAGAAGTACCCCTGTGTCATTTTTCACACACACACGCAAGTTACTTACGTGTTCATACAGTATTTTTTTTAAGGCTTAGATAATCACCGCATCCCGTGTCCCGTCCCGTGCCTATTTGAAATGTTAACAGGAAAAAAAACTGAGTGACGTTGTACCTCTTTTTACGAAAATTGCGCTGATGGAGAAGTATAAAATTTCCCAAACCTTTATTTATAATTTGGCTGCGCTTTTAATTGCGCGGACGGAGGTAAGTTGCAAGTACGAAATTTCCCACACCTGTATTGTTAGTCCGTGGTCAAGTTGAGAATAATATTAGGTTGGGGAAAAAGTCTTTTCGCATTATAGTAAATATGAACTTGTAATAAAATCTCTTATACTCTTTGCATCTGGCTGGTTTTGGTATCATTAAAAGTTAAAACTTTAAAGAACATAATTCCAAATTAAAATTAGGAAAATGTGTGATTTTCATTTGTTTTTCGTACTGTCAAGATGAGTGAATCTAATGAAGAAATTCGATACATTTTTTTTACAATTTTATTACAAAAAAGATAAAAAATGCAACATAAGCCGCGAAAAAAATTTGCTATGTTTATGGACCTAGTGTAGTGTTTGTGAGAGTAGCACAAATTTGGTTTAAGCGTTTTCATTCCGGAAATTTTGATGTCAAAGATGCACGTCGCTCTAGTCGCATTATTACGGATAAAATGGATGCCATTTTTGAAAAAGTGGAGCAAGGTCGGCATATCAGTAGTTACGACGTAGCTGAAGAACTGGGAATTGACCACAAAACAGTTTTGGCGCATTTAAAAAAAACTGGAAACACAAAAAAGCTCGATATTTGGGTACCTCACGACCTCACTGAAAGAAACCTAATGAACCGTGTACTCATTTGTGATTCTTTATTACGACGTAATGAAACCGAACCATTTTTGAAGAAGCTGATAATTGGTGATGAAAAGTGGATCACGTACGACAAGAACGTGCGAAAAAGGTCGTGGTCAAAGGCCGGTCAGGCTTCACAGACTGTGGCGAAACCCGGGTTAACTCGCAACAAGGTGATGCTGTATGTGTGGTGGGATTGGAAGGGCATTATTCATTATGAGCTGTTACCACCAGGCAGGACCATCGATTCTGAACTCTACTGCGAACAACTGATGAGATTAAAGCAAGAAGTTGAGAGAAAGCGGCCGGAATTAATCAACAGAAGGGGTGTGGTTTTTCATCATGATAACGCTAGTCTTTAGCCACTCAGCAAAAATTAAGAGAGTTTGGCTGGGAGGTGTTAATGCATCCGCCGTATAGTCCTGACCTTGCACCTTCAGATTTCCACCTGTTTCGGTCTCTTCAGAATTCTTTAGGCAATGTCAGGTTAACATCACGAAAGGACTGCCAAAACTACTTGTCGCGGTATTTAGATCAGAAGTCCCAAAATTTCTATTGCAGTGGGATCATGTCCCTACCTACAAGATGGCAAAAAGTTATCGAACAAAATGGTACCTACCTACATACTTTAGTTAGATGTAAATAAACTATATTAAAAAATGTTTTGAATTTTCTTAAAAAATGCGAAGAAACTTTTTCCCCTACCTATTATTATTTGTCTATAGTGTTACATACTGAAATACCTACCGCTTTTTCTTTAAATAAAATCTCAGGAAATAAATACTTTAATAATGTTTAAACTTGTAATTTTTTAATTAATTATCGTCTAATTTCAACCTCCGGGCGAACTTTACACTTATCACAATCTAAAAGGTCCGTTTTGATAGATGTATTTCTCTACTCTATGGGTTTTTTTTATCGTGCGCAAAATCCCCACGGAAACCACCCTCGCGGAGCAGGTGGAGGCGGTTATGTCGGACTCGAACCGACTAAAACGCACGCCGTCTTGGGTCCTTGGTTGCCGGAGGTGAGATTGCCGAAAGCATATCTCTCGCACCCCGGCAGACCCAGGACCATCTCTTTCGAGATGGTCCCCTTCGGGTTGTGGGGGCCTCGGTGTCCCCAACTAGCCCCGGGTACGGGGAGGCGCACTTTGCGCCGCCGTCGCGGCCAGCTTCTGCTAGGGTGACAGGCGGCTGCACCGGTCATTCCAGGCCAGCGCTCATGGGGGACGGAGGTCGTTCTGCGACCTCCGACGTCCGGTTCGCCTTCGCTCTTCCCGGGCTTCCCGGGCCCGGAGTCTAGTCCGGACCCGACCGGCTACCTCCTCCTCGAGCATTACTTGCTCGCAGAAGTAGGTGGCCGCACCCCAAGCGTTCCCACATCATACCATCGCTGTGAGCAATGTGGCGAGTGTGAGGACTCCCACCCCCAGAGCCGCCACTAGGACCCGCCTCGGCGTGTCCCACGCCGGGCACTCGGTCAGCGTGTGCAGCTCTGTGTCCTCGCTCGTATCACAGTGATTCTACTCTATGGGTGACGCCCATGAAGTTCTATATTTTTTGCGATCGAAATATTCTGTAGTTAATAATTTTTTTCATTGACAGATACCACAGTGCTGTGTATAATGATTATTTCATATTTTCCACAGGCTAATAACAATCGGTTCAGGAAAAAACAAATCGATCACAATTTTTTTTAAGACCCTACTTATTTAAATATCTACTAGTATTTAGGCCAAGAATTGATAAATTAGATATAATTAACTATGTCGTTTTTCTATTTCTTTTGAAAATTGAGTGAATTTTATTGAACAAAAATATTAAATAAAAGAAAATAACCTCCCGTAAAATTGTCTCATTTCGAAATACCTACAACATCTAAGTTCAAGTTACATTTTCTAATCAGAATTCTTTGATTCTTTAAATGTCTAGATGGAGTGTCAAATGCGCACAAACGTCTTAAAAACATCAGTGAACATCTAACCATTTACGCGCTGCTCAGTGACGTTCGCGTCGGCTCGGTGTCAATACGTAACCTCCAGGTACAGAAAGTTGAATTCCGAAAATGTTGAAATCCCAAAATGGTTACTTTCCCAAAATGATGATTATGTTTAGTTCCGCAAAATGTTGAATTGTTGTAATGTTGAAATATTAAAAAGTAGAATTCTCAAAATGTATACTTTCCCTGAAAAAAAAATATTTCTTTAAATTTGGCTTTATTAATGTTGAAATTGTATTGAAATACTTTAGTACTTCAAATTAAAAATATACGGTATATCTTCCTATACCATACTATTTATGATGACTGAAGACGTATAAGAAGTACCTACCTAGTGCAAAACTTCTTTAAATAACGATAAATAAAAAAACAATTTCAAGTTTTTAGGATTCAACATTCTGTAGATTTAATTTTTTGCAATTTCAACATTTTAGGAACTCCACTTTTAAAGATTCAACATTCTGCAAATTCAACTTTTTGCAAATTCAACATTTTAGGAATTTAACATCATTCAAAATTCCACTTTTGAAGATTCAACATTCTGCAAATTCAACTCTTTGCAAATTCAACATTTTAGGAATTCAACTTTCTGTATCTGGAAGATACGTAATACTCGCGAAAAACATTAAACAAAAACTGTTGACATATGGCGACCTGCACTATCAAAGTGTGCCGGACGCCTAAATACTAGTGTTCCCGGGGCCTTTAGGGGTTTATAGGCTTAAAGGCTTTGTTAAGACTAGCCTATGAATTAAGGGGCTACAGCCGGATAAAAACCTAAAAATGCATTTAGGCCTTGAGGCTAGGCCTTTTTCATAGCCTTTTTTTGTCTACCCGAGGACTATAGGCTTATAGACTTTTTGTAGGCCAGGCGCATATTTAAAAAGCTTGAAAGGCTAAAAGCCTATAAAGATTTTGAGTCCTTTAGGATAGGTTTATTTTATTTATTGTTATAGTATGATAATCATCAACTAAATTATACGATTTTAAATATTGTTTCAAATTGCATGAATATTTAACTAACTTTTGGGTGTGCTGGAAGACGCCTCTGGCTGTATGTCGTCTACTGTACTCATAGTATGTACATAGAATACCCTTGTTTGTGAATATTTTTACAACACATCTGACCTAATACTTCAGTCTTTATACCGCCCTCAAAGTCAAAATATCCAAGTATATGTATTAACTGATGTTCTTATGGTTCAAACTTCTAATGTGGAAATGGAAATAGTTAATGACTTTATAAGAAAAGCTGCTGCCAAGTTGCAAGAACTTTCATATATTAGGTCCTTACATATGAAATTGGCGTTTTGTATGGGAGGAACAAAAATTCGAATATTTTTAAATATAATATATTTAATTAATCAAAGTATGAACCATTGTTATCTATGCACTTTTGCCATCTCATAGGTAGTTCATTGATCCCTTTTCTAAAAAAACCAGTCGGACGGGAATCAATAAAATCTGTGAAGGCGATTTGGACTGCCCCATCAGAGTTGAATTTTTTCCCTTGCAAGAAGTTGTCCAAATTTCGAAAAAAATGGTAATCTGTTGGAGCAAGGTCCGGGGAGTACGGAGGACGTCTTAGACATTCCAATTGAAGCTCTTCTAATTTGGTAGCCGTCTGTTGTGCGGTGTGTGGTCTAGCGTTGTCGTGAAGCAGCAGTGGCGTGGAGCGATTTACCAGCCTAGGTTGTTTAGCCGCTAGCTTTTCCATCATTGTTTGCAATTGCTGACAATAGACATAAGCCGTAATAGTCTGGCCAGATTTGACAAAACTGTAATGAACAATACCGGCATTAGTCCACCAAACGCTCACAAGTAACTTTTTTGGGGTTAATTTTCGCTTGGGGCAGGATTTGGCTGGCTGGCCAGGATCCAACCATTGCGCTGAGCGCTTCCGATTATCGTAAAGAATCCATTTTTCATCACAGGTAATGATTCGGTTTAAAATACCTTCATTATTGTGCCGGTTCAGTAATGTAACGCAGCAGTCGACGCGCGTTTGCCGGTTTGCTTCAGTCAATTCGTGAGGTACCCACGTTTTAAGCTTTTTAATCTTCCCAATTTGCTTCAAGTGAATTGAAACAGTTTTATCACTAACACCGCAGCCTGCAGCTAACTCGGACGTGGTTTGCGATGGATCCGCTTCCACAATAGCCTTCAATACTTTATTATCAACTTGGGTTTCAGGCCGTCCACGGGCTTGTTCTGCAGGTCGAAATTTCCAGAACGAAAACGTTGGAACCAAAAAAGAACTGTGTTTTCTTTTGCAACATGACCGCCATAAACATCATTCGCCCTTCGAGTCGTTTCCGCAGCACTAGTGCCACGGCGGAACTCATATTCGTAAATAATGCGATATTTTAAGTTTTCCATTTTGTAAAATGAGTGACGCAAACAGAAAAAAACAGAAGAAAAAAAAACAAATGAATGACGGTCATCGAAGCACAAATACATGAGTAAATAGCTGTACAAATTTGAATTTGGAGTTCCTTACCAAAGAGGAGAAAATCGTGATTAAAGTGGCCAGTACGAAAAACGCCAATTTCATATGTAAGGACCTAATATATACTGCATACTGATTTTGCTAAATTTTCTGTCGTGTTGGATCCAAGACTAAAAATTGATTATTTTTCTGAAATGAATGATGATGAAGGCCCTCCCGTGCTGACGTCTTTAACCTTATTTTATAATAATAAATATCACCTTCAAAATCAAGAAGGTAATCAACAACCTGAGCCTTTTAGATTTTCGGAATCATATAATCACCAGCGACGCCAGCTATTAAAAATATATTTTCTTCGATTTACAAACGAAATCGAAGAAAATATCAAGTCATAATCTGAATAATAGATAATTGGCTATAGATAGCCTCATAATAAGTTTACTACGAGCTTGAAAAAAACTGTAGTCGCTTTAGGCTATGGGCTTTTTTAAACCTATTGGCCTTTTTTAAACCAATAGACTTTTTAAACCTATACCTAGGCTTTTTTAAACCTATAGGCTTTTTAAAGTGAGTAGCCTTTTAAAAGCCTACTATTCTATCATGGCCATCAAAAAGAGCTAATAGGCTAAATTTTAAGCCTAAAAGACTATAGGTCCCGGGAACACTACTAAATACTACTACACACATTTCCTTACCTTTCATGAATAAAGTAACCAAAACACAAGTTAAATTAATTATTCTTCTCATCACAACAAAATGTCATTTATCACGCGCCATATTTGTGAGTGCTGCCAGTTTTTTTTTAATTAATGGTTTGTATCGATTGGAGGAGCCTTGTATCGCCAATGTCCCACCTTTTTATTGATTTTGATTAGAACATTACTTACTAGAAGGCAAAGCCAAAAGAGGGTTATGATTTTGACATGCAAGTGTATAGGTCGAACCACATATCTTGGATCTAAATCGCAAAATATAAAAGGCTCTAGCGCGCAGATTGTTTTGTATTAATCTATAATTGGTGAATTTGAGCTCGTCCACGGCAGTAGCACACCGTGCTATCTTCAAAATACATTCAAGAAACGTGCACTGCGCGTATAGAGCACATTTTAGGTCCAAGATATATGAATCGAGCAATATTTATATATTTTCATCTGTTCATGTGTTGTAGGTAGGTACCCCGCACCACTCACGGCTTCCCTTTGCAGGGTAAGCCGGCAGGAATCGTGTTGTAGGTACACCTCACCACCCACAGCTTCCCTTTGCAGGGTAAGCCGGCAGGAATCGTGTTGTAGGTACCCCTCACCACTCACGTCTTCCCTTTGCACGGTAACCCGGCAGGAATCGTGTTGTAGATACCCCGCACCACCCACAGCTTCCCTTTGCAGGGTAAGCCGGCAGGAATCGTGTTGTAGATACCCCGCACCACCCACAGCTTCCCTTTGCAGGGTAAGCCGGCAGGAATCGTGTTGAAGGTACCCCTCACCACTCACGTCTTCCCTTTGCACGGTAAGCCGGCAGGAATCGTGTTGTAGATACCCCTCACCACCCACAGCTTCCCTTAGCACGGTAAGGCGGCAGGAATCGTGTTGTAGGTACACCTCACCACTCACGGCTTCCCTTTGCAGGGTAAGCCAGCAGGAATCGTGTTGTAGGTACCCCTCGCCACTCATGGCTTCCCTTTGCAGGGTAAGCCGATAGGAATCGTGTGGAAAGTACCCAGGTCTGGGTACTTTCCACACGATTCCTATCCTACCACGCAAACCAATATTTTCACTGAGCGAGAATCGAACCCGTGCCCCTTGCATATCATTCTCGTTTACTACTGTCACGCTACAGAGGCTATCATAAAAAAACATAAATATAGGCATTTGATTAATTTAATTATACCTAAGTGATTTATTTGTCAAATTTCGTTATAGCTGGTATCCCATTTACGCACACAGAAACATGAATGCAACAACGTGTAAAACACGGGCCGCACGCACACATGTTTGCACAGGTTGACTCGTTTTATTCCTATTCACAATAGGGCGGGCGAGGTTCCATCTAGACATTATATAATCAAAGTCAGAACTGTAATCCAATGCACTTTACAATACCTACATATTTAATTCGATTATATACTCAAGCAAACTTGAATTGTTTTATTGTATGTTCGAGTCGTTTGATTATATTAGCTTTTGCTCGCGGCTTCGCCCGCGTGGATGTCGTTTATCGCGACAAAACATTTCTCAAAAGACGTAAGTGTACGAAGTTTCATGCTACTAACTTTGAAAAACGCTGATAGACGTGTTCATTTATTTCTTAAAAGACACAGGTTTATGAAATTTAGTGCATCAACTCTGAAAATCACGGACTTTCATACAAACTTCCATCCCTTATTTTACCCCTTTAGTAGCAGAATTTCCGAAAATCCTTTCTTAGCGGATACCTACGTCATAACATCTACCTGCATGCCAAATTTCAGCCCGATCCGTCCAGTGATTTACACATATTTAGATTATCACTAGTTACGTCAGGAGTCTGCGGTAGCCTAGTGGTATGGGTAATGGACTGCTGAGACGTGGTCTCGGGTTCGATCCCAGGTTTACTAGCACACACCAATGACTTTTTGATGCTTTTCGAAGTTATGTGTGTATTTATCGCAGGTTTATAAGTGCCCAGTTAATGGCATTAGGCTCGCTACCTATTACATTGGGACCTAAACATAAACTGGCGAAATGTGGGTGCTAGCACCTCTACCTACCCCTTCGGGGAATACAGGAGTGAGTTTATGTTATGTTACGTCAAGAGTGCAAACGTCAAAAAGGACTTAAGGAGGCGGTAAGTTTGGCGGTAGCTAGAGCGA
This sequence comes from Eilema sororculum, assembly GCA_914829495.1. Classification (NCBI taxonomy): domain Eukaryota; kingdom Metazoa; phylum Arthropoda; class Insecta; order Lepidoptera; family Erebidae; genus Eilema; species Eilema sororculum. The sequence goes on along the minus strand of OU618532.1, from coordinate 43,097,645 downwards.
AAAAGGGTTTAACCACAAACCAAAGAAATGACGTCGCGTTTGTAAAGGAAGGCTGCTCAAAAAAGACAAATCAAAAGCCGTACTCAATTTTGATAGCAGCCGCTGATTGGACATTACTCGCAGATTCGTATGAGAAACACTATAAAATACCGGAGGATGTTTGTGCCTCGTCATCCAGACCCGATATATTCCTATTTTCAAAACAGCAAAAGCGTGCAGTACTAGTAGAACTCACAGTACCGTGGGAAACTAACATACCTAAAGACCACGCTATAAAAATAAACAAATACTTTGACTTGACCAACGAGTTAATCAAAAATGGCTATGTGGTTAAACTCTACGCCGTAGAAGTAGGAGCAAGGGGAATTCCAGCTAAATCCCTGTATAACTTATTTAAAGACCTCGGATTGCCAAGAGCTTCAGTAAGCTCTTTACTCAAACGAATATCTAAAACGGCGTTGATAGGATCTTACCAAATTTGGATAGGTAGAGGGGGGAACACGACTGACGGTGGAGGTGAGCGCTGATGCATCACAAGGTGGCCACCCTAAACCTACACCTGGGTCGCAAGTCCCAGGCTCCGTCACAGTGTTCCTCTCTCTACCACGCCATGGACCCGGCGACCGCACGGTGAATCCATGGAATGCTAAGAACCGGATCTCCTCACTTAACGCGATATCGGGAATCGAACCCGCGTCCACGCGAAGCCGGTTTTTGAACTAGATACTAGTGCCAGATACGTGTTATCGTAATACATTCTAACTTGCGATTTTTCTGCATCACACTTTTTTGTTTATGCCCGCAATGATAACCCTACACTTGACATTAGATATAAAATGTAGTTACGCCATCTATTGTCATGATTAAAAGAAAATAGGAAGTCCCATCTCCGAAGTGGGTTGAATATCTTGTCAAAATTTTAACTCTATTCGTATAAGGCGATTGGCACACTGCGACGCGCGACGCGGCGTCGAGCGTTGTTGCGTCGACGCGGCGTCGCGCTCGTCGCCTCTACGGAGCTCATTTTGTATAGAAAAACGCGGGGTCCCACACACTGACAACGCAATGACGCGCGTTGCCGCAGAATACGCGCGTACAAGCAGAAAACGCGAGGTATGGCACACTGAAATCTGCATTTACGCGCGTGTTTTTCGAGAGATTTTTAGTCCGAGAGCTGTTAGAAATTTCTGTGTAGGAATTGAGACGAATTTTAAATTAATATTATTGCAATGCAACATGACTATTTAACGGCAAATTTAGAGCGCTTTCACATCAACTGACGTCCGATATCAAATATCCGATATCCGAGATCGGAGGAAGTCAAATATCGATGCCCAATATCGGGTATTGGAGCCGACACCACTGTTTTGGCTCGTTATCGGAACACGCAGAGACTGCAAGCGACTTTCAACCTAAATGGCATTTTCTTAGTTACGTCTCTTTTCGCGTTAATAGACGACGCTGATCGCGAATATAAGAAAAAAAAATAGTTACTATGTCATGTCAATAAGTCGAAAATAGCTTGCACTTCTAATCATTTTCTTTTCATCTCTACCGTTAATATAGTCTGGGCTATCGAGCTAATGGTTCGGATGGCTTTACTTTACTTTTCTAAAAATTTTAGATTACTTCACACACCTACCTACCAAAAAAATTCTAAATCTCTCGGACTATACTAGCTCTCTCGCGTCCACGCGCGTCGACGAACGACGCCGCGTCGCGCGTCGCAGTGTGCCAATCGCCTTACGGATACAGTGTTAGGCGATTGGCACACTGCGACGCGCGACGCGGCGTCGAGCGTTGTTGCGTCGACGCGGCGTCGCGCTCGTCGCCTCTACGGAGCTCATTTTGTATAGAAAAACGCGGGGTCCCACACACTGACAACGCAATGACGCGCGTTGCCGCAGAATACGCGCGTACAAGCAGAAAACGCGAGGTATGGCACACTGAAATCTGCATTCACGCGCGTGTTTTTCGAGGGATTTTTAGTCCGAGAGCTGTTAGAAATTTCTGTGTAGGAATTGAGACGAATTTTAAATTAATATTATTGCAATGCAACATGACTATTTAACGGCAAATTTAGAGCGCTTTCACATCAACTGACGTCCGATATCAAATATCCGATATCCGAGATCGGAGGAAGTCAAATATCGATGCCCAATATCGGGTATTGGAGCCGACACCACTGTTTTGGCTCGTTATCGGAACACGCAGAGACTGCAAGCGACTTTCAACCTAAATGGCATTTTCTGAGTTACGTCTCTTTTCGCGTTAATAGACGACGCTGATCACGAATATAAGAAAAAAAATTAGTTACTATGTCATGTCAATAAGTCGAAAATAGCTTGCACTTCTAATCATTTTCTTTTCATCTCTAGCGTTAATATAGTCTGGGCTATCGAGCTAATGGTCGGATGGCTTTACTTTACTTTTCTAAAAATTTTAGATTACTTCACACACCTACCTGCCAAAAAAATTCTAAATCTCTCGGACTATACTAGCTCTCTCGCGTCCACGCGCGTCGACGAACGACGCCGCGTCGAGCGTTGCAGTGTGCCAATCGCCTAACTGAACACCGTTCAAATGTCCCTCCACCGCCCCCTACATTAAATTATTCGACCAATGGTTGAACCTAAGGCGATTGGCACACTGCGACGCGCGACGCGGCGTCGAGCGTTGTTGCGTCGACGCGGCGTCGCGCTCGTCGCCTCTACGGAGCTCATTTTGTATAGAAAAACGCGGGGTCCCACACACTGACAACGCAATCACGCGCGTTGCCGCAGAATACGCGCGTACATGCAGAAAACGCGAGGTATGGCACACTGAAATCTGCCATCACGCGCGTGTTTCTCGAGGGATTTTTAGTCCGAGAGCTGTTAGAAATTTCTGTGTAGGTATTTGAGACGAATTTTAAATTAAAATTATTGCAATGCAACATGACTATTTAACGGCAAATTTAGAGCGCTTTCACATCAACTGACGTCCGATATCCAATATCTGACATCCGAGATCGGAGGAAGTCAAATATCGATGCCCAACATCGGGTATTGGAGCCGACACCACTGTTTTGGCTCGTTATCGGAACACGCAGAGACTGCAAGCGACTTTCAACCTAAATGGCATTTTCTTAGTTACGGCTCTTTTCGCGTTAATAGATGACGCTGATCACGAATATAAGAAAAAAAATTAGTTACTATGTCATGTCAATAAGTCGAAAATAGCTTGCACTTCTAATCATTTTCTTTTCATATCTAGCGTTCTTAATATAGTCTGGGTTATCGAGCTAATGGTCGGATGGCTTTACTTTACTTTTCTCAAAATTTTAGATTACTCCACACACCTACCTACCAAAAAAATTCTAATATCTCTCGGACTATACTAGCTCTCTCGCGTCCACGCGCGTCGACGAACGACGCCGCGTAGAGCGTTGCAGTGTGCCAATCGCCTAAGGCGATTGGCACGAGGTCGACGCAACAACGCTTGACGCCGCGTCGCGCGTCGCAGTGTGCCAATCGCCTGAACCCAAAATGCAAATGAGGCTATGCTGAGCCTAGATGTCGCTCTATTAAATATTTACCAGTTCTCCCAAACGGATAGTTGTTGAGCGCACACTTAGTTCGCGAACTCGAGATAGATGGCGCCAGTGAAATATAGAAGTCGGTGTTAAGAGTCTCCGCAACAGATAGACGTCTCGAGTATTTCAGTACGAAAGTCACCTCGAGACTCGACTCGACAAAATAAATTTTTGTACACCTTCAACGGATTAATATTCGTATGAAGGTTCGAAACTGGTTGGTTGCTTACTCGTCCAATACATGAATATTTTACTACTGGACTGGAAATCATGAGTTTCCTTGCGTGCGGATGGATATACTTGTAAGCTTTATTCCTGGTTATGACCACTTTTAGCACAATGCCCCTAGCACGAAAAACTATAGTAATGGTAATGGCAATGGCAAACAAGTTATTTTGAATGAAAATCCGAACAGCGCCACTACTGTCGATGAAGGAACTAAATTTGGTAGCACGAACCATGTAGTCTCGTAATCTTATTGATAATTTGTATGGTCAATCATGTGCCAGTATGAGAATCGAACACGGACCCACATTTAATACATAGTATCGTTTTTATAGTATAGTAATCGACTGATAGCTATGGTATTTCTACTCACCGAAGATTTACCAGTGAGAGAACTATCGTTATCGAATATAAAATTGATATTATCACGGTTGATTTTGACACGGACCCACATTTAATACATAGTATCGTTTTTATAGTATAGTAATCGACTGATAGCTATGGTATTTCTACTCACCGAAGATTTATTAGTGAGAGAACTATCGTTATCGAATATAAAATTGATATTTTTATTGAATTTGGTGATTTTAGTGCCTGAAAATTATGTCTTTACCATTACGAAACCGACTTTTACGTTTTTATTATTTCCTATAGCGTTTAGTTAACAATAAAGAAAGGAATAAGAGGACATTAGCAGGTAAGATATTTGTGCATATTTCTTGTAGGTATGTTTTATAAAAATATATTTTTTAAACGAAAATTATGGTATTTCTTTATTTTTTACACTACTAAGGTAGCAAACAAGCACACGGGCCACCTGATGGACCGTGTTTGTCGTTGCCTATAGACATGTTTAAAATCCAGCCTTGATTTTAAACATGTCTATAGGCAACGACAAACACGGTCCATCAGGTGGCCCGTGTTTGTCGTTGCCACACACTTATGTAGGATCCTTTTAATGCCATTCTTGAAGATCTTTATTATGAATGTAAACCTATATATACTTTCTTTAGTTTGTGTAAAACTCTTTGATGTATATGGACCAAATGCGAAATGGACCAAGTGGACCAAATGCGAAATGGACCAAGTGGACCAAATGCGAAATGGACCAAATGCGACGAAACGTAAATTTTCTTTGAAAGTATGATCTTGTTATAGTGTATATAGAGCTATCTGTCATATTGACTTTTTTAAAGGTTATGCAAAAAGCCTGAGAATTATGCCATTATATCAAAGGATATAAATAAACACATTATATGAATATAATATACAAATTGATATTATAGTCGTTTCGGAAATAAAGAATTTGGGCACAGTTTCGATAGCAAAATCATCTGGAAGTATTAATTTGGTGAAATAAAAATACAACTCCCATACATTTTTCCTTTCACCTGAACATTATTACCATACACTATCAAAAAAAAAAAATCGCCGAAGTAATACTTACTTCATTCTTCAACATACAAAAATATCAACAGTGAATGTTGCTCAGGAAAATGTTGGAACCCTCAATCTTGTTATAATGTTTAATGTTTCTGCGTGACCATGACTCCCAGCAAGAGGTGATCACTGAAGAAGTCATTAAGTCCATAATGGCCATGGAAAAAGGAGACAGTGAAGTATATTTATACAATGCAAAGTTATTGGGTTGATGGACTCAAAAGGCCACATTAATAAGATTAAAGTAAAGCCAACGAGACGAGAGAAAAAAGGTAAACAAAGCAACCATTACTGAGTTACGTTGCGATAACTAGCGATTAATTTCTCTGTCCTTGTCGCACATATCACACGTACGCAACAATGGCCGAGCGACAGCAGTCGTTGTGTGTTTCGTAGTACAGGAAAGCTGTCAGCGCAGCAGTTCTAAACTGTCAGATACGCCATCTTATGAGCAATTCCATTCCTGTCTGGAACGCGCTTGAAGTGATACGTAATCATTTTCAAATAAAAAAGTTTGAAACCGCTGAAACATTGATTACCTTTTTTCTCTCGCTTCGTTGGCTTTACCTTACTTATAGTTACTTAGAATACTGAAACAAATTAATTGTTTTCATATTGAAGTTTTTATTGTCCACGAAACGCTGGCTCGCCGCGGAGCCCGTCGTTGCCTAGGGGATTGTAGCAAAGTAAGGAATTAAAACAGCATTTGGTATTTTATATGCAAAAATTTATAGTAATGATAAATCTTTATTGCAAACAACTTCATCTATTTCGTCATTATTAACTTGGTAACTTGCTCCCGACATTTGATTGCGATCCACTACCGTCCTTGGCATCCTATGAAACGGCCTTTAGACTTGGCTAAATCTCCATTTCTGGTAAATAATGTGTAAAAATAAGGGTGACGGTAGTGAACGCGACTGCAACGCAGGAGATGCGGGTTCGATCCCCGCTCAGTGCAAATATTTGTATGCGTGATTATGGCTATTTGCATTGGTCTGGGTGTTGTATAATATGTACGTATTTACAAGAAAAAAGTATCTAAGTATGTTTATCCGAACTCTAGATTCCATTAACACAAGCTAGTTAAGCTTACCATGGGTCTAGATAGCGTTGTGTTGTGGTAATGTAATTCTAAATAAACATTTCAAAATAGGTAGTACTCGTAGAGAGTAAACACCTCACCCTTCCATGAAATCCACCATCATTGTTTTATTTATTTATTTAATGTAGGTAGCCCTCTCCTCATATCGAGACGGTTTGCAAACAAATACGAGACATCACTCTCTAGAGTCGATAGTTTGTTATTTTTATCTACGACGCTTACCTAATGGCTATACCTCGTGCTAAATGGATTGAGAATAAAGTTTGTTGACCGAATTGACCTTGCGACCAGTTTGAACCGGTTATTTAGGGGTTGTAAACATTTTTCACACAGTAGCGAAACCAGCTGCAGCGCCACGTGGCCCCGCGTAGATTTAATACGATATTGATGCTAATTCTGTTGTGTCAAAATCAAAACTAACTAAAATAATGTGAAAACAATCAGTTCTTATTTTTAAATTCATAACTAAAATAAGCTAAAAATTGTATACTCGTTTCGTAAAAAACTATTTTGGATACAGTTTTGATAGCAAAATCGTTTAAAAGTAATAATTTGAATGAATACGTCAATAAACGAACCACCGTATTTGGAATGATGATCCTCAAGTGAATGTTGAGACACTGTTACATCCAAAAAAACTAACTGTTTAGTGTGCTTAATTAAGGGCTGGTGGAATAGTTGGTCCGTACTTCTCTAAAAAGGATTACAGACAACAATGATGTGCAGGAGCTGTGGTTTCAACAAGACGACGCAACATGTTACTCTGTCACAGCTCGTGCTATAATTGATTTATTGAAGGAAAAGTTTGGTAACCGCATGGTACCGGGTTTAGGACCCGAGAATTTACCTGCATGATCCTACGGTTTCCCGACGCTTGACAATTTTTGTCGGAATATGTGAAGTCGCTAGTCTACGCTGATAAGCCCGATTGACAACATTCGCCGCGTTATTGCCGATATACGATCAGGAATGTTAGAAATGACACGACCAGACCAATGCAAATACCCATATTCATGCATAGAAATATTTGCACTGAGCGGGGATTGAACCCGCGCCTCCTGAGTAGCAGCCGTGTTCACTACCGCTACGCCACGGAGGCAGTCGCGGCTGAAGCTTCTACAATATTTATTTCCATAAAATTTCTTATAAATCATCACCAGACTTTATTTCTTTAGGATATTTTACAATATTTTAATAAATAGGTCAAATCAATGATATTACATACAAAAAAGAGGCAGATATGTTATTAGACTGCGCCTGGTGAAGACACGAAAACGTCCCAATTGGGACGTATCGCATTTAGTATATGTCTGGCAAACGCCGAGTTGTCACGTATGTAAGCGCATAATAAAATTGCAATAAAAATGCCACCGTGTATTTTTAAAAATGTACAAATTACGACACTAAAATCAATAAAACACGAAGGACCTTCTATCACATGTAAGTACATACAATATTACCGATTTTTTGTGTATTTCATTAAAATTAGTTTAACAATATTTTTAAAATAATGGCGGCAAAGAAAAAAGACAGAAACACATTTTGATATGAGTACGACAAGGACACAACAACACTGCTTGCATAGATTATCAGTACAGATGCGACATAGGGTAATTTTCACTTTACTGCCTACTAAAGTAATAATTGACCTGTTGTTCAGTTTTATTTGTCAGACAGACAGTCAGTCAGAGTTACTTTCGCATTTACAATATTAGTAGGGAAGTATGGATTTAAAATTCAGTAACAAAATTGTTGTTTTATTTATTTGTTATCCTTTAAATAATTGTAATAAAATAACTTTTTTTTTTCAAGGTTTCCGACTAATGAAGTTCGACTTCAAGAGTGGATTGCAATTGTTAGGGAACAACGAAATGAGTTTGACTAGACACCTTCAAAAAGCAGCAGAATTTGTAGCAATCACTTTGAAGCCATTGAGAGATATATACCTACTTCGAAATAAGGTCGAACATTGCTCAGGAAGAATTTAATAATTGACGAATACCACTGTTCAGCTTCATCCTGCTCATAAAAATAATCTGGAAATAAAAAAAAACTTTCCAAGAGGCAGAAAAGAACTAAATTAAATTCATTTGAAGGCGATTAATGTTTTATTATAACGTCATTGCGTCAGTATGGTTTTATTTTCTAGAAGTTTCTTATTTATCTTTTTGAATTGTTATCATTTTCAGAAGTAAATAATGACGTATTATTTTTTCATCGAATTTCATTTCTTGCCTACCAACGAAATTCCCCTTCTGTTCAACAAAATCATAATCTATACTTCGAAGTGCAATCGTCCGAATCATTCCGAATTAGTTCCGATTTATAGCCATCTTTTGTACTCACGTGCTTATCCCATCTTTCGTACTACTTTAACGCTAACTGTCAACTATTGTGCACTGACAGACTGCCGGATCAGATTTGAGGAGTCAGTTACTATGAACGTAACATATCTTGTATAAAATATCATTGGGTCAAATGAAATAAAACTTAAAAGGAGATACCCCATTTTGGGCCCGAGTGTACAGACATCAAACCTACCTCAAAATATTCGTCTATTTTGTGTTAAAATTTTGTTTAGACCTCATTACAATCAGCAATGGCCAAGTGCGACAAAAGTTTTAAAATGTGATTTTCATTAATCAACAAGCTTCGTAAACGTTGAATGTAATACTTAATCCGATCTTCGTAAATGCGCTATGATTATGCTTGCTTTATCGATTCGATTATCTGTAACATCATAAATGTCATTTTCACTCCTGTCATTCATTGTAAATGTCGCATTCGCTTTCCTTCGACTCCCTGAGATCGTTGTGTTTTGCTGCTTTTACTCTGTGAATTGTATATGATTTTCGAACTAATTGACCCTTGCTTGATTACCGGACACCGTTATTTGCTACATTGGTTGACCTTGGCTTTAAAACTGGACTAGACTTTACCACATCGGCTGAAAGCTATCACAATGAGTCTCTGTGTGAATTGTGGAATCGCTACCGATCGGTGCCATATTATAGGCAGACATTTATTGAACGATGCAGCGATACTAGCTTGTATACGTGAATGGGTCGCACCACAAATAGTAAGTACCTATTCGTTATTTCTCGCTCTTTTGAAATTGTTATTATAATTAACGTTAACAAGCTGTGTGATAGCTGTTATAGAATAGAAATTACTACGAGTCTACCTAATCCTGTAGATAATTATGCCAACTTTTATATAAGACAATGTATTTTGACTGATATGTGTAATGTTCATGAAGAACTAGCCTATATGACTAAGGGCACGCCGTAATAGCGGCGGTAAGACCCATCATGGAGGAGTGGCTAGAGAGGCCACACGGCAGCCTCTCGTACCGGCTGACGCAGGTGATCACCGGACACGGGTGTTTCGTAAGTTACCTGTGTCGGATCCGGAAGGAGCCAACGTCCGAGTGCCATCACTGTGACGCGAGCGAGGACACGGAGCTGCACACGCTGACCGAGTGCCCGGCGTGGGACACGCCGAGGCGGGTCCTAGTGGCGGCTCTGGGGGTGGGAGTCCTCACACTCGCCACGTTGCTCACAGCGATGGTAAGATGCGCGAACGCTTGGGGTGCAGCTGTCTCCTTCTGCGAGCAAGTAATGCTCGAGAAGGAGGCGGCCGGTCGGGTCCGGACCAGACTCCGGGCCCGGGAAGCCCGCGCAGAGCGAAGACGAACCGGACGTCGGAGGTCGCAGAACGACCTCCGTCCTCCATGAGCGCTGGCCTGGGGGTGACCGGTGGAGCCGCCTGTCACCCTAGCAGAAGCAGGCCGCGGTGGCAGCGCAAAATGCGCCTCCCCGTAACCGGGGCTAGATGGGGACACTGTGGTCCGCACAACCCGAAGGGGGCCATCTCGATAGAGATGGTCCTGGGCCTGCCGGGGTGCGAGAGATATGCTTTTGGCAATCTCACCTCCGGCAACCAAGGACCCAAGACGGCGTGCGTTTTAGTCGGTTCGAGTCCGACATAACCGCCTCCACCGGCTCCGTGGGGGTGGTATCCGTGGGGATTTTTCGCATGATAAAAAAAAAAAAAAAACCTATATGACTAATGGAATATTCAGTGCTTATAACATGATCTCTGTTTAAGGTGAATGCAAATGACATCATTTGCGAATCTTGCTGGATTCAAGCTCAATGTGCATGTTTGGATGAGAACAGATCACACACAATCACCAGTGGGGCACAGAAAGTGTGTATTCTTTGTGGACGTTCCCTTCTGCGACGAATTAGATGCCATAAACTGAGAAATGTAACAGAACAAAAGGGGAGGAAAGACCTATGTCCTAGTGTAAGCATTTCTAAAGCCAAATAGGAAGATACCCGGGATAGAGATTAAAATACTTTTTAAAAATATAGTAATCTTTAAAATAATGTTGTTTTATTTTATTACCTACTTATATAATTAATTCTATATTACTACAGCAAACAAGTATGTATACAGCCTTGAGGAAATAAAACTATAAGGTTCAATATCATACAACAAAAAAGTAGCTAAAGCATGTCTTTGTTTTGACATATCAGTTTTATTATTTAGCATATAGTTGACCATTCCACATTAATGACTAAAAATATTAATGACCTGCCCTTCTCTGTACTGATAATTATGACCTATTATATTTATATATATATATATATATATGATGTATGATATGTTTATATATGTATATTACCTACTAATAAAACCTGCTAACCTACTTACAAATAAAAGCGATACGCGAATAACTTGTGTAGCTGTCACACACAACACAACATAAGACGCTGTTTGACCGCATTATGTATTACGACATAACCTAAAAACCTATGAACAATGCTCGATTTAACAAACTTGGCCATTGTGAATCGTCGTGAAAATTAGGCAAACAAAATGTCCTTAGATGGTCTAAATATTGCCTAAATTTCAACCCTGTACATGTTCGCCCAAGATTGTATGAGAGTTGGGGTTGTCCTTTGCGATAAACTCAACTCGGCTTGACCACATAGAGCTCGATGCTTGTTACATTGTTTTTAGGGTTCCGTACCTCGAAAGGGAAAAAACGGAACACTTTAGGATCACATCGTTGTCAGTCTGTCTCTCTGATTTCTCAGGAGGTATCAAGTTACTGTTGTTGTTGTTGTTGGATATTGGGCTGTCCCTCTTACCAAAGGTTCAGCAAAATATCACGCTTATAGAGTGGCTTAGGAATCACTCCCCCCTAAAATATGGGGTTGGACGCGAGGAATTGATGGAAACTTGGAGCCAATTACGACTTTAGAGGATCTAAAAGTTGCTCCTAATTTTTGAAACAATAAAGAATATTATTACCTATTACATATAATTGAAATAAAGCCATTATAGTATATACCTATAATAATAAATAATATAGCTATTATAGTTACTGTCATCTCTCTCTCGTATCGGGAGCAGTTGTATAACTGTTATCCAAACCATACCCAAGTTGACGCGACGCACACCTGGCTATTTTTCCTTAGAAGGAAACGCGAATATCTCACTTTTTGATCATTTTTAAAGTGCGGGCCAAAAGTGTGGTCCAATAAATTTGATGGCACAAATTTGTCACGACAATCGACCGGGTGGGTACCACCGTGAACTATTGTGAAAAACAATCCATAGTAATCCAATCTCGGTTGGATTGCGTTCAGGCGCCAGCAAGTAGCAATAGCCGGGCAGAGGTGATATTAGTCGCAGCAATAGTGGGACCAGTGGGTCTTGGTGTAGTCTAGTGGGATATGGCGGCATAGTACAGGGGCGGGGCTAACCACCCTGGGAGGCTGCTCCACCAGGTTGCGCATAAACTCGATATGGCTCGTCGCGACGAGCCATGTCGTGCCGGTTGATGACCGGACGTGTGTGTCCGGCGACCATATTCGGAGGGGTACGGGGGCCCTTCCATTCGGCGCGTCGACTGTCATGTCGACCATGCCTCACATTCATAGACAAAACCAATATCCCGCGCTTAGTCACGCGGTGCTGCGACGAGTCAGCTCTTTTTCCCGCTTTTCCTTACGTACACCTTATGGCAGTGCATCAAAGAGTTTTAGGCAGAACAGCGGCTAGGCACTCTTCCACAACAACACTATTTAAGGTGGAGTCCACTAACATCTGTGGGCTCCATACAAACCTAACCTCCGTCCACAAAAAACAGGAGACGCCAAAACTAGCCATGTTGTTTCTGACGGAGACACAAATATGCCGCCCTGATGACACAACCTACTTGCTCTGCCCGGGCTATGTTATTGAGAAAAACTTCCGTACAAAAGCCGGGGTCCACCGCTCCCATACAGGAGATGCCGAGACAACTCAACTCTTGAATACCTGAGTCAGGCAGTAAATGATGCGCAGGAGTGGTGGAGCCGCTCACGCATTTGCCCTGACGCATGACTTGACTCAATTTGTTCACGAGGTCACTAGGATACCAAGAGATTCGGGCCTAGCACCCTCTTTGCTGGACCTTCTGTAGACGACTTGCCCGGACCAGTAGTGTTTCGGCAAGTGCCTCTCTAGGCAACTCCAACTATTGTCTGGTACACTACAAGGTGCCCATTGTAGCGCCCTACGATCCGTGCAGGGGAAGCATTGTCTTTGGCACTATACTCCGTCCATTATATTATTGTATTTTAGACAGCTCACTGACAGTGGTCGGTATAACTTTGTTCTAGCGTCAACACCTGAAAATCCTAACAAAAATTAGGCGCTAATACGTCATTTTTCATTGACATCGTCACGTCAGCCAAAAAGCAATTTTAGGGATGTAGTTAGTCAATCGACAGTGTTTTTATTATAATAACTTGAAAAAAAAAAAAAAAAAAAAAAAAAAAAAAAAAATGTCACGATTGATATCGACTACAGAAATTTTTTTTTTTTTAAATAATACATAACTGGCGATTTTTAACCAATTTCTAAACAACAATTCGGATGTTTAAATTATTTATATTTGTATGATTTTTACGGAAAAATGTTTTTTGTAACTCCGTCATTTGTAGACGGATTGTCAAAATTCTTTTTTTGTTTGAAAGAGGTTTATTCCAAAATGGTCCCATTTAAATTTTATAAAGATCTGATGATGGATTTCAGAGACAGGCCACGGAACTCTTCAATAAATACCAGGAAATCAGCATGTTGGAATATTCTTCTAGAAGTCAGTTGTTTTGTTTTGGAGATTAGCGTATGCGTTATGGCCCACAATCGTTTTCTATTACATTTGTAAACTGTACAGACACGAAATATTTAAGTACTACTTTATTATTGTGTTTAGAAAGATAACAGATTATAGTTCAACATGAAATCATTTATAACATTTATCATAATATTTTCATATATCGATTTTTTTTATCGAGGTTTTTAACTTTGTCGATATTTTAAATTTTCATGCAATCACTACTTTCATCTGTCTAAAATACAATAATATGATGGACGGGGTATACACGTGAGCGGACTGGGATGAATTGCGTGACTATTTTGAGTCCATCTCGTGGGTTCAACGCTGCTTTGAAGGTAAGGTCGCGCCGGTGAGATTAGTCTGGGTATGGAATAATACTACATATCCCATCATCATATTTATCCAAAATCGCGACTGCGGTGTCGAGTTAAGATGGCTTTAAGCCCACCATTCACCACACGTGCACCGCGAGCCGAGCCGCGAGCCGCACCCGTCCGCGGACAAATCCATCATCGCCCACACACTACGCGAGCCCTCCAGTCGCTCATGAGCTTTGGCGAGCCCTGCACGTGCTATAAAGCGCGTGCGGAAAAAGGAATGGTTGAATGAAACAGCAAGCAAAATACACACGCATTTAGTCCTGTGATTATGTAAATTATTTAAAAACTAACCGACCATACTTCAACCCCGTGGCACCCCTTTAGGCCTATTTATGTAGGCCCGTTATTAATTTATTTATAGAAATCTGTCGAATTTGTTGATATTTACCTATGCTTACTGCTCCGCTCCTTCGAGCAGTAGCGTGATGATTAAGTATAGCCTGTATAGCCCAACGTTCATCGATAAACGAAAAATATTTACCTCAAGGTTAGTGTGTTTAAATAAACAAACTCATCAGCTTTATAATATTAGATGAACTACCACTATTATGATAAAGCTTCGCTTCTTACTTTCCACAAGTATGATTTTCTTTAGATAACTGAATAAATTGTACATTAAACTGCATACATTCTACCTATATACTTGTACTACTGTAAATCTCTTGATGTACAATAAAGGATTACCTATCTAAATTTCTGCCATAACTCTTTTTGATCATCGTAAGACACGTTATTATTGTACGTAGTAAGTACCTGCGCGTATGAGAGCGCGATGGCGAATGACGAAGTTCGCCGAAAAATCCGCGGTCGCACACACACGTACGGCTCGGCTCGCGGCTCGCGTCTCCGGGCGGCGAGCCGCGAGCCGTACTGCGAGCCTCGAGCCGCACCTAGGATCACCACATACACACGGAGATTTGTCCGCGTACTTGTCGCCAGCGACAAATCCGGCGGATTGGTACGTCAATGAATGCCGGGCTATAGAGTTCGACTAAACGAACAAGCTAGAGCTAGAACAAGTACTCTTGTTGTTGTTTTTATTCTTTTAGTGTAAACGAAACCTCTTTTTGACCATTTACACGTTACATCAAAACATTAACGAGTAAAAATGAAAACCAAGAACTAGAATAAAATTCTAGTGCATTTATTCGTTTGTTATGCCTCGCGACCCAAATTGAAGGGCACGGGGTCCAGACCGTTCGGGGGATTTCTTGCATCGAATCCGGAAAGAGCCAACGTCCCGTCCAAGTACCACTGTGATGCGAGCGAGGATTCGGGGTTGCCCGCGCTCACCGAGTGCCCGACGTGGGAGACGCTAATGCGGGTACCTACTAGTACCGGCCGTAGGACTGGAAGCTCTAGCTCACGGCAATGATAAGATTAGGCGAGTGCGTGGGCTAAGTACATTCTGCAAGCAAGTAATGTTCGAGAAAGAGACGGCGGCGTCGGCTGACCCAGGGCCGTCTCACTCTATCTGGCTCTCCTCGGGTGTTCCTGTTTACGTAATCTTTGCCGCTGCGCAGGAGGCACGGGTTCGATCCCCATTTAGTGTAAATATCGGAAAGGCTATCAAAGGAGATCACAGCATGACAAGTTCAAAGATGACGTAATATTTTTACTATCGTCAGCTCCTTTAGTGGTAGTTTGCTGCCTGAATTATGACAGTACACGTACATACCAAGAGGGAAAAAGTCCTATTCATTATTTTTATAATATTATATTGATGGATTAGCTTAGTATTTAATATGGTGATGATTACCGTCATTGTAATAAGATGCATGTTTGTTAGGTACTCAATCAAGTCAAACATCTGGATGAAATTTGGCAGAGATAGACAAAATAAAATAAAATATAATCCTTCATAATCCAATCAATTAAAATCAAAGAAATCCATACTAATATTATGAATGCAGAATACAGTAAATCTGTGTTATAAAGTATTAGGTAGGTATTACAAAAAAAAACAATAAAATAAATCAATATAAATGTTCCAAACGCAACAATGACAAAACCTTACAAAAATCCGATAATAAAAATTACGAAATTAAAATGTACAACGTCACTTTGATGCGGCCGCTCCTGCAGGACGAGAGCGGGGCATGGCGCGGAGAAACGGGAGGAGGGTTGCTTACAAGGCCAGGTGCCATGTTAACTCGCACGAGATGTAGCTAATTAATTACTGCAGAGCACTGCTGGACATGGGCCTCTCCTAATGTGCATCATTTCTGCCTATCCTCCGCTTTTTCGTGATTTTTCGAGTTTACCTTTTCTCAGATCGTTCCGACCTCGACATAATATCGACCAGAAGCTGCGTCCTCCTCGTCCACATTTGAGGGGAGAAGTTGCCGTTTCGTTTATTTCTTTTTGAATAGTACAAGTTTCTTACAAACATATCCCACAAAACCGTGTGACTGGTTTGTCTGTGGGTCACAGTCTCTTTTATATTGATGATAACTTACAAACATTACAGTAAAATTACAATAGATCATTCACATACGCCCATATAGTGTGCTTGAGTTGGTCAGGGTGCACCGTGTGGAGGTTTTCACGCTCTCTTATGTTACCTTAATAAGGTTCAGTTGTTTTACGTGGACGCTTTAAAGCGTGTGATAAAAATTCTACTCCAGGGAAATAGAACTTATTTCGAAAACCATCGGAAAAAATGAAATGCTCAAGTGAGACTTGAACTCACGACCTTGCCCTTACAAGCTGCATGCTCTTCCAACTGGACTATTGAGCCACACCTGAATTTCAGATTCAAATTTTCCTTCTCTTTATATCCGTCTTTAAGGGCGACGGTGGAGCCGTCTACCAACATTCTTACGAACTGTTGGTACAGACCCCGGCATCTAACTTGGCAAGGTTTTGGAGTAGTGGGGGTAAGTTCGCGCATCGTACACTTACAGGCACAAAAAAGTGAGTTAGTTAAAATAGCTGTTTTTTTTCGTGTGTCAAATGGTTTGTCAACTAATCGCGTTGGCGAATGAACTTATGAATATTTTTATTTTTACCTGAAACTACATTTCCCTTCAAATCTACATTATTAAGGAAAGTCAATCCATATATTTATAATGCAGTTTTAATTACAATATGTGTTTTTATTTGTAAAAATTCTTAATTTTGGACATCTTGCTAAGCTTTTGTTTTTTGATTATAACTTTGTATCTGGAATTCTAGAATGAAACATGGTACGTGGTGAATTTTGGTCTGACCAACGTCTCAGAAACTGAAATTAATTTGACATCCTTGTTAAATTAACAGCAGTGTTAGTTGATCAATGATTTGACAGGCCTTTCAGAAACCGGCGGTGGTCTTGGCATTGTAATAACACTAATAACGTTACAAATCTAACTTAAAATAAATACTACCATAACAACGTAACTCAACAAAAGCAAAATTTAAAACAATTACAAAAACTCAACAAAAATAGTGGTGACAACTTTCGTGCACGCAAGTGTAACCGGGAGCGAACGGAACGTAGTCTCGATTGACGCACCAATCATAGATAAGAATAAGTACTGGGCACCAATCATACGTCCGCGACGGCGCTACCGCGTCCCTCGCGCCCCGCTTTACCACCAAAGAGACCTAAAAAACTACTTGTGCGCATCTGTCATTTCTTGCCAAGTTAGATGCCGGGGTCTGTAACAATGAATGATTTTACAACCATTTTTAAACATATAATTTATTTATTCCACGATGCCAAGCAGATCTTCGCGCGTACCTTTGATTACCATATGGATGGTTAATGAGATCACAAAATGTAATATAACATTTTATGGTTCTTCGAGCCGAAATATGGCATGAGCGCCTTTGCTACGATTTTGTATTATTGATAGTGTAGACTGTAAACTAATATTGTGGAAAGAAAATTGATAATTGGGAGAGTATGAGTTCATATTATGGTCCTTAGAACCGTATTATTCTCGTAAATTTATTATCATAGCCATAGAACACGCTTCCCATACGCCGCGATTGCCGGATATCCCATATTCCGTCATCGGTAAAATAGAAGAAATGGGTGAAATAGCCCTACAATAGAGGGCAGATCACCCGTCCGGACGCGGCGTCCGGTCCTACTGGCAGTAAGCAAGGAGTTGGGAGTATCACAAAAATCTATTTTGAACATTGTACATCAACATCTTGGCATGAGTAAAGTGTGTTGAAGATGGGTCTCCAGAATGCTCCCAGCATCCGCTCATCGATGCGGTCGTCAGCGATTTCACAGTAGAATCGAATGTACTGTACCTACAAAGGGATGCGAGGCGTCAGCGCTACCTAGTGGCCCCATCTGAAAACCAGCGCTGTGCATACTCAACGCAAGGGTGTGCGCAGCATTCAATGCTGAGATGGGGCCCTATTTCGCTCAGTGTCATATCATACTATATAAAAATATACATAAAATTGTAATAATTATTTGTACTTTAGTGAGATGCACGCGGTGAGGAACGTAAATTAAATATTTTTTCTATATTTGTGCTTTCTAGGTATATTAAAGAGGAAAAATAATAATTAATCTTTCTTCCCTTCCATTCCGCGAACGTTTTGACTTCCCCTCGTAAACATAATTTACTAGCGTAAACCCCTGTCACAGGTTCAAGTCCGTTCTTGGACGTGTACGTGCAAATCTATAGAAACCTAAATATAATGTACAAGAGATCTATTTCTTCAAATATATCAAAGATAGGTCAACAACGTCATAATCAAGTACGCAGTATAAACGTTTGAATGGAAATAATAACGGGTAACTCAACATATTAAACATTAATTAGTCCCTACTAATTATTATATAAATTAAAGACTACGCTTGTCTCTTGTGGCAGCATTCCCAGAAGACTGGCAGCATTGCCACGTTGAAAGGTCCTAAAATGAAGCCAGCCTTCTGGTCACGAGAACCATCGACCATAACTTCGCAATCTCCCTGAACAAATTGCAGGCGCTCGGACATATTGAAATATGTCCTAAAAATCGTTAAGAAAAAGTACTCACTCAAGTACAGCATCAGGTATACACAGCTTATCCAAGTTCAGGTACTGTTGTAGCTCGTGCAAGTAATTCACGTACATCATTTTCCTTCCAAACTTGACGCTGATAGCCGGCTTCAACATCTGCCACACAATCCTTATAAAGTTCGTCGGGTGCACGAGGTAGAGCGCTTTTAGATTCTTCTTATATTTTCTGTCGAACGCCTTGTATGCCTTCCATAGCCACGATAAAGGCGGTTTATTTTTACTTGTGAGCCCGCAGTGGAAGTATACCACGCTGTAATCTTGCTCCACATATTTGTCTAGCGTGAACATGAGATATCTGAAATGAATAAATACTTTTGGCGTTAATTAATAGAGAAATAAGATTCAAATTTAAATACTTTTTATGTACAGTCAGCATCAGAACAATGTTGACGACTAACGTACTCAAAATAAAAAAAAACAGAAATTTCAATGTTATATTGTAAGGCCCGTATTCTAGAATGATACCCAGCCTGAATCTCGATTTATCTGAGGACAGATTGTATAGGCAATATGTCAAACTATCAATCTGTCTATACAATCTGTCTTCAGATAAATCGCGATTCAGGCTGAGTGTCATTCTAGAATATGGGCCTCAGAGTGCTCAAAAAGTTGTAAGTACCCAGAGTGGTCAAACTATCTTAGCAATCGATCTTCCAGTATTATGTAAGTATAGTATTCATAACCATATACACAATCACGTCAGTCGATGGTATCTAGGCTAATATAGTTTAAAAAAATCTAGATATTGTCATTTAATCCAATTTTGCATCCCTTTACTTATTTAGGCGTCCTTTTCACTGCAACAGCCTCCGTGGCGTAGCGGTAGTGAACGCGGCCGCTAGGCAGGAGGCGCAGGTTCGATCCCCG
Organism: Eilema sororculum; assembly: GCA_914829495.1. Taxonomy (NCBI): domain Eukaryota; kingdom Metazoa; phylum Arthropoda; class Insecta; order Lepidoptera; family Erebidae; genus Eilema; species Eilema sororculum. The sequence goes on along the minus strand of OU618532.1, from coordinate 43,077,862 downwards.
CTCAATGCAAATGTTTGTATGTATGAATATGGTTATTTGCATTGGTCTGACCGTGCCTCGGAGAGCGCGTTATGCCTTCGGTCCCGGTTGTCACACGAACATCTATGGCAGTCGTTACGGGTAGTTGGAGCCCTCAAAAGTCCAACAACTGGTCTAGCTGCAATGCTTCGACATCGTCTTTGGGTTGTGGATGTCAGATGGCAATTGTTTCACAGAAAACACCGAAGTTTAGCCAAATCCGCAGTTAGACTGGTAAAGCGGACTCCTTTTTTTTTTTTCGTGCGTACTTCCCCTCGGATACCCTCCTTCCGGAGCCGGAAGGGGAGGTTATGTCGGACTCGAACCGACTAAAACCGCACGCCGACTGTGGGTCGTGGTGCTAGGCCGGAGGTGAGGTTGTCATCGACATATCCCTCGCACCCCGGCTGACCCAGGGCCATCCCTTACGGTCTGGCCCTCCTCAGGAGGGGGGACAACGGTGTCCCCAACTCGCCCCCGGAATGGGGAGGCGCGCTGTTCAGCGCGCCGCCGCCGTGGCCTGCTTCTGCTGGGGTGACAGGCGGGTCCACCCGTCACCCCCAGGCCCGCGCTAATGGGGGACGGAGGTCAGTCAGTGCCCTCCGACGCCCGAGTTGCATGCGCGCGCGGGCGGCGCGATCCGCGAGTCCTTCTCGCTCGCGCCGCCTCTCCCGCTCCGCCGTCTCCTTCACGAACATTACCTGCTCGCTGAAGGAGACGCCGGCCGCCCACGCGTCCGCGCAGCGGACCATTGCTGTGAGCAGGGTGGCGAGGGTGAGAACTCTCACTCCCAGGGCCGCCACTAGCTCCCGCCTCAGACCGGCCCATGCCGGACACTCGGTGAGCGTGTGCAGCCCTGTGTCCTCGCTCGCGTCGCAATGATGGCACTCGGACGTTGGCTCCTTTTCGATCCGACACAGATACCGCCCGAAGCACCCGTGCCCGGTGATAATCTGCGTCAGTCGATACGAGAGGCTGCCATGTGGCCTCTCTAGCCATTCCCCCATGATGGGCCTTACCGCCTCTATGACGGCATGCCCGGCGCGTGGTTGCTCAAGTCGTCGCTCCCACTCCGCCACCATGATCCCGTGGAGCCGGGATCTCTCGGCCCGAATGTCTTCGGGTTCGGGATCGTATCCCCGCTCCCGCGCCTCTTCACGGAACCGATACAGTGCCGCAAGGGACCTCGCCTCCAGGATCCACGGTGGGGTAAAGCGGACTCCAGACTCCAAGCTGAAAGCTTAGGATGCGACTGAGATTAACGCTAAGATGAAAAAGAAGGCGTCCTTTTCACATAATGGTGGGATAATGAGAGCTATTATATGATAGGTGTTTACGTAAGAAAAGGAAATAAAACATTACCCCCCTTCCTCCGGCAGTCGGGTAAAAATGTGTCAAATAACTCTTCTTTTGTATTTTTTATATTTGCCAGTTGCTTAAACCATAAACTATCAGGTTGCATAGGTGGGAAAAGAGTATGAATACCTAAGAAATAAATTGTATGAATTTTTCTAGTAATTTATAATGATATCTTTATTTTTTAACTACTTAATTAATTAATCTACAACTCAATATAGCTCGATTCACATATCTTGGACCTAAAATGTGCTCTATACGCTAAGTACACGTTTCTTGGATGTATTTTGAAGATACCTCGACTACTGCGGTGGACGACCTCAAATTCACCAAGTATAGATTATTACAAAACAATCTACGTTCGCCAGAGTCTTTTATATAGGGTGTCTCAATAAGAGTGCACTTTTTAATTTTAAAATAAAAACTAGTATTTTATGACAGAGCTGTCATATATTTATTGTATTTTAAAGAAGACATGTTCCGATTAAGTATGGAATAAAATATCCGGCATTTTCATGAAATTTTATATGACTTTTGCACAGAGATGTGGCTGTATCTCACCGATGACGTGTTGGATTTTCGATTTGAGCACAGGAATTGTTTCGGGTTTATTCGCACAAACCAAGATTTCACAAAACTCCAAAGAATAAAAATGCACGGCATCAGAATTTCGTGAGATAATGTGTTCTGGAAATCGTCGCTACAATAAATCGATTGCTTTGTAATAGTTTTGTAATGAGTTTTTACAATTGTAACGCGTTGCTCTTTCGAAAAGCGCTCCATTTTTAATAATCGGAATAAACTGAGATGACAACTGTAAAATTCCAGAGTTGCCACTGGCATGGAAAAAAAATTCGAATAATTAATAATTTACTCTCTGCACTCTTACTGAGAAACCCTTTATTTTCTAATCTAACTGTACCTATATTTACATTTTGCGACTATGTCTGTCAAAGTTGAGAATACTAGAAGTGGATTTTTAACTATATGTATTGTAATAATAAAAAATAATCTATGTGTATGTGGGTCCCTTGTTCGGGCCAATTGTAGAGAAATTATAAAAGGTTACAATTGTAATAGAGAACAATGTCTAGAATTAAAGTAATGTACTAGGATGATTTAAAACATAATAATAAAACAATATTTTATACAATTTGGAGTTTATTTTAAGTATTCGGGCGCCACCTGGTTCTATAATCAGGGATTAAATTCGGATTATTGCGGAGTAAGTAAAAGATATTTTACTCGTTAAGACTGATTATTTTATTTATTATTTACATGTGCTTATATACTATGATTTATTCACAATTGGTGGAGTGTGAGTGATGCTTGTGGTCACGTATTATCTTCTCGCTGACTTGCATATTTTGTGTTATGGCAGAGGACGTGATATCTTAGCTTATATTATTTGTGCATTCCAATTTCCTTATAGAAATCACGTTCCTGTCTGCCATATTCAATATAGGTAGAACAATGGAATTCTAATCACAAAGGCAGTGAGACTTGAGTTACAAAATACAAAATTAGGTCAATTTGTCACTTGCATCTGGGTTAAATTTGGTCAAGGTTAATCTAAATTAACTAATTTACAAAGAATCTAAGTTAAAAGCTTTAGGTTATCAAAAAAGGTTACGCGGCCAACATTGTGGTCGTGAAAATAATGAAATACGAACCAAATTCGTTAAGAATTAGATCGGTAGAAAATCCATACCAGATCCTTAGGAAATCAATAGAGAATCCGTCGAAAATCGATACCAAAACCGCAGAAAATCGGGCATCTAAAGGCGGCCATTTTTTTTTTTTTTTTTTTTTCGTGCGGAAATCCCCTCGGATACCCCCCCTACCGGAGCCGGAAGGGGAGGTTATGTCGGACTCGAACCGACTAAAACCGCACGCTGTCTGTGGGTCTTGGTGCTAGGCCGGAGGTGAGGTTGTCATAGACATATCCCTCGCACCCCGGCTGACCCAGGGCCATCCCTTACGGTCTGGCCCTCCTCAGGAGGGGGGACAACGGTGTCCCCAACTCACCCCCGGAATGGGGAGGCGCGCTATTTAGCGGCCGCCGCCGTGGCCTGCTTCTGCTGGGGTGACAGGCGGCTCCACCCGTCACCCCCAGGCCCGCGCTCATGGGGGACGGAGGTCAGTCAGTGCCCTTCTAAAGGCGGCCCTGCGAAAGTTAAGAGTCGTTAGTACAATTGGTCTACCAAATTGTCCCAGGCCAAAAATATCAAAACTAAGCTGAGTTTTGATATTTTTGACCGAACGCCATTATGATAAGCAAGCGTCATCATGTCATGCGGAGCATAAGAAGCTAGAACAATAATCGACTTAATTAGTAACTTTTAGACAAAGCACATGGTCTTCATAGGTGGCACGAAATCTCAACAGAATTACTCACCTTTATTATGAAACAACAATTTCACCACATCTGTTTTTTTTTAAATTCAACAAAAATTAACCATGATGTCATAATAAATTCATGGCCAGTCTCAAACACTAGCTGTTCAATCCGCCATGTTAAAATAGGAAAGCGAAAAAACTATCTCACAGACAAAGTAGAGAAATAGACAAAACGTCAAAACTGACAGTTACCAAGTTGCTGAACTATGTTTGTGTATTTTAATTTTAGCTTTGTACGCTGTGAAATTTTTGTAACCATTTTATGTAAGCAATAAATTATTATTATTATTATATATTATTATTATTATCTCCTTTATTCATTTAACAAAACTTATAAATTATATTTTTAAATACATATATAAAAAAAAACATCTATTTAAAAATATAAAAAATAGTAGGTACCCCACCGGCATCGGGTACAGGGACCAAGCTACCGGTGGTTAGGGCTCCAAGGAGAGGAACCTCCTCACAATGCGTGCCGTGTCGAGGAGTACCGCCTTCTGCATCAGGCCCTTGACCCAACTGTCTAACGCGAGCCTCTTGAGGTGTTGGTCGAGGCTCTTGGCAATCAGTCCGTGAACCGACACGACTATCGGAACAATAATCGCCGAATCCACATTCCACATGTCGACAACCTCGTGAGCCAGGTCCAAATATTTTATTTGTTTATCTTTTTCGGCTTTCACGAGATTCTCATCATGCGGAATGGTGACATCGATAATTATTGCGCGGCGCTCTAATCGATCTATCACCACTATATCAGGCTTATTGGCTACAATAGTCCTGTCAGTGATGACAGATCGATCCCAGTACAATGTGACACGACCATCGTCAAGAACTGGGTCGGGCACGTACCTGTAATACGGCACCTCCGAATCTACAAGTTTATATTTAAGAGCAAGTTGCTGATGGACAATCCTGGCTACTTGGTTGTGTCTATGCAAATACTCGCCATTGGCTAGACGAGAACAACCAGAGATTATATGTCTGAGGGATTCTCCGGGACGGTGACATGCCCGACAGATATCAACCGTACCATCCTTAAGGATATATCTCCGATAGTTGTTCGTCATTACAACTTCATCAGTAATTGCACAGACAAAACCTTCGGTTTTTCCAAAGAGATCACCGAAGCGTAACCAGGATACAGATGCTTTTAAATCTACATCGGGCCCATATAAGGCCCGATGAAATCGTCCATGCAGTTCTTTACTCTTCCATACTTCCTTGCGATCATTGATACTGAGTATTGCAGGCTTGCGCCAGTTCTCTTTCGCAAGAGCGAGCGGGGTAAGTCCGCGGTCCACTGCCACTACATCTCGATGGACATCCACATTCACCTTGAGAAAATATTCTCTAAGGTTGTATATCTCGCGGTTGTGTAGAGTCTTAATGTTTAAAAAACCACGACCTCCAAACTTCCGCGGGATATACAACCTCATTACTGAGGAACGTGGATGGTGCATTCGATATGCAGTAAGCAGTGTTCGAACTCTTCTATCCAGGGCTTCCAACTCAGTTTGAGTCCATCTGAGTATTCCAAAGGAGTAGGTTAAGACTGGTATGACCCAATCGTTATAGGCACGCACCTTGTTACCGCCTGACAAAAGACTCTTCAGTACTTTTTTCAGACGGCAGAAAAAGCGCTCCCGTAACGATTGCTTCATATCAGACTCGTTAACACCTAACGCCTGTGATATACCCAGATATTTGTAGGTATCGTTCACAGAGAGGGATCTAAGTTTTGTAGAATCTGAGAGTTCTATCCCCTCAGATTCCACAATTTCACCTTTTTTTACATGCATGACCGCACATTTATCCACACCAAACTCCATCCTAATGGAAGTACTAAAAGTTTCCGTTACCTTTAGTAGCTCCATTAATTGGCGGTTATTGGGCGCAAACAATTTGAGGTCATCCATGTAAAGGAGGTGGGATATAACCTGACTACCTCTCCGCAAACAATAGCCTAGCCCTGAATCCTCTAATATAGTACTTAGAGGATTCAGGGCCAAACAGAACCACAAGGGACTCAAACTGTCACCCTGGAATATACCTCGCTCAATCTTTATAAGCTCACCGTCATCCGGAATATGTCGACACCCAGGATAGCGAAGAGCCGTACTCCATTGCCCCATACATGCCTCCAAGAAGGTGCAAAGAGTTGTATCAACTTTATACAGCTCAAGCACCCTCAAGAGCCACGTATGTGGCACGGAGTCATAGGCCTTCTTATAATCTATCCAGCATGTCGCCATATCTCTCCGATTACGGCGAACCTGCTGGTTGACAGCCGTGTCAATAATAAGGAGCTCTTTTGTGCCACGAGCCCCACTTCTACATCCATTCTGAGAGTAGGATAGAATAGAGTTTCTAGTTATATGACTAGCTATTTTTACTCTCAGAACAGATGTAAGAAGTTTATAAACTGTAGGCAGACACGTGATCGGCCTATAGTTCTTGGGGTTCATGGCACAACCAGACTTAAAGAGCAGATGAGTGATGCCTGTAGTCATAAAACTTGGAAGCGAACCCGACTCTAAAGCTGATTGGAATTGAAAAGCCAAGCGGGCGTGTGAGCTCCGGAGCCATTTTAACCAGAAGTTGTGTAGTCCGTCCGGACCGGCAGCTTTCCAGTTCGGTAGCGAACGAACTACACAAGCAATGTCATCCTCTGATATTATTACAGGCTCCATTGTTTCAATCGCTTCACACGATCGCTTGACTTTTCGCACCCAGTCACCCTCTGTGTGAGCAACGGGAACCGACCAGATGTTGCGCCAAAATGTGTTTGTGGCAGTAACATCCGGGAAGTGCTCGTCACCCACAGAATCAGCTCGCTCCCAATTTCTATACACCCATCTTTCATCTCTTTGGAATGTGCGATTCAGTGTATATCGGTCACATCTTTTTTTGTACCGCTTTATGCGGTTTGCCCATGCATAAACTTTCTGCTTCAAGAAGTCGATGCGCTCTGTGACTCGGGATGTATAATCGAAGGGACTGACGCCAGTTCCCGAGAATACCCGATTCACAAAGCGCATGACTCTCTTCTCTCTCATGATCTCTTATTATTATTATTATTATACATGTCAATTGGAAAATAGACACAAAACAATCTCCATACTGTATTCTCAAACTCAAAGTTAATATGAAAGTAAAGAAAATGCATGTAATGGATGTAAACCATTACATTACAGTACCTATATGTGTATTTTGCGTTGCAGGACACTTTATTTTCTACCCGACTACGGCGAAGCCAAAAGGAGGGTTATGATTTTGACAGGCTATGTATGTATTTAGGTTCATTTGTTCCCTCATAGCTCCTCAACTACTAATTAGAACTGGACAAATGAGGTATCGTTACAAGCGGCTTTATCGTCCGATGGTTATAGGTTATATGACGTGTCACTCAATCTTGTGTGGCGCCCTCTAGCGCTCATAAGGTACTTTGTTTAAAAATAAATTTTAGATAAATATGTGTTTGGTATCAAAGGAAGGGGCTTAATAAGCACATTTCAAATATGTATAAATAATTAGCTATAACTTGCCCCAAAATAATATAAATAAAAAATATTTTTTTTAAACTAAAACCCGACTACCGAAAAATCACGCAATCATTTTCGGTAGTCGGGTTTTAGTTTTAAACTTTTTAAGTATTCATACTTTTTTAAAGCAAGCAAGCTGATAGCTTATAGTTTAAGCAACTGGCATATATAAAAAATACAAAAGACATTGTCATTTGACACATTTTTATATTCCTTTTCTTACTCTTACGCCTACAGTCCGTTCACAGTTATTTTACCTCTAGCTGTAAGGTTGGCCAGTCCGATCGTTGTGTTACCATAATAAGCTTCCGTTACTCCCATGCCATGTACTCTAAGATATAGTCGAAACTTACACATTGACTATCAACTGCAGTGAACGTAAGCATAATATGATTTGCCAGTGGTAGGCAAAGGCGTATGGGGGAGAAGTGCTACTGTAAATATATGTACCTAAATAGAAGTAAATGCTATAAAAATTCTGCATAGGTAATAAACATTTATTTTGAATACGAGTGATCTAAGCGAGTCGCTAAACTTTCACAATCAGATGAATTGGAACATTCGGAACTGCTGTCAGATTCTGTATCCGACTCGTTCAACTCTATTATGAACCTGTCCATTTCGGCATCTATGCAACCATCTCTTTCATTAAGTTTATCTTCAATGTGACGCACATGTTCGCACTGTTTTTGCCAGTTTTCTGAAGTGATACTTTGAAAAGCTTCCTTTGTCAAATTCACGATATTGGCTGCCTCTTGTCCAACATTTTTGTCAGCTACGCGCCTTTTTACAAGACTCCACATAAACTCAATTGCGTTAAGCTCGCAGTGATATGGCGGGGTAACCTAGCCACTTAGTGACCATGAGCTTCAAACATTTGATCAGCTTCATATATTGGAGCTTCTTTATGCTCTTTTATAATTTCATATAATTGAGCTTTAAGCATTGTACGATAACCCCTTATTTGTAATCCAACTTTGCATATCTGCTTTAGTAAAGCTTACGGTTGGTACCTTGTTTAATTTAACAGTGTGATATGCATTGTCCATAACTATGAGACTATTCGGTGGCAAATAGGGGATAAGCATGTCTTGGAGACATTTCATGAAATTGGTCTTATTCATATCATCATGGTAATCACCTGATTTTGTTTGTGATTTAAATATTAGTAGTGCGTTTGGTATGGAGCCCATTTCACCACCTGCGTGAACAATAATGAATCGGGCACCAACAGAATCGTTTTTTAAAACTCCTTCATTTTCGGCTTGCCAGCATTTGTTCACAGTATATGATACATGAAATAAAAAAAAAAATAAAAAAAAATAAAAAAAAATATTCCACAACATTCTACACAACGCTATCTAGACCCATGGTAAGCTTTTATAGCTTGTGTTATGGAATTTAGAATGCGGATAAACATACTTATATACTTTTATTTTGTAAATATATACATATTATACATAGAAACACCCAGACCAATGCAAATAGCCATATTCATGCATACAAATATTTGCACTGAGCGGGAATCGAACCCGCGCCTCCTGCGTGGCAGTCGCGTGCACTACTGCCACGCCACAGAGGCTCTATATAGTAGTAGGTCTCATCCAGGAACACAACAGGTCTACCCTCTTCACGGTTCTGTATTAAAGTGGTTAGGTACCTATATCTCCAGGCTACAATATCATGCCTTTCCATAAGAATTTTCCTTCTTGACCCACATTTTTTAAAACGAAAACCAAGTTGTCGGATAATTTTCCATAACGTGGTTCGACCTCCACTATAATTAATGTCAACTTTTAACTCTGCTAACAGTTTCCCTAAAGTTGGTACTTCCTTTCTTACTGTATACATTTCGTGTATTTTATTTCGCACTACACACAGATCAAAATTTTGCTGGCGTTTTTTTCTGGGCATCGAAACTTTTTTAGACGAGGAAGCAGCAACTTCACCCTCCTTGGTGATGGTACTGACAGTTTTTTCAGATATCCCTATAAATAAAAATAAAACTTGAGTACAACCGTATAGAGTCTGGCCAGCGAAAGACGGTGCAAAAAATTGGCGCCAAATTTTAAAAATCAAGGGGTTGCAACACTGACTATACACCGCAATAACGGAGTTCATTTTATGATAATTTTTTCTTTTTTTGATTCTGAAAGAAACGATTATTAGTGCTAGCTTGGCTATTATAATCTCCTCTAATATTAGGTAAAATGTTTTACACTGGTATCCCTTTTTCACATACCTGTCATGGCGGCCACTCTCTGACGAACATTTGCAAATGGAATTAGAGGACCATTGTTGGCTTTTTCACGTTCACAAAAATCACGCACTGGTAATATAATACTTCTTTCACTACTTTAAATTCTCTTCGGCATGATACTAGCTAGATTATAACACAAAATGATACGACAACACAGAGCTACACGGGGCGACTCGACTGTAATGCAACATACAGAAAAAAATATAATGACAATCTGTCAGAGGTAAAAATAAATAACTGTGAATGGACTGTATCTCATAACAACCCATCATTATGTGAAAAGAACGCCTAAATAAGTAAAAAAGGGTTGCAAACTGCGATTAAAATCTGAAAATCTCGTTTGACCACTCTGGATACGCACAACTTTTTGAGCACTATAATCTATACATATAAAATTACATGGCCCAACTGACTGACTGATTGATTCATCAACGCACACCCTAAACAGCTGGACCTACAAACTTGAAATTTTGACAGTAGATGCATTTTATGGTGTAAGCATCCACTAAGAAAGGATTTTGGAAATTCTGCTACTAAAGGGGTAAAATAAGGGATGGAAGTTTGTATCAAAGTCCGTCATTTTCAGAGCTAGATGCACTAAATTTCATAAACCTGTCTCTTTTAAGAAATAAATGTACACATGTATCAGTGTTTTTCATTTCATTCATTTAACTACTAAGAGGGTAAAATAGGTGATAATCGTTTGTATGGTAAGTTCGTCATTTTCAAAGTTAGAAGTATCAGATGTGGGCTCAGTTTTGACCATGAAGGGGAAACTTCGTTTTTGCGATAACCGACATCCACGCGGGCAAAGCCGCGAGCAAAAGCTAGTCAATATAAAATTGAAATTTTGGTTTTCAGAATATGTTGAGCACTTTAGTCGTCAACATTTTTTTGATGCTGACTCACCTCTGACCTCAGGCATGTGGGCGGGTGCCTGCACCTGTTTCGTGCGAACAATATGAATTAAATATCGTGCAAAAATGCATACAATTTGCATGAAACAGAGAGCCCACTACGTCCACAAGCAAGGGTCAACAAATGGCCTGAAGGGTCCCGCCAAGATCTTTGGAGGCTCAATATCTAGTTTTTATACTACTTAGGTGGCAGACAAGCACTTGGCCCTCCTGATGGGTAGTGACTACCGAGGTGTGCAACATCAGGGGCGTTACATTCCTGCTGCCAACCTTGAATCTTCTAATGCCCTTCTTGAGGCCTAACAGCCATTAGGCAACATTGTTATTTACAGTCGACCAAGGAGATACGGTTGATATTCTACTTTCATGGGAGAAAGAGTATTTTTCGAGATATCCCCAACGGCCAGGGGGGATTAGTAACACAGCCGGAAACGGTGCGGTATGAAAGGATTCTTATCCACGAACGCTCAAGCTGTGAAATGATGTCCCTACTATTTTCCCAAGCGACTACAATATGGGAACCTCCTCAAGAAAGGCGTTAGTATTTTACAGGGTCAGCAGCACGAAATGTTACACCTCTGGTATTGCACACGTTTATAGATCACGTTAAGTCTTCTAACAGGTGAACCGATTCTCTGCCACCACAGCGATATAAATAAGATGTTTGTATGTTTGTTACCCACGTGAGTAATTTATCCGGATGGAGGTCCTTGCTAGGTGGTAGTCTGCACGCCGACACGACTATGATTCGCCTTCCGACTTCGTCGTCCCCCACCACTTCCACCAGCCCCGTGCCGTTCAGCTCCGCGAACGAATCGTCCAGGGATGACGCGATCTGGAATAGCGAGGATAGCTAATAAGTAACGATTGTTATAGTATGATAGTTAAGGTTAGAAGGTTATGGCGGGCAGTTCGCTCTACGTACCGCGAAAGGCGAAAAGCATGTACATGTTTGGATAAATCAGCGTCAAAGGTAAAATGATCATTTTCAGATTCTGAATATTAGTTTTTGAGCAATATGATTTCAATTTCTCTTTGCAAAAGAATTCATTTTCTACAATAAATAAATAAATAATAAATAAATATTCCACAACATTCTACACAACGCTATCTAGACCCATGGTAAGTTTTTATAGCTTGTGTTATGGAATCTAGAATGCGGATAAACATACTTATATACTTTTTTTTTGTAAATACATACATATTAAAAATAAATTTTAATGATCATCTTACTTGTGACGATGGCTGTAAGATCGTTATATGTGGCAAAGTCAACTGGCTTGTTTCCCCAACTGGCTGCAAGAATGCTTGTAAGTTTTTAGGTCAAGAAAGAAAAGTAATCCTAAATCAACAGAGTTGAGAAAACGGGCCCATTTTGCGGCGAATTGTGACCCCTTCGCATTCGGCCGTCAATCTGAGGGTCTCTATAGCAACATTATTGGTGCCTATAATGGCTACTTTTGCTTACCACCAGGTAAAGAGAATGTCATAATGACGTCACCGATATAAAAAAGAGATTTAGTGACGTGAGTGGCTATATACCCGTAACACCTCAAAATTTGGGCCTCATCTATAAAGGGGGCCAAAAATGAGGGTCGGACGGGTGTGTGTGTTAGGACTAAAACTAGGAGGTCGTAAGGGTACGCTAAAGGTAATAAGAGTCGGCCAATAAAAACACATCACTCTTTTGTGCCGAGCATTATAACATTTAGAACAAACTAATGAAAAAGCTACTACAGCATTGGCTTTAAAATAGAATTTCAGTAAAACGTACAAGCAAAAGGCGAACATACTTACACACATACATATATATTACAATATTTACAATGTAAAAAAAATGCAAATAAAATATTTATATAATAAATTAAATTCTAAATTAGAAGTCGCAAGCAGTAACAAGATTCATTTATATTATTTCTCACAAACTTTTTGTTTATACCACTTAGATGATAGACAAGCACACGGCCCCACCTGATGGAAAGTGGAAATCGTCGATATTTACTAATTTATTCGCACATAGTGAAATTCTTATTATTTTTTAAATTCAATTCATATAGTAATAAGAACACTCCCGACTAATATACCTTTCAAACAAAAAAAAATCCAAAACCATATATATAAGATATTTGGTGATGATGGGGCTGCCTCGGTATTGCAGCGCATCAGGGATGTTTGCAGAGGCACGTATCGATTGCTTTTATACGCTCATGCGAAAACGATGCGCGTCCCTGGTGCGTCGTGTGCGGGTCAGCCCCAACAGCATCCTGGCGTGTATAGCCAGTAGACTCGACTGTACATATGTCAATCACTGCTGCAGGCTCTCCACATCTCTGTTGAGCCTGCACTGGTGATTGATAATATACATAGTAAAGTATTATAAGTATGTTTATCCGCATTCTAGATTCCATAACACAGGCTATAAAAGCTTACTATGGGTCTAGATGGCGTTGTGTGTAGTGTTGTGGAATATTTATTTTATTTAATAATACTAATATAGACTAGCTTTTGCCCGCGGCTCCGCCCGCGTGGATGTCGGTTCCCGGCAATTATTCGAATTTTTCTCGCCGTAAAAACCTTCCCTGGACTTCCACGAATAATTCAAGACCAAAATTAGCCAAATCGGTAAAGGCGTTCTGGAGTTATATCGTCAGGAAGGAAAACCCGACTTATTTTTATATAGTAGATTATGGTCAAAGCCAAAGCTGTAGTTCGTCAAATCGTCTGTTTGTCCAATTATGAAATTTGCCAAATACGCTATTGGTCAAGTTATTATAGTACAACCAACCACAAAAATTAAAGTACCGTAGTAGTTTTAATTAATTATTCAATTCATGTTTAGTTACAGAATTCATACCCAATACCCAACACAACTGTTTTAAACACTGTAACGCGTCTGATTTTCCACTCAATAACTTTTCTATTATTTTTTCTATTTTTGTATCTTTTATGATGTTAGATGTTTTCCTCTGCTTCTCATCTTCTCTTTTGACTTTATTTAAATAATATTTCGCTTCCTTTTTTAAAATACTTGTAGGTATATAGGGAAATATTATGTTTTTCTTGAACTTTAATCCCTAGTCTACTATGCCAAGCCTCGACCGCATTAGTAGTAGGTACGAAGGCGTTCATTTGCACAACACCACATATCCCATTTTTTTTTGCCATTGCTCAATAAAATATTTTTGGTAATTTTCTGGCATCATCCCAAGTATAGGTAACCATTCTTTAGGAATATACTGATAGGGCAGTAACGCTAGATTCGTAGTTAGTCTAGCATTTTTTTTCAGATTGTCGTCAGCCATCATCCCAAATGCTTCTGCTTTTTTATAAATTGCTTGGTTAAAATGGAAAAAGCAGCCTTTGACAGGCACAGCAGGGAAGAAAATGCTTTTTGCAGCATTAATTACATTTTAGAAAATGCACATCAAGCTCGAATTGGAACCGCAAAACTAAGAATACTCTCTCATAGGTTTGCTGAGTTTTAATACCCATCAGGTAAAAAAATATGGGAATAATATGGGTGCTTGCTCTTGTACTGCCCACGTCTATGTGTACTGATAAAAGTTGAAAAAAAGGTCACATAAAGTATAACACACATTACACCATCCACATGTTAAATTTTTCCTTCAATGGGCGCCTTCTTCTTACAAATTATGTAATTCAAAATGCATGTTGTCATCGACAGTACATAGACTTGACCAATAGCATATTTGGCAAATTTCATAATTGGACAAACAGACGATTTGACGAACTACAGTTTTGACAATTGTCACATTGGACGAAATGCCGATTTGACGAATATCAGATTTGACCAATGTCGTTCAACCCGCTACGTCCTATACGGATGAACTGATTTGGATTTCGTTTCTCGCTCTAGATTCTATAATGCTACACAACGCTATCTAGACCCATGGTAAGCTTAACTAGCTTGTGTTATGGAATCTAGAATGCGGATAAACGTGCTTAGATACTTTTTTGTTGTTGTAAAGATATACATATTATACATAGAAACAAAACAAAAAGTTTTTGCGTCAGGGGTTAAAATTAGCGCCAGCATATCTTAAATGCTAAAAGTTTAAGTTCAATAGTCGCAAAAACTAAGCGGCTTAGCAAACTGATTATATCATTTTTCAATTTGAATTTGTAAAAAGATTAAGCTAGCATTCATTGCACTATTATTCAATCGCTTTTTTAGAAATTATATTATTCTTAAATACATATATATAATCACGCCTTCGTTCCCGGAGGGTTAGGCAGAGGTGAATTAACACCAATCATTCTATTCGGTCCCACGTAACGTAATAGGGGGTGAGCCTATTGCCGTATGTATGGTATTGGTATGGTATCACGGGCTGTTGTCCGCAACTCCACGACAAGGCACGGTTTTTGCGTGCTATTGTTATTGCCGTATTGCCGTTTTGCGGTTATTGCCGTAATCTGGGCACTACTTTGACTCGAACACTGCATCTGAGACTGAGTCTGGGCTATGTACAGAGTGGATGATTTTCATGCCCCCTGGAGAGGAAGTACTCGAAATACTGGATTTAGAGAATTTCACTCAATATTTTTTTAAATCAACAAAATTGCATTCGAAAATTTTTCGAATACTATCTTGGCACACCCAGTACATTATATCCAGTATTTTTATGGCTTCAATCGATAGTGGATCTCGAACAAACATGATAAATGAAAATCTTCCACTCTGTAGTATCTGCCTGATGTTAAACAGCCCTATCTCTAAGTCGCCTTTTACGACACCGCAAGGGAAGAGATGGGGTGGCCCAAATTCTACTATGCCCGGAAGCACGTGACTTTTTATATTAATTAACATAACATAACATATCGTGTCAATGATTCGCTGCTGGCACTTAAGGATTCCTGAATAAAATTGTGCCATCTCAACCGGCTCTCAAATTATTAATAGATAAAATAAAATAATAAAACTTAATTCTACAACACAGCGCACAGCATATAATTTGGGTTCTAGCGGGTAAACATTTAAAGCATCACAAACCGACAGCTTCTAGAGCAAACTCTAGCAACTCCATCGTTATTACATTACCGTGCGTCGTATTATCTTCGTCCTGCTACAAAGCTCCAATCAAAGATACGTCAGTTTTGTTATTACAATTACAAGCACATAATATTTGGTACAATTCGTGAATAAACTGATAAGTCTAAAAAGCACCTTTAAATTGATTATATATTATTCAAATATACTTAATAAAATTCGTGTGAATATTCTAAAAATGCGAGAAAATTAGTCCGGCTCCCCGGTCACCATTAAGCCATATTTGATGGTAATTAAAACCAACCAATTGCAATCTGTCAGATTTAACATTCATGATTACAACTCCGCTCCCTTGAGTAGTAGCGTGAAGATATATAGCCTGAACTTGCCTCGATGAACTGGCTATTCAAGATAAAAATATTTGAATGAAATTTTTATAGCATTTATTATGCTAACTTTTAAGCTCGAATTACATCGGGAAAAAGAAGAACTCAAGTGGGACTTGAACCCACGACCTGTGAAAGGTGTGAAGGGTCGTGGGTTCAAGTCCCACTTGAGTTCTCCTTTTTCCCGATAAAAATATTTTTTTCATTTAGAACCAGTAGTCCTTGAGGCTAGCGCGTTCAACAATTCAACCATAAACCAAACTTTTCAGATTCTTAATACTATTTAATATTAAATATTGTATTTCATATTGTATGTACTAGTTTTACATAACTATCACTCAAACAATCAATCATTTAGCCTATTTTAGTCCACTGCTGGACATAGTATACATACAAAATTAATGCCTAATTCAAAATATACTCACTTATCAATTTATTCGCATCTTGTATCCATATAAACTACCTAAAGTAAAGCCAACGAGACGAGAGAAAAAAGGTAAACAAAGCGACAATTACTGACTTACGTTGCGTTTTAACAGGCGATTATTTTATCTGTCCATGTCGCACATGCCACACGTACGCGACAATTGCCGAGCGACAGTTCTCGTTACGTGTTTCGTAGTACAGGAAAGCTGTCAGCACAGCGGTTTCTAAACTGTCAGAACCGCCATCTTATGAGCAATTTCATTCCTGTCTGGAATGCACTTGAAGTGATAAATGTTTGGAACTGGTTAAACTTTGTTTACCTTTTTACTCTCGCTTCGTTGGCTTTACTTTACACCCACAAATCCGGTACATCATCACGAGCACAACAATTCCACTGACATTCAAGAACCAATCTATCAATGACGTCAATGCACATTAGACGAGTTGTGTAGAACAAAAATTATGTCATCTTTCCTGAGTAAGACGGGGTATTAACTATGAACTTCTGCGTCCAAGAAACAAGAATCAATATTTTTCCCTCTAAAACAATGGCAGTTCGCTGGCTAGCGAATTATTAATTATAATCAGCTCGGCGAACCTTGATCCCTATGACAGTTCATACTAGTGACGGGTCGTGTCGATATTAGAGATGTGCCGAGTCAGGCTAACTCGAATTCCGACTCGAATACCTAGCAAGTATTCGTGTACTCGAGTATACCAAATACAGTATTCGGATCCTCAGGACTCGAATACAGATTTCGAGTACTTAAAGTATTCGAATACTAGGCCGTGGATTCTAAAAGCAACCTTATAGCTTCAACCGTACAGTCGAATTTTGAATGGCCACAAGTAAGTAACGCACGACGCAACATGTATGAAGTGTTGTATCGTTGCAAGTTCGAACGTGTTTAGATTTACGGACGGTCAGTTAGGTACTTTAATATTTAATAAGATGTTATTATAGGTATAGTAGTGACTTGTTTCTCTTGAAAGTTATCATTTTAATGTGACGAAGTGTCTGTTTATGTCATTTAGTGTTTCAATTCAATTATTTTGGGATAAAATGGCTCCGAAGAAAAAGTCAGAAGTATGGAAGTTTTACAATATATTAGGAAATAAAAAAATGGAGTGCAAAGAGTGTAAAAAAACATTTGTTCATTTTGGATATACAACAAATTTATTAAAACATTTGAAAAAAATACATCCTCTGACTTAAAGACAGATATAAAGAGAGGGAAAATTTGGAATGATTCAAGTGGTGCTCAATAGCTCAGTTGGCAGAGCAGTCGCCCTGTAAGCGAAAGGTCGTGAGTTCGAGTCTCACTTGAGCATTTCATTTTTTCCAATGTTTCTCGAACTTAACAGTTAGCATAATAAATGCTATAAAAAAAATTCATTCAAATATTTGGGCACAGTCATCAAAATTCAATGTTTAAAAATGGTTGAAAAATCATTAATTGTTCAACAGTTCGTAAGAATGTTGGTAGATGGCTGCACCGTCGCCCTTAAAGACGGATATAAAGAGAAGGAAAATTTGGAATGATTCAAGTGGTGCTCAATAGCTCAGTTGGCAGAGCAGTCGCCCTGTAAGCGAAAGGTCGTGATTTCGAGTCACACTTGAGCATTTCATTTTTTCCAATGTTTTTCGAACTTAACAGTTAGCATAATAAATGCTATAAAAAATTCATTCAAATATTTGGGCGCAGTCATCAAAATTCTATGTTTCAAAATGGTTGAAAAATCATTCATTGTTTCCAACAGTTCGTAAGAATGTTGGTAGATGGCTGCACCGTCGCCCTCATAGACGGATATATAAAGAGAAGGAAAATTTGGAATGATTCAAGTGGTGCTCAATAGCTCAGTTGGCAGAGCAGTCGCCCTGTAAGCGAAAGGTCGTGAGTTAGTCTCACTTGAGCATTTCATTTTTTCCAATGTTTTTCGAACTTAACAGTTAGCATAATAAATACAAATTATGTTTCATCATAGCTTTATGTTTAAATAAATACCAATTATTTTTATTTTTATTACGTATGAATCTTGATTTACTCGTATTCTTAAGCAAATCGAGATTTTAAAACTGTGTCTTCATTGATTTGATAATTATAATTTTTAGTGGTTAATTGCTAGCTTAAATGTTATGCCATAATTACCAAAGACTGACTAAACATTTTATTCATTAAAAATATTAAATACCTACATCTGTTATTATTTACATACCTAATATACTTTCCGAGGGAACCTACGAACATACACGATTTGTGTGGAAATACTAGGATTTGTCGTAAAAAACAAACTACAAAGTTAGGTTCAAATAGTATTCGAGTACCTGAAGCAGGTATTTGAATACCTCTTCGAGTACTCCGACTCGAATTCTAATTCGAATCTTTTTTTAACGAATACCAAAACATTCGAATACTAAAAATAGCCGACTCGGCACATCACTAGTCGATATATCGCAACTTTTTATAGGCAAAGGCGTGACTTGCATTCAGCCACATCGATAAACATGTTTTTAAAATATAATCTACATTACTATAATTATAATGCTTGTTATATTTACAAGTATCCGTGTATTTGTATATGGGGTTGCCAATATTCCGATGCAGAGGTAACATGGTCGGACTGTATAATTTTAATGTGAATTAAAATTTTAGTTATAGCAACACTATCTGATCTGTCACTACGCTAGTACTGTCAGTTCGCTACGCCAGTACGAGTGCTAACGCCTTGTATGCGCCACGTGTTTTGTTGTGTCAACGGAATCCTTTGTTTATTACTATTGTTGTTTTCTGTTTTTGTTATTGTTGCTGTTTTGTTTTTGTTGGTGTTTCAAAATGCCGAAAAGACTGAGAAAAACTGTACTCAACAGTGAAACGCGGGAGTTTGTTGTACGCTTGCGTGACTATTTTGCTCGCGAACTACAAAATGGCGGACCTTTGTTGCCACTTGACAACGTACGCGACCGTGTTGCTGATGCTTTGGGAATTGGCAAAGCTACCGTTTCCCGAATTACAAAGGAGAAGTTCGGCGAATCGTCGATGGAGGAGAACAAATTATCAACTCCAAAGAAGAAAAAACATAATAGGGCACGACCCGTAACTAACCCCGATGATTTCGACATGGCAGCGATACGAAACCATATTTACGGCTATTATTTTCGAGGTGAACTGCCGACTTGCACAAAATTATTAGCGTCGCTGAAATCGGCTGATTTATTTAAAGGTGGATTCACTTCTCTCAGACAGGTTATAAAAAAATGTGGATTTCGTTATGGGAAGTGTGACAAAAGAAAAGTGATAATGGAGCGGAAGGACATTGGATTGATGAGGTGTGATTTTCTACGACAAATAAAAAACATCGAGAACTGGGACAAGGTGGTTTATCTGGACGAAACGTGGCTCAACGCCAATCACTCAGTCTCCAAAACATGGACAGACGACACAGAGAAATCCTGTACCAAAGCACCAGAAGGCAAGGGCCAGCGTTTGATTATCTGCCACGCTGGCACAGCCAAAGGTTTTGTACCTAACTGCTTGTGGGCCTTCAAATCCGTGAAAACAAGTGATTATCACGAAGAGATGAATTTTGAGAATTTCAAGAAATGGTTCACAAAACTATTAGACAATTTAAACGAGTCCCACTACATTTTAATGGACAACGCCCCATACCACTCTGTGCAAATTAATAAAGCGCCTACCGCGAACAACAATAAAGGCGAAATAATAGAGTGGCTGCAAAACAATGCTGTGGCAGCTAATACTCAAATGCTGAAAAAGGAATTAGTTAGATTGTTGAACCTTCATAAACAGCAAACAAAGAAGAAATATTTCTTGGATGAGATGGCAAAATCAAAAGGGCACACCGTGATTCGGCTACCGCCCTACCACTGCCAATATAATGCAATCGAAATGATATGGGCGCAGATCAAAGGTGGGTTGATTTGTATTTATTTTAACATGTTTTTATTTAGGTCACTGGTGACTGTCTAGTCGGCTAGTACTATTTAAAGCTATTTTATTTCACTAGCAAATTGCATTTTTATTTTTATCCATGTGCTTATATCAATTACACACTTTTAACGTACAAAATTATGTACTTATAATGTACTTACCCCGATCTCGCTCTTTGACTTTGCATCATTTTCAATCTAAACCATTATTGTTTCAGGTTGTGCAGCCAGGCTTAACACCACTCCACCATTCACAGCTAATAAAATGCTTACGTTGCTACAAGAGGCATGTAGTCAAGTGACTCCGGACAATTGGAGGAATGTGGTTGAAAAGACGAAAAAACTATGCTTAGATGATTGGAATCGAGACGTGCGATACGACAATATAGTAGACCAGCCGTTTTTAATAAACATAGGAGAAAGCAGCTGCAGTTCGGATTCCGAGTCTGAGACGCAATCGGTGACACCATTGTCAGATTCAGATTAATGTATATTAAAAAATCATAAATAAACCGCTTTTGTTTTATTTGAGTAGGTATATACAATAAATTTGTTAAATCTCCTTTATTTTATTATCGCAAACAACTTAAATGATTATAAATCTGACACTAAGAGCGTAGGTGCTCTATTGATGTATTTTGTACACTCGTTTCCATTTTCGATATTTGTTTATCGATACTTTTCCGCACTAGTCGATATCTTCCAAACGGAGTAACTTTTGCAGGACGTCAACGTAAAGTCTGATTGAGATAATTTCTTGTAAGTGTTAATAATTATTATAATTCCAACGGGATATTATTGTAATTGCATATATCTGCCTAAAATTAATAAATATCATTTTTAGACACCGCCAATTCGATTATAATATAACGGTGACGCTACTACAAGGTTGTGTCGTGAGAATAACTGTCAGTGTCATAGGGATCAAGGTTCGCCGAGCTGATTATAGCTATTGTAGTATAAAATAAAATGCATTGACACGTATTGTAACGTTCATGACGTTGTTGACAGTCCTCTATGTATACATTACTGGTGATCATTATATTGAAAACTGATTAACTGAATAATGAATATTCAAAAATAATGTATAATTCATTGTGGCTGATTGTCATATAATCTAACTAGCTTTTGCCCGCGGCTCCGCCCGTGTGGATGTCGGTTATAGCGACCAAACATAGCCTATGTCCTTTCTCAAGGTCTAATCTTAAGGGTAGATTAGACCTTGAGAAAGGACATAGGTAATCTGTCTCTATACCAAATTTCATCAAAATCAGTTCAGCAGTGAGACAGAGAGACAGAGTTACTTTCTCATTTATAATATTAGTATATATCTAAACCAAAACCGGCGTAAACACCGAGTCAATTTAAAAAAATTCATACTAATATATATTATAAATGGGAATGTAACTATCTGTCTCACGCCTAAACCACTGAACCAATTTTGATGAAATTTGGTATAGAGACAGATTACACCTTTAGAAAGGACATAGGCTATGTTTGGTCGCGATAACCGACATCCACGCGGGCAGAGCCGTTGGCAACAGCTGGTATGAAATATATATACTTCCCAGCGAATTGCGACTGGCCTTTTTATTCAAGTCCCAGAGGCTTCATATATAGAGTGACATTTATAGGAATAGAGTTATTTTTATGACGCCACCAGATTTTTGTGGTCCGTTCACATCGATACCTAATTTTTTGGTCCACACAATCAGGTTAGTAGCATACATACCAGTCATTGTACTATCTAGATTCAATCCACTCACTTCAGCGTAAACTTCAGGCGCTCTGGCTAACTCCTCCTCAAAGTTTTCCTCTATTGTGCCGTCGCTCGCAGACCGTTCGAGGAGGTCATCAGGGATGTCTAATAATTCTGGAGGCAGCGGGGCTGTGGATAAAAAAAGTTATTATTAAAAAAAAATACGACTGCGTAGGTAGTGAAGAGTTCGGCTGCTATAGGAGGTTTGTGCAAATTTACCCAAAGTCTGCTGTCAAAGTGAATGCGCATGCGCCACGGTCACGAGGTGTGTAAGTGCAAAAGCTCGGAAAGAGGGACACCATCGTAAACATGTACCATGTTAACAGTGGTGGCACTCAGCTGGACGGCCTCATCAGATGCCTTTTCACGCCCCGCTTAAAGGACCCGGGACTGTAGGAAGAAGGAAACACGTGAGTTGACTAGGAGTTTCAGGTCTTAACGGTGCGACAAAGGAATGAGTTGATTGATTGTTTATTTATTGTTAATAAGGTAGGTACACAAATAGGTCTTATAAATTTAAATACTCTCAATCACTAATTAGTTTATATATAAAGTCATTCAAGAAGAAGGTTTATATGTATAATACATGGTGCAGCGGGAACGGGGTCGGACGCCACGCGGGCGGAAATAAATTGGCGGTACGAAGTTCGCCGGGTCAGGTAGTAAAAATATAGCGTACATAAAAATATTATTTTCATTTGCATGGTTGCCAGTCATATGTATTTAAATTGAGCATGCCAGTTCAATTGCTATTGACAAAACTCCTAACTTTTTGGTTAACATCTACGCTACGCTAATAGGTAGGTACTACAAAACTGAAGTTACAAGCACAGTCTAACGGCCGTTCCCAATAACAGACTAACAGTTAAAGATAGATCGCATCTACGGATAAAGTGCTCGGCTGTTTAAATTCAAAACATAGTAACTCCTATTAAATTATACCGCGATGCGCTTTTTCGCAAAAAAGTCAGTTACCATGTTTTCAATTTAAACAGCCGATGCGTCAAATATGATTGTTGCGATCTATCTTCAACTGTAAGTATGTTATTGGGAACGGCCGTAAAGCGATTGGCACACTGCAACGGCGTCATCGCGCGTAAAACGCGACCGACGCGCGTGGACGCGGGAGAGCTGTTCTACTGTCACGCGTGGAGCGGCGTTTTTAGTATAGTCCGAGAGATTTTAGAATTTTTTTGGTAGGCAGGTGTGTGAATGAATCTAAAATTTTGAGAAAAGTAAAGTAGAATATTGAATAATAAAGCCATCCGACCATTAGCTCGATAGCCCAGACTATATTAAGAACGCAAGAGATGAAAAGAAAATTATAAGAAGTGCAAGCAGTTTTCGACCTTATTGACATGACATGGTTACTATTTTTTTTTTTCTTATATTCGTGATCAGCGTCATCTATTAACGCGAAAAGAGACGTAACTAAGACAATGCCATTTAGGTTGAAAGTCGCTTGCAGTCTCGGTGTGTTCTGATATCGAGCCAAAACAGTGGCTTCAATACCCGATATTGGGCATCGATATTTGACTTTCTCCGATCTCGGATGTCGGATATTGGATATCGGACGTCGGTTGATGTGAAAACGCTCTAAATTTGACGTTAAATACATGTTGCATTGCAATAATATTATTTTTTAATTCGTCTTAATCACCTGCACAGAAATTTCTAACAGCTCTCGGACTAAAAATCCCTCGAAAATTACGCGCGTGATGGCAGATTTCAGTGTGCCATACCTCGCGTTTTACGCGCATCACGCCCGTTTTCTGCTTGTACGCGCGTATTCTGCAGCAACGCGCGTGATTGCGTTGTCAGTGTGTGGGACCCCGCGTTTTTCTATACAAAATGAGCTCCGTAGAGGCGACGAGCGCGACGCCGCGTCGACGCAACAACGCTCGACGCGTCGCGCATCGCAGTGTGCCAATCGCCTAAGGATTCAGGGCTGTTTCATTTGTACCTAATCACACTAATCCCGGGATAAAAAATTTTTCATCCCACCAACTCGGAAAGAGTATTTTTAATCTTCAATATCTGAGTGGAAAAGCCGTTTTTATTCTCTAGAGGATAAAGTAAATTGAATTTAGAACATCGTGTGCACTAAGTTTGTGAATTAAAAAAAACATTAAACCTATTTACTGCTACCTCTATGGTGCCGAATAGATCATACAACTTTTTTTTAATTTGTTAAAAACTCAGACTCGGAACCTTCTTGGTGTTCTTTTTTCAATTTGCTTTGTGCGCGGTTTTTTACGCGGCATTTTTTCACGTCATTGTTAAACCTTATATTAAAAACAAGAAACTTAGTGAAAATGTAGTAATTAATACCTAAACTGAAATAAAAGTGTACCTATTTTGTGATTGTAAACGTTTTTTTTTTTGCATTTAGTCATTTCCTCGCTGAGGTGGAATGAAAAGTTACGTGTTGCACTCGAGTGCAAAGATTTTTCACCTCGTGCTCTTTTGATTCTCTCGCTAACGCTCAGGATTCAATTTTAGAATCCTTCGCTTGCTCGGTCATCAAAATTGAACACGCGGTTAAAAAGCAACTTTGCACTCTTGTATAACAAATAACTATTTCATGACTAGTTTTGTTTGTTACAATTTTTTTTTTTATATTATTATGATATGGGTATCGCTTTCGTGGTTTTTGGGGTCGCTGATTGCGAATATAAGATCCATTTTGCGATCCAAGATGGCGGACTCGAAATTTTCACCAAAATCGATATGGGTATCGCTTTCAGGGTTTTTGGGGTCGCTGATTGCGAATATAACATCCATTTCACGATCCAAGATGGCGGATTCGAAATTTTTACTAAAATCGTTTTCAAGGTTTTCGGGATTGCTGATTACGAATATATTATTCATGTAGCAATCCAAGATGACTGGATGGATGATATATTCGCAATTATTAAATTTCCGCCATCTTTGATCGTCGGTAAAATGGTCGTCAATCCCGATATCAGACAATTGCCGGCAGGCAATCATACGATGGGAAACTGTTGACTTTTCGTGACGATATTTTTCTGACGCTTTCGTGAGTCAACTTAGGACTGCAGGCCGCCCGATAAGATCAGAAACTGCAGGCGAACTGATCTTGGATAGGCTCCTTAAGAATATGTCATCAATTTAGCGATCCCGGCGATTAGCGAAATTCGAACTCGAATTCAAATCCGAATCCAACCCCGAACCCGAACCCAATCTCGAAACCGAACCCGAACCCCAACCCGAACCCGAATCAATGTATTCAAATTCAAGTCGAAATCGAAAACGAATATCGAGATCGAGGTCGAGATTGAAACCGAAATCCAAAAACTCAGACTTATATTATTACGTTTGCTTGATCATAATTGGATGAGTAGAACCGGAGATATAACCAAAAGTCGCAATAGCCGACATACATGCGAGCGGAGCCGCGGGCATCAGCTAGTAATTTATATTAGCGTGAGTTGATGTGCCTTGACAGAACAAAGAGAACAAATAGCGGTTATATATAGAATATTACAGAAAAGTAAATTATAAATAAAAACTTTAGTGACAAAACTGCAAAAGGCGGCATTTCCGCAAACATCAAACGCGATGAACTACTGTAAGATCTCTCGGTATACTGTGTTACTAGTATGTACAAACGTACACCGAAACTTCGGTCCCGAAAAGCGAACAAAATGGTTCATGGTGGGTCTACGGATCGTATAAGTCAAAGTGTGGCATTTAAAAAAGGTCATGAAAGGTTAGTAGGGCTCTCGATCTCGAAAGGTGAATCTGTGAGGGAAAATATACATATTAAATAATAGGGGTTAAAGTATGTAATTGCCGATTATTACCGAAAATCTAAATTGTTTATTTTTTATTTTTTAACAAATTTATTTAATAAAATAGATACCATTATTATCTATACATACATTGCTGCCATCTGATAGAAAGGTCATTTATGCCTTTGCGATATAACTCTGAGGATCTAGACTGCACAAACTGTGTGAAAGTATTTTGTACTGCCTCCTGGGAAGAAAACTTCTTGTCACGTAGATAATTGTTCAAATCACGAAAAAAATGGTAGTCCGTTGGAGCAAGGTCTGGCGAATACGGAGGATGACGAATGGTTTCTAACCGCTATTCCTGTAGGGTTAAAATGGTTTCTCGTGCTGTATTAGGTCTCGCGTTGTCATGGAGCAATAATGGTGAAGATGGATTAATGAGTCGGGGCTGTTTTCCTGCTAGTTTTGCCAACATTGTACGGAGTTCAGCACAATAGACATCTGCCGTTATTACTTGACCAGATCAGAGAAAACTATAGTGAATAACACCATGCTGAGACCACCAAACAGTTACCATTACCATTTTATTGGTAAGTTTTGCTTTAGGACATTGTTGTGGAGTTTGACCTGGGGTCAGCCATTGCATTTTTCTTTTACGGTTATCGTAAAGAATCCACTTTTCATCACATGTTACAATTCGATTCCTTCATTTCTGTACCGATTTAACAAGGAACAACACAAGTTTCAACACGCATTTCTTTCTGCAGATCAGTCAAATCATGAAGCACCCATTTTTCGTATTTTTTGATTTTATTGATTTGACGCAAAAGAGTCAATATTGTGGGTAAGGTAACGTTAAGCCATGCCGCTAGTTCCTGGGTAGTTTGACTAGGATCGGCTTCCACCATCTCTCTTAATTCATCGTTATTCACCTGTGTGGGCGGGTCTTCCTCGTGGCTCGTTCTTCAAGTCGAAGTTTCCATCACGAACACGAAAGCGTTTAAACCAAAATCTCACGGTGCGTTCATTAGTAGACCCCTCTCCAAACGCAACATTGATATTGCGGGCTGTTTCTGCCGCGTTACTTCCGCGTCGGAACTCGTATTCAAAAATTACTTGAATTTTCGCAGTATCCATCTTTCTTGTTTAAGTTGAATAACAAAAACAATTGAAAGTCGAAACAGTTGAATAACAAAAACAATTGAAAGTCTATGATGCTCTCTCAACAAACCATGTGAAAAAAGTTTCATGCGAAAACCTCAAACCACGAAGATTCCATGTCAATTCAAAGAACCTATTGCAATAAAACGGCAATTTCATACTTTAACCTTTAACCCCTATTATTTCACAAAATTTTACACAACGCTATCTAGACCCATGGTAAGCTTAACTAACTTGTGTTATGGAATCTAGAATGCGGATAAACATACTTAGACACTTCTTTTTATAAATACATACATATTATACATAGAATCACCCAGACCAATGCAAATAGCCATATTGATGCATACAAATGTTTGCACTGTGCGAGGATCGAACCCACGCCTCCTGCGTAGCAGTCGCGTTCACTACCGCCACGCCACAGAGGTTTTCAAAATATTGTTTGTGAAGTATCATCATACAATCCTACTAGGGTAGCAATACAGCATACAATGAACTCGATGGTAAGCGGTAATCTTGACCGCCACGCAACGGGCGCGGGTTCGATTCCTGCTCAATGCAAATATTTGTATGCATAAATATGTATACTGGCATTATTCTGGGTGTTTTACCTATGCATAATTATATTTATTTTGTTAAATAATATGATAATTAACAATATATAAAAATGAATCGCTAAATGTGTTGGTAAGCGCATAACTCAACAACGTCTGGGTCAATTTCGCCAATTCTTTTTTTTAAATGTTCGTTGAAGTTCAAGGATGGCTTACGGCGAGAAAATTCGAATAATTGCGGGGAACCGGCAAAAGCTAGTTAACAATATAAATACAAGAAAAAATTATTTAACTGTGTTTATCCGCATTCTAGATCCCATAACCCAAGTCAGTTAAGCTATGTACATATACATTGAGACAACAAAGTATCGGGAATGAATGTTTTGTTCATGGTTCCAAATTCAAATTTTTGTTTTTTTTTGTTGTTGTTTGATTGGCACAACTGCTTTCCATTTTGGCGCGGAGTTTAAGTTGCATCTGTCATTTATGTTAAAAACAGTGCTGTTTTTAGTTTTATAATATCTAGTGTGCATTGCGAATTTCATAATGGACAAAAACATCGAACAAAGAGTTTGTCTTAAATTTTGCATCGCCTATGGAATTTCATGTTCAGAGACACTGAAAATGTTGCAGAAGGCTTCCGGTGAATCGACTTTATCAAAAACACGTGCTTATGAGTGGTACAAAGCGTTCAAAAGCGGTCGAGATGTGATGGAAGATTTTCCTCGTTCTGGTAGGCCATCAACGTCTGCAACTGAAGTTAACATCGCAAAAGTGAAGGAAATAGTGACTGAAAATCCTCATTCAAGTTTGAGAGAGATGGCCGCCGAACTTTCTGTATCTCACGAGTCGATCCGTACCATTTTAACTAATAATTTGGGTATGAAACGTGTTGCTGCCCGGCTAATCCCAAGAGACCTGAATTTTGTTTTCTTTGACTATCGCGGTGTTTTGCACTCGGAATTTTTGCCGGAAGGTCAAACGGTAAATAAAGAATATTATTTGAGCGTTATGCGACGTTTAAGAGACCAAATTCGACGAAAAAGGCCAGATTTGTGGAAAGAAAATTCTTGGATTTTGCACCACGATAATGCGCCTTCGCACAAGGCCATCATTGTAAACGAATTTTTGTCCAAACACTCAACAAATACCATCGAGCAACCACCATATTCTCCAGACATGGCTCCAGCCCACTTCTTTCTTTTTCCTACACTTAAATTACCACTTCGTGACCCCCGTTTTCAATCAGTAGAAGACATAAAGGAGAATTCGCGGCGAGAACTGAACTCAATTTCGGAAACAGCGTTTAAAAAATGTTTTGATGATTGGATTATTCGTTGGCGTAAGTGTATCGTTTCTGAAGGAGCATACTTTGAAGGTGATAAAATAAATTTGGATGAATAACATTTTTTTTGTGTATTATTGATTTTTTCCCGGTACTTTCTTGACAGAGTAGTATGTATAGCGCTGTTTGGAATATCCTAGTATAATACCCAATATTACCTAATACCAAACACAGTAATACTATAATAGTCCAGTCAATTATCCTGGGTAGGTGACGAGTTGGTAATTATCCTTCATCAAGTAATCAAACTTAACTCATTTGAACTGATCAAACCGGGTGCACACATGTCCTCGAATGAAGTTCACACGATCTACGATCTACTTCTACTTGACATGAGTTTCAAATGCAGTCGTAACGTGAGTAGACGGCGGATTTAAATTGGTTAAAAATAAAAGTTAACTGGCGTGAAAATTAAACAACTTAAATGTGTCGGCTAAAACGAACGCGAGTAGTTACCCTAACATGAGCTATTAAAACAGGTCAAAAATTTAACGACACTCATACTTTTACGAACTTAAAAGTTAGCATAATCTATATCTATAATATAAAAATGAATCGCAAAATGTGTTGGTAAGCGCATAACTCACCAACGGCTGGACCGATTTCACTAATTCTTTTTTTGTTGTGTTTGTTATTATCGGGAGAAGGTTCTTACGAAAAAAAAAAAAAAAAACAGTTGTACAGAAAATTTCAGAAAGTAACTTTTCTTTTTCTCATACAAACTTTTTATATTATGTGAGAGAAATTTATGTTTACGTTACGGAATTAGTATTTAGTAGTAGTAGGTAGTAGTAGGAATGGGAATGGGAATGGGAATGGGAATAGGAATAGGAATGGGAATAGTAATGGGAATGGGCACGGGAACAGGAATGGGAACGGGATTGCACGCGGGTGGAAAATATGGCGGTACGAAGTTCGCCGAGACAGCTAGTACTATATAAAAAAACGTCGGGTTTTCCTTCCTGACGATATAACTCCAGAACGTACGATACGATTTCCACGGTTTTGCATTCGTTGGAAAGGTCTTGGGCTCCGTGAGGTTTATAGCAAAGAAAATTCAGATATAAGCGCGGGCGGAGCCGCGGGCAACAGCTAGTACCTATATAAAAATGAACCACTATTTCCCTTGGTCACGACATCACGCCTGAACGGCTGAACCGATTTCGCTAATTCTTTTTTTGTTGTGTTCGTTATTGTCAGGAGAAGGTTCTTACGAAGAAAAAATGAAGAAAATGGCACGGAAAATTAGAAAATTTAATAATACATAACCACCATATAAAAATTCCAAATTCAAAATTTAGACATGGCGTATGTCGGATCAGCATCCGACATACGCCATGTCTAAATTTTGAATTTGGAATACGAATTGGAAAAAAATGTGTTTATTATTCTAATACTGCTGTATGATATTTCGACAGCCTCTGTGGCGTAGCGGTAGTGCACGCGACTGCCACGCAGGA
Source organism: Eilema sororculum (assembly GCA_914829495.1). Lineage (NCBI taxonomy): Eukaryota > Metazoa > Arthropoda > Insecta > Lepidoptera > Erebidae > Eilema > Eilema sororculum. Next base: position 43,047,554 of record OU618532.1, on the reverse strand, counting down.
GGGGCGGGTTCGATTCCCGCTCAGTGCAAATATCATTTGCATTGGTCTGGGTGTTTCTATGTATAATATGTATGTATTTACAAAAAAAAGTATATAAGTATGTTTATCCGCATTCTAGATTCCATAACACAAGCTATAAAAAGCTTACCATGGGTCTAGATAGCGTTGTGTAGAATGTTGTGGAATATTTATTTATTTATTTATTTATTTATATTCTTCTATGTTATCTGACGTTTGATATAGAATAGAATTGACATAATGCGTGCAAATATCGTCAGAGGGTGATTAGTAGACATTCTTCTGAATTAACAAAATGCCCGTTGCTTGGGCCGCGAAAATATATAAGGTGGCAATTTTTATTTATGAACGCCCTTAAGCGTAGAGGGTATGTGGTTGTATGGGTCCCATAGGTATATAGGCTCCGTAGGTGTAAGTATGGGCCCAGGTGACCTATTAGTGTCGGGAGCTCTGTGGGCGTATGGGGCCCGAATCGAAATGCTTTCCGTTCTCAAAATAATTAGGAGAATTTAATACAGCCAATTGATTATAATTTCTAAGGCGAAACGAAGATTGCCGGGACAGCTAGTAAATGCTATAAAAATTCATTCAGACACTCATACACACTCATATCAACTGCAAATGTATGTTTGTTTTCTTATATATTTTTATGGGATGACAAAGTTATTTATGCAGATATTGTTATGACAGCCGTTCAATTATTAACCTGTTTAAGAGTGCATGGCAGGCCTGCAGTTGGGTGGTCAAGTCAAGCATCACAATTCAATTCAATTCAATTCAAATGCTTTATTGTGAAACATAGGTAGGTACAAAGATGGTCTTTTACATAATTTGATCAGCTATGTTCAGCCATATTGGCATACAATATTTTGTGACAAAATTATTAATAATTAATTACAAATTATCATACATTAAATTTAAATTACACTTATATCATTTCATATCATATTGTCATATCATATATTATTATTTACAGTCATTCTTATCAATATTATTCAAATGTTTGGTCTTCTAAAAATTCATTAATATTGTAGTAACATTTTGCAACTAGCAGCTTGTGCATCTTGTCTTTAAATATATTAATCGTTTTTACATTTCTGATATTAATTGGAATCTTATTGAAAATGCGTTGTGCTACACAGAATACACTTTGATGAAGCAGTTTTGTGTTACTTTTCGCCATTCGTAATTTGTCTTTGTGACGATCTCTTGTGCGGAATTCAAACAGGTTGATATTTAATTTAACGAAAACAGCAGTTTCATATATAAATAGCGAAGGCATTGTTAGTATATTTAGTCTAATAAAGTGAGGTCTGCATGACTGAATTGGTTTTAAATTGCACATACTCCTAATACAACGCTTCTGAGCACGGAAGACTCTTTCTCTTTCAGTGGAATTACCCCAGAATATGATTCCAAATCGCAAAGTAGCAGCAGCATGTCCATGGTATGCTGTCAATAATGTTGCATCATTTACTATGTATCTTAACTTATATAGAGCGTATGAAAATTGATTCAATTTTTTACAAACATGTTCAATATGCTGCTTCCAATTTACTTGATTGTCAACGTATATACCTAAGAACTTAGTTACATTAATTTCTTCAATAATTGTATTTTGATATGAAATATTAAGTGGACTGGGAGATAATCTTTGTCTGAAATTCATAATTTTTGTTTTGTCCAAATTAATAACTAATTCATTTTTATTTAACCAGTCAATAATAGATTCGAATACCGGATACAAGAAAATTAAATTCATAAGGAGTGCAATTGTATAATCATTCAATATATTCAATTTGCCACATCTGAGGGTCCAGATTGGACAATGACACTGTTCCAACTGCATTCCATAACAACTACTATTGCTTTATCCTCTTCTTTTTATCTTTTCTTTATTAACTTTTGTATAATGAATGATTTTGTAACTGATTATATCGAGATATCAACTTGAAATGTTCGCTTTTCGATTTCTATAACTCTTCTTCACCCTTTCGAAGTTCAATGACAGTAAATGAAGCTCGGAAGTATGTTAGGATAGATAGAAGCAAAACCCTATAATCGTACCAATTGGTCATTTTCTTTAACCATACAATCTCATTTAATGCTATCCGACTGATATAAGTCAAAAGTGCATCGACTGATATAAGTCAAAAGGATCTAACTTGATGGGGTTGGCATAGGCCATATTCTTCAATTATTTCGAGGCTAAATACCAATATCTGGTTATGTTCAACTACTTACATAACATAACAAAGTGTCTAAAAACAACAGCAAAAACAAATTTTTTTTGTTATATTTGTAAAGAGTGCAAAAACTTCCTTTCACTAGAACCAATGACGCCGTTTATTGTTCACTTGAACTAAAAAGATGAGTGCTGTGCTTATTTTACGTTTTTTATTTACGTAATCTGTGGGTGGATGGAGCCCCACAAGATCCTCAATATACCCTGATTTATGGAGTAGGCTCTGACGCAGGCGGCTGATAGAAATTGCTCTCATAATAGCCAATAGCCCAATAAATTGTGGATAGTTGAACTTAGGTTCTGGGATGAAAGTAGCGGATGCAATCGGGAATAACAATGTCCACCGGAATGGCACAGAAGCTATTTATAAACGAATATCGATTGCCGGGGTGTGCATGGGATCTGCAAAGCGGCTGAACTTAGGGTAAATTCAGACCAGACGGAAATATACTCGAGCATAAGGTGGTAACTAAATGTCAACCTTATTCCAGTTAAAGAAGGCTGAAAATAGTATGCAGTATAATAGCCTCCTATTGTGCCCGATGCGCATAGTTGAGGACTTACACAGGGCGACTGAGGAGGCTATTAATGTCCCCAAACAAAGTACAGATATTGCCATTTTGGTACGAAGAATATACGACATAAAGTGTCTAGAGACTCAATATTTTAATAAGGTATGTAATGAGTACGCGGATGTACACTCAGTTAGTAACAAAGCAATGACAAGTAAAGGTCAAGATACACAAGGGTATCCTTGATGTGACTTTTACCATGGTAGGTATAGATCGATATGCATTGTATATTAAAAAAAACTAGTTAGTAACTTCGGGATCTGTGCAAATAAATAAAACAACAATATCAATTGCGAGAGAACCCGTAAATGCAATTGCATCTGGAATTCCATACAGTGAATATCTAACTATTCCAAATCTTCTACCTTTACATACCGAAATAAAAGTTTATTGTTTTGACTATTTTTTTAAGAAGTACGCGTCAATTTGACTTCACCTCGCCTGATGGTAAGCTAAAGGCAAAGTCTCGGATAGAGGATCACCATCGTAAACATATACCATGTTAACAGTGGTGGCACTCAGCTTGACGGCCTCATCAGATGCCTTTTCACGCCCGCCCATTTCATTTTTTCCGATGTTTTTCAGATGGCATCTGTTGAACTGAATTGACTATTGAAAATCACTAAACCTCTGAAGAGACTTCTCAGAGTTTGGGACACATTACCCAACACCATTAGGAATGTCGTAGGCGTTTAGGTGACAACCTCGAAGGCACGCTAGCAAAGGTTATGTCATCGACATCGCATATTTACTCACAATACATATTCAAGGTTGAATATTCGTCAACTTGCTAATCTAGAGTGCACGGATGTTGCAATAGTCTTAATCATCCATCTTATATCGACAGTGCGTCCTAGTAATGCTATATCTCACCAAAAACATTCTGTAAAAAACTAGCCAAGTCTCGATGGAGCTGCTTGTTTATCTCTAAAAAGTAATGAAATCTAGACAAAGTCGTGCCAAGTCGGTGACATCGGTGTATGGGATATAGTATTCCATAACCAGACCGATCTCACCGGCGACAGCAGTAGCGCTCTCAGATAGGTTCTTACCCTCAAAGCAGCGTTCAACCCACGGGATGGACGCATAATAGTCGCGCAATCCATCCCAGTCCGCTGACGAGTAGCGCCAAAGACGCCTCTTCCCCTGCACGAGTCGTGGGGGCGCTACAATGGGCACGGTGGAGCGGACCAGACAGTGGTCGGAGTTACCTAAAGCAGCACTCACCGAGACACTGTACTGGTCCGGGCGACTCGTCACCAGAAGGTCTAGCAGAGAGGGCTCTATGCCGGACTCTCTTGGTACGTGCACCAATTGAGTCAAGTCATGCGCCAGGGCAAATGCGTGAGTGGCTCTTCCCGCATGGTTTGTTCTGGTGGAGCCCAACCAGATCTCGTGGTGGGCGTTAAAGTCCCCCAGAAACACCAATTCGGCGTTCGGAAACCGCTCCTGCGCATCATCTGGTTTGTATAGAGCCCACAGATGTTCGTGGACTCCACCTCAAATAGTCGTGTTGTGGAGACTCCCTAGCCGCTATTCTGACTGTATCTTTTTGGTGCGGTGTCATGGTAAAGGTAAGGGAAGGCGTGAAAGAGAGGTGATTGTCGCCGCAGAACCGCGTGCCGAAACATTGGACATTGGTTTTGCCTATGAGTGTGACGGCATGACGAGAGCCGACGCGCGTTGATCAGGTGACGGACGTAGGATACTTTTCATCCCAGGAATAGGTTCCTGTGTGTTGTGATCACGGATAATAAGTGAGCCTCGTACTTTTTGCATGGAGTATAGGCTCACAGAAGCGTCAACCCAATAAGACAGTTCAGTAAACGGTTGTGGTAAGGCCCCAGGTCTTTTGAATTATTTTTAAGTAGGTATAATGTTGCGATTATTGCCTTTTGAAAATGCATGTTCCATTAGGTATTTTTTGCGTTTCAGACCGCCAAAGTAACTACTAATATTATAAATGCGAAAGTTTGTAAGAATATAGGCATGTACCTACATTCTTACAAACTTTCGCATTATAATATTAGTAGGATTGTATTGTGCGATGTTATTTGAAACTAAAACCCGACTACCGAAAAATCACGCTTTAAAAAGTAACAAACAAAAAAATATCAAGGAAAGCCGTGGTCGTATGCCACTTATGCCTAGAATATATTGTTTTGTTAGAGTAAGTTTTTTATTTATATCACTTTGGGGCAAGGTAAAGCTAATAATTTATACATATTTGAAATGTGCTTCATAAGCCCTTTCATTTGATACCAAACACGGCATATTTATCTCAAATTTATTTTTAACACAGTACCTTATGAGCTCTAGAGGGCACCACACAAGATTGAGTGACACGTCATAAAGCCTATAACCATCGGACGTTAAAGCCGCTCATTTGTCCAGTTTTAATAAGTAGTTGAGGAGCTATGAGGGAACAAATGAACATACATACATACATACATACATAGCCTGTCAAAGTCATAACCCTCATTTCGGCTTCGCCGTAGTCGGGTAAAAAAGATACCTAGAGAAACTTACACATTTACACCCTTTTACCCGTCGTCCCAATCACTTATTGCAGGGGGACCTCGGGTACAAAAAATTACCTGTGGACCCACCCGGTGGACATGTCGGGGGTCCACGGGTAATTGCGGCTTGGGAGCCTAGTATAATTTTTTGGTCGATCCTCCAAAATATCGATAGGAGCGAAGTTGCCATAAACACTCTACAAAATCGTCAGTATATTTCAATCCTATGAATATAGGATCAAAAGCAAAAAAAGATTATACTAGGATCCCATGGGATTATAGACATGGGATACAAGTGGCCAGAGGGGTACAGTCGCCATCAGATATATGGTAGCGGTCAAGGTACTCAAATACTTCGGAGCAGCTCTATTTTTCAATGTATTATATAATACGAACTATAATATCGGACCATACAATTCATCAAAAATTTAAGAGCAGTGATCTGGTAAGATTGGGAGGTTCTAGCCTACTGTGTTCACTCTGGCCAGATGGGTTGGTACAGTTTTAGGGTTCTTGGTCTAGCTGCAATGCTTCAATATCACCTTTGGATTGTGGAGGTCAGATGGTAATCGCTTCACAGAAAATATTGAAGTTTAGCCAAATCCGCAGTTAGACTGGTAAAGCGGACCCCAAACTCCAAGCTGAAAGCTTTGGATGAGACTGGGATTAACGCAAAAATGAAGAAGAAGAGTTTTAGGGTTCTTCCAGAAATTAACATTGAAAAATTCCCACCAGTGGGGATTGTTTTTCAGACATCCCACTGGTAAAATAAATTCAAATGTAGTCATAGATTTTATTGTACATATTATTAAACAAAATATGTGTTAATTAACGAGGTAATTGGAAAAAAACAACAATCCCCACTGGTGGGAATTTAGGGGTACTCTTAGTTTCAATAGGTATGACAAGGTAACCAGAATAAACCAGACCTGAACTAAGGATAGGTTTTAATATGGGTTCTAGATAGCAGATTTTTCTTTTTTGGAAGTACATATACCATGCATACAAACACCAGGCCAATGCAAATCGAGCGGGAATCGAACCCGCGCCCATGACGTTGTATTAAAATATAGTCATTAAAAAATCGGATTTTATTTAATTATGATAATGTGCAATGAAGACTTGCGCAAAGCTGCCTTTTACAAGTCAAATAAGATAAAGTATGAACATTTTTAAGATTTCTCACCTAGACCTGTAGTTTGTATTAATTCGGAGTCGTCAAACTCCAGACTCGGTTCGTAGTCGTGGTACTCCGACAGGCTCGTGTACGTCTCCTCCGGTTCAGGGTTGCACCCGTGAAGAACTAACACAGGAAAAAAAACATTACATCGACGTAAACAAGCAGAGTTGACCCCTATTAATATAGCTATAAAACTAAAATCCGTCCATTTACCTTGGAATGCTCGCACGGGGCTTAACTTCGGTTGGTGTTCTGACTCCATTGTCGAAACACCCACACTCTTAAACTTTTGTTATCACAACTTACTCTAAACCAAACTGTGCGAACTGTGAACTGGAAATGCGAATGTCACTTCCTATGTTTTTTACTAGCTACTACACCCAGTTGGCACATCAATGACGTTTCTTTACGATTCACTTCTGTAAATTAATCAAAATTGAACGGATTGAACAGTTTCAAAGTAAACAAATATGGTGTCCCAGGCAATTCCAATTCAATTCTTACAGTTGGAAATAGACGTTTTTTGTATATCATCAGGGCTACTTAAAGCTAAATCTCAATTCAATCTCAAAGGCTAGTGACAGACAGGCGGAACCACAGAATATATAAATGGTTATGGGTCTAAAAACTTTTTTATAAGTTTTGTTTTCTCTGTAGACGATCTGTGAGTGTCTGTGACAATTGGTGACAATAACCTATGACGTCATACCATACGTCATACGCAGATCTAATGTTGCCTCCACACGACTCAACGACGAGCGAAGTCGTTCGCTTGTTGACTTTCTGAAGTGTGGTGGGGCGAGAGAAGAAGGCAGAGACGTGGTTTGGATGGCATATTCATCATGCCGTGAATGTTGCCACAAGGGAAGTGTCGGCTACGCGGCGCGAGTCAAATGAACGGCAACACAAGTGCTACCAAGGCAACCATAAACGATGAATATCGCGATGTAATAAATATGCTATGACTTAAGTTAAGCTATAAAGACTCGTATCCAATGCCGTTAAATAAATAATGAAAAAAAATCGTAGGTTATGGTACCAATGACAATGACATAAAAAGGGTTATGAACAAAGACTTTGAATCACTGGGTGGCCCTATTCAACATATACAAATTTTAGTTATACATATATGAGGCAAACATGAGACAGACCTTGAAACATCACTTTGTCTCTTTTTTTCTAATATACAGTTTTGCCTGTAAAAAAGAGACAAAACATTCAAGTTATTTCTCATTTGCGAAAATGAGTGTATAGATTTGACAGCGTGCCGAGTTTTGGCACAATCCATGAATGATTTGTTACACTCATTCATTACTTAACTCTACACGAAACTACAAGAAGCATGATAGTGATGTACTCCAACAAATGATTTGTCGACGAAAATACTCTTTTTTCACATAATAGTACAAATTAACTAATAGCTGGTACAGATAACTCACTGTCTGGAAAATCAACAATCTAACTCAGTTAAGTTCCTTAAGTTAGGGAGATTAACCTCTGCATACCTACAAATTTGTCGGCCTACGGATATTATCATTTTCTTACATCGCAGTCGCTCGGCCACAGCCCGCCAAAAATAGCTTAGTGGAGATCGCCGAAGATTTGTGTTAAAACAAATATTGATGCGTATACAGAGAGTATCACGCAATACAAAGCTGGCTTTATAACAAGGAGTTTTATTAAAAAAAAAATAATGCGAGGTTTTGCATCATTACTGCTCGGAGAAGAAGACGTGAAGAGCCTTATTTACAAAAAATCAAGAGGAGGCCTTATATACGCTTCATCGAGCGTGGTAAACATACACATAACACCAAAAATGGAAAAATTAGTTATGATGCACCTGACAAACAAGAGAACCCCCGTAAGTTATTACTTATATATATTTAAATTTATGTGTGAATTTTATGATATGAAAAATATTTTTGCCGATTCTGATGCAACACATAGCACTAATCACAAGTTTCTTTTAATTAAATGTGTAATACAGACTTTTCTAGACATCAGGTTTAGACACCACGATCGTACGCAATGCGATAAGCTGTCACATCGACAATATTTAAATAAAAAAGGCTTATAATATTTTTATTGTTATTTTCTTCGCATAAACCGTCATGATGATACCATGCGCCTAGCATTTTTCTATACTCCTAAATATAAGATATCGACAAATATTACGATACTAGAAGCTACAGCCCTAACGTAGTAACCGTCGGCCATACGTTCATTCACGAAAATGGAACGTAGGTATACACGCCTAATCGGTAGGTATGGCCTATCTACTAAGCGCGCGAGCGTTCTTCCTATATCTATGCTTTGAATACACTACGTTTAATAGAAACAGGCTCAGCGTGTCCACCCATGAGACAGAGAATGTTTTTTAATGCTTAAAATCGTTAAGTGTATGCTATAAATAGTAATATTATCTATGGCGCCATGTAACACAAGTGTGACGACTTTGAAAGTTAAATTACCCTAGTTTTTGGATAAATTCGCTCGCAAACAGGCAATATATTTTTTTTATTTTCTCTTTCTATCTGCAATCAGTGATGAATTTGTAGAATGTCTTAGGCGAATGGCACACTGCAACGCCCGACGCCGCGTCGCGCGTGGACGCGGGAGAGCAGATCGACATCCGCGCGCAAATTTCTACTGTCACGCGTGGAGCGGCGTTTTTAGTATAGTCCGAGAGATATTAGAAATTTTTTGGTAGGTAGGTGTGTGAAGTAATCTAAAATTTTGAGAAAAGTAAAGTAAAATATTGAATAATAAAGCCATCCGACCATTAGCTCGATAGCCCAGACTATGTTAGGACGCTAGAGATGAAAAGAAAATGATAAGAAGTGCAAGTAATTTTCAACCTTATTGACATGACATAGTTACCTTTTTTTTTCTTATATTCGTGATCAGCGTCATCTAGTAACGCGAAAAGAGACGTAACTAAGAAAATGCCATTTAGGTTGAAAGTCGCTTACAGTCTCTGCGTTTTTCAATATCGAGCCAAAACAGTGGTGTCGGCTCCAATACCCGATATTGGGCATCGATATTTGACTTCCTCCGATCTCGGATGTCCGATATCGGATATCGGACGTCGGTTGATGTGAAAACGCTCTAAATTTGACGTTAAATACATGTTGCATTGCAATAATATATATTTTGAATTCGTCTCAAACACCTACACAGAAATTTCTAACAGCTCTCGGACTAAAAATCCCTCAAAAATCACGCGCGTGATGGCAGATTTCAGTGTGCCATACCTCGCGTTTTACGCGCCATCACGCCCGTTTTCTGCTTGTACGCGCGTATTCTGCAGCAACGCGCGTAATTGCGTTGTCAGTGTGTCGGACCCCGCGTTTTTCTATACAAATGACGCCTGATTCGTGATAAAATTTGGCTCTGTTTTTAAGTTCGGGAGATCGTGATCTCTATTTCTGGATAGAGATCACGATCCTTTTTTTTATTTTCTCCTTTCTTTACCACTGTAAAGAAGAGTTGAGTAATACATAGGTAATAGTAAAAAACATATATATTTAAAACGTTTAATAGTTCAAAACAAGATACCTTTAGGTATTTTAAAAATGTGTAATAACAATAGTAATTATTAATATATTACCAATGAAATTGCCGTTTTATATGAAAACATGTGTCGCGTTGCTGCCACGACGGTACTCATATTCCATAAGTACTCGATTTTTTACTTATTTTGTTTGCTACATATTTTTGATGACTTTTTTGGCAACCAATTTGTACGTCCTGTAACTTCAATCCATTTTTGTTGTAAATTTGTATTTTCCGGGAAACTGTAATACAATTATGATGTTACTACATACATAAGAATATTTCATCATACTTATAACAAGTACCTACAACATGTATATTAGTTCCCATAATATTGGATAAATAAACATTCAAAACCTGGCAACATCGAATAACATTTATTTCGTAGGTTATGATAATTATTATTTGCTGTTTTAGACTATTTTATCAATAGAATTATATGCATTATGTACTTCACATGAAATAATACACTGTGGCATGTGTATGAAAGGGTCTTTAACTTTAAAAATGTATTTACTTACGAGTGAAAAGATACGCCTGGTAATTTACTTTCACTATCGCTTTTACAATTGAAAACACTGCATCGTCCCATGTTTCCTTCAGTTGTGTTTACTATATATGTTGAATAACTGTTACAAAACCAAATTCCGAATATTTTAGCACGTCTAAGAACAATTATTGCATTATAAATACAGGAATTAAAGTAAACCGAAAATCTGTCAAGTTTGTTTACTTTCGTACATATTTTTCTTTATGGTTTGTTTCACGAACTAGTTTGCTGGCCGTAGTAAAAACCGACACGGCAGAGGAGACAGAAAATCTAGTCACTCTGTCTCATTTCTTCACACGACATTGGCGTAAGTTTGTCTTTTTCTTGTGTGAATGCGATGGAAGCTATCAATTCGTCTATGTTCTTCTCTGTCTACGGTTATGAATGTGTTGGAGTTTTGGCGGGAAGGCGTAGAGGACGCATCGCGGTATTATTTTATTTTCCGAAATTGGTGTGAATTCGAGTTTTTATGTATAAATATGGTGGGTTTTTAGACATAACGTCTTGGACAACGCACACGCGTGTAGGATAGTGGCATATTACAGTGAATTGTGACTCTACGTGTTCTATCCAAATCTCCCCAGGGAGCTTTTAGTAAAAGTCCCCACAACTTTACTAAGGCATCAATCATCATTCACTGTTATCATCATCATCATTCATCATCAACGTCGATCTCTCAGTCTCATCATCATTATTATCATCCATAATAATTTCAATGAAGTAAATAAAGCTGATGACAAGGCAGCATGGTCATAGTACCTTAGCCTGTTCCGAAAGGAACTAAAGAAACCCAAAAAAAAAATGTAATGTTATGATTAATATTAAGTGTATTTTAAGTCTGGGGTCTGCTTTGGGGTCCCACCAAGATCTTCGGGACCCAAGCCAACCTTACCTGCAAACCCCTGCTGAAAAACGGACGAGGCTCTGGCCTGGCTTTCCTTTCAGGGTTGGGGGGGTCAAACGGCAGTCGCCCTCGGAAAGGCCAAAACTTAGCCAAATCAAATGATAGGCAATGTATGGGATCGCGCGAGACATAGGGCGCCGCCCCACAACGGCGCGCAGGAGTGTCGCCCGCTTTTTGTGACAAGTGGACGAGGGCTACCGTGCCTGAGCCGGGCACGGCTAAAGAAGATAGGCCAAAATCGCGATCCCCGTAAACTCCGCTTCACAACGTGAAACATCGGCACGTTTACTGGTCGCGCGAGGGAGTTGGCCGCCGCACTCTCCAGGCGGAGGGTGGCCGTGGCGTTCCTGCAGGAGACTCGGTGGGAGGGTAGTAGCTTCAAGCTCATTGAGGACGGCTACCGCCTGATGTACACAGGTGCTCCTGATGGGCAAGCCGGGATGGGCGTGGTGCTCTCCTGGGGGCTTCAGGATGACGTCTTGAAGGTGAAACGCCCGACTTATGGTTGTGAGGGTGCTTGTCGATGGGATTGTAACCCACCTCCGCTCCTCAGTGGCGAAGCCGAAAAGATCTCGTTCTGGAACCAACTCGGGGGAGTGCTCCGTGACATTCCGCTGTCGCAGGGGATTGTTCTGGGTGGTGACCTGAACGGTCATATGGGTGGTGGGTGTGAGGAGTTTGGGCGTGTCCACGGCGGTTATGGATACGTTAGCTGTAACCCAGAGGGTGAGCATATCCTCAGAACAGAACGTGTGCCGATCTTGCCATCGTGAACACGTACTTCAAAAAGAAGCCCGAACATCTTATCACCTACAGGAGTGGGGGGCGCGCTACCCAGATCGATTTCCTACTCACTAGGAGGCACAGCATCAGTAGGGTAGCCAACTGCAAAGTTATACCCGGGGATAGTCTCACTACGCACCACCGTCTCCTTGTTATGGACCTCCGCCTAAAACCCAAAGAGTTGAGCGCAGCCAACGCAGAATCAAGTGGTGGCTGCGTGATGAAGCCAAGTCCCAGATTTTCGTCTCAGCTATCGGTGATAAGCGCGCTAATGCTGTAGACGAATCCGTGCAAGATTGCTGGGACAAGATTCAGGCAGCTATCCTTGAGGTGGGGAAGGCAGTGCTCGGCACGTCTAAGGGTGGGCGCAAGTGTGACAAGGACACCTGGTGGTGGAACGACACAGTCCAGAAGGAGATCAGGGTGAAGAAAGCTCTCTTTAAAAAGTGACAAGCTACCAAAACTCCCGAAGACCACGACAAGTACAAACAGGCTAAACGCGCCACTTGGAGAGTCGTAGCCAGAACCAGACGAGACCACTTGCAACCACTATACAAGTTGGAATCGACTGAGGGGCAAAAGCTCATCTATAAGTTGGCGCGCTCCAGGGCCAAAGCGACGCAGGCTATAACTAAGTGCCGCTGCATCAAAGACCCTGGGGGCAATCTGTTGTACGAGGAAGTCGCGGTGAAGGAGAGATGGCGCTCATACTTCTATGATCTGCTGAATAAGTAGCATAAAGAGGTGCAACCACCAGACCTCCCTCCAAATCAAGGACTAGTGCCACCGATAACGCCTGCTGAAGTTCAGACATTTGTCGCAAGAAGAACCGGAAAGCTGTCGGACTCGACGAAGTCCCCATCGAGGCTTGGAAGGCAATGGGTGCCCGTGGTGTGGGCATCCTCGCTAACCTTTATAACAGAGTCCTCACCGGTAAAATCCCAAACCAGTGGAGGCTGAGTGTCACTGAGTGCCAGTCTTCAAGGGCAAGGGATCGGTGAAGGAGTGTGGTAGTTACCGAGGTATAAAGATAACGTCCCACACCATGAAGCTTTACGAGCGGATAATAGATTCCCGGATCCGACAGGAGAGTACCCTCTCGGAGTGTTAGTATGGGTTCCGCCCCGGACACGGGACTATGGATCCGGCGTTCGTCCTAAGGATCGTCGCGGAGAGATACAGGACGAGGAACACGCCCATGCACTGTCTATTCCTAGACATGCTGAAGGCCCTTGACTGTGTGCCTCGCGCGATGATCTGGTGGGCACTGAGGTCCAAAGGAGTCCCAGAGGCTTACAGCGACACCATCCGAGACATGTACCAAGATTCCGGTTCCGCGTGGTTCGGACCGCTGTTGGCGACACGAAAACCTTCCCCATCACCGTCGGGGTACACCAAGGATCCGTACTTAGTCCCTGCCTGTTCAGCTTGGTATTAGACATTTTTTGTCGTACAGCATCAGAGACTCACAGTCCGGCATGGGCCGGACCGAGGCGGGAGCTAGTGGCGGCCCTGGGAGAGAGAGTTCTTACCCTCGCCTCCCTACTCACAGCAATGGTCCGCTGTGCGGACGCGTGGGCGGCCGGCGCGTCTCCTTCAGCGAGCAGGTAATGGTCGTGAAGGAGACGGCGGAACGGGAGAGGCGGCGCGAGCGACCGAGACTCGCGGACCGCGCCGCCCGCGCGCAGGCAACTCGGGCGTCGGAGGGCACTGACTGACCTCCGTCCCCCATGAGCGCGGGCCTGGGGGTGACGGATGAACCGCCTGTCACCCCAGCAGAAGCAGGCCACGGCGACGGCGCGCTAAGAAGCGCGCCTCCCCATTCCGGAGGCAAGTCGGGGACACCGTTGTACCCCTCCCGAGGAGGGCTAGACCGTAAGGGACAGCCCTGGGTCAGCCGGGATGCGAGGGCTATGTCGATGACAACCTCACCTCTGGCCTAGCACCACGACCCACAGTCGGCGTGCGGTTTTAGTCGGTTCGAGTCAGAGACTCACATGAGCAGCCTCCTTGGTTGCTTATGTATGCTGATGACATTGAGCTGATGGACGCAGACAGAAACAGATTGGTGCGACGTGTGAAAGTGTGGAAGGAGGCGTTTGAGAACGGCGGTCTGAAGTTAAATGTGGCGAAGACAGAATACCTGGCGTTAAACTCAACAGATCCCACACCCGTTCGCATAGGCGAAGACTTGGTCGAGCGCACGGATCAGGTTAAGTACCTGGGATATGTACTTCACATTTCTGGTGACATCGACTACGACGTCAAGGCACGTATTGCCGCCGCGTGGGCCAAGTGAAGGGGCAGGTCTATAAAACAATCATTAGGCCTGTCCTCTTACACGGCTGTGAGGCGTGGCCGCTGTTGGAGCGACACAAGCAGATGCTGCGTGTCACGGAGATGAAAATGCTGCGGTGGATGTGTGGAGTCACGCGGTAAGATCACGTGAGGAACTCTCGCATCCGCGGCAGCCTTCATGTCCGTGACATCGCAGATAAAATGCAAGAGAGCTGCCTCCGCTGGTGCGGCCACGTCTTGCGAAAACCGCCCAGCTACGTGGGTAACAAATGCCTGGCAATGGCGCCCCCACCGGGTCCAGGTAGAAGGGGTAGGCCCAAGAAGTGCTGGCTTGGCATCGTGGAGGGTGACATGCGTGAAAACGGTCTCACTACCTTGGACGCCCAAGATCGTGCGAAGTGGAGGAGGAAGAGCCCAGACGGACCCAGAGCTCCGAGGGCACCGTGGCCTCGGATGCAATCAGGACTAACATTTTTATGTGGATGATGATGATTCCAAGTCTATGTTATTTGATGATTTTATCAATACTTTTTTACTTCACAAGAAATAATATTATTTAGAATATAATGTGGCATGGATATGAAATGGCTATTGTCTTTTAAAACGTCTAATACTTACGAGAGAAAAGATACGTTTTACAACTGTTTGTAAACAAACACGTTTGTAACACTCTTCTACAGCTAGTTAAGACCATAAAAGCCCATTGTTTTCTGTAATACATAATGTGGTATACAGATAAAAAAAGAAAGAAAGAAAGAAAGAAAATATTTTTTATGCACACAGAAAATGATAAGAAAAAATAAATAAAACACAACTGTGCAGAATAATGGTCGCCTCTCAGATGGAATTCTTCTGCGTGGGATAAATAAAACAAATTTACATGAATACTTAGGTATTGTATTTTAGACAATCAACATTGAACATTCTTTTACAACAAAGTTACACTTATAAATTTGGAATATTATACATTTTAATAAATACACTGACATTGCATAATATATTTTTTTTAAGATTAAATTTTTTTATCCCGCTAGTGGGCAATCAACTGACATACAAACTCAAGAGGTATCACTTGTCACGAGTCTTGCTTTAAAGGATTTAATCCTTTTTTAAAAATTAAATACGAATAGTAGCAATTATATTAATCAGATCTATAAAATATAAAATGAAATTCATTATAAAATTAAAGCTATTCAGGACGGAATTACTTCCAAAATAACAAATAAATTCTTATTTCTTTCTTGTAAACCTATACTTAAACTCTTTTAAGTTCTAACAAAAGCTATTAAAGCTATCAATTAATTTTTCATTAAATTCAATTGGGTATTGGACAACTGTTGCAATAAAATATAAAATATACTGGATATGATAGCTTATATGTAAACAATAAATTTACAAAAGTATTTGATTCAAATAAGAATTCTAAATATTTTATTTGTACAAAATATAGTTCCGATTTTTTAATCTGTATTTTACATAAAGAAAAACGCGGGCGAATTAGTTGACAGATCGCGTGACGTCTTTATAAAAAAAAGATCACTGTCAGTACATACTGCCTACCTGCCGGTTGTTGGTTTCGATCAGTTTTGATTAGGTAAGTTGTTTTTTCCCTTCTAGGATAGAAGAAGAAGAATTTTCTCATAGGTATTCAAGTTATTATCACAGCTATAACGTATCTTGGACCTAAATCGCGGGACAAACGAGGCCCTGCCGCGCGCTGACTGTTTTGTAATCTATACTAATATTATAAATGCGAAAGTAACTCTGTCTGTCTGTCTGTATGTTAGGTACGCTTTCACGCCTCAACCACTGAACCGATTTTGATGAAATTTGGTATAGGGGTAGATTAGACCATGAGAAAGGACATAGGCTATGTTTGATCGCGATAACCGACATCCACACGGGCGGAGCCGCGGGCAAAAGCTAGTAATCTATACATGCAACAATCATAGTTGGTGAAATGTGGGGGTTAATACACCTCTGCCTACCCCTTCGAGGATTTATAGACGTGAGTATATGTGTGTAGTAGTAGTACCTATACCACGGAATGATTAAGTAAATCACATAAAATTCGAAATATGTAAATAAATGGCGGGAATAATTTTTGAAAGTCGCGGTATACTGCTACACTATAGATTTTATGCTAATTAAATTACTACTTACATCAAAGTTTTCTTCGCAAAAGTAACTATGAGTTTCATTCGTAAACTTTGGATCTCTGCGTGCTAATTGTATCCACTGACATCTACGTTTGCGATCGTCAGGAGCGCGAATAAATAATTTGTTTGGATATTTGAGGTTCATATTTTCGCACATTGGCACGGTACACTTCACGTAGCTGGTCATTTTCACAATTTAAGTACCTAAAGTTTAACTAATTTAAACGTAAGAAATAATTTTTAGTAGCCGTGAGTATGTACCTACTGAAGGTGAATGTAAGCGCCTTTGATAAAATATAAAAAAATTTTTATTAGGTCACGCCCCAAATGTCACGTGACCGACCGTTTTTCGCGCACTTTTAAAGCGACGAAAATAAAAACGCATTGTTTCATTATTTATAATGTTTTTTCGCGAAATGATAAATTGTAAGAGGCATAAAATAAAATTCTACATCTTTTATGATAGGTTTCCAAAATTTGTCCAACACCCAATTCTACCTAATGATTTGATCATAGCAAAAAACTAAGTAATACTTATAACAGGCAGTAATAACTTAAATTAACCAGTCTTTTCTCTTTGAGAATCATTGAAAGGAACTAAAAACTAATACATATTGCTAATACTACTAAGATGTATGTTGTAACATTCATCATGCATACATTACATCTAAGTCACTTCAAAAAAGCAGTTAAAATAAAAATACCCCCTTTGATATGAAACGAGGTAACAAGTGATATATCTAACTTAAAATCTAGGTTTTAATAAATATAGGTAGGTGTATAGATCGAAGTACAGAAAAAGTATAAAACAGAACCCTGTTTCCCTAATTTATACAAAAATATTTCTATCAAGTCTTTATTCTCTTTTTACCAAATAATGTTATTGTAATTTCACATTCCATGTAATTTTGACATAGGCACACAGGGTCTCAGTCAATTTAGTACCTACTAACATATTGAAGAAAAAAAAAACAATTTTATGAAAATAATAAGTTTTAGTAACTTAACATAGGTACGGAAGGAATTCCAAGTATACGTACCTTATACCTACATCAACATCGATTTCACTACACACTTAGGTACTATTTACTATGTGATGAGTAACCAGCCTAGATATCAAAATAATCGGTTAAAAAACTACTCTTCAAAAAAGATTAGGTACATATTTTATTTAACACATCATCAGGGCACTGTCTATGCCAAAAATCAGTCACTTATCCAAAACTATACTCGTACCTAATGATTATGAGTCACTGGAGACATGAGTCTATCAGTGCATGCGGTTTGTTATTTTTTTTAATTTGCACTGTATGCCAATACAATCATTATGTAACCAAAGCTACAATTATTTATTTGACAAATAGTTGCTGGAGACATGAGCCTACTAGAATGCCGTTGTGGTTGCTGTTTCATATGGCTGGTTCTCAGAAAAAAAATGGTGTTACAATTTTTAGGGTTACTACTTAATTGTAATTACAGAACATTGACCATTTATTTTAACTACAGTTAGTATTCATTATGTGATGCAACTAGGACCTGTTATGTAGGCCAAAAATCAGTCACCTAACTAAAATTATAAATTTTATTTGATAGTCATCGGAGAAATGAGTCTACCAGTATTGTGTTGTTCGGGTAAAGCTACCAAACCATCAACATTTAATAAATATGAAGAAAATGTGCTAATCAACCTTCAAATTAGATCTTGGTATGTTCAATAGTATGTGGTTCATCACCCGAGCCATTGCGTGCATTGGCCGGACCATGATAAAACTTGCAACAGTAAACAATGCTCCGAAGAACGAGCATCACCAATACCGCCAGGAATAGACTGGACACAATTACTGCGGCGAGCGACTGTAGGGTAGACATCTCTAAAAGTTGCTTTTACACTTGTGTAGCTCTAAATATTCTTGAGCCATCAGCAGAGCTGCGTAGACCCGTTTTGACTACACAGTTAGTATTCACTAGTGACAAATTACATCTTGATACATATGTTCAATAGTATGTGGTTCATCACCCGAGCCATTGCGTGCATTGGCCGGACCATGATAAAACTTGCAGCAGTTAACAATGCTCCGAAGAACGAGCATCACCAATACCGCCAGGAATAGACTGGACACAATTACTGCGGGGAGCGACTGTAGGGTAGACATCTCTAAAAGTTGCTTTTACACTTGTGTAGCTCTAAATATTCTTGAGCCATCAGCAGAGCTGCGTAGACCCGTTTTGACTACACAGTATTCACTAGTGACAAATTAGATCTTGATATGTTCAATAGTATGTGGTTCATCACCCGAGCCATTGCGTGCATTGGCCGGACCATGATAAAACTTGCAACAGTAAACAATGCTCCGAAGAACGAGCATCACCAATACCGCCAGGAATAGACTGAACACAATTACTGCGGCGAGCGACTGTAGGGTAGACATCTCTAAAAGTTGCTTTTACACTTGTGTAGCTCTAAATATTCTTGAGCCATCAGCAGAGCTGCGTAGACCCGTTTTGACTACACAGTTAGTATTCACTAGTGACAAATTACATCTTGATACATATGTTCAATAGTATGTGGTTCATCACCCGAGCCATTGCGTGCATTGGCCGGACCATGATAAAACTTGCAACAGTTAACAATGCTCCGAAGAACGAGCATCACCAATACCGCCAGGAATAGACTGGACACAATTACTGCGGGGAGCGACTGTAGGGTAGACATCTCTAAAAGTTGCTTTTACACTTGTGTAGCTCTAAATATTCTTGAGCCATCAGCAGAGCTGCGTAGACCCGTTTTGACTACACAGTATTCACTAGTGACAAATTAGATCTTGATATGTTCAATAGTATGTGGTTCATCACCCGAGCCATTGCGTGCATTGGCCGGACCATGATAAAACTTGCAACAGTAAACAATGCTCCGAAGAACGAGCATCACCAATACCGCCAGGAATAGACTGGACACAATTACTGCGGGGAGCGACTGTAGGGTAGACATCTCTAAAAGTTGCTTTTACACTTGTGTAGCTCTAAATATTCTTGAGCTATCAGCAGAGCTGCGTAGACCCGTTTTGACTACACAGTTAGTATTCATTATGGGATGCAACTACCTGTGATGTAGGCCAAAAATCAGTCACCTAACTAAAATTATAGATTTTATTTAATAAAGAGTCATCGGAGATGTGTCTACCAGTATTGTTTTGCTCGAGTAACGCTAACCAACCATTAACAGGTTTCATATTGCTGAGTACAATAAAATATTCAATATTAAATAACATCACAATGTTGATTGTTTTTTAAATATTCATATAGGTATTTTCAAATAATACACTTAAATATATATAATTTTGTTTAGAATATTGTCAAGTTTAATAAATACACTGGCATTGGGTAATGTAGAAATACCTAACCAACATTAAAAAGTTTTTTTATCCTGCTAGTGGGCAATCAACTGACATGGTGTACAAACTCAAGAAATATCACTGGCCACAAGTCTTGCTTCAAAGGATTTAACCCTATAATCTTATGATACTTAAAATATCCAGTCTTTTCTCTATGAGAATCATTGAAAGGTTGTAAAAACTAATACATAGAAAAAATGCTGTTACAATTTATTATTCATGTGTGGTTACAAATTCTAAGTACAGAACATTTGAACATTTATTTTAACTATACAGTTAGTATTCATTATGAGTGATGCCACTAACTGTGATGTAGGCCCAAAAATCAGTCACCTAACTAAAATTATAGATTTTATTTCAGTCATCAGAGACATGTGTCTACCAGTATTGTGTTGCTCGAGTAAAGCTACCAAACCACTAACAGGTTTCATATAGCAGAGTACAATAAAATATTCGATATTAGATAGCATAACAATGATTTTTTTAAAGATAGGAAAGAACTAATCCATTTTAGAAACAATAAGGCCAACACGTAATAAATATGAAGATCAGCCTTTGAGTATATCATATCGAGAAATTATATCTCGATATGTTCAACAGTTGGTGGTTCACCATCCGAGCCACTGCGTGCATTTTCCGGACCATTATAAAACTTGCAACAATAGACGATGCCCCGAAGAAGGAGCAGCAACAATACCGCCAGGAATAAACAAAACATAATTACTTCAGCGAGCGACTGTTGGGTAGACATCTCTGTAAGCTGTTTCACACTTGTGCACCTCTGAATATTCTTGAGGAGAGATCAGCAGAGCTGCGTAGAGAGGCAGCCGGGGCTGCCACAGGGAAGTAGACCAGGTGCAAGGTTACCTATGCAGACAATTTCAATTAAGTATTGGTGCTACTAGGATCTAATTATGGGTACAGCTTCAGAGTTATAAAGGCACTAACTATATTTAAAAAATTACTTGTCTCGACTGACTGACTGAGTCATCAACCCTGAGCCTAAACCGCTGCACCTACAAACTTGAAATTTTGAAAGCCAACAAAGCGAGAGAAAAAGGGCAAACAAAGTTTCAGCGGTTCCAAACCTTTATATTTTAAAATTATTATGTATCACTTCAAAGGCATTCCAAACAGGAATGAAATTGCTCATAAGATGGCGGATCTGACAGTTTAGAACCTGTTGCTCTGCCATAGTCGCGTTCGTGTAACACATGCAACAAGGACAGAGAAAGTAATCGCTAGTTATCGCAACGTAACTCAATAATGGTAGCTTTGTTAATCTTTTTTCTCTCGTCTCATTGGCTTTAATTTTTAGTAAAAAACACAGGTTTATGGAGCTAGCTTCATAAACCTGTGTTTTTTATTCCCGCTCCGGCGCGTACCTGGTGCAAAGATTAGACATGCGATCGAGCGCGGAAATGCGCCCAGTGACCTGGGCTCCATTGCACCAGATATGACCCGGGTCGGGTTATTTTGCTAATAACATATTTGTTAGCTACCTGATTTTTTTTTTTATTAAAGTGACATTGTATTTATTTGACATTTAACAATAATATTTGATATCCATTTTTTTTAAAAAGAAAAAATTACATTTCAATTACTCATATCATCTTAGCGTTAGTACCGGAACCGGTTGAATCCAAGGCCTTTACAGTGATCACCAGTCTGTTTATAATTTTAGTTACAATAATTATTTTAGTTACGATCCACATCAATCAGTATTGTTACAGTTACGGTTACTGTAGACAATGGTGCTGCAAACATTACAATAAAGTACCTACACAATAGCATTGTTTTCATACAATCACATGTTATGTATTTAATTGTAAGCTTATGCTTGGTTAAAATAAAAACAGAAATTTACCTGTAAACCGCTGCTACTACTGATCCAGCCAAAGAGTATGGATCCACCAGCCACCAGCCACTGCAGCCTGAGTTGAGTGCAGCGATCCTAGCGCCAGGCAAGCGCCCACATTCTGAGTACACTACATTATTGATTATTCATTGACGTCCGAACATGCGCCACATGCACTATCATATGTTACCACCTACATTCAACTACATTGACCTACATTTAATAAAAAAAAAAACAACTAAAATATGTACAACTTAAGTACTAAGTACACAATACGCAACAGCGTTTTCAGCTTTTGACCTACAGTGTTGCCAGTGGAATATTGTCAAATGTTACACAGGACTGCTTAAAAAGTTACATTTTCGGGGTAAAAGTTACGTTACCTTATTTCACGAGGAAAACTTCAATACAAACGTCATTAAGGCACTTTATTACACTTAATCTAAACTGTTTTCAGTCCCATTAAGTCATTAAGCTTCAAAGGATTTTTTCATGCATATACCAATGATGGCACCACAGGTGGCGAGTATAATTGACTGGTGATTGTGCAAAAGAAAATAACGAAAACAATAAAACGAATAATATAACAACTAATTCAGAAATTGAACTACAAACTTGAAGGAGAAACATACTTTGTTACTCAATTTAAAAAAAAGTATTTATCGATTTTGTTTCCCATTTCAATACCAAACAATATTTTGATTTTTATCATAGTTGAAACATTGACAGTTCACTGAGACTTAGATAATTGACTCTACGGACAAAGTAATAAAGTATTTAATAAAGTAGGTACCTACTGCATTTATTTAAAGATTTTATAATACAGGCTCATTTTTTTCGAGACTTTTATGTCGAGTCTTATTTTGTAGTAAATTACTTTGGTTAAAATAATTGTTGTTGATGATGATGATGACGATAAATGAGATGATTGGTGCCTCAGTAAAGTTGTGGGGACTTTACTAAAAGTTTACAAGGGAGAGTTGGTTTTAACACGAAGAGTCACAATTCACCGTATTTTTTATGGAATAGGGAGGCAAACGAGCAGACGGCAACACCAGAGGAGTCACAAGTGCCTTGCCTTCATTTCATAGAGATAGATAGAGAGTACGCTTTTTTCTTAAAGGTTTGAAGGTCATATTGGTTCGGAAATACCGCTGGCGACAGTTCATCCCACAGTTTAGTTGTGCGAGGCAGAAACTTATCTAAATAGGATTCAATTTCAGAGACAAGTTTGTTTCGGCTCACGTTGACGTTTTCCAGAGAAATGTTTGCGCGGCCGGTATAGAGGGTATCGCTCGTACTGTCATCCGCATAAAAATGAATGCTGCTAATTTGCAGCATGTCATTGACATGGAGGAGAAACAGAGTAGGTGATATAGCACACAACCCTGAGGAACACCAGCATTAACACACATAGAGTCACAGAGCATTCACCGTCGACTACGACTTTTATGTTTTTATCCGTTAAAAAGCTAACAATCCATTTACAAAATTCCTCGCGAAGATCATAGGAAGGAAGCTTTGATAAAAGCGCTTTGTGCCAGACCGGATCAAAGGTCTTCGCTATGTCCAAACTAACCGCCATGGCTTCTTCCTTGGTCTCGATTGCATGTGCTCAACGATGCGTCAGATATACCAGAAGATCCATCAGCTGACCGACCCCTGCGAAAACCGTACTGCTGGTCACTGAGCAGCTGATAACCCTCCAGATACCGAAGGAGCTGACAGTTGATAATGGACTCCATTATCTTTGAGAAAAGGGAGGTAATGGCTATTGGTCTGTAGTTGGATAGATTTGAACCGTCACCTTTTTTAGAGATCGGGTGGACCAGCGCTCTCTTCTATAATGTCGGGACTACGCCAGAAGGGTAAGAGAGCGTTAAGACCGGTGCCATCTCTGGAGCGCACATCTTCAACACTATGGGAGGGATTCCGTCTGGCCCGCTCGAATTATGGATATCGAGGGACGTAAGTGCTAAGCGCACTGATCTTTGGTGAAACCGGATATCCGGCATACAGCTCTTGCACCGCGGTTTAGTGGGCGGTTCCGCTACCGATGTGCTCCAACTTTGTCCGTGCTATGTCTCTTTTGAAGGACTTGGAGGCAAAGTTATAATCCTTTCATATGGCGCTTGCGTTGGTTTTTCAAATCGGGTGCCAACTTTTTACGCTATCTTTTGTTGGCCAGAGTCTTTTCTTTGATTGATAGTTTTCGAACAGAAGAAAACTTTATTACTGGAAAAAAAGTTTAAGGTTCTTTGAACGTTGTCATCTCCATACAAGCGATTTCCCTAACAATACCAAGGTTGGTACTGGGTATATATTAATCTATGGATACGGATATCGAATTGAATAATATTGGCCACAGACTACAGAACACTAATTATTCTGACTAATGTTGACCCGAACCAATACGACAAAAGTTACAATAAAGTTCCATTTTGAGTCATGTTACAGAGATGTTACATAAGGAG
Source organism: Eilema sororculum (assembly GCA_914829495.1). NCBI lineage: Eukaryota > Metazoa > Arthropoda > Insecta > Lepidoptera > Erebidae > Eilema > Eilema sororculum. The sequence continues at coordinate 43,023,047 of OU618532.1, read as the reverse complement.
GTCAAAAGTTACGCAAAATGTAACAAAAGTTACAATCTGGCAACGACAGACGTATAAAATAAAGTGAAGAGAACGTCTGTGAGTTTGACAATAGCACAGCACAATGACAGAAGGTATAATGCTACGTTTACACGCTTGTCAAGCCCATGAACCTTTATACTAACAGATAGTAGTAGTATACAGATTCATGGTCAAGCCTTGCCAAACGGCAAACAGCCCCAAGGCATCACAAATCTCGATGGGCGTTTGGAAGACGTTTACACGCTTGTGAATGCGTCAGTCTGCAACCTACCTCCAAGCATGGCGGACACCGAACTTGTCACGGCTATTGCATTTGGTTTAACGTAAGTACTTTTATTTGAAATGCAAGCTAAGTGAAACAAAAAGGAAAGCTCGACGACCACGAAGACGAATCCATGCATCTGCTTTTTTCTTCTTATCTTTATGATTTGCATCTTTCGGATTCCAGATGCAGGATTCAATCTGGTAATGCTCCAGAAACGAAAGACTCTCCTCATTCGACGGCCACACATTTTTTATTTTTTTTAGTACGAGCAAGCAAGCGCAGACCAACGTGTAAATGCGTCGCAAACATTTGCCGCAAACGCCCTTTGATCTGCTTCAAAAAACCGACACTCGACTGGATCGGAAGCAAGCGCCGACAAGCTCACGCAAGCCAAGCCAAACGCCTTCTTTACACGCTTGTGATTGTCGAGGCTTGCCAAGGCTTGACAAGCGTGTAAACGTAGCATAAAGGTTGGACCGCATGACCGCACTTGGCGATGCTCCACGACAGCGGAGCGTTGCGAGTTGCGACACGTACCGACACTACTAAGTAGGTATACCGCACTTGAACTTGAGTACCGCGACAGTTTGTAGCAAATATTGTCAATCAGTCGTTAACAATTACGTATCAAATAAAAAACAGAGTAAATATTTGCGTGATGCTAATGATATTTTATACAAGATATGTTACGTTCATAGTAACTCACTCCTCAAATCTGATCCAGCAGTCTGTCAGTGCACAATAGTTGACAATTAGCGTTAAAGTAGTACGAAAGATGGGATAAGCACGTGAGTAAAAAAGATAGCTATAATTCGGAATGATTCGGACGATTGCACTTCTAAGATGGCTTCGAAGCATAGATTATGATTTTGTTGAACAGAAGGGGTAGGTATTTCTTTGGTAGGCAAGAAATGAAATTCGATCAAAAACAATACGTGATTATTTACTTCGGAAAATGATAACAATTAAAAAAGATAATAAAGAAACTTCTCGAAAATAATACCATAGTGACGCAATGACGTTATAATAAAAAATTAAACGCCTTCAAATGAATTTAATTTATTTCTTTTCTGCCTCTTAGAAAGTTTTTTATATCGGGATTATTTTTAATTTTTATGAGCAGAATGAAGCCGAACAGTGGTATATTTGTCAATTATTTATATTCTTCCTGAGCAGTGTTCGACCTTATTTCGAAGTATATCTCTCAGTGGCTTCAAAGTGATTGCTACAAATTCTGCTGCTTTTTGAAGGTGTCCAGTCAAACTCATTTCGTTGTTCCCTAACAATTGCAATCCACTCTTGAAGTCGAACTTCATTAGTCGGAAACCTTGAAAAAAAAGTTAAGTTATTAAAATTATTTAAAGGATAACAAATAAATAAAACGAAAATGTTGTCACTGAATTTTAAATAACAAGTAAAACTAAATAACATGTCAATTATTACTTTAGTAGGCAGTAAAGTGAAAATTACCCTATGTCGAATCTATACTGATAATCTATGCAAGCAGTGTTGTTGTGTCCTTGTCATACTCATATCAAAAAGTGTTTCTGTCTTTTTTCTTTGCCGCCATTATTTTAAAAATATTATTAAACCAATTTTAATGAAATACACTAATAAATCGGTAATATTGTATGTACTTACATGTGATAGGAGATCCCTCGTGTTTTATTATTTTAATGTCGTAATTTGTACACTTTTTAAAAACACACGATGGCATTTTTGTTGCAATTTTATTATGCGCTTACATACGTGATACCTTGGCGTTTGCCAGACATAATATACTATACCCCGTCCATCATATTATTGTATTTTAGACAGATGAAAGTAGTGATTGCAAGAAAATTTAAAATGTCGACAAAGTCAAAAACCTCGATTAAAAAAATATTTATCGATAAATGAAAATATTATGGTAAATAATATGATTTCATATGGAATTATTATCTATTATCTTTCTATACATAATAATAAAGCAGTACTTAGATATTTCGTGTCTGTACAATTTACAAATATAATAGAAAACGATTGTGGGCCATAACGCATACGCAAATCTCCAAAACAAAACGACTGACTTCTAGAAGAATATTCCAACATGCTGATTTCCTGGTATTTATTGAAGAGTTCCGTGGCCTGTCTCTGAAACCCATTATCAGATCTTTATGCAAATTAAATGGGACCATTTTGGAATAAACCTCTTTCGAACAAAAAAAGAATTTTGACAATCCGTCTACAAATGACCGAGTTACAAAAAATATTTTTCCGTAAAAATCATACAAATATAAAAAATTACAAACATCAGAATTGTTGTTTAGAAATCGGTTAAAAACAGCTAGTTATGTAATATTACAAAAAAAAATATTTTCTGTAGTCGATATCGATTAACCACTTGAACGTCTGGCGCGCGCATTAAACATTACTGTCTTACGTCCAACTATTCGTGATTGTGATCGCCGCGCATGCCGCGCGTCCTATTCATTACAAAAAGCTATGTAACTCCTACTATAACATACCTAAATTATAGAAAAAAATACTGTAATGTAGGTCTAAGAACGTAGATTGTATTAATATTCTATTTAACCTTGTGCTGTTATCCTGATTTACATAAAACAGGGTAGAAAATGAGGTTCGGCATAAAAAAAGTTACCATTATTTTCTATGACAACAATATTTTGACGTTAAAATTATACTAAATTTAGCACTCAAAGCTATATTAATTCAATATAATTGCAAAGAGTAAGTCTCAAAGTTCATTTTGATGTATAATAATTGAAGAAAGATGTAATAAAACTGCTATACTTACGACATAATCACTGGCACTACGCTCACAGTACGCACAAGACGTCAAGTCAACTGACTTTGATTTTTTTTTTCTCAACAATCGAACCTCTTACACTGACATCTAGTTGTTATAAGTTGCTCTATTTCATTAGCAAGCATTCTAAATCAATACAAACGTCATTGTAGTACGTCATTTATAAACTAGATGTCGGTTTTCTAAACTTGTTGCTCTGGACACTATAGTATCCAGGACGTAAGACGCAATATTTTTTTTGGATACCATGCTATCCACAGACGTTCAAGTGGTTATGACATTTTCAAGTATTATAATGAAAACACATTCGATTGACCAACTACGTCCCTAAAATTGCTTTCTGGCTGACGTGACGTTGTCAATGAAAAATGACGTATTGGCGCCCAATTTTTGTTAGGATTTTCAGGTGTTGACGTTAGAACAAAGTTATACCGACCACTGTCAGTGAGCTGTCTCAAATACAATAATATAATGGACGGAGTATAAATGCGATACGTCCCAATTGGGACGTTTTCGCGTCTTCACCAGGCGCACTGTAATAACATATCTGCCTCTTCTTTTATATGTAATATCATTGCGTGATGCAGACTTTCAACCTTCAAGCCAAACGCGTCCAAATTCTAAAGGTTACTTAGTTTTGGAGTCCCTTGAGTTCCTGTGGGCTTTGGGGTTCATATTGATGGATTTTCAGACCCTAAATACCATATAAGATCAGAAAGTTTACGTCCAGGACAAACGAGTGGACCCCAACTTAATAATTTTATTTTATTTTATGGAGTTCCTATAGCCACCTTCCTACTCCATCTTCAAAACCTGACTCTCATGTAACGAGCAGTTTTTAACCCCCCACGCATAAACGATGCGACGATGTGTTATAAGTTTGACGTGCGTGCGTGCGTGAGTGTTTGGGTTCGTGGGTGCGTGCGTGCGGGCTTGCGTGCGTGCGTGAATTAAGAGACAACGCAAGAGATGTAAAAAATATACTTTTATTCAGAGTAACAGCAAAAATAGTAATTAAATTAATTTAACAATCAAAGATCTTATATACTAACTTATTGTTAATGAAGCACTTTGTCGGAAGTGACGCTCGGCCTAGATTCGGTTTGCTGATGCAAATCGAATCTTCTAGAGCGTTATCTGCTGACAAAGCTAACGTTCGTATTTTGGGGTTTCTTAACTCGTGCCTGTGTGTGTGTATGTGTGTGTGTGTGAACTACATTAGGAGTTCCTATAGCCCACATTGAATATGATTTAATACCACCAGGGTACTTAGAAGTCCAAAGTCGATGGATCCATACTAATATTATAAATGCGAAAGTAACTCTGTCTGTCTGTCTGTCTGTCTGTATGTTACGCTTTCACGCCTAAACCACTGAACCGATTTTGATGAAATTTGGTATAGGCGTAGATTAGACCTTGAGAAAGGACATAGGCTATGTTTGGTCGCGATAACCGACATCCACGCGGGCGGAGCCGCGGGCAAAAGCTAGTATATTATATATCTTGTTTAGTTTATGAGTTCCTTATGATCCCTAGCCAGTGGAGGCTGAATATAATCACACCAGTCTTCAAAGACAAGGGATCGGTGCAGGAGCTTGCCTGTGCCTCAACATGAAGCTCTAAGAGAGGCTAATACACTAGTTCGTTTCGTCGAGGTCAAAGGACCATGGATTTGGCGTTTGCCTATTAATAAACACAGAAAAGGCCTTCGACTGTGTTCCTCGTGAGATGGGCACTGTGGTTTATAGGAGTGCCAGAGGCTTTCATTGACACCATCCTTTTTTATTCATCAAGGATCTGTCCTTAGTCCTTTTTCCTTATTAGTTCAGCGTGGTATTTACCTATCTATCTAAATTCCTGCCATCATCGAAAGTCAAAAGTCATGTTACGCACGAGAGTGCGATGGCGATGGCGAATGACGAAGAACTAAGTTCGCCGACAAATCCGCGGTCACACACAGATGTACGGATTTGTACGTATATAATATAGTGTTACGAATGTGACGTAACATGTCAAAGCATCGGAACGATAAATTCGAACTAATTGTCAATGGCAGCTGTGACTGAGCGGTTTAGACCTCGCCTGCCAAAAAGAAGGTCGACGGATCGAATCCCGGTGACACGATACGTGGTTTTTGTGATTTTCTAATTTATTTAAATCTTTATTTGGTAAAAGTAACAGAAGATTCTATATTTAAAATCTTCTAGTTATTAGCAGAACAATCTGGAAGAATGAAAATGAGAAACGAAATGAAGATCGAAATTATAGTTTAGCTCTTCTGGGAGATCATAGAAAATTCTGGAGAAATAATAAAATGAATATCGAAAAGACGATCGAAATTCAGGGTATAAAAGGAGCTGTCAGAGCCGTGAAAGGACAGTTAAGTTTGGGAGTTCAAAGTGAACAGAAGAAGAGAAAGAAGGGAAAAGGAAGAAAAGAGAAGAAAATAGTGAAAAGTGCAGTAATTGTGCAGTCGCGCTGTGAGTGTCGTGAAAGCGCAGTAACCTTGCAGTACAGTCGCGCTGTGAGTGTCGCGAATAAGACTAAAGTGCAGTAGTGCATCGTGTGGTACAGTCGCGTCGTGAAGTGTCGTGTTCGAGATTTGGCTGTTGGGGTGTGAAAATAAAGCGGTCTCAAATACGAAGTTGTTTGTTTCCAATCCCGTTACCCGTCTCCCGTAACATTGGTGTCAGAAGTGGGATTGGAATAAACGATGCCGTTCACACCAAGAGACGACCGAGAGCGCCCCAACACGCGCTCCAGATCAGCGGCGCGGGAACAAGGGGACGCAAACCCGGCAGTATTACACGCTGACGTCGCGAGAGGTCGAGATGAGGCTGGCGAAGGAACCTCTGCCGCCCCTGCGCGTGCCCCAGCCACACCGGAACCAGTAAGTGCACCGTCGCTCTCACTGACGGACATGGGTGCACTTTTCCAGCAGCTCCGCGCTCTTCAGGAGGAGCAAGCGCGCCGCCAGGAGGAGCAGCTGCGCGCTCTTCAGGAAGAGCAAGCGCGCCGTCAGGATGAGCAAGCGCGCCGTCAGGAGGAGCAGCTGCGCGCTCTTCAGGAGGAGCAAGCGCGCCGTCAGGAGGAGCAAGCACGCCGTCAGGAGGAGCAAGCTCGCCGTCAGGAGGAACAGCTGCGCGCTCTGCAGGAAGAGCAAGCGCGCCGTCAGGAGGAGCAATCACGCCTGCAGGAGGAGCAAGCGCGACGTCAGGAGGAGCAAGCGCGCCGTCAGGAGGAACAACTACAGGCGATGGGGGAACGAGTTCTCTCAGCTGTCACGGAGACCATCAAAAAGGTAGAAGAGGTCCAAAAAACAGTAGAGAACCATGAAAGCATGCTGGCTGACCATCAAGCGCGCATCACATCTGTCGAGGGGGAACTACGGAAGATCAAGGCTTCCGGTAAAACAACGCCTGTTTCCGTAGTCTCTTCGGGAGGAAGCTTCAAGGTGCCTCCATATGATGGAACATCTTCTTGGACTGCATACAAGAGGCAGTTTCAAGCCGTAGTACAACTAAACGGCTGGAGTGAAGAACAAGCAAAGACCGGCCTTACCTTAGCGTTAAGAGATAAGGCTGCGACGGTGTTGGAGGCTATAGAAAGTGACGCTTCATACAAGGAGCTTGTTGAGGCTCTGGAATCGAGGTACGGTGATGCGCATCTTGAACACGTATTCCGAGCCCAACTCCGAGACAGGGTGCAGAAGCCTACCGAGACGCTGCAACAGTGGGCCTTGGAAGTTGAAAAGCTTGTGAGGAAAGCATACCAGTCCTCGCCCACGACTTTCATCGACCGGATGCTGCTACAAACTTTCGTTGATGGTATCCGCGATAGGGAAGTGAGAGCTGCAGTACGATTGGCCCATCATCCGGAAGTTAAGGAAGCCGTGGCGCATGCGCTAGAAGTAGAGGCCGTCCGTGGTGAATATGGAGGTATGCGTGTGAGAAGAGTGACGACGCCTGAACAAGAGGGTGGTCGAAGGAACTTCGCTCCCCGTTGTTATCAATGCGGGGAAAGAGGTCACTTAAGAAATACGTGCCCGAACCGTATGACAGTAAGAACCGGAGTCGACGCGGAAATACAAGCGTCGGAGACGGCGGAAAACTAGTTCCGGCCAGGCTTAGGGGGTGGGCGCTGGCCGGTGTACAAGAAGCCCCAAAAGTTAAGATTTACCAAAGCACAGATGGGAATAGTCTAACCGTCGCTGGAAGGATAAATGGAACTGCATGCCAGTTAACTTTAGACACTGGAGCATCGCGTACGGTAGTTGGTTCACAGATAATGAAGAACTGTGGGAAGAGTCAGATCCAGGGAGAACCTGTACATTTGACTACAGCTACTGGTCAGCGCATACCTGTGAGAGGAGAACGGATTGTGGCAATTAAGATGGGTGACAAAATCTTTTGGCAGAAAGTTGTAATAGCTGATATAGTGGATGACTGTATAATTGGGTTGGACTTTATGAAATATCATCAGTGCAAAATTGATATTGTAAATGGAGTCATCAAATGTGGAGTAACTGAGGTGCCTATGAAAGGAGGTGGTGGTGGTGGTAAAGTCTACTGCCTTCAAGATACCAGACTTCCACCTAGAACTCAGACACTTGTACCAATAACAATGAGTAAAAATTCAAGTAACAATAGCCGGCGTTATTTGGTTGTTGAAAAGACAGAAGATGATAATTCGTGGTTACCAGCTAGAACGGTAGTCAGTGTGTCTAAAAACATGCTAGTTCCAGTGCTTAATTTGAGTGGTGACGTACAGACCTTAAAAAGGGGCACTCTGATTGGAGTCGCTGAAGAAATGGAGTGGTTAAGGAGTTGCCAAGAAAAGACCAATATCTCATCAGGGAAAATAGATCTGACTGAAGTGTTTCTTGACTGTAAAGAAGATTTGGGAGCAATGCAGTTAGTGAAAGCTAAAAATTTGTTGAGGCGTTTTGCTGACATTTTCTCTAAAGGAGAACGGGACATCGGGAAGACTGGATTAGTGAAACATCAAATTAACACTGGCGATGCACTGCCAATCCGTCAACGACCTCGACGAATTCCCTTCGCTAAGGAAGAAGAAGTTGGGAATATGATTAAAGAGATGGAAGGAAATGGAGTGATAGAACCTTCTTCTAGTCCTTGGTGTTCTCCAGTTGTCTTAGTCAAGAAGAAGGATGGTACAACTAGGTTTTGCATCGATTACCGCCGATTGAATGACGTTACGAAGAAAGACAGTTATCCTTTACCAAGAATAGATGACACACTAGATACTTTGAGTGGAATGAAATGGTTTACTACGCTGGAACTTAAAAGTGGATACTGGCAGGTGGAGATGGATCCTAAAGATAAAGAGAAAACTGCATTTTCTACCGGTAAAGGACTCTGGCATTTCAAGGTAATGCCCTTCGGCCTTTGCAACGCGCCAGCGACGTTCGAGAGATTGATGGAGCGAGTTCTTGCAGGATTAATAGGAGAAGCTTGCCTGGTATACCTCGATGACGTCATTATTGTGGGACGAGATTTCGACGATCACCTTAAGAAGTTAGAAAGTGTGCTGAGTAAAATTAGGGGAGGAAACTTAAAATTGAATCTAAAGAAATGCAGCTTCTTCAAAAGACAAGTCAATTATTTGGGGCATGTTATCTCTGAAGGCGGAGTAGAAACAGATCCCGCAAAAGTATCTGCCGTAAAAGACTGGCCGGTGCCACAGGATAAGACTCAGGTGCGAGCCTTTATGGGCCTCTGCTCTTATTATCGACGTTTCGTTAAGAATTTTGCGGACATCGCAAAGCCACTACATAGACTTACAGAGGAGAAGCGAACTTTTGTATGGGATGCAGATTGTGAAACTGCCTTTGAAGATCTCAAGAAGAAGCTTTGCGAAACCCCTATTTTGGGATATCCTGATGGAAGAAATCAGTTTGTTGTTGACACAGATGCCAGTAATACAGGCATAGGTGGAACATTGTCACAAAGAAAAGGAGATCAGGAGGTTGTCATAGCGTACTTCAGTAAAACGCTATCAAAACCTGAACGAAATTATTGTGTTACGCGAAGAGAGCTCCTGGCTGTAGTGAAAACGTTACAGCATTTCAAGAAATATCTATTAGGACGGAAGTTTCTAGTCAGAACGGACCATTCGGCATTGAAGTGGCTTCTGCAGTTCAAAAACCCCGAAGGACAAGTCGCACGATGGATCGAACAATTGCAAGAATTCGACTTCGTAATTGAACATCGAAGCGGTGGTTCCCATAGAAACGCCGATGCGTTGTCACGCCGACCTTGTGACAATGATTGTAAACATTGCGAAAGACAAGAGGGAAAGGAACAGACCTATATACGTGTTATAAGAATGGATTCATTCAATGAGAGGTGGAGTAATGACGTCATGCGAAAATCACAAGAAGAAGATGACGACTTGAAGCCAATACTAGAATGGTTAACAAATTCTTCTCCTCGTCCAAGTTGGAATGAAGTTGCTGGATTGAGTTCCTCCACTAAGAGTTACTGGGCGTTATGGAATAGCTTGATACTTCAAGATGGCCTACTATGTCGTAAATGGGAGAGTGCTTCAAGAGATGGTACACACTTGCAAGTAATTGTACCGAAGGCAAAGGTTCCAGAAATACTAAGAGCTTTTCATGATGGGGTTTCCGGCGGACATCTTGGAGCTAGAAAAACTCTATTGAAAATACGAGAGCATTTTTACTGGTTGCATTGCAAGGAAGATGTCCAAGAATGGTGCAGGAAATGTGAACCATGTTCATCTGTTAAAGGACCACAGACGCGAAGTCGAGCTAGTATGAAGTTGTATAATGTCGGTGCTCCTTGGGAACGGATAGCTTTAGATATGGCCGGACCCTTTCCTGTATCAACGAACGGCAACCGTTACATATTGGTGGTGATGGACTATTTTACTAAGTGGCCAGAGGTGTTCGCGGTGCCAAATCAAGAAGCAATAACAGTGGCAACTAAACTAGTGAATGAAGTCTTTTGCCGATTCGGACTACCTCTTGAAATTCACAGTGATCAAGGACGAAACTTTGAATCGCAAGTGTTTCAGGAAGTTTGTAAGATTTTGAAAATACACAAGACGCGAACGACACCTTATCGGCCACAGTCAGATGGCATGGTGGAACGTTTCAATAGAACGTTGGAGCAGCACTTGGCGAAGATAGTCGATTCACATCAAAGAAACTGGGACGAATATCTTCCGCTATTTCTGTTATCGTATCGTACAGCGGTTCATGAAAGCACCTGCATAACACCGGCCCATGCAAATTTTGGCAGAGAGCTTCGGCTACCGGCGGAACTCCTCACCGGATGCCCTCCTGACTCACCTAGCTGTATAACAGATTATGCGGATGTATTAAGGAAACGAATGGATAAAGTTCACAGATACATGAGAGAAGCCAATTTACAGGCCAGCGAACGAATGAAAACACGATATGACAGAAGTTCAAATTTAAGATGTTTTGAGGAAGGATCGCTAGTGTGGCTTCATAACCCAGTACGGAAGCAAGGATTATCTCCGAAACTGCAGCCAAGTTGGGAAGGACCTTATAAAGTGATAACAAAAATTAATGACGTTACTTACAGAATTCAAAAATCGCCGAGAAGTTCCGCTAAAGTTGTTCACATCGATAGACTCGCCCGATATTATGGCTCTAACGATGCTCGGGACGAGCATGTCTTAGGAGGGGGCAGTGTTACGAATGTGACGTAACATGTCAAAGCATCGGAACGATAAATTCGAACTAATTGTCAATAGCAGCTGTGACTGAGCGGTTTAGACCTCGCCTGCCAAAAAGAAGGTCGACGGATCGAATCCCGGTGACACGATACGTGGTTTTTGTGATTTTCTAATTTATTTAAATCTTTATTTGGTAAAAGTAACAGAAGATTCTATATTTAAAATCTTCTAGTTATTAGCAGAACAATCTGGAAGAATGAAAATGAGAAACGAAATGAAGATCGAAATTATAGTTTAGCTCTTCTGGGAGATCATAGAAAATTCTGGAGAAATAATAAAATGAATATCGAAAAGACGATCGAAATTCAGGGTATAAAAGGAGCTGTCAGAGCCGTGAAAGGACAGTTAAGTTTGGGAGTTCAAAGTGAACAGAAGAAGAGAAAGAAGGGAAAAGGAAGAAAAGAGAAGAAAATAGTGAAAAGTGCAGTAATTGTGCAGTCGCGCTGTGAGTGTCGTGAAAGCGCAGTAACCTTGCAGTACAGTCGCGCTGTGAGTGTCGCGAATAAGACTAAAGTGCAGTAGTGCATCGTGTGGTACAGTCGCGTCGTGAAGTGTCGTGTTCGAGATTTGGCTGTTGGGGTGTGAAAATAAAGCGGTCTCAAATACGAAGTTGTTTGTTTCCAATCCCGTTACCCGTCTCCCGTAACAATATGTTTGTACGGCTCGGCTCGAATGCGGCTCGCGTGCCGCGTGCTTGTCGTCAGCGACAAATCCGGCGGATTGGTACGTGAATGAAAATGAATGCTGGGCTTTTATGGCTTTTAGTCTTTACTGGTCTTTACACATAATGGCTTTACTCTTTCTCCTTGGATGAAGAATTTTCTCCGTCTGCGCTTAACTCCGTAGACAGAGAAAACAAAGACGAAAAATTGATAGCTTCCATCGCATTCACACAAGAAAAAGACCAACTTACGCCAATGTCGTGTGAAGAAATGAGACAGAGTGACTAGATTTGCTGTCTCCTCTCGCGTGTCGGTTTTTACGGCCAGCGAACTAGTTCGCTAAACAACCCATACAAAAAACTAATGATTAAAAAATAAAAAATCCGACTGCCACTGAAAAGACCGAAATAAGTTTGATAGCAGGCGGTACCCATTAATTTTCTTTCGGTTTATGATTGGCAAATGGGTACCGCCTGCTATCAAACTTATTTCGGTCTTTTCAGTGGCAGTCGGGTTTTTTATTTTTTAATCATTAGTTTTATTTTATACTTTTTAGTTATGATATGACATGTATATCTTTTTGTAATTTACATATCGTGTATACTTGAAATAAAAACTTAAATCAATAAGTAAGAACATTAGTAAGAATGATTGTTTTGTTAAACAACTTTAAATCGTTATATATCCTAAACTATTATTTAAAATGAAAAATGATAAAAGGAACCTAAAAATGATTTTAAAATACCTATTCAACGACACCCCACTTGACATAGTTCATCGACTTTTATTTTTTTCATTTTGACAATATGGCGTCTGGTTGTCGCTGTGGTGGATTTTGATTACTGTCATGTCTTTAGTGACACTCGCAAGGTTAAGACGAATCGATTGACGTATGAATTATCAAAATCGGCCCATGCATTTGGTCTCTAGAACGCCACATAGAAACAAATATACATACATACATACATACATACATACATAGACTGATAAACACATTACCCTCCTTTGCGTCGCGCAGTCGGGTAAAAAGTAAACAAGCTTGACAGATTTTCATCTTACTTTTATTTGCATATTTACAAAAAGTTACGTTTAAGAACAATTATCAAATTGTTCTTAAACGTAAAAAAACATTCTCAATTTTGTGTTGTAAGTTTAGTGAATTGATATTGCAAACATTATTGAAGGAAATATGGGACGGTGTAGTGTTTTAAGTTGTAAAACTGATTGTACGAGCGTTATATGATGATCCCTATGACAGTTCGTTAGCGCTTAACATTGTACTGACGTCCTATCACATCAAATCCTTTAGAGGTCCATTAAAAAGACGAAAAAATCATAATTGTGTACAATTGTAAATTATAAAAATGAATATTAAGAAATTAATACGTAATGTTCGGAAATAATAGAAAAAAACTCAATGCAAATGTACATGGTACGTGCTGCAAAAGTTACGTCGTCAAGCTGTTATCGACTAAGAAGGGACACATCGATAAACAAAATATCGATAATTTGTTGGAAATATAAAACAAATGCTATGAGTTTGTATTTTATTTATATCAATCTGAATCTGATACAGGGTCAATCGGATCTTCAAAATCTGAGTCTGAACTGCAGCTATCCGTGACGTTTATTATTAACGGTTGGTCAATGATATTGTCGTATTGTACATCTCGATCCCAGTCTTGTAAGCAAATTTTCTTCGTTCTTTCGACCACTTTTCGCCAATCGTCAGCTGTCACTTGAGCGCAAGCTTCTTCCAATAAAACCATCATTTTATTTGCCGTCAATGGCGGAGTTGTGTTATGCCTAGCTGCATGACCTGAAAATATTTGTACATTCAGTAATTATTTTTAGAAATATATGCATATACATAATATTATATAAATAAAAAATATAGATACCTTTGATCTGCGCCCATATCAACTCGATTGCATTATATTGGCAGTGATAGGGCGGTAACCGAATTACCGTGTGTCCATTTGATTTGGCCAATTCATCCAAAAAATATGATGGGTGCGTCTGTTGTTTGTGAAAGTTCAACAGTCTAACCAACTCTTTTTTTAACATCTGACTGTCAGTTTCCACACCATTGCCGTGTAACCACTCTATAATTTCAGCTTTTTTGTTATTGCTGCTGGGGGGTTTGTTAATTTGAACTGAGTGATATGAAGCATTGTCCATTAAAATATAGTGAGGCTCATTCAAATTTTCTAATAGTTTTATAAACCATGTCTTAAAGTTTTCGAAATTCATTTCCTCGTGGTACTCCGTTGTTTTCACTGACTTAAAAGCCCACAGGCAATTCGGCACAAAACCTGTAGCTGTGCCAGCGTGGCAAATGATTAAGCGCTGGCCCTTTCCTTCAGGAGTTTTTGTGCTGGATTTCGCTGTGTCATCCGTTCATGCCTTACCTACAGTATGATTGGCGTTCAGCCATGTCTCATCAAGGTATACTACCTTCTCCCAGTTATCAATTTGTTTGATTTTGCGAAGAAAATCGCATCGTAGTAAAGCTATGTCAGTACGCTCCATTAATATTTTTCTCTTGTCACATTTTTTATAGCGGAATCCACATTTTTTCAAAACAATTCTAAGAGAAGTAGCACCGCCTTTGAAGAGTTCTGCAGCTTTTAATGAAGATAATAACTTCTGGCAGGTCGGTAGTTCACCTCGTAGGTAGTAACCATAAATATGATTGCGTATAGCATCTAAATCAAATTCATCAGGTTCTGTTATATGACATAACCTTTTCTTTTTCTTTGGTGTTATAGTTTATTGTCCTCCATGGACGACTCCCCAAATTTTTCCTTTGTTATTCGAGAAACAGTAGCCTTTCCGATTCCTAGAGCATCGGCTACACGATCGCGAACATTGTCAAGCGGTAACAAGGGTCCGCCATTTTGTTGTTCACGAGCAAAATAGTCTCGCAAACGAACTACAAACTCGCGAACTTCACTGTTGAGAACAGTTTTCCGCTGTCTTTTCGGCATTTTGCAAAACCGAAAATCAACAAACAGGTAACAGAAAATCAACAAATAACACAAAACAGCGAAAACAGAAACAAAACTCAGCTAACAAAGAAAGACGTGGCGCATACAAGGCGTTAGAGCACTCGTATGACGCGATGTGATGCGGTGTGACAAGAAGACAAAACAGACTGACAAGACATGACATGACTGAATTAAAAAAATACGGTAGGTCTATGGCCTCCATTTAAATACTTTTCCATGTAATCCATAATTGCCAGCTAATTATGAATTCTTTAAAATTCAATTCAAAAAGAATTTTAAATTCTTTAAATTATGCAATTTGAATAAAAATTAAAGTATAGTAAAATAAAATATAATAAGGCTGTTACTTTTTTATCTAGTGTTTTATGTCCATCAATGCGCGTAGTCTTTTTTTCAAAATAAATAAATATTGCTTATTATGTTGAATGACCTGGCTGAATGACATGACATTTGCCTGAAAAAACAGTATTTTATAGAAATTGTTTCGCATAACTAATACAACTGTCAGTTGAAACGTCATAGGGATCATCATTCGGCGAGACACCTATAGTGAAAGGAAACTGCCGGATGTATCTTTTCACACGTAATTATAAGACATTTTTATAGTTACCAAGGTTACTAGCTGTTTCTTACCCATGCTACATTGTATTCTATATAATATTATTTCATATGAAGTATATATGTATTGATAAAATAGTCCAAAACATCAAATAATTATTATATAATATTATAATAAATATATATAATAAATATTATTCATAACCTACGAAATAAATTTCGTTCGATGATACCAAGTTTTGAATATTTATTTACCCATAATTATAGGTACTAATATACATTATGTTGTACTTCTTATAAATAATGAAATATGTTTATCCATTCATCCATATACGTCTCTAAAACCCCGAAGGGGTATTTAGAGGTGTAATAGAACCCACATTTTGCCAATTATGATTTTCGTTCCTATGGCGTAATAGGAGGCAAGCCTATTGCCTTCCAGCGGGCCCTATGTCTTAGACTGTATATTTACTGTCGGATAGCCCTATCCCTTATCGCCTTTTACGACACCCACAGGAAGAGCTGGGGTGGTCCTATTCTACACTACCGGGAACCAAAAGGGCAAATATTTTTATGTATTTAGTAATAGCATAATTATATTACAGTTTCCCGGAAAACACAAATTTACGCCAGAAGTGGATTGAAGCTTCAGGATGAACAAATTGTAATGTCGTTAACGAGTCATCGAGAGTATATTATGGAGATTGACTTGGATGAATCTTTTACAACATCGGTAATCGGTAACTGGTCAACGATAGTCAACCAACACAAACTTAACCAGTCCTACGTAGTACTAAACTAACAACCGTTCGGACAGCTGACTGGTTTATTACTGGCGTAATGTAGGTACAGTAAGCTTCAGAAAAAAGGAACCCCCTTGATAATGGTTTTATTCTCAAGGGGGGTTCCTTTTCTCTGAAGCTTACTGTACAGCAGCAATACATATCACGATGTCTCATATGCTAAAAATGGTTCTAAAAGTTATGGCGGAACAAAGAAACTCGCATACATGCATACGTACATGAACCTTGAAAACATTACACTCCTTTTGTTAGCAGTAGTGTAAAAACTCTAGGTCAATTGTAGCACGGGGTCAATTGTAACGTTACAATTGCCCCCGAGTGTTATGGTACAATTGTCCTTTTTTACTCGCACTCACTTAACTTCACAAATCTCGATTTCTATATATCTAACTGCCCCCACACTGACACATTACAAACTTTAATAACTAGAGAATCACAATTCAGTAAAACTCTCACACCACGACTATTTTATTATAAACACTAGTACAAAACATAAATCGTAAATACTTACGTTGGTCAGTCAAAATCACAAATCGTCACCCAGCACGTGCGTCTCGCGCGGCAGCGAGTGGCCGACTGGTGAGCAGGTTGAGACAAGCTCAAGGCACACTTGTGAACACACAAACGCGAATATTTTGATATAGTTGCAGAGTTATAGCCAATGGTACTATTGACCCGTGGTACAATTGACCCCGGTCTACCCTACATATCATACGTAAAAGGTGCGTATCTGCTATAGATCCTATTTTACGGGGGAAGGTTAAAATTTAATAACTTTGTTATTTCAACGGTGGCAGCGCATCAAGATTTAGCGTGAATTGCCCGAAAAAACTCAAATTAGCTACATTTGTCAGATACGATTACGCGGAATTATCCAATGCTAGTTGCGCGGACTTGCACTATCCCCGACGATATGAAGTTTTTAACTAGTTTAGGACCCGACCGTAGTGAAAAGCAGCATAAACTTGACGAGTTTAAGCATTAAAAGACTAAGACATGCTCTGTCCGTGCGTGTGGACACGCTAAGCCGCCGTCTATAAACGTATAGTGCGTCAAGAAAGTCGTGAAATTAATGTTGGAGGAACTAAAATTTTTCCTTGTACTTGCAACACTCGATAACTGCCAAACTGAGTGATCAGTTGTCAATTTCTTGCTACATCGGAGATTTTTCGTATATTATTTACGTGTATTTAATTACTGTTCATCGGATAACAGTTTTGAGTGTAAAAATGAATTGATATGTGAATAATAGTTGCGCGAAACGTGTCGTGTTCAAAGTATTTCAGGGATATAGTATGAAACACGGCAGAAGTTCAAGCCGGCAAGCTGCTTTCCGACTTTGACGATTTTGATGGCCAAAATGCTAAATTAACCAGTACGTACATATACTTTAATGTTAAACAAGGTATGGGAAGTGTAATCTATTGAAAATTATATAATTTAAGTGAATATTTTGTGTTTCAAAACATTGTTTTCATTTGTTGTGGTTATGTCATTAACCTACGATTATAACAAATCATAGTACATCACTTTGACGTTTTTGAACATTCTTGATTTAGGTACTTTGTATTAAGCGCTCAGGCCCAGACTAATAAAAAATACACGGGGTATAAATACAGCTGTATTTATCCAGTACGTTTGTATTTGTTTCAGATTTTGAAAAGTACATTTCAAGACATATCATTTCAGTATGATGATATTTCAGTGAGTCGTAAACTATCGAAGATAAATTAATTACACATGGAGTTTCAAACAGCATTTCAGGTGTTCAATACTCATACCAATAAATAATTATTATAAAAAATAATTGTTTACATTTTTTATTACTTATACATCGTGAAAAGCTGGGTGTGGGAAGCATGAGGTCCTCATCCTAACCTCTAAGTCCTCTGCTAGTCACAGGGACCCGTAGCGAGTCTATAGGGCTACTCCCACGGCGGCCCTTAATTACAGTAAGGGTTAGCGTCTCCCTTGTTCTGAGGAAGAGAGAGCAGAGAAGCATTGCTGTCGCCGTTGTACAGGTTGCACCGAATGGGGGTTTCGGATCACGCGCGCCAAATTTAACATAATATCTATGCTCCTAAATCGTTGCGCTGTAAGTTTTATTAGGCTTCAAGTTCATGTTGACCCGAACTTGAAGCCTAATAGTATATATATATATATATATAATAAGTGGTTTAAAAAAAAATATACAAGGAATGATTTCTTGAGGAATTAATAATTTTCCTCTTATGTATTGACAACACTCTACGACTTCCAAACCAAATCACTCGTTCATTTCGATGTATGAATTTATGTATTCAGCCAATTCCTTTACCAATTCGGTAAAAGGTACATTTTTTACACAGTGAAGAAAGAAGTACCCACAGTAAAAAAACTTCAGGCAATTGTAAAGTTGTATACTTAATACCTTAATAAGTGAAAAAATAAATAAGTACTATGACATTTTTTACCTTTATTTATTAATTATCATAATGAAATATGCACTGCTGTATACCATAAAAACAACAGATCAAGACTGTTCAGTTGTAGTGTGACAGGGATACCAGATTAAGCGCAGCAGCGCCACCCTCAATTTTCACGACTTTCTTGACGGGCTATAGTGTATTCTTAGTCTATGCTTAACTCTATACCGTCTTGTGGGAATTTAATAATCTGTGATGCGTATTGTCTATTCTGTAAAGTGTAAACGTCGCCTTTTTTCTGTTTGTGTTTTCTGGAAACTGCCCGGCGTTCTGTAAGCATTTGAATTAATGTTTAGTTTAATATAAAATATTAGTTTAGATATTTATTAACGGACTATAAAATGCTCGGTTACTCCAACGCTGGTATACCAGACAGATCATGGCAACCACCCGTGGCCGTTTTTGAAACCACGTAAGTAATATAACTTTCTTTTATTTTTAGTTTTTATCAAATGTTTAGTACACAATATTTATACCGGACATACTTTATTTTCAGAATGGGTACAATGATAATAGAAATGTATTGGAAACACGCGCCTGTTACGTGTAGAAACTTCATGGAGTTGATCCGAAGAGGTTATTACAATAACACAAAGTTCCATAGAGTTATCAGAGATTTCATGATACAAGGTGGTGATCCTACTGGCACAGGAAAAGGCGGCCAGTCTATATACGGACCCTCGTTTGCCGATGAAATCACACATGAATTGAAGCATACAGGTGCAGGTGTCTTGTCAATGGCAAATGCAGGACCAAATACAAATGGATCCCAATTCTTCATTACCTTAGCACCGACTCAGTGGTTAGATGGAAAGCACACGGTCTTCGGCAGAGTTCAAAGTGGAATGACTGTGGTTAGAAGAATAGGCTTAGTTGAGTGCGATAAACATGATTGTCCTGTGGATGACGTTAAGATCGACCGAGCTTATATTCCTAAATAATGTAGTATAGTGTAATAGTAGTAAATAATGAATTTTGTCTTAATAGGCTACAATTAGTTAAGGGACAGTTTTTAACAATTTTGTATTGTACTAGGGTGCCTGCAGACATACAATCGCAAGTTGGCCGACTATCGAACAACTAAAATATACAATTTAGTTGGAGAAAATGTGCGGGCACTTTGTCATAGGCTAGCATAAGTAACTACACCTTATAGTATACAGTGTGATTTAATCAGCCAACTTACAATTGTATGTCTGCGGGAGCTCTTATTGTTTTACTGTAAATATTTAACATAAGCATCTGACTGCTCTGTTGGTTTCCATAGAGAAGAGTAGGGCAGGCAAACCCATCTATTCCTGTGTGGGTCGTAGAAGAGGACTAAGGGATGTAGTTGTTCTCCATCTGACAGTAAACATACAGCCCATGACAAGGTGACCTATATAAATAAATAAACTTTACGGCAATAGGCTTGCCCCCTATTACATGGCACTGGAAACCATAGTGCAATATGAATTTTTGAGATATTTGTATAGATCCATTAAGACCTGGAACTCCCTGCCAGTTCACATGTTTCCTTCTTCCTACAGTCCCGGGCCCTTTAAGCGGGGTGGGAAAAGGCATCTGATGAGGCCGTCAAGCTGAGTGCCACCACTGTTAACATGGTACATGTTTACAATGGTGACCCTCTTTCCGAGACTTTGCCTTTAGCTTACCAAAGTCAAATTGACGTGTCCTTTATAAAACTCAAAGATTCCGCTTGCAACACTTGGTTCAAGTCCATTGTTTATAGGGCTCATTTCAAACACACTAAAATAAATGATGTAAAGCCAACTTTACTACTGTGGATCATGTTTAAATGATAGCCATCATACATTTTTTTATTTAATGAGCTGTTCTTGCACTGGCAGCCAGTAATATAGGTAGGTATTATTTTTGTTCTGGCAAGCAAATGTTTCATTAACTGAAACAATGTTTATACTGTCTACACATTAAGTCCATTTGTCCCTGTTGTTACCACCTCGGAGTGTTGCATGAGGATTTTTTGAGATATCTGGATAGATCCAAAACTCTCAGATTCCTATTGCAGCAATACTTAAAGAGCATGTCAATTGCTCACTGGGCTCAAACACATTTTACTGTTATTTTATCCCTAAATACTAAATACAATTATTAATGATTAACTATATTCAGTAGTTGAGTTACCATTGTCATTGTAATTACTGACAAAGTGGCAGTGAGTATTCTTGCCATTTTCTGTCTTTCACTTTTCTGTTTGGAAATGTAAAATCTTATCATTCATTACTGTTCCTGTGTGTATACTATCATTATATTATGTATATATAATATTGTATGAACAATCATATACTCTGGAAACCAAATGATCTAATTGAATGATGTTAATTGATAGTTGGTTCTCATATAATCTGTGATGTAGCCCATTTTCCCCGTTACTGTAATAGTAACAAATACTGCACAGTTTTAAATGAAGACTTAGGACTGTATTTCTGAATGATGGGTACTGTCCTGAATCTTGATTTAACTACATGTGAGGAAGATTGTATTCTATATGTCAATGCTTTCTAATGTCATTGTGAGAATCGATTCACAACTGAGCATTGTTCTGGAATACGGGCCTTAGTCCTATAACTTAGCTGGAAGTCAGTTGGAGCACTTGGCTTTTAACCTGTCAAGCCACGCAAAAAAAGAGAACGATAGATAAACAATAGACTCGCGGTGCCCGGCCACCGGTTGGTGTTTGATACGTTAATCTAAATAAAAATTCCAATTTATATTGTACACAAATTGACTGATTGATTTTGTCTACTACAGTGCTACAGGCTACATTATGTACATTAAGTACATTATATATTATATATATACCTTCTTACCTATCTCCTAAAATAAAAATATACCTACCAGTAATTAATGTGATATTTATTTTATCCCTTCTTCCTTGTGATTCTATGTTTGAGCAATGTTATCTGTGGTTTGAGTGAGAAGTATCTCGCAAACCTTTTTAGTTTGTAAGTACATAACACTTTTCTACAGCCTGCTAGTTATGACCATAAAAACCCCATTGAATTCTGTAGTACATAATGTGGTATATTGATGGAATTCTTCTGCGTGGGATAAATTAAACTAATCTTCATTAATACTTATTTTATTTGACACAATCAACATTGAACATTCAGTTTTTAACAAGGAAACACTTAAACATTTATAATTTGATTGGGAAATATTGTCAAGTTTATTATATATCTATATACACTGGAATTGCATATTACATTGCATAACAGAATTACCAAATCAACATATAAGGTACAAAGTTTTTTTTATCCCGCTAGTGGGCAATCAACTGACAAGGTATACAAGGTACAAACCTTACGTAGTATATTACTTACTCTGTGGTACAAACTCAAAGTAGTCTTGCTTTACAGGATTTAATCCTTTTTATAATTAAATAGGAAATAGTAGCAACCTAAATATATTTAAACATATCAACAAAATATAAAATGCAGATCAATATGAAATTAAAGCTATTCAGGACGGAATTACTTCCAAAATAAGCAATTATTTTTTCTTTATAGTAAATCTAAATTAATACTGGGTGTAAGGGGAACGCTCCCGGAGCCGAAAGCCCCTAGTAGTATGTACTCCAGGTACATAACATATTGGCATAAAAAATCGATTAGGACAAAAATTAAGACACGAAATTTTTTTTATACCTTACACCCGGTACCTCTAATAAATTCTTTTATCTTCTAACAAAGGCTTTCAAAAAGCCTGTTATAAAATTCAAATCCACTTAATGATTTGGTCATAGCTTAAAACTAAGTAAGTAATACGAGTACAACAGGCATGTCGGTCTATGGCCTCCGCCTAACCGGACTATGGCTCAGCTGACTACTGACCGAGTTTTAGCCCAGCTGACTTGGGGTCAGCTGTTAGTGGGGTCACTGACCCGTGAGGTAGGTACTGCCCTATTATCTGTGCCAGCTGGCTGATGCCCCTAGACCGGCCAGGTTCACTGCTGAACCTTTGTACCGTCGCTAGGGTGCTCTGACTACTTGGACCGGAGGGTTACCGTAGCCAAGGAAGAAAAGACAGAGCGAAGAGGAACTGTATTTATTTCAGAAAATGGGGCTAGTTATATTGCCAAATTTATCGATAACCCGACATTATTTCATCGAGCTTATAAACTATGCTACACCAATCAGAAGAGGTTATTTATTTACATAAGAAATCCTTAAAGCTATTATATACAATATAGTTACAAATTCTGCCGTGTGGCGCTTGTGTCGCGGGTATATAACTGACACCCACGTAAAAGGCGGCGGCTTCTGTGGGTGTGTCGCATTGATGGAAATTGTTCGCCGCGTGCAGACGTGTTTGCGGGGTCGCGCTGCTGTTGTACGTATTATATATAGGGACATAATACGTACAACAGCAGCGCGACCCCGCAAACACGTCTGCACGCGGCGAACAATTTCCATCAATGCGACACACCCACAGAAGCCGCCGCCTTTTACGTGGGTGTCAGTTATATACCCGCGACACAAGCGCCACACGGCAGAATTTGTAACTATATTGTATATAATAGCTTTAAGGATTTCTTATGTAAATAAATAACCTCTTCTGATTGGTGTAGCATAGTTTATAAGCTCGATGAAATAATGTCGGGTTATCGATAAATTTGGCAATATAACTAGCCCCATTTTCTGAAATAAATACAGTTCCTCTTCGCTCTGTCTTTTCTTCCTTGGCTACGGTAACCCTCCGGTCCAAGTAGTCAGAGCACCCTAGCGACGGTACAAAGGTTCAGCAGTGAACCTGGCCGGTCTAGGGGCATCAGCCAGCTGGCACAGATAATAGGGCAGTACCTACCTCACGGGTCAGTGACCCCACTAACAGCTGACCCCAAGTCAGCTGGGCTAAAACTCGGTCAGTAGTCAGCTGAGCCATAGTCCGGTTAGGCGGAGGCCATAGACCGACATTGGTGACCCCTGACGAACCCGAACAGCTGATACCGACGTACCTACGGTATCATACGCACTTTTGCACGCACGCATCAGCTGATTGCAATACCGAGTGCAACAACCTACGTACATCATGTCTAAAGAAGAAATCACACCTGGTAGTAACACACCTGGCAACAACAGCAACGTCGCTATGATATCACTACCGGCGCGCCTACCACCTTTCTGGCGGCAAAACCCGCGATTATGGTTTGCTCAATTCGAAGCGGCCATCGCGGCGAGCAAAATTGGGGAAGAGCAGAAATTCAATCTAGTAATGCCACTACTGGGTTGCAACGACTTAGAACAAATTGCAGACATAATTCTCAACCCACCTGCTACCGGCAAGTACACCGTGCTAAAAGAAAGACTCATATCAACGTATCAGGAATCTGATCATCGCCAGCTGCAAAAATTACTTAGTGGTCTTGAACTAGGCGATTCAAAACCGAGTCAGCTGCTACGTAAAATGCGAGAACTAAGTGGAAAATTACTAACAGATGAAGCACTACGCGTCATATGGCTGAACCATTTACCGACTCAAATACGCGGCATATTATCTGTAAATACAGAATCATCACTTGAAACCCTAACCGCCATGGCTGATAAAATGATAGAACATTTCGAACCCATCACAGCCGCAGCCATAACTACATCGATATCCGTGTCAAACCCAGCACAAAGACAAAACGAAACAATTGCTACATCTACGGTCAAAAAACTACAACTCGACTTAATTACGAAACAAATAGAGAAATTATCCCTCGAAGTAGCAGACCTACGTTCGAATCAATTTCGACCGACGACGCGAAGCGCCTACCGCCAACCACGCGGCAACGAGCGCTTTGACGACAGACGAAGCTATCAGCCGCGTTCATGTTCGCGCACGCGTCGGCAGCCGGGCGACCCAGACTGGTTATGTTATTATCATCTACGATTTGGCAATAATGCTCGTAAATGTGCAGAGCCATGTGCCAAAAGTAATTCCAATACGAAACCGAACACAAATAAGCAACAGGAAAACTAAATAAGACATCGACAGTGGCGGGTGTCGATGGTAATCAAAGCCACCGCCTATGTATAATAGACAGAAACAATAAAGAAAAATTCCTCATCGACACTGGAGCTGATATTTCAGTGTTAGCCGCAAGAAACAAAAAGTATTCACAGTCTACTGAAAGCAATTACAAATTATTTGCTGCAAACGGAACCCACATTCGTACCTATGGCGAGCGGACACTTGAACTCAACTTAGGTTTACGTAGAAGCTACAAGTGGACATTCACTGTTGCCGATGTCAAGACTTCAATATTAGGCGCAGATTTCCTAGCAAAACACAAGCTATTAGTTGACTTGCATCAAAAGAAACTCATCGATAGTGTCACAGATCTCACCGTGAACACTATTAGCATACATAATACAGAAGAATCAGTCTATATTATCAACCAAAATCACGCATATCACGACATTCTGAAGCAATTCCCAGACATTTTACGACCCATGACAATCAAATCAACAGCAAAACACAACGTCACTCACCGTATAGAAACAAAAGGACCGCCCATATACTCCCGACCACGCCCAACAAATTATCCACAGTCCTTTCTTTATGAGAATCATTGAAAGGAACTTAAAACTAATACATACCTATTGCTAATACTACTAAGATGTAAGTTGATGTTGTAACATTCATCATGCTACATAGGATACCATACATCTAAGTTCTAAAAAGTAGTAAATAAAATACCTACCCTCCGTCCATTCGGATCCAGTTTAAATCCCCTGGGGGATTTATCTGGATTGCAGATCCGGCAGCTCGTAGCTAGATACGCGTTTATATAACCGTAAAAAATAAGATATGATGTGGTCTATTACCATAAGTTAAGTACTACCCGCCACCCGGGCGCGATAACTTGACACCTGGCTTTGTTTTAAAGTACTGAGTGCAAAAAATTGCTTATTTCCATTGATTATTTATATTCCATTGTATAATATTCATCAAATTTATTAGTACTTTTTTATAAATTCAAGTTCATACTTGTTAAAGTACATTATACATCTATACTATTATAAAATTGTAAAGTGGTCGTGTCTGTACATTGAAGATATTGAAACAAGTTAGCAGGTTATGTTCTATGAACGATACTGAACATAAAAATATTTGTTTTTGGAATTCTTGTCTGTTTGTTATCGATGGACTCCGAAACTACTGAACGGATTTCGATACGGATTTTTTTAATGTTTCATCCCAATCGGTTGTGTAGAACGGGAGATATGGACATAAATGTAGTATTTTTTATGAGAATTTAGTCCACGGGTACGAAATTCGTATAATTTTAAACACAACAGTTACAAGAAAATGACCAAACGTAACGATAATAACAAAAATCCAATAACAATAAACAAATGAAAGGTCCAAACCTAACAATAACAAAAACTCAACAAACAATAATTTAACAGCAAACGAATGGCTTCGAAACTCAAAGAAGATTACGTGCAACGGTAACAGCGATATTAGCGGATACTGAAGGACGAGAGCGGGGCCTCGCGCGGGGTTGCGGGAGGAGGGTTGAGTTTTGAGCCAGCCAGGTGTCTAGTTATCGCACCCGGGTAGTACTTTATTTATCTCCCGGTAGTAGAGTAGATTGCCAAAAGATTAAAAAAAAGTTACGCGAGCGATGCCGGTGGCGACATCTAGTTTTTAAATAAAAAACAAACATTAAAAAACAAAGTATTTAGGGGATCTGTGTTTACAAAAACTTCCAAATAATTCCATTTGGGGATGCATAAATAATGCATATGGTTAAAAATTCTAGATAGCTCCCCTAGTCTGCGAGAGATATGCTTTTGGCAATCTCACCTCCGGCAACCAAGGACCCAAGACGGCGTGCGTTTTAGTCGGTTCGAGTCCGACATAACAACCTCCACCGGCTTCGTGGGGGTGGTATACGCGGGAATTTATCGCACGATAAAAAAACAGCTCTCCTAGGGTATCTATGTAGTGGACAAAAAATCCAGATAAATCTCCCAGGGTATTACATCCATGTGAACAAAAGATCCAGATAAATCCCCCAGGGACTAAAAACAGTGGATCCGAGTGGACGGAAGGTAATAAAAAAATACCCCCTTTGATAACATGTAACGAGGTACCTATTTTAAAATCAAGTTTATAGATGAATAGATCGAAGTGCAGAAAAAGTATAAAACAGGAACCCTGTTTCCCTTTTTTATACAAAAATATTTCTATCAAGTCTTTAATCTCTTTTTACCGAACGTTATATTTTAATGTTATTAAAATGTTATTATAATTTCACTTTCGAAGTAATTTTGACACAGGGTCTCAGTCAATTTATTACTAACATATTAAAAAAAAAAACATAAGACTACCAGTATTGAGTTGCTCGGGTAAAGCTACCAAACCGATTAACGGGTTTCCTAAGGAAGAGTAGGTACAATAAAATATTCGATAAAAGATAGCATCACAATGATATTTTTACTATATAGGTACCTATGAAAGAGCTCCATTTTAGGAACAAAAAGATGAAGGAAATGTCCTAAACAACCCTTGAGCATCATGTTCACTACATGTTCAATAGTTAAAAATAGCTGTGTACCTACATAAATATATTATATGTGTAGAGACCAAGTATAACGATAATTAATATGAATGATACATCAATAAGATATCTGAAACATTTAAGCATAGACAACCATTTGTGGTTGCATTTGCATCCCACCCTCACCACAGCCATTCTGTGCATGGGCCGGACCATATTCTCTCTTACACCATCGAACAATGCTCCGAAGTACCAGCACCACCCACACCGCCAGGAAGATGCAGAAAATAATTATTATGGGGAGCGACAGTAGGGTCGACATCTCTAGCGGATTTTTTACTTATGTAGGTACCTCTTAATATTCTTGAACAGTCAGCGTAGACCCGTCTGTGTGATATAGCCGGGGCTGCTGGACCAGGTGCATGGTTACCTATGCAGACAATTTCAATTAAGTATTGGTGCTGCTAGGACCTAACTGTGGGTACAGCTTCCGAGTTATAAAGGCAATATAAACTATATTTTAATTTAGAACCTTCCAGCCGTATTAGAACCTTCTGGTTTGGTGCGCGACGATGGCAATAGGCCAGATGAAATGTCATTGGTGCCTTGGAATATGGGAAGGCATTTGGTGTGGGATGCACCCTTGCGCCTTCTCATCTTTCAGGTACTATGGACTGTGCCTGCGATGCTGCTGCTTCGGCAGACACCCTCAAACGACGCTAATATAATAGTTTGTGGTAATTACATATTTGAGCCGTTTGGAGTCGAGACGCTGGTATCATGGGGTCCAAGTGCGCGTCTATCATACAAAGAAATGTGAAAAAGTTTAATAGACATGGATTGGCATTGTCATTCAACGTGGCAATGCCGCCAGCCTTCTGGCCACCCTCCCGGTTGACGTCGATGGGAAGGAATTCTTTGACTCCTGAATCTGCAGTTATGCTCATACCTATCTTGATTTATATTTTTATTTAAAAATAATTATTATGTATATTATGTACAGATTAATTCTATTTTAATTAATGTTTAAATTAAGTGATATCTTTTAAGTTGTCTTTTATGAATATTTTTTAAGAAAACAAGACATATTAATTACTCATATCATCTCAGCGTTAGTACCGGTTGTATCCGAGGCCTTCACCTTGATGAACGAACTCTGTTTATAATTTTAGTTACAATCCACATTAATAATGAATAATATACTAAATGAATTTAGTGAATCTTAAATTTGTATTTGTTTTTCAGTTTTATTTAATACAGATAATAGTGCTGCAACCATTACAATAAAGTACACAATAATAGCATTGTTTACATACAATAACATGTTATGTATTTAATTGTAAGCTTATGCTTGGCTAAAATAAAGACAGAAATTTACCTGAGCCGAAACGCTGCTACTGATCCAGCCCAAGAGTATGGATCCTCCAGACACCAGCCGCTGCAGCCTGAGTTGAGTTCAGCTATCCTAGCGCCAGGCAAGCGCACGTCACTCTGAGGTTATTGATTAATTTTATTGACGTCCGAACATGCGCGATATGCACTACCATAAATATATTTAAAAAATAACAACAACAACACACAACAACAAGCGTCCCAGCTCTTAGAATATGTATTATAGTATAGAGTATATCGTTTAGTCGTTAGCTACCAGCGATGGTTATATCCATGGGCGTAAGCTTCTAGCCTGGGGGCAAGACATTTTCGCGGTTGTTTTGTTTGGGGGTTGCGTGGTTGGGACAAATAAATGTTTTTCACGTTTACAATAACATATCAAATAAAAAACAAGTAAATGTACCTATTTGCGTGATGCAGGCTTTGAAAAAATATTTTTTCAAGAATAGCTAGGTATACACTAAATTTTAAAATCTTATGGTTATTTAAAGTACACTTGTATTGATATTTATGTATATTTTTACATACTTAATTTATTTTCAACTTTTTCGTTTTATCCTTCATGTTTTTTTTTGTATTTTTGTGGGTATGTTGTAACTGGTTGTAACAGAGTAGGTACCTACTTGCCATGACAAGACTTTGTTTCGTGTACCTAGTTTTAGAGTTCCTTGAGTTCCTATGGGGTTTGAATATGGATGGATTTACCCTAAATTCCATGTAAGATCAAAGCGTTTACCAGGACCAAACAAATGGGCCCCAGCTAGCTTTATCTTATATAGTTAAGGAGTTCAACACGAACCGTTTTCTAAGACAAAACATACTTATGAGCATTAACTGGGTGAATTTATCTGATTTACTTACATTAGAAGTTCCGATTCTATCTTCTGATCCTGAATATCATTTAATACTAGTGTTTGTCAAGCCAAAACAAGTAAGTCCAAAGTCGACGAATTTATCTTGTTTAGTTTAGTTCCTTAAGATCCCTAGCCAGTAGAGGCTGAGTATCATCACTCCAGTCTTCAAAGACAAGGGATCGGTGCAGGAGCGTGCCAGCACTCACGGCATAAAGGCAATGTGCCACAACATGAAGCTCTACGTGAGGTTAATCGACTGCCGGATTCAACAGGAGAGTGTCAGCACAGGTGTCAGATTGTTTCATCCCGGTCACGGGACCATGGATTTGGCGTTTGCCCTATGGAATGTTGCGGAGAAATACAGGGCGATGAATCAATCAATCAATCAATTAGCGCACCGCAGTCCACTGCTGGATATAGGCCTCTCCCAATGTGCGCCATTTCATCCGATCCTCCGCCTTCCGCATCCAGTCTGTCCCAGCCACCTTTTTCAGGTCGTCAAAAGACCGCGAGAAGACAAACGCAAGGTAGGAGTAGGTCACCCCCTGTGTATTGCTTTTTTTATTATAACGAATAAGAAAAGTAAAAAGTAACTGTAAAACGCCGTCCTCGGAGAATAAAATAATAACTGCAAAAATACAACTTTTCAGGAAAAATATAAAATATTTTTTTAACTATTATTCCGGTGTTTCTGGCCATAGATGCGTGATAGTTAGGTTTCTAAAAAACGAATTTTTTCCTCATTTGAATCGCTTTAGTCAAATTTGCCTAACATCTATCAAAACTTAGATATTTAAATAATAAAAAGTTAGTTTAAATGAATCATAATCCAAAATCAAAGTTGTCTAATATTCTCCTTTCAGCGTGATCGGAAAGAAATATGATACTCGTTACTTATCATTTTCTTCTACGAGTTTTTATTAGATTCTATTACTATTTGTCTTATTAACAAGTGAGGATACGTTTTGGTAATATTATATGATCCTTTTATTCCCGTTCTTTTAGGCCTGTCTTAAATCTTCGAATGCTATTGTAATTTTTTGCAACTCTGTAAATTAATAACTGTAAAATTATTACAAAAAAATCAGAACCTAAATGTATTAACATTTTAAAGTAAAGCACGCCACTGTGGTATGTTACACTAAGCGAGTCTAGCTCGTCGTGCCTTCGCGCCTTAATGCATAAAAAAAAACTGTCATTAAAAAATGCGAGGTTACAGCGGACCGCATGGCCTGCTAGTAAAAGTTAAGGGTGAGCCCGCAGGCCGCTCGTATGGCTTGCTAGACTCGCATGTTTACTAACATAGTCCTAAGTATATTGTTACTAACAAAATATGAATCAATGTGTTCGAAATAATAGTTATGTAGGTATTTTATTATATTTTATTTTGTTGTACTCCCACACAACTCTAACACTCAAAGATCTCAAAAATTACATAGCATTAAAATCAAGATAATGGTAAGTTACTTATCATTTTATTCCCCGGGGGACGGACGGCGAAAAGTCTGTCCACTTCAACCAAACTGCTTCAAACTTGTATATTACTTACTCTGTGCCACAAACCTCTATGCTTTATCACGTAGCATCTCTTAATAATCTGTGGCTCATCAATCAAACTTCAAAAGTTTATAAATGTAAAGTCGCTGGTGGATATACTCTAAGCGCTGGTGGCCTGACGCAAAACGGTATATTTACTTTTTTTATGTTATTTAATAAATTTTATAAAAGAAAACAGCTGCTGAAGAATAATATTTCATTATAACTAGCAACATTGAACATTTTGTGTACTGTGATCGTAGTGATTCTTTGATATTACCGTATTTTCTAATGCACCACGCCCTTCTACAATACTACATTCCAGAACTAATTTCAACCGTTGAGTCGGTAGGCGCGGTCCCAAGCATTAGGACAGTACTTGATCGGGTTTTTTTCTTCAACAGGTTGCCTCCGGTTCATAAAGAATAATGTCGGCATCTGAATTTAACCATTACTTTACAGGGAATGGGAATGGGACGTACAAAGATATAAACCCCCTAATCTCGAAAGTTGGTGATTTTACTCCATTTTACATAGCGATCGCAATCTGCACAGTGATCCTCGGCAGTATTATTATACTTAACGTCATCTGCTGTTGCTCCCGATACTCGGATTATTGGCTGGACAGGCATACAGGTAAATCTCATAGTATTAACTCTGATTGTTAGGAGGCCTGTTGTGTTGACGTAATTAAAGCTTATTGGGAAGGTCCTTCCTTCGTTTGTCTGCACTTTAGCTAACCACAAGCCCGGGAATAATAAAAGTGGATGACAAAGAATTGGGTGAGATTTGAACCTTGTTTGAGTGGTGAAACCATGGTGTACAGCTGATTTTAGAAAATTGACAGGTTATAATACCTTGCTGATGTACTCTACTGCTGTACACATAATTAGGTCATTGACCTCATTAACATAAAATTATTAGTACTTTTAATAATTGGGTATTCTACTGACTAGTCATATTAGGTACTGTTTCTAAACGTCAAAACTGTATGTTATAAGGTAACTTGTATGAAATTTTTTTTTGTGATGTTGTGAAATTCAATGGTCAAATCATTAAGATTGGATGGATTATTAAAATTAAATAAAAACAATAAAATAAGAACCGAATCAACAATTACCCCTCTTTTACAATTCTTCTTAAATTAATGACTTATAACATAACATAACATAAAATCACGCCTGTATTCACCGAAGGGGTAGGCAGAGGTGCTAGCACCCACATTTATGTTTAGGTCCTAATATAGGTGGCGAGCCTCGTGCCATTAACCGGGCACTTATAAACCTGCTATAAATACACACATAACTTTGAAAAGCATCGAAAAGTCATTGGTGGGTGCCATGGTAAACCCGAGATCTCGTCTCAGCAGTCCATTACCCATACCACTAGGCTACTGCAGACTTATAACTACAGGAAAATACCCAATTATGTCATTGATTTAACACCTTATTGACATAGTATAATACACTTTTAATTCTGAAGTAACATTTTCTG
The DNA here is from genome assembly GCA_914829495.1 of Eilema sororculum. NCBI lineage: Eukaryota > Metazoa > Arthropoda > Insecta > Lepidoptera > Erebidae > Eilema > Eilema sororculum. The sequence continues at coordinate 42,990,913 of OU618532.1, read as the reverse complement.
CACAGGTAATCGTTGGCTGGTATCAATCTGGTCAGCAACACCCCACAAGCAACCTCCGCTAGACTTCACAGAACTGGAGAGTAATTTCCAGCAAGTCCACTACATTCATCAATTTAACGACAGCAGCGAGGATTACCGCGAAGTTCACAGGCAAAACGTACCACCGTCTGTCTCACAACAACCACTGACGTCTTCTCAGGAATATTTAGAACTGCACAAGCGTGAAAGTGATATTTAAAGATGGCGTTTCTACTGATGTATCCTGCCGTAGCTGTACTTTCGTTGTTCGTGTTGGTAGTTATAATATTGATGTTACGGTTCGGAGCTCGCTGGTGCAAGCTCCGCCATAATACATTGGATGATCATTACTGGAATGAGGAGGATGCATATGAACAGAAGGTATCATATGCTTAAATTGGATTACGAAGGTAAATCAGTTTTATTCTATTACTAATTATTATCTGCTATTATCTTTTTATTAGTATTAGGTTGTTTTTGAACCATAATTTGTATGAACTTATAACCTTGTGGTCCTCAAGACCTCTAAAATGTATAATTTGTAATTATCCATGATCAGTCCACAATCAGTTTAGTTGATCTGGAAGCACTTGATTTGTTTTTCCGAGAGCCTATTTTCCTTAGTCAAGACTGAGTATAAAGTGCAGTAATGTGGTAATGTTTCATATACATATTATACATACATATAATCACGCCTTTATCCCCGGAGGGTTAGGCAGAGGTGTATCAAAACCCATATTTCACCATCAATGTATTCGGTCTCACATAATAGGAGGTGACTTTATTGCAGTATTCCTGGCACCATTGTTGTCTCGAGCCAAGTATACGAGGCTGTCTGGGCTGTATATGTGTGACTGATGTTAGACTATACCTATCCCTTAGTCACCTTGTATGACACCGCGTGGGAAGAGATGGGGTGGTTTACATTATAATAAATGCCACGCATCGTTGGAGTGTTACGCTCCTGCTGTTGTATACATCCATATGCCACGGTCCCCTCTTTCTATCAGTTTGGCCATGTGATTGTCTGCCACCTAAGTGGTATAAAGAAAAGATTATTTTCATGAAATTGACATTCCTGTTTGCACAAACATAAGTTCTAAATCCAATTTGTTTTAAATGTATAAGAATAGTAATTTTGTATTTGACACTGCCGGAAGCCATGTATGCCTCTTGTGAACTAGGGACTTTGAAATTAAGATTTTTATATGAAATAAGGAAATGGAGATCTTTTCTGTACCTTTTCTCATTTATTTTCAATTTAAACCTTAACTCCTTAATTGTATTGTAATATTTCGTCAGTGAAAACCAGTAGGACCACTACCATGAAACAACCACAGTCGTGGATCCAAATTTAGTGCAATCAGTTCTATGAATCCCAAACTCAGATCCAAAAACATGTAACACTAGGCTAGGTTTAAACCTACAGTACAACTAAGTACTAACATACAATTTTACTCAATTGAGTAAAACTGTCGAGCAAATCATTACTTTATCGAGTGACCAATTCACCTAACATTCCCTGCTTGAATGGGCACGAAGAAAATTACTTTTGTTTAATTCCATCGAGCCGGATCGATGCAAGCCTTCGAGTTGTGAGTTTTACAGTCCACATGTTGCAGTATAGTACTCTTTTGGAGTGAAACTATTGAGTGATACCATATGTGAGTACCGACCTTAACTAAACCAAAGTGCCGTTATACTACTAACATGGCTAAAAGCTACGTTTATCATTTGGGTATTGTGTGAGTCTCCAGCCTCAGTCGGATTCACTTCAGATTCGGATGTTTCATGGTAGCCCCTCTGATCATAATGAATTGAGTCTGCAAGATTTCCTCAACAATATGACTTCTGAAAACCTAGTTTTAATTAATTGCAGCAACTATAATATCATTGACCAAATCACTCTTATTACTGTAAAATTAAGATAGAAATGTCTTTAGGTTGAACCATATATCTTGGACCTAAAATGTGCTCTATACGCGCAGTACACGTTTCTTGGATGTATTTTGAAGATAGCATGGCTACTGTGGTACTTGATCGCAAATTCACCAATAGGCTATTTGACTAAGTCGTCGATTCTTCCCAATACTGCTTATTATGTTAGCTTGTTCTGAAAAAAATATACCTTGCAAAATAAAGTATTGCATATCTGAACTGAAACTGAATAAGCAATCAAATTCAATTCAAATAAATAACTTTTTAGATTCCTCATTGAATTTTAAATAACTTTTATTATGAACTATATACGTGTAAACGCAACGTAGACCGAGATAAATGCGATATTCCCTTGCACTCCATACATTTGCACTACGCGTTACCGAAGCGTGACGTCACAATTACGTACGATTTTGTATGGAGCGTTTTCGGGCGGCGCGACAAATTGAATATTTCAAAATCAAATACCTTGCAAACTATTTGTCATACGAACATTTTACTTTTACAGTTCATTATATTATTACAAAGTGGTCATTTTTCGAAAGTAAAAAAAATATAGTCAAATACCCTATTACCGTTTTCTTTTTTCTTTTTTTAAAGGCCCAAGATCCAAGATATATGGTTATATCACTTTAGTATTTAGGTAAATAACTTGGAACATTGTCTCTTACTGTTCCTTTAGTTAGATAGTAAGTACTATAGTATATTAAATTGTATTTTTAAACATATCATCCATAAAAGGAGCCTTGCGCAAATGGACTGCAAATAGATTGATAACTATATTATAATTACATTTTCACTATCACTTATTGTGTGTGTGTGATGGTGATGATAAGTGATCATAAAGAACTGATTTTATAAAAATGAATTTGAATTGCAATTTGCACTTGTATTGCAAGATTTTCTTGTAATAACAAGTGTATGTTTATGACAAGAAATAAAAATATCATGAAGTATATTTATAAGTGCGTAGTATTAAGTACTACTTATTTGAAAACGATTCCGTCCTTTCTGGTCTTAATTTTTAATATATATTTGTATTTGTTCTTTACATATTCTTGAGTTTTATATTTTGTAACTATTTTATATTTTCTTTATAGCACTTTTATTGCTACTATTTTGTAATAAATTCAGTTGAATGGGAGTGAACAGAGACTATATTATTATGAAAGATTACTGAACCATATCAAGATGCACATTAAGAGGCAGTTCCTAGCAAGTTTTGAACTAAATCCAAGCTCTATTTTACAATATGTTAGCTGTTGCCGGCAGCTCTGCCTGCGTGTATGTCGGTTATCGTGACCAAATATAGGCCATATCCCCGGTGTAATCTACCCCTGTACCAAATTTCATCAAAATCAGTCCAGTAATTTAGGCGCGTAAACGTAACGGACAAAGTACCCAAGTTTCGCAATTATAATACCTATTACTAGCTTTTGCCCGCGTGGATGTATGTTATCGTAACCAAACATATTGCCTTTCTCAAGGTCTAATCTACCCCTATACTGAATTTCATCAAAATCGGTTGTGTGGTTTAGGCGTGAAAGCGTAAAAACATACAGACAGTCGCCTCTGATGCAATTGAGTCTCAATATGATGTTGATGCCGATGATGATGATGATGATGATGATGATGATGATGATGATGCCGATGATGATGATGATGATGATGATGATGATGATGCCGATGATGATGATGATGATGATGATGATGATGATGCCGATGATGATGATGATGATGATGATGATGATGATGATGAGTGGCAAGTTAATTTATACTATTATTTACTGACACTCCTCACTCTTGTTCACTTCCCCATTTAACTATTAGTGAAGTAGACAGTGTTTAATTAGTAATACTTGTTCAGTTGTGAACTAAATGTTTAATGTTGCCTTGTGAACATTATTTGTAAGCAATAAAATAAGTATTCAAATACATTTTATTGTTTTATTCATCCCTAGCAAACGAATAAAACATAATTGGGTATTCTACTGACTAGTCAAATTGGTTACTTGTAACTAAACGTCAAAAAGGTAGCTTGTATGAAAAAAAGATTTAGTGACGTCATAAAATTTTATAGTCAAATCAGTTACTATTACAGGTTGGGTGGATAATTAAAAATAAATAAAAAGCTATAAAATAAGAACCGAAGCTATTTTTACCGCTCCTTTATCATTCTTATTTTAATAAGCTCGGTTAGATAATTTATTTTAACTAGAGGATAGTACCCATTATGTGAGCAAGCCTGTAAGCCATATTATGGTAGAAACATCATCATGAACCCTGCTCTGGTTTCCCTTTTTCCAAGCGACTGGGCTTTTTCAAGAAGGGAGTTGGAAGGTTCTTACAGGGTCAGCAGCGCGAGTGTGACGCCCCGGTGTTGACGCCTTGTTCAACTAATATGGTAAAAGAAAAATAAATAATAAAAAAAAATCCCGACTTCAAAACCAAGTAAGTAAAAATCTTTTAAATAACAGGATTTAGATACAGAAAAGAAAATAAAAAAAAATTACAAAAAAAACCGACTTCAAAACCAAATAAGAAAAAATATCTTTAAAATAACAGAATTTAGATAGAGAATTTAGATATTGTCTCGGTAGCCGAGTTGGTCAAGGCATTCCCCCTGTAAGGGAAAGATCGCGGGTTCGAGTCCCGCCCGAGAAGTTTCATTTTTCCCTATGTATTCGATTTGTATAGTTAGAATACATAATGCTGTAAAATTCATTCAAGTATTTTCGATATGTTAATTTGGGTTTAGAACCGGCACTGCCTGCTGAGTACCTTGACGCGGTCCAGTCCCCGGCTCCACATCACCAGCTCCAGCGACGACCTTCCGCCCGGGAAGTGCCGCTGCCAAAGTAAATTTGACGGGCCCTTACCACCCACGACCTTGTTTTTTTAATACATTTTGTTAGCTACCCCTTGGTTTCATTTAAACCCGAGTAGGTACGCTACATTGGCTACAGTATTTTTGTTTACTGTACCTACCTGAATTACGACGATGCATTCAAATGAAATATCGATCATTTCAATACAAAATTTAGGGTAAGTCAAAACAGGTAAAAGATATAGCTAAGTATGATAGGCCACCCCTACCTAGAGATGGGCGCTAACCCGGTAAAAATGGGTGTTTTGGGAAAATTCCCATTTTTACCCATTTTTACCCACCCACTTGCCATTTATACCCGGTAAAAATGAAAAATGTAATTATATCATACTTACACACAAAATTATGACTTTTAATATAAATATATGTGTTCTGTCAATTACAATGATACTATTTATTATATTACTAGCTTTTGCCCGTGGCTCCGCCCGCGTGGATGTCGGTTATCGCGACCAAACATAGCCTATCTCCTTTCTTATGGTCTAATCTACCCCTATACCAATTTTATGAAAATCGGTTCAGTGGTTTAGACATGAAAGCGTAACATACAGACAGACAGACAGACAGAGTTACTTTCGCATTTATAATATTAGCACAGTCTAACGATTCATACTACATACAGTCTGTCAACGAGCCGTCTAGACAGAGCAATCGTGCAGGGGGTGATGGGTGACGGGGTATTACTCGGTACGCCCATACATTTTACTCGGTACTAAGGATTCAGGGCTGTCTCATTTGTAATCACACTAATCACGTGTTTAATTTTTTCTCATGAATCGTTTTGTTTGTTAAAATGTTTTTTTTTTTTCGTTTTCTATATTTAGCGATCCAAGATGGCGGACACGACATTTTCACAAAAATCGATATGGGTATCGTTTTCAGGGTTTTTGGGGTCGCCGATTACGAATATATCATCCATTTAGCGATCCAAGATGCCGGACTCGAATTTTTCACCAAAATTGATATGGGTATCGCTTTCAGGGTTTTTGGGGTCGCTGATTGTGAATTTATCATCCATTTCGCGATCCAAGATGGCGGACTCGAAATTTTCATTAAAATCGATATGGGTATCGTTTTCAGGGTTTTTGGGGTCGCTAATTACGAATACATCATCTATTTAGCAATCCAAGATGGCGGACTCAAAATGTTCACCAAAATCGATATGGGTATCGCCTTCAGGGTTTTTCGGGTCGCTAATTACGAATTTATCATCAATTTAGCAATCCAAGATGGCGGACTCGAAATTTTCATTAAAATCGATATGGGTATCGTTTTCAGGGTTTTTGGGGTCGCTAATTACGAATACATCATCTATTTAGCAATCCAAGGTGGCGGACTCAAAATGTTCACCAAAATCGATATGGGTATCGCCTTCAGGGTTTTTCGGGTCGCTAATTACGAATTTATCATCAATTTAGCAATCCAAGATGGCGGACTTGAAAATTTCACTAAAATCGATATGGGTATCGTTTTCAGGGTTTTTGGGGTCGCTAATTACGAATATATCATCAATTTAGCAATCCAAGATGGCGGACTCGAAAATTTCACCAAATTCGATATGGGTATCGCCTTTAGGGTTTTTCGGGGAACTTATTATGAATTTATCATCAATTTAGCAATCCAAGATGGCGGACTTGAAATTTTCACTAAAATCGATATGGGTATCGTTTTCAGGGTTTGTGGGGTTGCTAATTACGAATATATCATCAATTTAGCAATCCAAGATGGCGGACTTGAAATTTTCACTAAAATCGATATGGGTATCGTTTTCAAGGTACTCGGGTTGCTGATTACGAATATATTATTCATGTAGCGATCCAAGATGACTGGATGGATGATATATTCGTAATTATCAATCCCGAAAACCTCGTAAACGATACCCATATTGACTTTTTTGGGAAATTTCAAGTCCGCAATCTTGGATCACTAAATGGATTTTATTATTAGTCACCAAGAAAACTTAGACTTTTTTAATTTCAAGTCCAACATCTTTGATCGTCGTTAAAATGGTCGTCAATTCCGATATCAGACAATCGTCGGAAGGCAATCATTCAATGGGAAACTGTCGACTTCCAACTGATCGTGTGTAACCGCAAAACTGACAGCAGGGAATGGCCGGCAGGCCAAAATCGCTTTCGTGTGTGGGTGCTTTCAATTTAGGACTGCAGGCCGCCCGATATGCTCTGAAACTGCAGGCGGACTGATCGTGGATAGGCTCCTTAAGAATATATCATCAATTTAGCGATCCCGGCGATTAGCGAAATTTCATCGAAATTAGAACCCGAACCCGAACCTGAACCCGAATCAAAAATTAAAATTGAAATCGAAATTGAAATCGAAACCGAAACCGAAACCGAAATCGAAATCCAAAAAACTCACGAGTCAAAATATTACATTTGCTTGATCATAATCGGTTGAGTAGAACCAGAGATATAAGCAAAAGTCGCAATAGCCAACATCCATGCGAGCGGAGCCGCGGGCATCAGCTAGCAATTTATATTAGCGTGAGTTGATGTGCTTTGACAGACAAAGAGATCAAAAAAGGGGTTATATATAAAATGTTACAGAAAAAATAATTATAGGTAAATAAAAACTGAAGTGACAACTCTGACAAAACTGCAAAAGGCGGCATTTACGCAAACATCAAACGCGATGAACTACTGTAAGATCCGCCTGCAGTTTCAGATCGTATCGGGTGGCCTGCAGTCCTAAGTTTACAGCGCTCACACACGAAAGCGTCAGAAAAAAATCGTCACGAATAGTCGACAGTTTCCCATCGTATGATTGCCTACCGGCAATTATCTGATATCGGGATTGACGACCATTTTACCGACGATCAAAGATAGCGGAAATTTAATAATTACGAATATATCATCCATACAGTCATCTTGGATTGCTACATGAATAATATATTCGTAATCAGCAACCTCGAAAACTTTGAAAACGATACCCATATCGATTTTAGTGAAAATTTCGAGTCCACCATCTTGGAGCGCCAAATGGATGTTATATTCGCAATCAACGACCCCAAAAACCCTGTAAGCGATACCCATATCGATTTTGGTGAAAATTTCGAGTCCGCCATCTTAATCGCGAAATGGATTTTATATTCGCAATCAGCGACCCCAAAAACCCTGAAAGCGATACCCATATCGATTTTAGTGAAACTTTTGAGTCCGCCATCTTGGATCACCAAATGGATGTCATATTCGCAATCAGCGACCCCAAAAACCCCGAAACCGATACCCATATCGATTTTGGTGAAAATTTTGAGTCCGCCATCTTGGATCACCAAATGGATGTTATATTCGCAATCAGCGACCCCAAAACCCTGACAGCGATACCCATATTAATTTAGGTAAAAATTTCGAGTCCGCCATCTTAGATCGCGAAATGGATGTCATATTCGCAATCAGCGACCCCAAAAACCCCGAAACCTGAAACCCAAATCGATTTTTGTGAAAATTTCGTGTCCGCCATCTTGGATAGCTAAATATAGAAAACGAAAAAAAAAACAATTTCAACAAACAAAACGAGTCATGAAAAAAAATTATCCCGTGATTAGTGTGATTACAAAATGAGACAGCCCTGAATCCTTAGTACCGAGTAAAACGTATGGGCGTACCGAGTAATACCCCGTCACCCATCACTCCCTGCACGATTGCTCTGTCTAGACGGCTTCGTTGACAGACTGTATGTAGTATGAATCGTTAGACTGTGCTAATACTATATACCTACGTATGTTTTAGACTGGTGAATCTAAAAAAATTGAATGGGACTGCAAGTAAAGTGAAATTCTACATGAATAATCGCACCGAATTAACTCCTGAACATTTTTACCCGGGAAGAAATGAAAATACCCGGTAAAAATGGGTAAAAATGGGAAAAAAACCCATTTTTACCTTCCCGACCCATTCTTACCCAGGGAAGGGAAGGGAAGACGCCCATCTCTACCCCTACCTCAACAAGTCATACCTAAAGTTGATGGCTCTGTATCTGTGGCGACGTGTCTTCGCCGAAGACCATCGTCCTCCATGACAGGGGGCCTGAAAACGGTGAGTTGGCTGCTCACCGTCTTTACAGAAGCAGGCCAGCAATCAAAGTTGGCATCGATTGCTAACAGATCGAAAATATCTAAATTGTCTATCTATATTCTGTTATTTTAAAGATTTTTTTCGTAATTGGTTTTGAAGTTTATTAAATTGTTTATTCTATTAAAATAAATAGGAACATTATTCGCCAATAAAACAACGATTTCTACTTACTAATTTTTTTGTATTTTTTTATGCAGCACACTACTTAATTGATTAACCATAAAATCTTATAATAATAATAATACAATGCCTAGTTTGTATGTAGGTATAAGTGCAATAAAATATATTTTGTGCATTACCTACTATAGGAAAGCTCACAAATTTTGTTGAATACCTAATGATTGTTTGACAATACCTACTGTAGTTTATATTGATAAAATTGATAAAAATACAATACTTTTGTCTAAAAATATCTACTAATAAGTATCTATAGGTATAGCTCGAACCATGTATATATCTTGGACCTAAAACGTGAGAAATAAAAGGCCTTAACGCACGCGAATTGTTAGGTAATAATTTATATTTTACGTCCCACCTACACCTTGTGACATCTTCAAAATACATCCAATAACGAATACCTACTGCGCGATCGAGTACATTTTGAGCACATTTTAGGTTCAAGATATACGGCTCAAGTAATACTTAGACCGGTATGTCTGATAAATGCATTCTTTAAAAATATAGTATTTCTGTTCATATAATATATATTCTGTCTGTTACATATCACATGTATATCACATTATCTGAGCCTGCTCCCCAACTATGTTGGTGCTGGCTTCCCAGTCTTAACTGTACTGCAGCTGAACTTCGATATTTGGTGTGGCGACTGCCATCTGACCTTCACTACCAAATGACGATACCGAAGTTGGATACTTAGTTAGACTAGTCCGACTTATTGAGCTTTTCGTTCTGATCAGATTACCTACACAAGTACGAGTATGTTATGCTGGTATAGTAAGTTAGTATGTACGAGTATTTATACCTAGGTATACCTAGGATCCCAGAAGGAAGCTAACATTTTTTTTAGTGGTGTTGTATAGTCAGCGTCAGCGTCTGACGAAGTCTCAACATGATAATAAAACTCTTGTATTAAGAGCAAATCAAACGTTTATCGATTTAAATGGTAGAATAGTCCGAACTAAAGGTGTATATCAAATACCACAACATTCCGACAAGAGGAAGGGGGTAAAAAATTAAATTGAGATCATCAGAAGCGTCGGTAGCTTAGTGGTCAAGGAGTCGGCCTTTCAAAGATCCCGGGTTTGAATCCTGGCCATTACACTACCGACGTGACCCCACTCCTAACACAAGCAATTATGCTTAGCTGGAGGGGTTACAGGGAATATTAGTAATTTCAGTTCTAATAATATTCCTTAAAAAATCATCTAAATCTTTCTGATGCTGACTGTACCTATATATATAACACCTTTTTTAAGCATTGTTGCTTATTCCATGCCATTGGATTAAATTCTTACATCTAAATATTTTTTATTTAACATTTAAACCAATATGATAGCCAATATTGTCTATCCCTCCTCTTCTATAAGTGAGGAAAGGCGAAAAGACTAGTAATGAGTTTAAATCTCAACCGTCATTCATGCTCAGAAGGGCAACATGTCCTGGAAGTGGGGCAGGAGACGCGGCGGTCTTAGTGTGCCAAAGGGAGACCTTCTTGCATATCGTGCTGACTGATTCCTGCGACGCTGGTGGTTCCTGGAACACGAAGAAATTGATTAAGTTGGCTGGGAAGTTTCGTTTCTTTTGAGGGCAATCTACTTGTATGAATAGGTGGATATAATAAAAGAAGCAATAGTTATATAACTGATATAATAAGAAAACATGAGAACAAACACGTGCTAACCAAATAACCACAGAGCAAATCCCCCTTGCCAACCACAGACTAGTGATGTACCATACGCATAGGGATGTTACTACAACATCCTCCCTGTTAAGAAATATAAAATACCTAAGCACTTATTCAAACAATAATGACCTAGTTACATCTTTTAAATTAAAAGTAATTTAATAATTAATCAGTAGGTAACAACCTTTTAACCTAAGTAACATAATCATCCAACCATTTTGGCTTTTGTCTTATTCTACTTGAATGTTCTCTATTATTACTTAAACTTTTATTACTATCAAGCTCAGGAGAATTCAAAGAGTTTTCTTCATACTCAATCTGATCTTCACTCACTATACTATTTTCTATGGATTGACTTCTTTGATCTTCCTTTTCATTCACTACACTATTCTTTATCAATTGACTTCTTTGATTTTCCTTTTCAATATTATGTGGTTGACTCTCTTGAGCTTGACTGTAATAATTTGCCTTTTGCCTCTGTAAACTGTTATCTATATCTTTATTTAACTGTGTTTCTTTTTGATTCATACAATAAAAAGGTGCAGGAACCAAGTGCCACCTATTCCTTCTATATAAAACCCCATTTACCTCCACAAAATATGACCTAGGTTCCTTTGCCCTCCTTGCTACCACACCATACTTTCTTAAATCTAAAATCCAATCATAATCACCCGGATTAAATTCAGGCAAACAAACAGTTCTATGTCTTTTATTGTAATTATTCGCCATTTGTTTCCTTACATTTAATCTTTTTTCTACAAATTGATCTTGAATGTCTGATCTGACTTTTAACTGCTGTGGAAACATGGGTAAAATATCTTTTACCTTTCTATTAAACATAAGCTCGTTTGGACTGAAACCTGATTCTAGTGGTGTACTTCTGTATATTAATAAAGCTAACTGAAGGTCTGAATTATTTTTCAATAAACTTTTAGCAATTTTAACTCCAGCTTCTGCACATCCATTACTCTGTGCATAATAAGGGCTACTGGTTAGGTGTTGAAAGTTATATTCAATTGAAAATTCTTTAAATTTTCCTTTAAACTGTGACCCACAATCAGTTCTCACAATCTCAGGTATTCCAAAACGAGCAAATGTTTCTTTACAACATTTTATGATAGAGTTTTCAGACAGATCTCTTAATGAAAACACCTCAATATATCTAGAATAGTAGTCTATGAAAACCACATACCAAGATTCATTATATTTAAACAAATCAATTCCAATTTTCTGCCATACTCCTGATGGCATGTCTTCTAACACTAGAGGTTCTTTACTATTGCATTTTTCTTGTACGCATTCTGGACAATTTTCAATCATTATTTTAATTTGTGTAGACAAACCTAGCCACCAGACAGACTGCTTGGCCCTTTCCCTACATTTTGATATACCTAAATGCCCCTTATGAATATCTAATAATATTTTTTCATGTAAACTATCTGGTATAACTAATCTCAAATTATAAAGTAAAAATCCGTCCTGTACTGAGATATTATTTCTAAACTGATAATTTTGTTGAATTTCTACTGGCAATTTTGATTGTTTTGGCCAACCCTTTATTGTATAATCACTTAACAATAAACAAATTTGACATTTTGATTGTTCCTCCCTTATCCTGTTTAATTTATTATCTAATATACCTCCTGATGCTATTGACCTTATAAAATAATCATTTTCTGCTTCTGTATATTCCAAAGGTGCCCTGGACAATGCATCTGCCACAACTAATTTTTTTTCCTCAACATCTACTTTAAACTCATCTGACCCATCCATGAAATTAACTTTTTTCCAATCTTTGCATACTCGGCTATAATGCCCCTCTCTATGGCACTTAAAACATTTCACCTTGGAAGCTGGACACTGATCCTTCTTATGCATGGTCCATTTTCCGCACCACCAACACTTCTTACTCAATTTTGCATGCTTCTCCAACCTGTTCACATTAAAATCTTCTTGATGAAGCAATTTTTCATTTTCTTCCTTCTGAACCTCCGCCTGCTTCGCTACTGTCACAGCTTGCTCTAAACTTAAATTACTCATGAGCTGCAAACGCTCACTTGTCTTCTTATCTTTAAGACCAATAACAATTCTGTCCCGAATTAACTCTTCCTTTAAATCATTATACTCACAAGTTTCAGCAAGAGTGTAAAGATCTGCCACATAATTTGTCAACAGTTTCATTATCTTTTTGCTGCCTTGAATTGAACCTGGCTCGTTCGTAAATGACATTTTTCTTCGGCAAAAAGTATTTTTGAAATGCCTCTAACACCAGCTTGAATTCACGCTCCTGCCCAACCTTCAGTTGCTTGGCCAACTGCTCCGCCTGACCGCCCATGACATACAACAACATATCCACCTTCTCTGCATCATCCCTGGCATCGTTTCCACTGATTTTTAAATATCTCTCGAACCTCCGGCGCCAATTTGCCCATGTTGCCGGCTTAGAAAAGTCAAACTCTTCTGGAGGTTTGATATTTTGCAACGGTAAAACGTTTACAGCTTCTTTTTCTTTTGCCATTTTTGTCTTAGTAGTACCACCGCTGCCACCATGTATGAATAGGTGGATATAATAAAAGAAGCAATAGTTATAAAACTGATATAATAAGAAAACATGAGAACAAACACGTGCTAACCAAATAACCACAGAGCAAATCCCCCTTGCCAACCACAGACTAGTGATGTACCATACGCATAGGGATGTTACTACAACACTACTTAACCTGGTAACCCCTTTAAGGTGCTGATAGACGTGAGCATTCACTTGTGAAGAAAGAAAGAAAAAATAAAGAAAGAAGATAGAAATATTTTATTCACAAAAAGCTTTTTGAAGCTCACGACGCTGGGATGAAGTCGTTTCGTTTTAACTATACTACCTAACTAACTACTGGGTATAGGTACTAACGAACGGCACAGACGGCACTGACAAAACGTGAAAGACTAAAGTACCTACATACAGAATACTATACTAACCACCTATTTGCAACACGGCTCTTGCGAAACTATTTCCAAAGCGTCACGAATGTCGTCTATGCGATTCTGTAAGGAAATATTCACTAGTCACCATATCACATATCTAACCAGGTAGAACAAGATGATTGTCAATTAAGGCAAATATTGCTGTAATTTTTCCATTATAGAATCTTCGGCTCACATTTGAATACAATGAAGCGGTTTTGTTGTAGTAGGTATGTCCACTCAATGATGTCGGCATTAGACCTATTAATTAACTACCTATGTATGTACTTACCTACTAAAATTTAGGTACCTAAGTTAAAAAAATGTTTTACTTGGTTGCTTTTACTGGGAAATGCGGACCCTACAGGACAGAATATGATTAGGTAGGTAAGTCGAGGGCCCCACGCTTGACCCATAATAAGATCCACTTCGCAATATGAAACATTAGCACGCTGATCTCGAGAGAGTTAACTGTGGCATCCTCCATGAGCGCAGGACTGAAGGTGACAGGACCCCCCTAGCAGAAGCAGGCTGTGGCGGCGCGGCAGCGGCCACCGTGACGCCATGGAACACCGTGGTTCCCACAGCCAAGGGGGCCATCTTGAAACCCGAAATTGCCCGAGATGGATGATAAAATGCTTCATTTTATTAAGTATCATCTAACATGAAAAGCATTTGAGACTTTGGGTAAGGTCCGACATACCCACTTGCCCCGACGGCCGAACGCGGAAGAAGGAATCCACAAACTGTATGGAAAAATTGGAAGGTAGGTAATTGGCATGGTGCTTGATAAACTAGATCATGGTATAAAAAACCCCTTTTGAAAACGTTCACCCTTCGCATGCGTTGATTACAATTCAAAGATAATTTAGCACGATTTTATATTATTAAAAGGGAAGTGTGAGGTAGCGAGGCCACGGATTAAGCCCTGGCACAGTCTTTCTCTAATACTACATTGTCCCCAATCCCGAGGAGGGACAGACCGTTAGGGATGGCTCTGGGTCAGCCGGGGTGCGAGGGATATGTTGAAGTCAATCTCACCTCCGGCCTAGCACCACGACCCTAAGTCGGCGTGCGGTTGGAGTCCGACATAACCTCCCCTCCCGGCTCCGGCGGGGGAGGTATCCGTGGGGAATTCCGCACGAAAAAAAACAAACAGGTTTTCGTCTCGAGGTGTGTGGATCAGGCGGTAGTGGTTCTATAAACACTGAAAGTTAATAAATAATAGAAAGAAGAAATATAAGATTACTTACGTATAGGAATGGAGTCTCCCGGTTGATAGTGATAGTCGTACGGCGACCACGGATTTTGTATGCTAATTTCAGATCACGTCCACCCAAAGACGGGGGAGAAGCTGGCTCTGAGAAAATAAATGCGTACTGAATACTTCTTACCGTAATGTGATCATCATTATCGTCATTCTCTGATATTGTTCCCAACTAAGTTGGGTTTGGTTTTCCAGTCTAACTGTGATACAGCTGATCTTTGATATTTTCCATGTAGCGACTGCTACCGGACCTCCACAACCAATTAGTGATATCAAAGTTATGTAGTTCTTTTTTATACAACTTAGGTGGCTGACAGGCACACGGCCCACCTGATGGAAAGTGGTTACTGCGGCCTATGGTTATGCCTATGGTATGTTATATTAGTTGAACTTTTGTGGAATCCAACTACCCGTAACTGCTGTCATAGATGTTCGTATGGCAACCGGTCCGACGGCTTGTTCAGGCATCGATTTTCGGCTCTCCGACTTCCGAGGCCCACGAAGACCAATGGAAACACTTATATTCATTCATACAAATACTTATTTGCTCTGAGCGGGAATCGAACCCTGCGTAGCGGCCTCGTTCACTACCGCCACGCTACAGAGGCCAAACCTACCAAAGTAATGTATAAATATAATTCCACAAATATAAATATACCACAACATTCTACACAACGCACGGTAAGCTTAACAAGCTTGTGTTATGGAATCTAAAATTTTAGTACCTTTGTTTTGTAAATACATACATATTATACATAGCAACACCCAGACCAATGCAAATAGCCGTAATAATGCATGCAAATATTTGCACTGAGCGCGGATCGAACTCGCGTCTCCTGCGTGGCAGTCGCATCCAGTACCGCCACGCCAAAGAGGCTGTATAATTGCCTAAAGTTTATACAAAAATCACACAATAAAACTACTTTTATCCAATGACTTCCATGCACAAGACTATCATCGCACCGCGGTTTCACTTAGGCACGAAGTCTTGATCCCAGGGGAATAACGGTAGGTATATAATGTGACCTATGTCACTTCCGGAATAATGTAGCTTTCGAATGGAGGTCGAAGTTTTAAAATCGGTACAGTAGTTTTTTTTACTTTATAGTAATGATAATCGAATACATAGGGAAAAAGAATCTTCTCGGGCGGGACTCGCACCCGTCTTTAAGGCGACGGATAAGAAGGGAAATTTAAATCACATCGGGCGTGTCTCGGTGGCCGAGTTGGTCAAGGTACTCCCCCTGTAAGGGAAAGATCGCGGGTTCGAGTCCCACCCGAGAAGATTATTTTTCCCTATATATTCGATTTGTATAGTTAGCATACTTAATGCTGTAAAATACATTCAAGCAAAGAATCCAAAGAAATGTTTATAGGTCTATTCACACATATCAAGGCCGTGCTCCGGACGCGCGGAGACGTGACCGGGCTGTGGCCGTACTTAGACCAAAGCAATGATGGTTCGACGCCGGTGCGGGCGTCTGGGCCCGGACCGGCGCGGCGTGTGAACGAGTTCATACAAAAAATGTGCACACCAATATTTTTTTACCCCTCGGGCACGACCCTGGGCTAAGATTCTGCTATATCCAAACCACAGTGGTGCCACCACCACAGCAAACTTTAAAGCGACGTCGTTAAAGTTCAAAATTAAAAATGACTTCTTGCAGAGTAAATTGAAAATAAATAAATATTTCACGACATCCTACACAACGCTATCTAGACCGATGGTAAGCATAGCTTAATTAGCTTGTGTTATGGAATCTAGAATGCGGATAAACATACTTAGATACTTTTTGTTGTAAATACATACGTATTATACATAGACACCCAGACCAATGCAAATAGCCATATTCATGCATACAAATATTTGCACTGAGCGGGAAGCGCTTCCTGGTGGCAGTCGCGTGCACTACCGCCACACCACAGAGGCTGTCGTCGAAAAAGTGTAATGAATGAAACTGTTTTCATTTGATTTTGATCCATTTAATACCATAGACATAAAGTCTAAAATTTAATGTCATTTTTTACCGTGACTACGTGATAGCGGGGGTGATCGGTGGAGCCGCCTGTCACCCTAGCAGAAGCAGGCAGCGGCGGTGGCGCAAAGTGCGCCTCCCCGTACCCTAGTTGGGGACACCAAGGTCCCCACAACCCGAAGGGGACCATCTCAAAAGAGATGGTCCTGGGTCTGCCGGGGTGCGAGAGATATGCTTTCGGCAATCTCACCTCCGGCAACCAAGGACCCAAGACGGCGTGCGTTTTAGTCGGTTCGAGTCCGACATAACCGACTCCACCGGCTCCGAGGGGTTGGTATCCGTGGGGATTTTGCGCACGATAAAAAAAAGAACAGTGGTATAGCTTTAGTAGAATCGAGGGCCTGTCTAGATAAACGTCTAGTCTTACCATTATCTGTCGGTACGAGATCAGGCAGGTCGATATCGTCCTGGCGTTTACGTTGCTTGGTCAATAGCATTGCCAGTGCCATGAAAGCAACCGCCATGCCAGATGCCGCAGCCAGCAAGGTCTTCATTATCCGCACCCAGGACCACTGGATGATGAAGGTGAACATTTAAAAATTGTATTCAAATCAAATCAAATCAAATACTTTATTGCATTCATGTGTTGTACAGATCTTACACCATATTTTGTTTCAACATGAAGCCCTGTTGGGGCACAGCTTTATATAATATTAGGAAAAATCATTATATATTAACTTTGTATTAAAATTTATAAGTTAAAATTTAAGCATTATGGATTTGAAAATAATAATCAAGCAATAAGAATTAAGCATGCAGTCATCATTTTTATTCTTAAACTTAAACATTCTACATTAAAACATTAAAACATTTTCCCTACTTTATAGTGTATCATATTAGTCATCGAAAAACTCCTGCAAGGTGTAGAAGCATTTTTGTGATAGTAGCTCTTGTAATTTATCTTTGAATTTATGCTCACTATCTAAATCCTTTATAGCTTGCGGTATTTTATTATATACTTTTATGGACATTATATATGGGCCACAATGGCACATAGACAGGCCAGATGTTGGAAGAGCTAGCCTGTCCCTGTGTCGTAGGTTGCGGGGTTGGCTGTAATGGTCTTTATTGCGCGTATATAGCGACATGTGCTTTCTGACGAAAGTGCACAGTTCCATTATATATAAGAAAGTCAAAGTCAAAATGTTCAACTCTTTAAAGTGCGGCATACAGCTTGCCCTACAGCCTATATTTGCCAGTATTCGTATACATTTCTTCTGGAGCCTAAACAATTTATCAACGTCTACACTATTTCCCCACATTATGACACCATATCGTAGCCAAGAGTGGGCATAAGCATAGTAGGAGGCTTTGGCTGATTTAAGGTCTGGATTTTTTTTTAATTCGTATAAAGCATATGTAAAGAAAGATAATCTACTACTAACAGAACGTATATGAGATTTCCAATCTAGACTCGTATCGATATTTAGGCCTAGTAACTTAAAACTATTCACACAATCAAGTTTAACATTTTGATATTTATAATCAATGGTGAGAGGACGTTTCTGATAGGGTTTGAATTGCATTAATTTCGATTTTGAGAGATTGAGTTCTAGGTTGTAATCTGCCAGCCAAGTCGACATATCTGAGAGTATTTGATGGGTGCTCTCATGCAGCTCATGGTTGTTAGTACAGTCGCGAGCAATAATATATATACATTGTCATATTTTCTAAAATATCTAAACTTGTGCTGATCCAGAAAGAAGTGAACAACAATTCGTTCTAAACGAACTAACCATTAAACGATGTCAAAACAAAGTATACGTTTATTCCACATTAATATAATCGAAACAAAATCATAAATAAATTCACACGTCGAATATCATTTATAACTATTCGTGACAATTTCTACAAAATGTATATGTAATAGACATTGTCATTGATACATTTAAATGATATTGGAAATGTATACTTACTTTTGCCGTTTTTGTAACATTACTCGTTATTTAGTAGAATTCAGTGATCATGACGAATACCTACAGTCATAGGCAATATAATTTTTGATATAACTACTTATTTTGCAAATAATAGGCACCCTAACAAGCTGTTGTGATTCATTATAAGCTGCAAAACATCGAAAGAATTTTATGAACTTCATCTCAGCTATGACTACTGCATTAAAATCATGGTTGAAAAAAAAAAAGAACTCAGTGGCAGTGCAAGACCTAAACTTAATGTGGGCAAAGGTATATTTCGCGTGGCTCTTTTTTTAACATGCGCATGCATACCCACGGGGATTTTTTTTTATCGTGCTTAAATTCCCCACGGATACCACCCCCACGGAGCCGGTGGAGGCGGCCATGTCGGACTCGAACCGACTAAAACGCACGCCGTCTTGGGTCCTTGGTTGCCGGAGGTGAGATTGCCAAAAGCATATCTCTCGCACCCCGGCAGACCCAGGACCATCTCTTTCGCGATGGCCCCCTTCGGGTTGTGGGGCCCACAGTGTCCCCATCTAGCCCGGTTACGGGGAGGCACATTTGGCGCCGCCGCCGCGGCCTGCTTCTGCTAGGGTGACAGGCGGCTCCACCGGTCACCCCCAGGCCAGCGCTCATGGAGGAAGGAGGTCGTTCTGCGACCTCCGACGTCCGGTTCGCCTTCGCTCTGCGCGGGCTTCCCAGGCCCGGAGTCTAGTCCGGACCCGACCGGCCGCCTCCTTCTCGAGCATTACTTGCTCGCAGAAGGAGGCAGCCGCACCCCAAGCGTTCGCGCATCTTACCATCGCTGTGAGCAACGTGGCAAGTGTGAGGACTCCCACCCCCAGAGCCGCCACTACTCGGACGTTGGCTCCTTCCGGATCCGACACAGGTAACTCCCGAAACACCCGTGTCCGGTAATCACCTGCGTCAGTGGGTACGAGAGGCTGCCGTGTGGCCTCTCTAGCCACTCCTCCATGATGGCTCTTACCGCCGCTATTACGGCGTACCCTGCGCTTGGTCGCCCAAGTTGTAGCTCCCATTCCGCTACCATGTCCCTGTGGAGCTGAGACCTCACGGCCCGAATTTTTTCGAGCTCGGATTCCCGTCCCTGCTCCCGCGCCTCCTTTCGATACCGATATAGCATCGAAAGGGCTCTCGCATCCAGGTTCCACGGTAGGGATCCGGCAAGGGGACTCGCCGCCTCCAGGGATATCGTGCGGTACCCCCTAATGGCCCTGCTGGCCATTGCACGCTGCGACCCACGCAGCAGACGCGCATTGTGGACCGTCAGGGTGTCCGCCCATATTGGGCACCCATATAGGGCCATGGACCGCACGACTCCCGCGTTGAGTCTCCTTACCCACGGGGATAACGCACCAACCCCCCAATTAACACCGAGGGGATTGTGTCGGACTCGAACTGACTTAAACGAGCGCGAGTGAAATGGTACCTACTACTTTAGTATTACCTTCGGCTTCGGCGGCTTAACACGCGAGTTTTTGGCGTTCCGTTCCGTCAAAGTTTTTTTTTGTAATCTGAGCTCAGAGCGTAGGAACCATGGAGTCTAGATCCAGCCACCCCCTCGGCCTGCTTCTGCTAGGGTAACAGACGCTTCCAGCCATTCACCGCCACTGGGGACTTTGGTTGTTCTACTAACTCCGACGCCGAGAGTTCTCACGCTCGCCACCTTGCTCACGGTGATGGTTCGCTACGCGGATGCGTGGGTGGCTGGCGCCTCCTTCTGCGAGCAAGTAATGCTCGAGGAGATGGATGAGCGGGAGCGGCAGCAACGAGAGCGAACGGGACTCGCAGAACTTGCTGCCCGCGAACAAAAGCAACTCGGGTGTCGCGGGTCGCTGAATGACCTCCGTCCCTCATGAGCGTAGGCCTGAGGGTGACGCGTGGAACCGCCTGTCACCCTAGTAGAAGTAGGCTGCGGCGGCGCGCATCAACCTCACATTCTGCTTTGCACTTCGACCCACAGATGGCGTGCGTTTTTCGGTTCAAGTCCGAAATAACCTCCCCCACCACTTCCGGCAGGGAGAGTACCCGTGGGGATTTTCTGCTCGTAAAAAAAGGGCACTCCAGGCAGTCCCGAGACCTCGATCGCGTCTTAGTGATGGCATTCACTTGGACGTTGGCTCTTTCTAGATCCGATGTAAAAAATCCCCAAAGCACCCTGCGTCACCTGGCATGAGAGGCTGCCAGGTGGCTTCCCCATAGTGGATGCTACCACCGCTATTACCTCGTACCTAAGCTTGGAAATAAGTATTCGTCATGATCACTGAATTCCACTAAATAACGAGAAAAGTTACAAAAACGGCGAAAGTAAGTATACATTTCCAATATCATTTAAATGTATCAATGACAATGTCTATTACATGTATACATTTCATAGAAATTGTCACGAATAGTTATAAATGATATTCGACGTGTGAATTTATTTATGACTAGCTGCTACCCGCGACTTCGTCCGCGTTTAGTTCGGAATAGCTCAAACTCATTATTAAACATGGTGGAAGATTTTCATCCCAACTGGAACGGAAGTACTCGAAATACTGGAAATAGTGAATTTTACGCAAAGGAAACATTCCTTTATTTTAAAAAAGAAACAAAACTGTATTCAAATCATTTAGAAAACTCGCTTGACATCTTCCACCTTGTATTTTTAAATTAAATATCATGAAGACAGTCTTTTGAGTGACTGACTTATAAATACAGGGCTAAACTACTGAAAACTACGAAAATTTACAGACTTCTTCTATGGGCTTGGCAAATATTGCGGAAGGATTTTAAAAATTCAACATTTTGCTTGACTTCACCAGTTTTAATGGTTTAAATATTCTTCCTTCCTCCCAAATTCTTAAAACATGCTGCTACCACTTACGAACTGAACAAATTAAAATAAGTACATCAAGTATCACACAAAATAATTTAAAGAAGACCTGGTGCCTTGCACGCCCTAAGCAGTGAGCAGTGTTTCTCTTCTTTGCCGAGCCAATGGTGGGTAGTTCCAGTTTTAGGATAAATTCCATCGACCACAGTCACATCGTTGTTCATTGCTTTACACACAGGTAGAGAAGAGAGGCGCAGTGGGCAAAAGAGCAAATACAGCATATATAAAAACCAATGCCACTTTTCGTTGTAATGTTATAACTCAACAACGCCTGTACCGATTTGGCTAATTTTGGTCTTGAATTATTCGTGAAAGTCCAGGGATGGTTTGTACGTAGCGAAAAATTCGAATAATTGCCGGGAACCGATATCTACGCGTACGGCGCCGCGGGCAAAAGCTAGTTTTGCTATAATATATTCCTTGTATTGGTAAGTTTTTTTCCAGCAGATGATGTAGATACTTCCAAATTGATACTGGAGATGATGTCCACGTGGCGGATTTTTTGGTCTGATGAAATTTACCGGAACTGAGTGTTTCTCTGCCCACATTCAGTCTCTTTTATATAATAGGAGCAGCGGTATCTTTTATATACCTAAGTAATACATAGGTTGGCTTCTCCTGGCGTACTGTTATCATTTCTGGGATAGATTTACGTATTTACTATTAGATACCTACTTATTAGACGGAATCGATAATATCGCAGCGGCGTGCGTTGGTAGTCATCAGGTTTTTTTTTTATATAGGACACGTCAATTTGACTTCACCTCGCCTGATGTTAAGCTAAAGGCAAAGTCTACATTGTATAATTTCAGCAGTTGCATAAAGACGTTGACTCTCTGGCTGTATTTTACCATTTCTACCGCACCACGGCGAGTGAAAGAGCCTATTAGGAGTCTTTCAACTAATCTCTCCTTCCTTCAATCAGTCACATACGGTAGAAATAATGCCACCTCGAACCAAGCTGTTCGGAACTTCATTTCTTTATCATGCGGTTAAGAACTGTATTGCTCTGTCCACACATGTGTTTTCTTCTTTTTAAGATCCGGAGTTTTTTTTATATAAGACACGTCATTTTAACTTCACCTCGACTGATGTTAAGTTAAAGGCAAAGACTCGGAAATAGAGTCACCATTATAAACGTGTGCCATCTTAACAATGGTGGCACTCATCTTTATGGGATCATCAGAAGCCTTTTCACGCCCCCTTTAAAGGACCCGGAGCTGTAGGAAGAAGTAAACCGTGAGCTGGCAGGGATTTCAGGTCTTAATGGTGCGACATAGGAATGGGTCACCAAACCGCTTGGTTCTTGATGGAATATTCTGATCCGTATGTGGATGACATCTGAGCCTTGCATGCGTTGTCCTGTGTAGGAAAGGAGAGGGTGGAACTAATTGGAATAGCTCATCAGAACATTCACCATGGTAGAGACGGTAATACGATAGGGACAACTATCTACCAGAATACGTAATGTGCTTCAGAGAAGGTGCAACGATTTACTTCCTCCATGAGCGCGGCTTTGATTGTGACAGCTTAGGCTACCCATCACCCTAGCCGAAGCAATCGTGAAGAGAACGTGAGGAGCAGGGCTCTTCACGTTCACTTCACGACCGCCTATTTATGATAGGTAACCAAGGCAGGTATACTGGGGTACCTAACCCCAGAATACCCCCAATGCCCCATTCCTCTGTTAAATTTTAATCGGTTTGATTCCAATATTGCGCTTGCCCCGATGTGGTGGAATCGGTATCAATGGCGGATACCAGTTTCAGTTTTATGACTTCTCAGGCGGGTGGGACCACTACTATATTTCATTCTCCGAAATGAAGAATTTTGTATAGATCTAAGAATATTATATAATAAGTTCTGCTATTGCTGTCACACAGCCTAGTTTTATGTACTACCTATAGAATACTAAGCATAGAATTTATATTTTACTTCAATTAAAACTATAAATATAATAAAATTCAACAAATACACAATAAAATAAAAAAGTTAAACAAAAGTAAATGAAAAACCATAAAAAAGTAAAATTACATTTTAGATGGATTCGAACCGAACGCGACTCAGCTAAGTTATAAGTCCACCGCAGACGTATTGAGCCACAGTTACCATGAAGTCATAGTGTGAAATAGACGTTTACATATTATGTCATAAAATCATTCTGTCCCATTCCTTATTATAATAGCGTGATGATATTAATTATGAAAGCCAGGAGTATTTTTACCGAACCAGCTGCTTACTAATTTGTTGGATTCGAGAGAAAATCGTTCGATAACAATGTGAATCCTATCGAGACACTTGCTGTGCCGAAGATACTATAGTAACCTGACCTGACTTGGCTGAGATGTAGAACTCTGGCCTCTTGAAGTTCTTCAGATTCCTATGACCGAAATAATATCTTCTTGTAAGCATTGTTGCTTCTTTATTGGTTCGATCTATTCACACAATCACAAATTGTTAGCCGTGATATGCTATTATTGACATAACTTTTTTATTTATGAACCGATTTCAATAAAACAAACACTAAATGTTAAGTGAAGCCTACCACAATATATTAGTGAAAACCGCAACCAAATCCGTTCAGCCAATTCTGAGATTAGCGTGCACAAACTCACAGACAAACAGAGAAACAGAGAAACAGAGAAAAAGATAAACAGATAAACAGATAAACAGACAAACAGACAAAAATTCCAAAAAACGTTGATTTGGCTTCTATTACGTTTATATAGTCCCCCTATAACATTTTTTCTCATTTCCTTTCCATGTACAGACAACGATCGTTTACAGATTTATTATATGTATAGAGTATAGATTTTGTTTCGATTATATTAATGTGGAATAAACGTATACTTTGTTTTGACATCGTTTAATGGTTAGTTCGTTTAGAACGAATTGTTGTTCACTTCTTTCTGGATCAGCACAAGTTTAGATATTTTAGAAAATGTGACAATGTATATATATTATTGCTCGAGACTGTACATGGAAATATCACCGATACATCGTCGGCAAACAGAACGCACCTAGCATTTATTGTTTTTGGTAAGTCGTTAATATAGATCAAGAACAAAACACAGCCAAGTACACTGCCCTGGGGGATCGATTTTCCTACTTTTACTACGCTGGACTTTGCATTGGAAATCTGTCCAGTGTTGTGATCATGATGCGTCAGTTCTACGTACTGTGTTCGATTATGTAGATAAGAGGTGAACCATTCGAGGGCAAGACCACGAACACCGATTCCATCAAGCTTACTCAATAGGATGTTATATTGGACCCGGTCGTATGCCTTGCTCATGACATGTCAAGAAGCATACCAACGGCATATTTTTTATCATTTATTATGTCTAATATATGCTGAACGTATCTATACACTGCGTCTGTAGTCGATCTATGCTTCCTGAAGCCGTTTTGGCTCTCGTGAAATATATTAAATTTTTCACAGTAGGAGTATAGTCAAGTAGTCATTGCGGTCTCTATTATTTTAGAAAAAGTATGTTATGTATTAAGTTTATATACTATAAGTTAGGCACATTAAAAATAAGATAGCTACTTACACTATTGGATTAGGTAAACACAATGATATTTGTAAGATGAAACAACTACACATAGTACAATAGTATAAAAAACTGAAAAACACGCTTTTAGCACGCACTTAAAATTAAATTTATGTCGTATTCCTGACAGCAAACCCCTTCATTTGAAACCCATATCATGGATGTGGATTTCAAACAGCCAGTCCGCCATCTTGGGGAGGCCGCCATATTGGATTTGTAATGACGTTCTGAGTTCTGATGACAATACATGACTAGCTAAGAAGCTAGTCATGTATTGTCATCAGAACTCAGAGCGTGTGCAAAATTTCATCTTAATCGAAGACCGGGAAGTGGATCAAATTAAGATTCGTATATAGATATATATCTATCTTCTAAAAATTATTATAGCAGCAAAAGATCACTGGTAGGTAATCAGTAGGTACACATCACTATAGGCAATATATAAAACTAACTTTTTCCCGCGGCTCCGCCCGCGTGGATGACGGTTATCGCAAACAAACATAGCCTATGTCCTTTCTCATGGTCTAATCTACCCCTATACCAAATTTCATCAAAATCAGTTCAGTGGTTGAGGCGTGAAAGCGTAACATACAGACAGACAGACAGGCAGAGTTACTTTCGCATTTATAAAATTAGCACAGTCTAACGATTCATACTACATACAGTCTGTCAACGAAGCCGTCTAGACCGAGCAATCCTGCGTGGGGAGAGGGGTGGTGGGAGACGGGGTATTACTCGGTACGCCCATACATTTTACTTGGTACTAAGGATTCAGGGCTGTCTCAATTTGTAATCACACTAATCAAGTTTTTAATTTTTTTTTTCATGACTCGTTTTGTTTGTTAATTTTTTTTTTCGTTTTATGTATTTAGCGATTCAAGATGGCGGTCCCGAAATTTTTACGAAAATCTATATGGGTATCGTTTTCAGGGTTTTTGGGGTCACTGATTGCGAATATATCATCCATTTAGCGATCCAAGATGGCGGACATGACATTTTCACTAAAATCGATATGGGTATCGTTTTCAGGGTTTTTGGGGTTGCGGATTACAAATATAACATCCATTTCGCAATCCAAGATGGCGGACACGTAATTTTCAATAAAATTGTAATTTCAAATTCAATTCTAATTCAGATTCAGACTAGTCTCAGACTCTCAGACTCGGACTCTCAGACTCAGACTCTCAGACTCAGACTCTCAGACTCAGACTCTCAGACTCAGACTCTCAGACTCAGACTCTCAGACTCAGACTCTCAGACTCAGACTCTCAGACTCAGACTCTCAGACTCAGACTCTCAGACTCATACTCTCAGACTCAGACTCTCAGACTCAGAATCTCAGACTCAGACTCTCAGACTCAGACTCTCAGACTCAGACTATCAGACTCAGACTCTCAGACTCAGACTCTCAGACTCAGACTCTCAGACTCAGACTCTCAGACTCAGACTCTCAGACTCAGACTCTCAGACTCAGACTCTCAGACCCAGACTCAGACTTTCTCTCTCTGAGTCTGAGAGTCTGAGCTCTCAGACTCAGACTCTCAGACTCAGACTCTCTGACTCAGACTCTCCGACTCAGACTCTCCGACTCAGACTCTCAGACTCAAATTCAAAAGTCAGACTTAAAATATTACGTTTGATCATAATTGGTTAAGAGTAGAAACGGAGATATTATTGAAAGTCGCAATAGCCAACATCCATGCGAGCGAAGCCGCGCACACTTGTTAGTTATTTATATTAGCGTGAGTTGATGTGCCTTGAGAGAATAAACAGACTAAATAAATATTGCAGAAAATAAAAAAAATTAAAAAACTAAAGTGACGAAACTGCAAAAGGATTGAATTTTGATGACTACGCCCAAATATTTGAATGAATTTTTATAGCACTTATTATGCTAACTTTAAAGTTCGAAAAACATCGGAAAAAATGAAATGTGGTCGTGAGTTCAAGTCTCACTTGAGCAAACGTTGAGCAAACGACGCAACAAACTCCACTGCGGCATTTTATAGACGTCAATTTACAATAGTTATTTTCTAAAGGCTAAATGTGGACGAATGTACATTTCGCGTTAGAATAAACAATAAGAATATAAAACACTTTATAATAATAAAGTTAGTGCCGATTTAATGGTCTATACAGGATAAATTATTTTTGTTGTTGACTTTGACTTTGAAACCTTTCGTCTAAGAAACGACTGTCATCATACTTAAACCTAATGAAAATATCTTATTCGTTGTCACCTTACGAATAGGTAGGAATTGAAAATTGAAACGCATATTTAATTACTTTTTTAATATGGATAGGTACGTTCTTACTACTACAATAATAACAACAATGTTAGCTAAGCTTAGATTACTAAAACTGGATTTCACCGAAGAATAACTGCGTTTAACATTCTACCTACTGAATTTCATTTAGTGCCTATCTAAGTAGGTACAGTCAGCATCAGAACAATCTTGAATAACAAAGTGTTCAAAATGATCTTAAATCCTTGGTTTTTTCCCTTTGTGTGGACGGATTGTTCTAATATTTGGTATAGATAACGTCACGAGGAGAGCCAGAGCGTAAGGGATGGCCCTGGGTCAATCGGGGTGCGAGTGATATGACGAAACAATAACCTCACCTTCGGCCTAGCAGTCCGACAAAACCTCCCCCTCCGGCTCCGGCGGGGTAGGTATCCGAGGGGATCTCGACACGGAAAAAAGGTATAGGTAACGTGAGGTTCGGATAATAATACAATTCATTAAAACAGTTCGATCTGCTCTTAAGACCTTACTTTTCAGATCATTTTGAGACTTTGTAGTCAAGATATTTCTGACGTTGACTGTACATCAATTAACGCAAATCACTTTTGAGCAATACCATATTATGTATAATAAAAGTCTTTACACAAATGGCGGTACTAAATTAACTCAATCACAAGTGAAATCCAGCTTCAGAATAAAACAAGAAAACAGCCTAGATTTTGATATGGAGTGAATGCTATAGTCACGTTTCACTGAACCAGTGAGTTGTGAGATCCGGTTAAACGAACTTGTGAGATTCAACTTCAGTTATGAACTTATAATAATATATTATTTCATTATTAACTAATGACTAGTAAAAATCACATATGACCCACTCCATGTAAGTATACTTAGATATACTATTAAATCAGTGATACAGAATATAAACATTTGAAAGTATGTGTGTAAAAGAGTAAAATATACCTAAAGCAAGAGAAAAAAGGTAAACAATGTTTCAGCGGTTCCAAACTTTTTTATTTGAAGATGATTACGTATCACTTCAAGCGCGTTCCAGACAGGAATGAAATTGCTCATAAGATGACGGATCTGACAGTTTAGCTGTGCTGACAGCTTTCCTGTACTACGAAACACGCAACGACAGCTGTCGCTCGGCCATTGTCGCGTACGTGTGATATGTGCATCAAGGACAGAGAAAATAATCGCTAGTTATCGCAACGTAACTCAGTAATGATCGCTTTGTTTATCTTTTTTCTCCCGTCTCGTTAGCTTTACTTTAGACAATGTGTTGCTGCACCACGCCCTGGGTAAGTACGAGTATGTGCGCGACAAGACGGGGATGTATACCATCAGATTTGATCAGTCCGCTCCACTACTTCAATAACGCTCACGCCAGCATTTCGCTCGCTCTTGCATCATGCTCTTTCTCTTTCTTTACCTCGTCCCCTGCTACGCCTCACATACCTAGGGTGCAGTATAGCGGCCAGTACGTCTTATTTTATTTATCATTGGTTACTTTACAGTTATTTACATTAATAATGTGAGTAATCGGTGGCCATGTCAATGTTTACGTAACAGTAATCTAAACATAATAAGAATGTTGACCAGTTGGGCAGGTTTCTTGAGGGCCTTGAGGTCCACACCCCATCAGCAGGCGGTACGAAGACACCGGTGATGGTGAGTACTGCTGAAACATGAAATGAAATGCAATAAAAATGAAGTGAATTGTTATGAAATGAAATGAGAGGAAATGAAACATAAAACAACAACGGTATGAGAGGAGAAAAGGTGAGGCTACAAGAGGTATATATTATTATTTAAAAACCTACTTCTTTTGAGCTATTTATCATTTATTTATATATATTTATATTCTGACTATGTATTATTGAGAACTATAACTGAAACAATATATATATTTCGTACCTATACCTATAGCCCTTAATAATGTCACGAATATAATGGTAAGAATGTAAATATTATGGTTTTATTCATTTTATTGATATATATTTTATGTACCTTCTATTTAAATATTACCGAATTTAAAGATTGTAAATATTGCAAATCTAAAATACCAAAATAATATTATATATTATTATTTAAAAGTGATACAAATATTGTTCTACCTACATAAAAATTATAAACATATATTATATATAATAAGGGTCTAGAATATAATAGACAGAAACAGAGCATCGCTTCTCATATTTTTTTGTTGTAAATAAGTATAGGAAGGTATTCATTTAATATACACATATATCTACACATAGAACACACATAGATATACACATAGAAACATAGATACATTCATGCGTCGAGAGACATGGCAGACGAACGAAGGTGGACTACACCAGCGAAACAGTAATATGGTTAGATACAGTTCCCGGCATATATCTTGGTCTTGAGAGAAACGAGGCTTTGGCATATGCGGCTTGGTTTGATATCACCTCTCCTTCAACATACTATCCTGTACTACCCTCAAAAGGCACCCAAAAACGTGTAAATAGAAGTGCATTTTGTGACGCGTTTGAGATCAAGATATTTACCGGTAACTATATGAAAGGATAATCGAGAGGCTGACAATGTGACACTGATGATAATCATTCCTTACATTGACATACAATGACACAGGCGGATCCATGAGACAAATAGTTAGGTATTAAACTCACGGCCCTTTATTCCAATCGCCAAATTATATGTAGTTGTAGATACTATTATGGTTGAAAAACGAACTTTTTTTTTAAGCCTGCTGTTTACGTGTTAAATATAAAGGAGACCGTTAAAAGAAGTTGACGTCACTGGAGATCTACAAATGACAATACCGATCAAGGTAGTAAGAATTGCACAGATGCTTTGCTGCAGAATACACTTTTTGATAGTGGCTATTGTGTAGGCCCTCTACACAATAGCCACTATCAAAAAGTTCAAGTTCAAATCCGTGACATCACCGTTGATACTATTAGCATGGACGATGTCACGGATATAACTCTCTAGCTATCATCTACCTAGCAATGTGTGTTGCCGACAAATGTTGCCGATTTTTAAACAAACTGATGAATTTTTTTGGTGCTCTAGAAACTTACTCACGAAAGTCATGTCATAAACTATGTTTTCTATCAAGATTGTTAACAGTTACGCCTAGGCTTTTGAACAGAGGCAGTTGTAACAGATGACAGAGGCCCCAAAATGTTACCTTGAGGAACACTACCACTAATATGTCTCAGTCTTAGGTTAGATGATTATTTTCTTAGTTTTTGTTTTATATGTTTTATTTTGTAGTGAAATAAGATTTAATTAATTGAATATGTTGCTTCTCGTACTGGACATAATTTCGATATAATTAATTATGTCAAATGCTTTGGTCAAATCTTTCGAGATCAGTATCTATTACGCAACGTATATAATATTCAGTTTCTTCAATTTTCAGCATCATTATCATCCTTGCGTTGGTCCCGACCGCATTTCAGGCCTTGCCATGTCCGTTGGCTATGGGTACTCTTTGGTAAGTAATTAGGTACTTACGTTCTGGCAAGCAGAGAGTTGATTCACAGTGATGGTTGTAGTCCCCGTTATTCCTCTTTCGTCTCGTGTAAAATCTGGTTCTCGGTGGAACGATCCTGTGGGTATAAACGCTAATATTATTAAGTATAAGATTTTTAAAAATGTCATCATCGCCTATCCCAGCTACATTTAAAACTCATCATCATCTACATAAAGACGTTAGTCATGATTGTATCCGAGGACACGGTACCCTCGGAGCACAGGGTTCGCCGTTGTGGAAGAGTGAACTCCCGGCTCCGAAGTACAAGCTTAGCATTGTAATTAGGTTTAGCCCTCGAGTGCAGACTAGAAACCCTTATTGAAGACGTTTGGAAAAATCGCAGCCGGGAGATTGTATAAAATTGGAGAAGACTAGGTAAAGAGACCAGGTTCCTTACCATCGGGTCTCGTTACGAGGTCGGGGTTCGGATCTGCGTCAACGGGTCGGGGTGGAACTGCACGGCGGCGTGTGCGTGAAGGCTTACTCGAGAAATATGATATTAGTCCAATGATCATCAAAGCCACCCCCAACAAAGAGATCACCTGCATCCAATCCTTCCAGGTGTCACGGTGAGTATTAGTTTCAGATACTGCTGGAAAAATAAGGATAACTATATAGGCATCCTAGGTATCTATACCATTAAAAATTGAAGATTAAAAACAAACAAAACAGATTTTAACGACAATTTTTTTGGAATTCTTGTTTGTTTGTCTGTTTGTTCGCAATGGCTGCGAAAACTACAAAGGCTGGGGAACAAGAAAAAGTGTCCGCTGCTATTGTCGCCAATGTTGTGTTTAATATTTATTTTCTGATCTATGTACAGTCAACATCAATAGTAACGTAGTATCTGACAGCCTCTGTGGCGTGGCGGTAGTGAACGCGACTGCTACGCAGGAGGCGCGGGTTCGATTCCCGCTCAGTGCAAATATTTGTATGCTTGTATGTATGAATATGGCTATTTGCATTGGTCTGGGTGTTTCTATGTATAATATGTATGTATCTACAAAATAAGTATCTAAGTATGTTTATCCGCATTCTAGATTCCATAACACAAGCTACAAAAGCTTACCATGGGTCTAGATAGCGTTGTGTAGAATGTTGTGGAATATTTATTTTATTTATTTATCTGAATTGCCCAAAAGAAATGCATTGCAAGATATATCACAAAAATCCTACAAAATCGCTTCGCAAAAGTGTTCGATACATTAATATTTTCATAATGCAAAAAAAAACTATCTATCGAAAGTACAGCAGTATCAGAAATTTTCAAAAGTAGGTACCTGAAATAAGAATAAAACTTTCGTCGAACCTAAACCATTTCAGAATATTTTGATTTAAATATTGTGTTGTCTTTTGTTTTATGGCTAGTCAAGAATTGTCATGTTTAAGGAATGTGTAAATGTCAGAACATGGTCCTGTCCATGCGGGAACGTCTTCAGTGTATTATAGATAACTAGCTTTTGCCCGCGGCTTCGCCCGCCTGGATATCGGTTATCGCGACCAAACATAGCCTAGGTCCTTTCCCGTAGTCTAATCTACCCCTATACTAAATTTCATCAAAATCCGTTTAGTGGTTTAAGCGTGAAAGCTTAAAATACAGACAGAGTTACTTTCGCATTTTCATACCCGATTCTAAAGATGCCATTCAAAACCTTAACTTTAATGTGATTTGTTAATTTTTTAACCTTTCCGGTATCCAAGTGGAAAGTTTTTTAGCTGCAATGTTGTGGCTATTTCAAATTACCATTTTTTATATCATAGCATAGCATCAGTTGTACCACACACTTTACCTACGTTAAATAAGTGGTCTGTTAATTTTAAGTCCATTAGCTATAATTTTCTAGCTGTGTTTAAGCTTGTGTTGTTTATTTGACAATAAAAAAAATATACATAGCGCTGCGAAAGTGAACATAGCGCTGCTGGCTCGTCGTAGAGCAATCGACAAACCCCATCATAGAATCGTCGGCGAGCACAACCTTTGCTGCATCAATCGCTTGCTGCAGGCTCGTCGACTAGTAAAAGTTAGAGAGAGAATAGTACTTTTTTATACCACTTAGGTTGCAGTCAAGCGCACGGCCCACCTGATGGGAACCGGTTACCGTGGCCTATAGATATGTGCAACACCAGCGGCGTCACACTCGTGCTGCCGACACCCTACTGCTCGCAATGTCTCCTAGCCGGGACCCCTCCATGGGACCTGGAAGCGAGAGCCCTTGCGTCTCTATTTATATAGCGCAAGGAGGCGTTGGAGCGGAGCCAATGGCCTGCATCTCGAGAAATCGAAGCCCAGCGGTCCCAGCTCTACCAGGAAACCGTGGAGACATGGAAGGTGCGACTTGAGCAACCAAAGGGGGGATTCGCCACAATCGCGGCCGTCAGACCGGTCATGGACGAGTGGCTGGAGAAGAGACACGGTGCTCTCTCCTACCGGTTGTCACAGATACTTACCGGGCATGGTAGCTTCGGTAGGTATCTGTGGCGAAGACACCGGGAAACCACGGCCGAGTGTCAGCACTGCGAGGACCGCAGCGATGACACAGCGCTCCACACGCTGGTGGAATGCACGGCGTGGGCGCAACAGCGCCAGGTCCTCGTGGTAGGTCTGGGCGTGGGCACTCGCTCGCTCGAGACCATGGTGCGAGCCATGGTCTCGAGCGGGAGTAAGTGGGACTGCGCCGCCTCTTTCTGTGAGCAGGTCATGCTCGTGAAAGAGGCGGTGGGGCGAGAGCGGGAGAAAACTCCCAACCATAGGCTTCTGGGCGTTACCGTGGGGGTTTTTAGTCGGTAGGAGTCCGGCATAACATCCATGAAGGATTTTCCCCAACGTTAAAAAAAACCCTACTGCTCGCACTGCTGCATTATTTTTAAAATTTAATAAATAGAATGATAATTTTAAAATTTTAAGACCCGGTAATAATATTTAAAAAAATATATTACCGTGTATACCACTTCCCTGACTATTTTGATATAATTAAATATCAGTCACTTTAAAAACACAATTTAATTATGAGTATTGAAAAAAATATGAATCAGCTTATTTTGATAATAGTTCTTTGATTATTTTGAAACCTTAACACGAGTGATTAATAATCAAAAGAAGGATGTCAGGTTATTGAAAAAAAATATTGAGTCAATACTTCTGGAACTCAGTTTTTGATCAGCTAATTTTGACGCTGACTGTACATGCTTAGTAATACCTCAAATGTAAAGGCATTATCTATGTTCAGTTCAAATTACAGAAGATAAAGGAAAATGTTGAAATCTGCCTAAGACAGTTTACATTATCCAATGGATACGTCTCCATATCACATATTATACAACAAGTGCTAGGTTATATTTTCTGAAGTCTAAGATGAAATAATTTCTCAAAGTTCTACTTATTTAGAGTTGTTTCAGAATCGGTATCAAGTTACTTAACCTATATTATAATTAAGATTACTATTTGAATGAATTTTTTTTATAGCATTTATTATACTAACTTTTAAGTTCGAAAAACATTGGAAAAAATGAAATGCTCAAGTGAGACTCGAACTCACGACCTTTCCCTTAGCAATCCCCCTGTAAGGGAAAGGTCGTGAGTTCGAGTCTCACTTGAGCATTTCATTTTTTCCAATGTTTTTCGAAGATTACTATTGTTACATTGATAAAATAGCAAGTTCTTAAATAATAGGCAACAGTTGGTTAATTTAGTTAACCAGATAAATATCAGATCTTTCTGTTGGTACTGCTATTACATTTCAATAGGCCTTTGCAATACTACAGTATTTTCTATATCACAATATGATCCCTGTACAATCAGTTGACCAGGTTACAAAGATCACCTAAGTTACAAAAGGATACAAAGGTTATAAATGGTTACAAAGGTTACAGATTTCTCTAGAAGTGGCCTTCAATATTTTAAAAGTTTCTCATGTTTCTCTGAGAGACAACAAAAGTGCAAACAAGTCCTGTGGCATGCCTCAGCTAGTTTCTTAATTTTTATATTGTTTGAAGTATATAAGAATAATAATTAGCGGAGCGTGAAAAGGCACCTGATGAGGATGAGGACGACAAGCTGAGTGCCACCATTGTCAATGGTACATACGTGCTTACAATGGTGAACCTCTTTTCTAAGACCTTGCCTTTAGCTTACAATAATAAAATGACAGTAATAATAAGAGACTCATAAATCGGTTACCCGGTGCTGGCGTGGGTTTCAAAAGCTGCAGGTGTATGACTTTCTCCTCGCTCCTGCCCCTGGAGTTGCTCGAGTATGTCACTGCAGTCACATTCTCTTTACCTTCCAGCTCTGGAAGGTTGAAGTTACCGGCAGCATCGGACACATTGGTCTTCAATGTCCCGTCTTTGTCATAGATCTCTAGGTGAATAGTTTGAGGTCTCCCGCCATCCCAAGCTGTGGAATATTTTATATTCTATAATGATGGTACACACAAACATTCTTAGTAAATAAAAAAAGGATATCTCCGTACAAAAGCGGGCTTGATTCAATGTTGACTTTTCTTTCAGAAAATCTTTGAAAGAGCAGACTAGGAATGTTTTATTCAAAAGTAAGCCTAATAGTGTAAAGTAACAGAAAGGACTCTGAAGGAATCATTCGTAGTAGGGGTTTTCTGCACAGATAAAAGCTAATTCTCGTAATAAACATATCTAATATAAATATCTCAAATATCAAAATCGATCTAATAGTGTTGAAGTTTGGGATATTGATTGAGGTTAAATCGAGATTGAATTTAAAATTTTTTTTTTAATACAAATCCACATATATTTCTAGTAGGGAATAAGCACTCACATTTTCCACACTGTACTCTCCAAGCGCCAGGATTGTATCGACTCACATAACAATTGGGGGCCCGTGGAGGGCCTCCGCGTACGACGTTGAAGTAGCAGGGGCGCCTTTGCTCTCCGAACAAGTTGGTAGCCCGGCACAGGAGCACCCCCATGTCAGCCTCGCGGGGCACCCATTTCAGCGTGGAAATGTACCGGTTAGCATAGCCGGGAATCCTCTGCAATAACACATAAGTATCTTGACGTACTGGATCTTAACACCTAGGTACTTACGTACCTTCCTGTTGACTGATTATTCTGATATTTGCTACACACCCCTAGTTCGGACTATAATACAATTTAAATCATTAAAACATTACACACACCCGCAACATCAGAGGAGTCACAAGAGCGTTGCCTTCCTTTTAAAAGAGAGTACGCTCTTTTCTTGAAGGTTTGAAGGTCGTATTGGTTCAGAAATACCGCTGGTGACAGTTCATTCCACAGTTTAGTCGTGCGAGGCAGAATGTTTCTCGAGAAACGCACAGTTGTGGA
The DNA here is from genome assembly GCA_914829495.1 of Eilema sororculum. Classification (NCBI taxonomy): domain Eukaryota; kingdom Metazoa; phylum Arthropoda; class Insecta; order Lepidoptera; family Erebidae; genus Eilema; species Eilema sororculum. Next base: position 42,954,385 of record OU618532.1, on the reverse strand, counting down.
CCGCCAGCTGTCCAGATGGTGAGTGTGGAACTGCTGTCGTGTGGAACGATGGCGGAAAGAGGCCGCCGCCTTCGGATCAATCCGAACAATTCCTCGGAGCACTTCCCTTATTATAGGCGATGGAAGATGCTATCTACTCTTAATACCTTGGTATTATAAGGTAAGTATATCACCAAGGTAAGTATATCGTACGGTGTGAGAATTATTATTTAGTTTAGATTTAGAAGCATGATAAATTGGAAAACAAATTATTATAATTATGTTCCTACTCTGTCGCATTGGGTTCGCCTGTTATGACATAGTGTGTAAGAAAAATAAATAAATAAATAAATAAATAAATAAATATCTGATGCTGACCGTAGGTATTTAAATTGTTTTGATGTGTTCAGTTAATCGCGACCACTGTACTGGATTGTGATTGGTTGACGTGACTGGAGATCGACCAATAACACTTTCTATCAAGGTCGTTCGCAGCCACCCAACGCAAATATAATTAATTCCTCTGGCGGAAATATAGTTTAGTCATGTACTCACACTGCCGCTGGTGTACAGAGTTTGCGAGTCAGCAAAAGTCCAGCTGAACCGTAGTGGTTCTGGTACGCTCTCAGCGATACACGTGGCTGTCTCCACTTCCCCGGGAACGGCTGCCACTCTCTCCTCCATACCAACGACGCACATGGGTCGAACTGGTAAATGCAAGATATTAGAAGATACCTGAACTTGTTTAGGTAGGCAGGTATTGGTCGAGAGGGTGCTTAGTCTGGAATCTCCATGCAGTGCGCCCTGGAGATCCATCTTGGCATTTTTGGTATGACAATGTTTGAAAATTAGCTGAATCGTGGTCCAAGTATAGGTTGATGAAGTCCCGTAGATGGAGCTGCGTTCAACAGCTGGTAGGTATCCGTGCTATCCTCAAAAGAGAAATTTTAGGCCCAAGATATATTTCCTGAGGTTTCTGTCTGTCTGTTAGCTTTTATGTCTAAACCACTTAACCGATTTCTATGAAATTTGGTATAGGGGTAGATTAGACCTTGAGAAAGGACATATGCTACGTTTGATCGCGATAATCTATAGTAAAATATGAGTACTCACAGCCAACGTTGAGGGTCACTCGATCTTCGAACACCGCGATGGGCATTTGAGAGTTGTGGGCCCTGCACACGAGCTCGTTCCGGTTGTTGTTTATAGATGGTGACAGGGTCAGAGAGGACACTGTGTAGTTCCCGTCGTGAAGCTCCTAGGGGAAAAACGACTGGTGTTTATAATTACTACACACAAACATGCTTTTAATCATTAAGTATTACCACAGCAAGTTCAACGAATCAAATATTGCTTTATATTCCAAGATCCCTGTGCTGCCAGACATCACGTATTTTGAGTAGTGTTAGTATGTACATACAATGATCGCAAGCCTATCTGCAACGCATGGTTCCTGGCAGAGAAGGATTTGGGCCACCCCATCTCTTCCCATGCGGTGCCGTACAAGGCGACTAAGGGATAGGGCTGTTTTTTTTTATACCACTTAGGTTACAAGCACTGTTTAACATCAGATAGATATATACAGCCCAGACTCAGCTTCAGTATAGGCTCGAGTCAACAACAGTGCCCGGAATATGGCAATAGGCTCACCCCCTATTACATGGGACCGAGTACAGTTATTGCTGAAATGTGGGTGTTAATTCACCCACATAAAGGCGTGTTTATGTGTATTGAGGTGCTAGCACCCACATTTCGACAATTTATGTTTAGGGCCCAATGTAATAGGTGGCGAGCCTACTGCATTGGGTGCTATAGCACGTCTGCTTACCCCTTCGGGGAATACAGGCGTGAGTTTATGTTATGTTATATGTATTGAAAAAGCCATATATACCACTAGCAACCACCTACCTTGTGAACGTTAGGTCTTAACATGGTGCCTCCAAGGTGCCAGGTCACGGTCGGTGGCGGCACGCATCCCACCACCACGCAGTCCACCACCCTTGGATGGCCAGTCTCGAAGTCATAGTTGTTGTTCAGCCGGATTTCCACACTCAGGGGTGCCACTGGTGAAGAAATAGCCCTTGTCTTAAGGTCTTCCCTTAGGATATTTCAGAGCCCTGCGATTGTGAGACCCAACCTCTGTCCAGGTCACATTTGCTCTCCTGCTCATTGTGCTCCTTCACCTGTACTACCAATGACCTTAGTAGACTAACAGAAGACGCTGTTGCTGTAGCCAAGTTTTGCGCCGATAAAATTTAAAGGTCTAGTCACTGGCATTGTCCTACGTGAGCATCAAATGCGACGCGTTTCGACGCCATGCGTAAATATCAAATGGTCGTTCTTCTTTCCAGTGTCCTGCGTAGTGTCACGTGAAAATGTCACTTGAAGTATGGAACGTAATGTCAGTAATGTCTCGCGTGGCATCGCGTGCGTGCGCTGTCGCGTTTGTCGCTCACGTAGGACAACGGGTATATGATCTAGCCACTAACTCGACTCGAAAAGGAAGGACACTTCTTAATCAATGATTATGTCTGTACTCTAAAAAGGAGTGTTAATGCTCAATTAACACCATTGTCCCTGAAGAGCTGCGTCTAGAAGCAGGTACACGTGCTGATTGTCGGAAGACGCTCTTACTTTTCTCTCTGGTTCGGGGGACAAAAGGTGCCTTATAAAGGCTAGATGAACCAAACCAATATAAAAAGAAAGGAGCAGCAAGCGAGAGGACCCCAGTAACTATTAGATAATCTGTACCCAGAGCTCCAAGGTGTAAGTTTTGCATGCAAACGGGATTATAACATTTGGATAGATTTTCACATTAATTGCGAAATGTACAGTGGGTGCTACGGCGTAGCACTCGAGGGCTACGCACAAACTACGAGTATAACAAATACTAGCATTTAGGCTACACAAGTGTCGAGTGAAATGGCGCTCATTGGGAGAGGCCTATGTCTTATATATCTCCATGATTATATCTCTTGTTCAACCAATTGAGACCATACAAACGTACACTTTTAAGTTTAGTTAAGACTTTTTAAATAAAAAGGACGCATTTAAAGTTTTTGAACAACGTTTGAGGCCTGACTTGCGACTTACAAAATATGTAACTTACGGTACATTTTGATGACCACGTCAGCGATGAGAGGCTCGGACACGTCGGCGTTCTTGGCTAGACACTCGTAGTGCGCGTTCAGCTCGTCTCGCGTAACGTTCGGCACGTGCACGACAGCGCGCTGCACGCCGGGGCGGAGGGGCCGCGCGCGCTCCACAATCACACCGTTGCGCTGCCAGTACACCGCCGTGCCTGGCTTACCTGGTCAAACGTGTCGCTTGAGACATACATCTTGGATTTAAAATGTTCTTAAGCATCAAATGTGTTTCTTGGTTGTAATTTGAAGATAGCACGGGGTGCTGTGGACGAGCTCAAGCTTCTTTTTTTTTTAAAGCGAGAATGAAAGACTAATTATATAGTTTGTAAATTAAATATATTTGCGAACATTAGGGAGTCCAAAATTACTGGTATTTTGTTTTCCACCCATATGCCCGATGTTGCATGATCGAAGCTTCCACATACTGCCAAAATATGTACAACCAAAACGTTAAATAGTTTTACAAGACGTAAAGTGTAAATATGTACTTACTGTCATCGACTACACAGATAAGGTTAAGATCAGATCCGAGGGTGATTGGTTTCATGAGACCCTTTATGATTTCTTCTTTGTTTTCATCGTATATCCGTGGCATGCCAGGAGAGTCTGGAATGAAAGTGACGTTTTAGTTTCCACCAGCCTCCCAGTAGTAAATATAGATTTTTGATACATTTATGGGATTGAAATGTCATAAACTTGAAATCGTGTGAACCCCACACATTCATCATTCTTAAGCTAATGACTATTAACAGTCAGGACCACCTTCTAATGTAGCCTCCGAAAGGGAAGCGCTCAGATGAAATATCACAAAACGGCCACTCGTCCAAATGGCCGCACAAAAGTAATAAAATTAAAAATTTTGAAAACCCACGACGTATAAAAAATAATTCAAAAAATGTTTACTGCAGCGCCCCCTAGTGGGTTGTCACTGTAACACCTATCTAAGAACATGCACCAATCAAACTCAAACCAATAATTGGAAACTGCATTCAAATCGGAGTAGTATTTTTGGAGAAAATTTGCAACTTTGATTTGCATTAAAAATGCTTGCTGTAGCGCCCCCTGTTGAGTTGCCATTGTAACACCTATCTAAGAACATGCACCAATTAAAGCCGAGCCCAAAACTGAAAACTGCATCAAAATTGGATTGGTAGTTTCAGAGAAAATGGCAATACGGATTTGCACAAACAAACAAACACACAAACATCCTCTCACTCCAAACGCATATACCGTCTCCGTTCCGTCGCGGGTAATAAGAAGGCATCAGGTCTACTGTTAAATCCCACGGTACTCACCAACCAGCTTGATCTCATACACGTAGTCCACGGACGGAGAAGCCTGGTAATGCACCCTGCACCGGTACCGCCCGCCGTCCTGATCACTGACCCGCTTCAGCAGCAGAGAGGTGTGATCCTCGCAGGACTCGCCATCGCAGTTCGGCAGCGGGTTCAGTATGTGGTTAGTGTTCACGGCTCTACATAATCAAATCAATGTCAGACCATATTATACACTTAACAGGAGATGCCAGGGATGGTTATGAAGAACTCGAACCGACTATAACGCATTCCTTCTGTGGTAGTAGGTTGCTAGAGATAAGGTTGAGGCCGAACATGTCTCGCACCCGCGATTCGAACTGGCCTACTTCTGCTAGGGTGACAAGCAGCTCCACCCGTCCCCCCGAGCTTGCGCTCATGGAGTATTGGGGTGAATTTCAACAAGTCCATTAAAATCTTCATTTCCGTGGATTTTTTTACCTTAAGTGTTATAATAAAAAAACATAGCGTTAATTAAAGGTTTTGATACTATATGTATTCTTGCTTAATATCTAGCAGATAACTAAAAAAACTAACGAGATATACAAGATTAAAAATTACATGCCACGGCGATGAAACATGCGTGTACGGCAATGAAACAAGCGTCCACGGCAATGAAAGAATTATGCCAAGGGAATGAAAGAATCAACCACAGAAATGAAAATCCATATAGAACATAATATTTTACATACCTACTTACATGCAATAAATTTATACAAATTTCATAGGTTAAAAATCTGCAAAAGGAGTAGGTACAATTAAACAAATATATAATAGAATCAAAGTTGTCCGATCATTTATTTAAATTCAGTCACACAAAAAAAAATTAACAATACAATAATATGTAAGTAAGTTTTCGAATCCTGTAATGTCAGTATTCGGTGCTACCTTTTTATCAGGTGATGAAGTTTATAATGCCTAATCATACTATGGCAATGAAAACATAAGTCACGGAAATGAAACATCTAGTCACAGCAATGAAACTAAATTGTTTTACAGTGCATGGCAATGATTTTTTTTTCATTGCCGTGTTTTTTTTTTCATTGCCATAGCAAATTTTGACCACGGAAACTACGGCAATGAAAGCACGGCAATGAAAAACGAGACGAAAATATAAAATAACAAAAAATCTAATAATTATTCGAAGCTTTAATCACTTAACAAAAATAAACAAGAGAAATGGCGTTCTATTGAATATTTAATCAAGAGGATAACTTATTAAATTAGAAAGTTATCCCTATCCAGGGCGATGAAAGAAAAAATGTCCAGTAACATAAAAATTGTATACTTACCTCTATGGCGCCAAAACGCAGGTACGTGTGTACGTTCTTCCGTGTCGAGCACTTAGGTGGCACCAATATGCAACGTTTAGCGCATGTAAGGGAGGACGCAAGTCGTTAGATAAAACAATATTCAAAAACATGTTTAGAACACGGCGATGAAAGGTAGTTCTGGGACAAATGTATTTTTGTTAACCATTCGTTGTATTGTTTAAATATTTGTATAAATGTATTTCGTAACAATACTTTAACTATTCACGTATCAAATAAAAATAGGTATTAATAAAAATAACCAATAGATTTTTATCAATGAGGTATTACGACACAATAGGTGACGTGTGGACAAACACGGCAATGAAAAATTTCGGTGTATTTTGTTTTTTTTTGAATTACCTATAATCCTATTTAAAAGAATATTTAGTGCTACACATACATCACTATTTCACCTAACTAGCAAAAAATATTAGAGCATTATAACTATGATTTTTAGCACCGATTTCATCGATGCCACGCAATTCTTGGTCCCGGGAAATTCACCCATTGAGAGTTCTGCCACCATATAACTGCCAGACCCGCACGAAAGGCGAAGTATTTCGTCATGTTTGTACCATATAACTTTGGTTTTTGTTCGGTAGGATAAGTCGAACCGAAGTGTCACTTTACTTCTTCCGGATAAATGTGTCACATGGAACCAATTGCCCGAAACTTCGATTCGCAACTGCGGATGTTTCATGGTAGTCTTTCAGACTGTATTTTAACAGTAAATAAACAAACGAAAAATGGCATGGGTTAGTGATGGCAAAGAGAAGTAATCAAGAAGTTCATCAAAAGAATATCACTGTTAAAAAAAACAACTAGTGCCAAGCGCGTGCTTTTTTGTAGTGGTGTTTTGTTAGGAAATTACCGCTTTATTTAGCTTTACTAACACGGTGGACAGTAAATAATGCAAAAAAAAAATAAAAAAAAAATTTTTTTTTGTCCTAATCGCTTTTATTTTTATCGATTGGTTTTATTTACTGTATACTGCATATTGTCACTCTATTGCTAATACTAACTTGTCGTCTTCGTTGGGGTACCGGTAAACCACATCACGATCGTCTTTCAGCCATAAGACGTAGGATTGGGGACCATCCAGGAACACTCTTGCGTCGCCGCAGGGCAGACGCGCGGTGCGGCCACGAATTGCACGCAGCGGGACAGCTTCTACGTAATATACAATATATTTTTTTTTTTTTGAATTATTTTTTTGTAGCATTTATTATGCTAACTTTTAAGTTCGAAAAACATTGGAAAAAATGAAATGCTCAAGTGAGACTCGAACTCACGACCTTTCCCTTACAGGGGGACTGCTCTGCCAACTGAGCTATTGAGCACCACTTGAATCATTCCAAATTTTCCTTCTCTTTATATCCGTCTATAAGGGCGACGGTGCAGCCATCTACCAACATTCTTACGAACTGTTGGTAGATGTTATAAAATTACTAACATATAGAATAAGCACAGAATAAGCACGTTGAAGTGGCAGTAGGCTAGACTCGTCTGTCGGCCGTTGGAGCAGACAAGTCCTAGAGTGGAGACCGCGAAGGCAAACGGAAGGTAGGACGCCCCCTAGTCAGATGGACTGACGACCTGAAAAAGGTGGCTAGAACAGACTGGATGAGGAAGGCGGAGAATTGGACGAAATGGTGCGCATAGGGAGAGGCTAATTTATAGATATAAGTAAAAAGCGTCGGTAGCTAAGTGGTTAAGGAGTCGGCCTTACGATCGAAAGGTCCCGGGTTTGAATCCTGGCCATTACACTACCGAAGTGAACCCACTCCTAACACAAGTAATTTAGCTTAGCTGGAGGCGTTAGAGAGAATATTAGTAATTTCGGTTCTAATATTCCTTAAAAAAAAAGAAGAAGAGTTAACGAAAGATGTTTGCCTGGATCGTACATAAAACTCCTTGCTATGGTATATCCAAGCATCTATAGGGTTCTTCTAGAACAGTAGTTCTTACTCGGTGGTCCGCGGACCATGTAAACATAAGTACATAGTAACATTATAGGTACATATCTACAATCGGTAGACACATCGCGATAGCGTGTGTGGCATGAGTCCTTTGAAATTTATTGTTACTGAAGTAACTGGACCAGTATTAGCATAGTATTAGTAAAGTAATTATATAGTTGATTCGCTAATCACCCCCAAACCAATATAGGATCACGGCTCAAAGCATGGCTCGTATCAGTTAATGTCTGACAAGAAATCAACTGATGACAGGCAGACAGCAAACTTATTTTTATAACGAAACTAGCTGACCCGGCGAACGTCGTACCGCCAATTTTTTCCACTCGCGAGGTGTTCGATCCCGATCCCGCTGCACTCTCTACTATATTAGGCATGTATTATACATATGAACCTTCCTCTTGAATTACTCTATCTATTAAAAGAAACCGCATCAAAATCTGTAGCGTAATTTTGAAGATTTAAGCTTACATAGGGACATAGGGACGCGGGAAACGACTTTGCTTTATACTATGCCTAGTGATATAAACTCACATACGAGACAACATTTCACCCTTAATTTTATATGTATACTAGCTGTCCCGGCGAACTTCGTACCGCCAATTTTTTGCTGCCCTCGTGGCGTCAGATCCCGTTCCCGCTGCACCATTTAGGGGGATGCAAAATAGATGTTGGCCGATTCTCAGACCTACTCAATATGCTCACAAAATTTCATCAAAATCGGTCAAGCCGTTTTGGAGGAGTATGGCAACGAAAACTGTGACACGAGAATTTTATGTATTAGATTTATATGTGTATTGAATAACACACTTGTACTTTTCCACTGAGTTTAATTTATCTCAGTTCTAGACCTTTGGGAATGCCGTAAGGCGAAACCGGTCAGGTCTAGAAATAAAGTCAGTGGAAAAGTACAAGTGTGTTATTCAATATGTGTAGCAGATTCCACCAAGCGCCATCAATCTCCAATATAAACAGTCTATATTTATATGTATTTATAAAGATGATATTGCAATCCGTACGATATTATAAATGCGAAAGCAACTCTGTCTGTGCCGTATGTGTTCCCAGTGGTGTAGAAAAGGGTCACTCAATCTCTTCCTGACGATGACATAGAAGGCAAATAAGCAATATGATTGTTCTCCATCCAACAGTAAACATAAACCATATTGGAAATCCTGCGGCCACGAACACCCTCGAGCCTTTGCAGATGCGTGGAGATGTTGCTTCTTTGGCAGTATTTTACCGTCTCTACCATGATGAATGTTTTCATGAGCTCTTCCAATTTGTCCCACCCTCTCCTTTCCTTCACAGAACCCGCATACGGTGCAGAATATTCCTTATAGAACCAAGAGGTTCGGTGACTGTTTCCTCTGCCGCACCATTAAGACCTGGAACTCCCTGCCAGCTCACGTGTTTCCTTCTTCCTACAGTCCCGGGTCTTTTAAGCGGGATGTGAAAAGGCACCTGATGAGGCCGTCGAACTGCTGTACATGTTTATAATGGTGATACACTTTCCGAGACTTTGCCTTTAGCTTACCATCAGGCGAGGTGAAGTCAAATTGATGTGTCCTTTTATGTAAAAAAAGCTCAGGTCTAAGTCTTGACGGCAACAGGCTCGCCCCCAATTGCGTGGGACCGAAAATCATATATGACGAAATGTGCGTGTTTATACACCTCCGCCTACCCCTTTGGAAATTTACAGGCGTGATTATATGTCTGTCTGTATGTTAGACTTTCACGCCTAAACCACTGAACCGATTTTGATGTATAGGGGCAGATTAGACGTTGAGAAAGGACAGGACAAGGCTATGTTTGGTCGCGATAACCAACATCCACGTGGGCGAAGCCACGGGCAAAAGCATAAACATAATATACTACATATTTCATTTATTGATGAATACTTTATTTGACTCCAACTTTATCGATATAACCCATAAATTTAGAAAGGAGATGTCCACTTTTTGTATGGACGTTGGTTTTTTTATTCCTAATAAAATCCAATTATGTAGTAGCTAAAATTAGGAATCGGGAAGTAGTAAAATAATAATTTTTGAGTCCTGCATTTAAGAGAAAAACTAAAAGTTATTTTATGTTAGTAGTTATATAATTTAATTTGCAATACAATTTTTTTAATAGCAATTATCGTTGTGAACTGTCATAACTGTCACTTTTTCGTCTCTTCGATGTTTACACGTATTCCCTGGTTTCGTTTATATTTCCACATAATGTGACTACTGAGCTCATCATAACGGATTCTTGGGTTGTGCACATGAAAGTACTAAATAGTGCACTTTATTCATATATAAATCAAAAGTAGGTGACGCTTTTTGTCGCATATTTTCAGAAATCTCACCCTCATAGCATACTCAAATTAAAATAGAAAATCAAACAAAACAGTCCACAAAAGTATCAAAAAGAACTGTCATATCATCTAACTGTCACGCGTGGGTGATGCATCGGTAAACCATTTGTCAAACTTATTATTTTGTGTTGGGCACCGGCAGCAAAAATTTTCTTCATATTCAGCCTAACAATATACCATAATAAAAACGATGTTTTCTCAAAAATGCAGGATCTTAAAAATTCATTTTATATATTACTAGCTTTTGCCCGCGGCTCCGCCCGCATGGAAGTCGGTTATCGCGACCAAACATAGCCTATGTCCTTTCTCATGGTCTAATCTACCCCTATACCAAATTTCATCAAAATCGGTTCAGTGGTTTAGGCGTGAAAGCGTAACATACAGACAGACAGACAGAGTTACTTTCACATTTGTAATATTAGTATGGATTATAATATTAGTCATTTGTAACACTATCCAAAAATATTTGGTTTATTGCTAATGGATTTTGGTGTTGCCCACGTCCAAAGGTATAGTTACCACATTCAATCAGGCCCTCGATTCTACTAAAGCTAAACTATTGTCAAACCACAGAGATTGCAAAAAGCGGCATTAAAGTTTAGACTTTATTTCTATACACTAAGGTCCAAAATTAAATGACAAAAGTTTCATTACACTCTTTTATTCACTCTGCTAACAGTTATTTAATACTGAACTTTAAATGCATCGCTTTAAAGTTTATAATGTATTGCCGCTTTTTCCAATCTCAGTGGCTTGACAATAGTTTTGCTTTAGTAGAATCGAGGCCCAGATGGGCCGTGCGCCAGTCTGATGGAAAGTGTAAATATAAACAGCAATCACGTATTTCATTCTCAAAAGTCTCTTTAACAAGGCTCGAATTTCTTCGTCTAAAATGTATAAATTATAATAAAATAAATAAATAAATATTCCACAACATCTACACAACGCTATCCAGACCCATAGTAAGCTTTTATAGCTTGTGTTATGGAATCTAGAATGCGGATAAACATACTTATATACTTTTTTTTTGTAAATACATACATATTATACATAGAAACACCCAGACCAATGCAAATAGCCGTATTCATGCATACAAATATTTGCACTGAGCGGGAATCGAACCCGCGCCTCCTAGGCTGTAATTGATATTGTATATGAATGAAAATTTTATAGCATTTATTAAGCTAACTTTTAAATTCGAAATACGAGTACATTTGAAGTGATTCAGGTGTGGCTCAATAGCTCAGTTGGAAGAGCATTCCCCCTGTAAGGGAAAGGTCGTGGGTTGAGTTCTTCCCACTTGAGTTCTTCTTTTTCCCGATGTATTTCGAATTTAATAGCATAATAAGTACGTACTATAAAAATTTCATTCAAATATTTGGGCGAGTCATCAAAAATCAATGTTTTAAAATGGTTGAAAAATCATTCATTGGTTCCAACAGTTCGTAAGAAAGTTGGTAGATGGCTCCACCGTCGCCCTTAAAGACGAATATAAAGAGAAGGGAAAGGATACCTATATCAAATGAAAGGTTTCAATAAGTGTATTACTTTTTTGTATGGATATAAATCTGTATCTCATGCAGGGTATTTCTGTTCCTGGATGGTAAAAGTTATGGTGGTTTTAGTTATTACTATAAATCACTTTAACTCAAAGACGTATCAAATATCATCTTCTATAATATAAAAATGAATCGCTAAATGTGTTGGTAAGCGCATAACTCAACAACGCCTGGACCAATTTGACCAATTCTTTTTTTTAATGTTCGTTGAAATTCAAGGATGGTTTTTACGGCTATAATAAATCGAATAATTGCCGGGAACCGACATCCACGCAGGCGGAGCCGCAGACAAAAGCTAGTTATTAATAAAATTCCATTTTTGAATTACTTGACCCGTCTGCGGACACGCTCGTTGGCCAGCTGGGGTATTTATGTCGGACTCCGACCGACTAAAACAACTGTCAATTAATAAGTGTCAATTAATTGGTTATACCGCGTAGAGGTGGTAGAGGTTCTAGACCAAGTACACTTGGGTCAGCCGGGGTGCGAGGGGGAAAAAAGACCAAGTACACTAAATTACTTGTACCTCACGTAGTTACCTAAGAAAGTTACATTCTAAACTGACAAAGGAGTTCATTTATTTAGTAGCAAGTCATTTATTAAGTTAAATTCATTTTTGATAAGGTATCTGATGGCTCCTTGAGTAGGCAAAAGTGCAGTGTCTGTTACTTAGCCTTGAATTTGTAAGTTATCATTTTATGAACTTCCTTTTTGCGGCTACACACGATCAGTTGGGAGTCGACAGTATCCCATAGTATGATTGCCTGTCGGCAATGGTCCGATATCGGGATTGACGACCATTTTTGATTGTAGTCTTACCTCGTAGTCTTACCAGTTGGACTACTGGGAATTTCCTTCCCAATAGATTTACTAGTAAGAACAATGGGAATTTTTTGCGCAGTAGACTTACCAGTAAAACAATATTCCCAATGGTCCTACTCTTACATATGAGTCTACACAGACTTAGGTTATTGATAGACAACCTACATAGTGAACTTGAATCTATGACCCAAGATAAAAAATTTGCTTGATAGACATCTTGTCACATAATTATTATAAACTACAATCGAGTAATAGAAGAATACTTGCAATACAAACAACTGCACATTTTTAGGAAGCCAGCAGTAGCAGTTACCCGCGGATCCACCTGCCCAGATTAATCCACCCCGTATAAATCCGGTCGTCTGGAGAGCATTCCGCTGGACATGATTTGTCAGGCAGTTCGGAGCTGGGAGTTCATTCCACAGCTTGAGCATGCGTGAGATGAAGTTCCTTTCATACTCCGCGATGCGCACCGTATCCAGTCGCAATGTGTGAAGATGAATTCTCTGCCTATGGCGAGCTAGAATGTAGCAGTGGACATCATGTCAAACAATTCATCTGAGCACAAACCATTGTACATACGTTAGAACACACCCAGCGAGGCCAAGTCCCTCCTGAGGCTGAGAGGTGACACATCGCCTGCGAGTATATGGGGCCAACAAGCTTCAACGCCCGTCGTTGCACTGAGTCGAAGGGATCAAGCTGGTATGCAGATGCCCCGGCAAAAATGGCAGCGCCTGTCTCACACAAGGGACACTTTATTTTATTCTTTCACTTGCTTTGGAACTTATGTAACTATCTTTTAAAAGACTTTAGTTCAACTTCTGTGGGCAAAGCCATAGGATCCTTTTTAGCTAGAATTTAGTATACCCTTCGATCATTCGACAGTATTTGGAATCAGTTAACATTTGAAAACACTTTTTTTTTTATAAAAGGACACGTTAATTTAACTTCACTTCACCTGATGGTAAGCTAAAAGCGAAATCTGTCGATACTGCGAATATTTTGTGTCCCCGCTCTAGTCTCAATTTAAGAGAGTGAGAGTGAGAGAGATAATACTTATATGTAATGTCAACCTTTTGTGTCGCAGTTACAGTTTTAATTAATTTTCATGAATTTGTACTGACATCTGTTGTGGAATAGCTGAATTTTTTCGTAAATTGAAGCACGTTTTATTCAGAAACGAGATGTCATAAATCACTTTTTTATTCATATTAAAGTAATCTCTAATACCAAAATAATAAGGTGTGTTTTCGTCTTGCAATGTGTTTATTTTAGGCTAATTTGGTGTTAAAGATATACGACCAATCAAAAGAATTGTTTACTAGTAGTGCAACGTATTATTATTATCTGGTTGTATGTGTGAGTTTTGGCGACATCGGTTCCGCTACTGAATCTGTCGTATCACTACTCCGTCCATTATATTTATTGTATTTTAGACAGCTCACTGACAGTGGTCGGTATAACTTTGTTCTAGCGTCAACACCTGAAAATCCTAACAAAAATTTGGCGCCAATACGTCATTTTTCATTGACAACGTCACGTCAGCCAGTAAGCAATTTTAGGGATGTAGTTAGTCTATCGACTGTATTTTTATTATAGTAACTAAAATTTGTCACTATCGATATCGACTACAGAAAATAATTCTTCTAAAAAATATTACATAACTGGCGGTTTTTAACCGATTTCTAAACAACAATTCAGATGTTTATAATTTTTAATATTTGTATGATTTTTACGGAAAATTATTTTTGTAACTTCGTCATATGTAGACGGATTGTCAGAATTCTTTTTTATTTAAAAGAAGTTCATTCCAAAATGGTCTCATTTAAATTGCATAAAGATCTGATGATGGGTTTCAGAGACAGACCACGGAATTCTTCAATAAATACCAGGAAATCAGCATGTTGGAATATTATTCTAAAAGTCAGTTGTTTTGTTTTGGAGATTAGCGTGTGCGTTATGGCCCACAATCCTTTTCTATTACATTTGTAAATTGTAGGTATAGACACGAAATATCTACTGCTTTATTATTATGTACAGAAAGATAATAGATAATAATTCCACATGAAATCATATATTTATCATAATATTTTCATTTATCGATTAATAATTTTTTTAATCGAGGTTTTTAACGTTGTCAATATTTTAAATTTTCATGCAATCACTACTTCCATCTGTCTAAAATACAATAATATGATGGACGGGGTATAGTTTTTTCTGTTCTGTGGTCTAGACGGCTTCGTTGACAGACTGTATGTAGTATGAATCGTTTTGTTTCTTCTTAAAAATAAGGTAATGTTTCCTTTGTGTGATATTCGCTATTGCCAGTATTTAGGTACTTTTACATTCAATAATATTTTTTACTTACGCCCTTATAACTTTGGACCTGCACGAATTTCTGATAGAAAAACTTTCATTTTTACTTATAAATATACTACGTGAATTGTATACACTCTTGTTACAAGGGTTAGGACGCAACTCATACAAAAGTGCCCATTCTCCTTTGAGGAATGACTCAATAGCTCAGTTGGAAGAACATTCCCCCTGTAAGGGAAAGGTCGTGGGTTCAAGTCCCACTTGAGTTCTTTCTTTTCCCGATGTATTTCGAATTGATATTGTATTATTACATTTATTCTCGAAAGGTAAAATTGTGAAAAAATTAGCTCGTCATTGCTCGCCTTTTACTGCTTTTTTGGTTGGCAGTTCGTGCACATGGTGAACTTTTTGTAGTTTGTTCACGAAGATTGCCGATAATTATGACAAAGTGAGCGAGTGATACGTACCGGCATCGGGATTTGAATTATTTTCTTGTAAATGTACGCCGTTGAAGAGAATCAAGAGTGCTGTGTAGAAGAGCAGCCACCGCGATATCAGCATCTGCGAAATAAACAAAGAACTAAGTAGAAGATCCCATCCTAGCGTTAATCCCAGACGCAGCTTTCGGCTAGGAGTCTAGTGTCCGCTATAATGCGGATTTGGCTGAACATCGATATTTTCTGTGAAGCCCCCTGAACTTCACAACCCAAAGGCGGTATCGAAGCATTGCAACTAGACCAGTTGTAGGAATTTTGAGGACTCCAACTACCCGTAACGACTGCCATATTTGTTCGTATGGCAACCGGGACCGACGGCTTAGCGAGCTCTCCGAGACACGACCAGACCAATGCAAATACCTATATTCATGAATACAAATATTTGAACTGAGCAGGGATCGAATCGAACCCTCATGCGAAGCGGCCGCGTTTACTACCGCTACTTCACGGGGCTGTCTGACAAAATAACTAACTATTAAAATAATGTTGCTGGAAATTTTGATACAGATGTATAAAACTGCACTTAGAATGTGTCTATGTCCAGTAGACTGCGGAGGACTAATTGATTGATAGATTGTATAAAACTGGTATTCAATACAGGTAGGCAAAATATGAAGGGGTAACAATATCGAACTACAAAATATGAGACTTCACTGCCGATATGGAACTGATGAATTAATTTTAAATGCCCAGATGGAATTAGTTAATAATGAAATATCTATAGGCCATTTCATGGAGAAATTACGTTACTTAAATACTTTTCTTTTTTTTTACTGGTAAATATTATGTCTAATATATAAAATTCTCGTGTCACAGTTTTCGTTGCCATACTCCTCCGAAACGGCTTGACCGATTTTGATGAAATTTTTTGTGCTTATCCGGTATCTATGATAATCGGCCAACATCTATTTTTCATCCCCCTAAATGGTGCAGCGGGAACGGGATCTGACGCGGATCGCGGGGCGGGAAAAAATTGGCGGTACGAAGTTCGCCGGGACAGCTAGTAGTTCCTAATATATAAAATTCTCGTGTCACAGTTTTCGTTGCCATACTCCTCCGAAACGGCTCGACCGATTTTGATGAAATTTTTTGTGCTTATCCGGTATCTATGATAATCGGCCAACATCTATTTTTCATCCCCCTAAATGGTGCAGCGGGAACGGGATCTGACGCGGATCGCGGGGCGGGAAAAAAATTGGCGGTACGAAGTTCGCCGGGACAGCTTGTAGTTCAATAAAAACTAGTTTATACCTTAATATAGTTATATGTTATTTATTATATTATAACATCTGCACGAAATTATACTTACTAGGGGTTGGAGCATATAAGGACCTTTTAGTACCCCGTGCTTCACCCAGGTGGAGATCCTAGGTGAAGCACGGTGCTGCACCCAAAATTTCCTTGGTAAGAAGTAGAAGATATATGGGGCTAAAATATCAGGGTATAATAATTTAAAGGGTCTAATACAATTTTACTTCCAAGCAGAGGTTGAATCTGTAGGTGACAACCCCGTGACCACGCAATGACACTACCAGTAATGTCAAAGGAATAGATTTTTTTTTTTCTTTTTTGAAAAGAATATTAGAACCGAAGTTACTAATATTCCCTCTAACCCCTCCAACTAAGCTAAGTTGCTTGTGTTTGGAGTGGGTTCACGTCGGTAGTGTAATGGCCAGGATTCGAACCCGGGACCTCTCGATCGTAAGGCCGACTCCTTAACCACTAAGCTACCGACGCTTGACACATTACCCTTGACACGAATTGGTACACCTACTGATTATCAGACAAGGCTGAAGTGCATGAATTTTTGGCGTTGGAGGGTCAGATGGCAGTCGCAAATGAAACAAATAATGGAGTTGTAAGGATGAGAGACTTTAACCTGCTAATATTACGCAGTGTCATTCTACTGCCTAGTCAATTTAGTTACTTTTTAATAAACGTCAAAACGAAAGTGAGAAGGTAACTTGTATGAAAAAAGATTTAGTGACGTCATAAAATTTAATAGTCAAATCAGTTACTATTATAGGTTAGGTGGATGATTATAAATAAATAAAACTATAAAATAAGAACCGAAGCAATTTTTACCGCTCTTTTACCATTCCTAATTTGATAAGCTCGGTTAGATCATTTATTTTAACTATTCCCGGTAAAGTATAATAGTATAGGGCTATCCGATGTCTTCCTGTGGGTGTGAGGGATAGGGCTGTTGTTCATCTGACAGTAAACACACAACCCATGTCAAAGAGCCCGCTCGAAGGCAATAGTCTCGCCCCCTGTCACGACGGTCCTACAGTCGTTGTTGTGGATGTTATTACCCCTGTCTACACCTTCGCACTGTGATCACCAGGATCCCCTAATCCGATCCCCCAGGGGATCCCAGTGAACTCGTCGGTTCACCAGAATCCCTTTGAAATAAATTTTATAAAGATGTTATTACACACACTGAATCGATCATAATATATGTAACTAACTCAATGGAATCGATCATAAAAATTGATAGAAAAATGATTTATTTTTTTAATTAATTGCATCTCAAATAAATAACTTTTACCCGAAACAAATAACAATGGATATGAAACAAGCGGCTGTTAATGCTTTCAAGAAAAATTTCCCTGATGACCAAAAGCACATATGAACATTTTGCTTTGTAGACGACCCAATCAAAATCCAAAATTTACAACCCAAATAAATTTTTCAATGTCTAGGTATTTCAATGAAAGTGAATATAAAAATGGGTTCATAAAAGACCCGAGAGTGTAGAATTAACAACTCGCTCTCGCGTTTTATAAATACCTACCAGTGCCTACTCGTTATGAGTCATTTTTTAACAACAAACTTCCCGAAATGCGATATTGGTCCCGATTCTGATGTTTCAAATCTGTTTAAACTAGATTGGCGAAGCTATTTCATTTAGTCACAGAATAAATTAGTTTAGTCCTCATAAAGTATAGTGTATACTTTTTACACAGAGTTTCTAAAAAAATGCATCGCAAAAATTTGCTTGAAATACGCATTATTTGTGGGTATGCTAGGTCAATACAGTTCTTTAAACTGTCAATATGTGTATACTATGGGAAGGCAAAATCGAAGTTCAGCCAAATCCGCAGTTAGACTGGTAAAGCGGACCCCAGACTCCAAGCTGAACACTCCGGATGCGACTGGGATTAACGCACAGATGAAGAAGATGTGTTGTTATGGGAGGTTTGTTGTATTATGTGGACTTGCACCAAAGTAGTAGAATTTATTACTCCACTTTAATGTACAAATGTATCTATAGAGTTTGTATTAGAGATGGGCCGAATACTCGGTTGATACTCGGTACTCGGCGTACTCGGCGGGTTTTTTGATACTCGGTACTCGGCCGAAAACTCGGATTGAATGCCGAGTATACTTTGTTTAAGAAAAGCAATATATTTAGGTATTAAATATAATTAAAATAACAGTGTTAATCAAACATTCAAATTTTAAAGTATTTATTAAAGTAAATGACTCGAAAAGGGTTTGCAGTATTTTCATTGCATTCGATTGTGACGACAAAGTTGATGCTACTGGCTCAAGATTTTGAACTATTTTCCGCAAAGTTAATTTTCCGAATCTTTTAACTCTTCTGTGCGTTTTATTCTAACATGGTTTAACATTGCCGTCATAGAAGCCTTTATTCCAACACCACTACGTGAATTTGATTGCATAAAGTACATTTCACTTTTGCTTTATCTTCTACAATCTCGTCTTAAAATGCCGCCGCCGGCCTCTAGACCGTCGTGAACCTTCGTCTTCATCATAGCGTTAACCTCAGTCGCATCCGAAGCTTTTTTACTTTTTTGGCTGAACTTCGATATTTCCTGTGAAGCCACTGCCATCTGACCTCCACAACCCAGAGGCGATATCTAAGCATTGCAGTCAAACCAACCAACCGTCGTGAACCTGTTAGTATTTATTTACGCGCGCCAAATGGGAATTTGATTGAACCGAGTTACTCGGCCAAGTATTCATTTAAAAAAAAATTGAGCCAAGTAAAACTCGGTACTCGTTACTCGGCAAAAGTGTTACTCGGCGCATCTCTAGTTTGTATATAGTATAAGAGTGAATACTAATATTTAATATAGTGAATTCCTTGATGAAGTTCCCTAACACGTGAAAGCTGCTTACGAATATATTTTAATAAAACTTAAAGGAGACTTTAAGTTGCACAAAAGCTACCTGTCCACGTCTCAAGATTATACTTATTAGTTAATTAAAACGAAAGTTGTACGATGTTCGCGAATAACTACAAGCTATACCTACTTTGAGTTTAGTAACTGTGTAGAATGCTCCTAGAATATTCCTTTCTATTGAAAGTTCATGTTCATATCATTCCTTCTAACCCCTCCAGCTAAGTTGCTTGTGCCTACACAAGGACCCAATCGGACCCGTCCTAATTGGGTTCACATCGCTAGTGTAACGGTCAGTATTCGAAACCGGGACGTCTCGACTCCTTAACCACTGAGATTGGAAGGTCAGATGACAGTCGCCCTCGACCCAAATTTATGGGACGGAACAATCAGAATCGAATTTATTATGAAATAACGGATGCAATCGGAAACAAAACACTGTTAAAATAGTACACCCAATTAACTCAATGGCAGAAGCCGTGATGTAAAGCAATTATTGAAAATAAGAACCGTTCCATTGGAAACCAAAACAATCAAAGAGCTATTTAATTGCGAGATGCCTCGATGCAACGGTGTCGATTATGTAGTGCATATAAAATTATTTCATTTGAATTCGACATTTATTTGATTCTTCAAATTCGGAATTCACTACACATATAGGTACGTCCATGTTCTTTTGGTAAGATACTTAAATTCTATAAAAAAATAACACAAAATTTTATTGGTTTGTAGTCGATTCAGACTACCGGGCTTAGCAGGGAAACAACATACATATAAATATAATCACTCCTCTATCCTTGGAGGGTTAGGCAGAGATGAATTTACCACCAATCATTGTATTCGGTCCCACGTAATATGGGGCGAGTCTATTGCCGTATTCCGGGCACTATTATTGACTCGAGGCATGCATCTGACGCTTGATTTAAAAAAAGTACTTAACTATATTCCATTCTAGTGAATTTCACTTATTTTGTGATGTAAAAAGAATTTTGATAAAGTTTTGCTCAGCAAAGTTTCAAGTAGGTACATAAATACCTATATCTATTATTTCCCGTAGAATAATACGTAACGTACGTTCGTACGTAAGTCTATTCTATGACGCAAGTATTGCAGATATATTCCATATCTGTCGCCAAAAAACTTTACCTATTATTTATTTTGCGAACAAACCCTATTATTTTTTACAAACCGATTGTAAAAACCCATGGCGAAGGAATCAATAAAAATAGATCGTCGACGATAGTCCTATTTCGAAGAATACAACCTCCTCCTTTTTTGAAGTCGGTATAAAATAGACTCTTCAATCATGACTCATAGAAGTAAACAACAATTAACACAAAACGCATAGCCATATTCAACACATGTCGCCAGCGCAAGTTGAGCCCGGGACTTTAAAAAGACCCTTTCGTTTCTAATCAAATTAGTCAGGTTAAAGAGGGGGCGTGGGGTTCAAGTTACTTTGGGGGGTTACTTGCAGTCGCGCACGCAACCAACCAAGGTATCCACCGGTGAGTCACGGGGGTTGTGTGTGTGAGCAATCGTGATCAACCAGAAAACTCCGATTTGTTGGACCCTTTTTAATGAACACGTTTTTTTAAGTACAGTCGGAATGAAAAAGATTAATGGTGGAGTAAAGGGTATTCTTCATTTGATGATGTGTTTACTAGCTTATGTCCAAACATAGAATATATGTTTATCTAGATAACTCCATATCAAATTTTATTAAAATCGCTCCAGCCGTTTAGACTTTTGAAAGAGTAACAAACATCAATCCATCCATACCTACTTACAAACTTTCGCGTTTGTAATATTCTTCTTCTTCATCTTAGCGTTAATCCCAGTTGCATTTGAAGCTTTCAGCTTGGATTCTGGGGTCCGCTTTACCAGTTTAACTGCGGATTTGGCTAAATTACGATATTTCGTGAAGCGATATCGAAGCATTGCAGTTAAACAAGTTGTTGAACTTTTGAGGGCTCTAACTCCCCGTAACGAATGCAAACATCTATTTGTATGGCAACCAAGACCGACGTCTTAACGTGCTCTCAAAGACACGATCAGACCAATGCAAATACTTACCCATAAGTATTCATGCATACAAATATGTGCAATGAGCGGGGATCGAACCCGCGCCTCTTTCGTAGCGGCCGCGTTCACTACCGCTACGCCACAGACGCTATTTATAATATTAGTAGGATTTATTTATTGTTTATGCTTTGATAACGCCAGCAAATAGAAAATGTGTTGATGTAATAACGTCGGTTTAAAAGTAAATAATAACAAATATATCGCCATAGAATCAGCAAAAAGTGGTTTTATTTCAATCTTTACGTGTCTTTTTTATGAAAGAAAGAAAGAAACAAAAGAAAGAAAACTCGTTTATTGAGAATCAGCGCAAAATAGCACACAAAATACTCAAAAAAAACTATTTAGGACAGAGAAAAAAATAAAAGATACTTATATATTTATAATCTAAGTTTAAAACTAAAACGCGAATAGAAACCGGAAGCATCAGTTTAAGCACTAGTTTATTTCTATATTAGATATATAGCAAAGAGACACATCAAAATTATTCTCCTATAGTTATGGAGTACCTAAGGACTAAGGACGGTTTCAGATTAGCGTTTTTTTCTGCGCTTTACTGCTGGTAACACGAGCGCGCTTACACGAGCGCTGCATCATGCGCTTAAAAAAGTAGAACTCGCGTAAACAGATATTTCGGCGTGTTCGCCTGAACCGGTAGTGGTGTCGTGTTAGTATCAACATTGATTCTGTCGAAGGAACATCGCTTCTGCGCCTTAAGAAGACGAAAAAGATGCTGGGTGTCACCGATAGGTACTTAGTTGCATCAAGTCTGTGACCCGGTCACTTTAATAAACTTTACCTAGAACTGCGAAGTGATTCTAAGCGATAAGCATTGACGCGCTTAAACGACCTTAGAAGAGAGTCACCACTTGTACGAGTTGGGCGTGTGCCAAAAGCGCTTCCTAAAACGCGCGTATAAAACGCTACTCTGAAACCACCCTAAAGTTCTATACGCCATTGATCGTTTCTATATATAAAATAACCGCTAGCCGGCACCAGCACATTATTGAGTTCTCAATACATTCGCCTTTATATGTATTTGCAAAAAGTAATCACCGGGGCGAGAACGCTCTAGCCTTTACACATAATATGTTGATGAAGGTCAAAGCCAAATTCAAAAATCATTTATACTGGCTATTAACACGATACTTAAAAGAGGCAGAAAATAAAAATCTCAAAGAATATTTAAGACAATGGAGCAGCGCGCTAATGACTCCGGCAGGAAATTCAGTGGGCATTTTTGGTCTATTTGCAAACTAAGGGTAACCTTAAACAACCCAGAGTTTTCTCTCTGGTACACTATGGCCACATTACCGACACGGTGAATTCTGTCCACGTTGAATTTCGTCTCGTCTCTAATCGGCGGACTGTACCTCACCCTCTCATGTAGGACGGATATCAAAGGTGACGATTACTTATGTTAGCAACTACAAAAAACAAGCTTTAAAAATGTGTGGGCGTTGATTGATTAACTGTTAATTTGAAAAGCATGAGACGCCGTTACACAATTTAAAATCTTACACTATTATCTATTCTGTGATTATGTAGTACAACTGTAAGTAAGTAGTCAGCATCAGAAAAATGTTGACCAATAAAGTATGTACACAAAATAATCTGAAAACCAAAATTTCAATGTCATATTGATAATTAGAGTACTCAAAAAGTTGTAAGTATCCAGAGTGGTCAAACTATCTTAGCAATCGGTCTTCCAGTATTATATAAGTAAGTAAAGTATTCATATCCTTTGACACAATCACGCCAGTCGATGGTATCTAGGCAAGTATAGTTTCAAAAAGATATTGTCATTTAATCGCATTTTGCTTCCCTTTTTACTCATTTAGGCATCCTTTTCACATAACTGTGGGATGACTTGGGGTCGGTCGGCTATCCAGTCTAACTGTGATGTGCTGACCTTAAATACTTTCCGTGAAGCGACTGCCATCTGACCTTCACAACCAGTTGGGAATATCACAGTTCTGTACTTTAACTAGGCGGGGTCCAACTACCCGTACATAAAGACTGATGGCTTAACGTGTTCTCTGAGTATAGCCCATATTCATGCGTACAGATATTTGCACTGAGCGGGAATGGAAACCGCGCCCCCTGAGTAGCAATCACGTTCCTTACCGCCACGCCATAGAGGCGTTCTATAGTCTCAAAAATATATTTTTGTAATTGTTGACAAATTAACCACGAAATTTCAACAATATCTATACACAGAGGGCATCAGCCAGCCGATGGATGTCAGCAAAGAAAGAAAAGAAGATAGAAAGAAAATATGTTATATTTAAAAATCCAGCGTCCATTTTTTACTAAATATAAACATAAGAAATATAAATATGCGAAGAATATGCGAGGGTATCACATGTCGTTAGAATTAACGTTATATTGTCATATGCACTTGTAGATGACGTGTGGTGCTGGGTCCCTAATTGTTTATGAATAATAATAAGAACGTATGCAACACCCGGGTGGCTATAAGTGTTTTAATCTCATCGTCTGAGGGTTTTCCAAACAAAGTACCCATGTTGTGCTTTGCGACTGTTGTCCGTTTTGTCCAGGAGGAACAAAATGTCGCAAAACCGACGTGACGCTTTCGCCACATTTTATTATTTAGTAATTTATTCTGACACAAATCAGGTATAACTAATATAAAAAACGTTATATAGTGAAGTCTTAATCTTCTGAGAATAATTAAATCATGTAAACTAATCCTAATTACTTTGGAAATGTGTCTCAAAATGGATGGAAAAAATGTTGACCGCCGTGGCACTTCATACATAATGTCAAGTATTTTCTTGAAAATTATTTGATATGGCTCTTTTAAATTGACTACCAGACAATGTAAACATTTATGTGCCATTTTGAGTATTGAAAAAAATCTTCATATAATAGACAGACCTGTTTTAGCCGTGACAAAACTGACGTGTCCGGACTATACCACTTTTTACGTTTTCATTTGAAACAAAACTGCATTTAAAGGGCTTAGGACTCAAATTAGAAACTAAGGATGCTAGTAGTAGCTGACTCACAGTTCTTTCATATGGTACCTAAAACTCATACTAACCCAGTAGAAAAAACAATCAGAGTAGCTTCTAACATTCAATAAATTGAATAGGGGACGGGCCGAAAACTGACGTTTCTTTGTTTAAAAATCATCATAATTTAAATATTACGATAAATAGATCAAATAAATGAATACCTTTAAATACTTTAGAGTATGTTTATATTTTTAAAATATTACGTTATTAATACCCAGATATATCTTTTTTTAAACCGTTTTTAAATTGTAATTCAAACACAGGGGACAGTGCAAAAGTGAAGGGTACACTTTTTTTGAAAAACGCTCGTCTACAGCACTCTACTCAACAAAGGCAACAAACGGCTACAAGCGTAGTCTGTCATCAGTAACTAAATTCATTGTTAAGGTATGAGAAGGCACTAATTTTATGAATCACGATCACTTGTTGCTTTTCAGCTAATCGCAACGAAAGGGTGTAAGTGCATGTATTCACAGGGTTCTGTGCCTAAAGCGTGATAACTGTACCCTGTTACTTCACTATTCAACTGTATGTCTGTTGTTATGTACAATTGGGAATACTTACTTAACAGAATAAAATTGATATATTTAATTGAAGCAGTCGCTGCCATAAAAGTCGTGCATAATGCTAACCAAAAGGTAACAACGCCAAAGAGGCATCAGGATGATGATGATGATGATGATAATGAATATCACTTGATATACATATAAAAATTCGTGGAGTATAAACTCCATTTGGTTAAATAATTAACTAAAGGTAAACAATCATCTAGCACCTTAAAAAAATATAAAATAAAAAAATCATTTGTACAACATTATACCCACCGAACTTGACAGTAACATGTATGTGTCTAAAGCGCAATAATTATGTATCCTACTACATTTCCTGTGATATGTACACTTACAATCTTAATTAAAAATCTATCCAAGTAGTGTGAAAGAAGATTGTATACATTTAATGTTCGAAAGAAATGTACCCATAATAAAAAGGATGTACGAATTTCGAAGTGCTACCGAAAACAAAAAAGTTTCTTCTCTAAGAATGCCATTTAAAAATAAATTCATTACATTGCACATTTATAGAGTTTGACTTATCTGTCTGACACTTCATATTATCTAAAACTAGGTTTTGCCCGCGACTTCGTTTTCTGGTTCTACATCTACTGCTACATCCCCGTCAATTTTCAACCAAATCGCTACAGCCGTTCTTGTGTATACAATACAATGTATATATACAATGGTCTAGGCCTTCACACAATTCGCGATACTTATTAGTATAATTATTAACAGTTTTTGCAGTTTTTTGTCATCTTAAGTGTAAGTTCTTTACTAATAAAAATGATAACAGTCTTTTTTTCTTTTATCCGTCATCCAATACAATGTTATGAATAATGTTTTGCCATCGGTTTCATTCGGCAAAGTTCGTATTTATCATACTTGCTTTCTATTCTCTCTATTTATCATACTCATTTTCTCGCGATGCGTCAACTCTTTCGTTTTGAAGTTATGTCAATAATAGGAACATTAAAATGTATACAATTTTCTTTCACGATATTTGGATAGATTTTTAAGTAAGATTGCAAGTGCACATATCACAGGAAATGTAGTCGGATACACGGTACACGGTAGCACTTCGAAATTCGAACATCCTTTAAAATATGGTTACATTTCTTTGGAACATTAAATGTATACAATTTTCTTTCACTGTATTTGGATAGATTTTTAATTAAGATTCTAAGTGTACATATCACAGGAAATGTAGTGGGATACGTAATTATTGCGTTTTACACGCATACATGTTACTGTCAAGTTCGGTGGATATCATGTTTGTCACAATGTTTGGTTAGTTCATAGTGGCACTCGCAAGGGTACATAATTTTGTAAGATTAAATTGGTTACATCTCTTTGTAGTTGACTGTACATGATAATAAAATCCAAAACTAAAATATTGAAACTAAACTGTACAATAACATATTCTGCCTCGCTCCAAACCTTGTGCTGTGCCCGACAGGGTCCATAATTGTAACTTAATATTAACATGACATCTGTATCACATTATGGAACGCAATAAATGTATTGAGTATTGAAAAATCAGAAAAAATCAGAATCTCCATAAATGTATATTTGGTAATATGTATTTTTTTTGTCAATTTTCTCATGTTTATACACCAACATTTTATTTTAGTTGTAAGTAAAATTTAATATCTTGGACTAAAACTGTCCAAAACCTGTTATAATGTTGCATGCAGGATTTTTGTGAGACATGCTGTACTACTCATTGTAATTTAATACCTTTACACATTACCATGTTTCATGCAATAAATGGATTTATTATTATTATTATTATAAAAAAAAACATGATTTGTCTTTTTACACAAACACAATAAACTGCTTCGATATCGGATTTCTTTTAGTCGCGTTCTATTTTTAACCACCGACACCATTGGTTGAAATATTTTGATAGGTGCATTGTGACAGTTTGTTGTCAAGGGTTTAAGTGCCTAAAATCGATTGTGAGAATAAAAACTTCAGGTCAGTTATAATAAATTCACGTAACAAACGATGTATCGTTTTAAAACATTAAATATTGATATTAAGATTAGGATATATGTAAGGGTTAGTGAATTCATGAATTGGGTATTAATAATTATATTATTTTTCACTTTTTGTACTATCGCTTTTATTATAAAACACAAAAAAAGTTGTCTCTAGTATGCGATACGGCAAAATTAAAACTGAACACGAAATAGTAACGATTATAGATATTCTGCATACGATTAAAATGTTACTATACAGCCACAACATTAAAATAAAAATCAAATACCTTACATTGTAGCTGTCTTACGAGATACTTATCGAGAAATAAAGAATTACGCCACCTTTTTTTTTTTTTTCGTCTGGAAATCCCCTCGGATACCCCCCCTGCCGGAGCCGGAAGGGGAGGTTATGTCGGACTCGAACCGACTAAAACCGCACGCCGACTGTGGGTCTTGGTGCTAGGCCGGAGGTGAGGTTGTCAAAGACATATCCCTCGCACCCCGGCTGACCCAGGGCCATCCCTTACGGTCTGGCCCTCCTCAGGAGGGGGGACAACGGTGTCCCCAACTCGCCCCCGGAATGGGGAGTCGCACTATTCAGCGCGCCGCCGCCGTGGCCTGCTTCTGCTGGGGTGACAGGCGGCTCCACCCGTCACCCCCAGGCCCGGAGAATCACGCCACCTTGAGGTTGGTAGAATCATCGGTACCCATGTAACCATTCCAATTAAAAAAAAAGGATCACGTCATAGATATTTATGTAATATGCTATGTTTCGTTCTATCTAATCGAGTCAATTTGCCTTCTATGACTTAAAACATCTGTCTCATTGTACCTATTAAAATATTTCAACTATAGTAACGAGATATCTATAAGTAGTGGTTGGTGCGCTAAACTGAAGCAAACCTACATCCGCTCATGGACTGAAGCAAGGCTCGCGTCATTCAATCTATCTATCATCAACTAAGTGACAGGAAGACAACAAAGCTTTTAAATTTATGATGACGGAGTACCTAGGTATTTCTGCCTCAAAATATAGATAAAAAACATACGGGACTGCGTTTCACGCTTAATTATTTTTTTCTATACCTAATGTCTCAAACCAAGATGACCTACAAAACGAATTATAAAAATTACAAGCTTTGTTTAATTTAGTGTTGTTAATACAAATAAAAATTGTTTTTTCCCATGAATATGGTAGATTTTAAATACAGCGTTTCCGGCGTTTCGGTAGTAAACGCGACCGCTACGCAGTAGGTGCGGGTTCGATTCTCGCTCAGTGCAAATATTTGTAGGCATATATAATATGTATGTATTTACAAAAAAAAAGTATATAAGTATGTTTATCCGCACAACATTCTACACAACGCTATCTAGACCCATGGTAAGCTTTTATAGCTTGTGTTATTGAATCTAGAATGCGGATAAACTTAAATACTTTTTTTTGTAAATACATACATTACCATAGAATCACCCAGACCAATGCAAATAGCCATATACATGTATACAAATATTTGCACTGAGCGGGGATCAAACCCGCGTCTCCTGCGGAGCAGTCGCGATCACTACCGCCACGCCTTTCAAAAAATTCGATGCGTTGTCCGATCCTTTATATGCCGTTCGGTCCCGATTGCCATGCGGACATCTATGGCGGATCGTTAGGGTAGTCGAAGCCCTAAAAAGTTCAACAAATGGTCTAGAACTGCAATGATTTAATATCTGGTCTAACTGCAATGAGCAATGCAATACTGCGATATGGAGCTCAAATGGCATTCAATACGCGGAAAATATCAAAGTTCAGAGAAGAAGCAGTAAAACTGAAAAAAGCGGTTCCATTTTCCGAACTGAAAGCTATGTAATAAGATTCTTTTTTATTACAAATTTAAGTTATTTATTTTATTTCTTTTTTAATGTTATCCTTATTATTTTTATATCTTTAATTCCTTTCGCGCATTTGTATTTTTATTTTATCCGGAAAAAAAATTATCCGTGACTCGTGATAGACATTCCATATATTATGTCATATATTAATTATTTGAGGAAAATATTTACAGGGTAAGCTTGACAGCCTCCGTGGTGTTGCGGTAGTAAACGCGGCCGCTACGCAGGAGGCGCGGTTTCGGTCGCCGCTCAGTGCAAATATTTGTATGCATGAATATGAGTATTTGCATTGGTCTGGTCGTGCTTCGGAGAGCTGTCGGTCCGGTTGCCACACGAATATCTATTAAAGTCGTTATAGGGGAATTGGGTGAAATGCCGACATAGAAGGGCTGATCATCCGTCCGGTCGAACGACGTCCCCACTGGCTGTAGTAGCAGTACCTAGTACAGGGTAAGCTTGATCATATTTTGTGTCGACGCAACACATCGACAATAGATACACGCACACAAAGGTAGCTACGCATCGGCGGCAACGTCACCGATCGGCCCCCACTCGCTCTCCCCAAACATCTGTAGCACATACATTGTATTTTCACCTACCTACTAATGTATCAGTGTAAGATAAAAAATATATCAAGTTAATTACGAGTCATTGTCATCATTTCATCACCGAAAACCGCGACTCCTTTCGACTTCCTGGCAGCCCGCACATTGATCCTTCTCCCGGACCTACGAAGTAACCAACAGGGACGATATTGATGTCGGACTAAGGAGTGTGCACAGTCATCCTCAATCATTCTGGACAACATTGCGAACAGGCAAGTGGCGATCTGGTTAGACTATATAGATACAGTCAATTTCCTTCATCCATCCAACACTAATAACATCTATCACGCCTCGTCATTTGTGTCAGTGCAGTGTAGTCAAGTACTTCTTACTTTCATAATTCACTCAAAACAATCCTTTAGCTACCTATTGCTAGGGAACAGGCTCCCTATAGCCAAAACAATACCGACAACGGTACATCACATGCCTATGAAACTTTTGGTAGGTTTAATCATAACATTATAATAAAGAACTTAGTAGAACTATTATAGAACTTAGTAGAACTATAATAGAACTTAATAAAATCATTGCATGCTATTTATACATACCTATAGCATATTTCTAAAATATAAATCTATCAATTCCTATAAATATTTGGTAGATTTATTTCACACTAATAATATTAATCTATCATCTACCTACAAATAGAAGATAGATTAATTTCACTTATCGATAATCAAGTACTTATTTACACTTACACATTTTTGTAATAAATATATTAGGTATATACTAATATAAACCATAAAAATATTAAGTAGATACCTATCAATATTCCATGTTATAAAATACAACCATAAGTTTTATTACAAGTAATTATTGTTTATTTATATGCTTATTTACTTTAATAAAAACATATTTATTTATTTTTTTATTTATATATTACATGGAAAACTTACAGCTACAAAACATGAATAGCGTTGGATTAGGCACTAGAAAGCCAGTAACAAGTTTTCGCTTATAGTCGCTGCATAGGTAAAACATTGTGAACATAAACACGCATTGCGCAAACCTTAGTTAACTGCCAATACTAGCAATATATGACATCAATTTATGGGTTTGAAAAAAGCTAGGCTCAAGCACCTTCTTGCCGCGGGCACACTAGTCGAGAACGGGTCAATATCGTGCTGCTTACATAGTCTGTTAAAGTTACGAGTAGCCCTCACTATGTAGCTGTTTTGCCTGTAATTTGTAGAAGCATTCGGAATTCGTAGCGGTGGATTAAATCGAATTGACTTACATGGTACATTGAATGAAAATTTTGATAACAGCTCGGGACAATTGATATCGTTATTAATTATTCGGAGGACGAAGGTGAAGTCACTTATCTCACGACGACGGTTGATTAGAGGTAAGAGATGAAATCTCCGACAAAGCTGGAAGTAATTGCTAGAGTTATATGGGATACGCTGATGGAAGCAGAGGTATTTGATAAAGCGCTTTTGGATATTTTCAATACGGTCGATATACTTGTCGTAACAGGGGTTCCATATCTGACATGCGTATTCTAGATGGCACCTGACTAAAGTACAGTAGAGGATTTTAAGTGTTTTAGCTTCGGTGAAGTTTTTTGACAGTCTCATAATGAATCCAAGTGATTTTGAGGCTTTTTTTACTATAGCATCCACATGTACTTCGAAGGAAAGCTTGGCGTCGTGGTATACGCCTAAGTCTCGTACAGTGTTACTCGACGGTAGCGTTGTACCTTCAAGTGCATAAGTGGTTGATAAAGGTAATAGCTTCCTGGTATATGTGAGAACTGAGTATTTTAGGGGGTTCAGGTCCAGTTTATTAGTCCGACAGTAGTCCTCAAGTTGGCAGAGGTCATTTTGAAGAGCTATCGTATCATTGGGCGATGATATAGCCTTAAAAATTTTCATATCATCTGCAAAACAGAGAAGTGAGAATGACTGTAGGCATAGGTCAATATCGTTCACATAGATGATGAACAATAACGGAGCTAGCAAAGAACCCTGGGGAACGCCACTTGGCAAAGGAACCCAGCTAGATATATAGTTGTTAAGTACAACTGCTTGTGACCTGTTATGCACATATGAGGAGAACCATCTCAGAAGATCCCCGTGTATTCCGATGTCGTATAATTTCTTTAATAGGATACTATGTTCATTCTATCAAACGCCTTACTATAGTCCGTATACACAACATCGATCTGCCCACCACCATCCATAGCTTCGGTGAGGTAGTCGTTGAATAGAGCTAAGTTGGTTACTGTGGATCGGCTCTTTAAAAACCCGTGCAGGTAAGGGCTTAGAGATTTCACGACGGCTGAGTATAGTTGTTTGAAAATGATCCTCTCAAAAACTTTCGCAATTATACATAGTTTAGAAATTGGCCTGCAATTTTTTATATCGGTTCTGGAACCTTTTTTATGGACGGGTGTTATGTAAGCCGATTTCCATAATCTTGGGACTATACATGAAGATAATGACTTCCTGAACAAAATAGTTAAAGGACGGGATATAGCATGTGCACACTCCACAAGGAACCTTGAAGTAATATTGTCTTGGCCTGCGCCTTTTGATACGTCTAAATTCCTGAGTAGGTTAAATACTTCATCAACTTCTACCTTAACACAAGATATATCGGTCACTGCGCTAAGTGGCGAATAAGAATTGTGTATAGTTGAGGATTGGCTAAGTGAGTCGTTATTGGTGTGAGCGAGAAAAATAGAATTAAAATAACAACTGAATGCATTACAAATAGAGTTCCCAGTTTGTAAAGATTCATTATTATATACTAGATTACTAGGTAATACATTTAAATTATAACGCTTTTTTACAAACGCCCAAAATAATTTTGGGTTGTTTTTTATTGACTGCTCTGTGCGACTAATATAATTTCTGTAGCAAAGATCTTCCATGGATTTGACTCTCTCACGTAACAAGTTAAACGTCAATTTGTCAGATAGATTACCGTAGTTTTTGAATTTTTTATGGTACTTATGCTTTTCTTTTATTGATTTAATAAGTGATGTATTATACCAAATAGGATACGATTTATTGGGGATAAGTTTCTTAGGTATGTATTTATTTTGCATGTTAGACACATATTCATTAAAAAAGTCAACGGAATCGTCTATTGATCCTTCCACGAATTCACTCTCCCAGTCCCTATCATTAATATCTCTATTAATCGACTCAAAGTCTCCTTTATTAAACACAAAACGGGAGCGCAGTGCATGCTCGAGACTGGATACTTCCAGATCTTCAATTTATATTAATAATGCTGGATGGTAGGGGTCAATACGCACTAAGGGGTCGCTACACTTAGATACATTCACTAATATATTTGAGAGAACTAAGTCCAAGAGTTTATCCTGTGAATTGCCTACGCCGTTGTACTGTGACAGTCCTAATGTAGTACATAATTCGTCTGTCAATAAATGTTCATTGTTGGTACGTACATTAGTCGGGCAATACGAATGGTTGTCTATAGGCATCCACACAATATCACTCATATTGAAATCACCTACAATTAAAAATTTATGAGTTGGATTATCCATAATCGATTGGGTTAATTTCGTTATAAAATTAATTAATTGAGAAGAAAAGGACAGACCATTGTTCTGATCGCATAAATAAATTACACAAATATCCAAGTTGACGGGTTCCCTCGAGTGAGTCACATTGAGTTGTATATTTACCCAAAGGTCTTCAGCGGTTGAGTGAAATAGGGGCTGAGAGGTGACCGCCAATTGTCTATTTGTCGCGATAAGAACGCCACCGCTCAGTTCCAGTTCCGTTAGATCGTAATCTCGGTCTCGTCGCCATACGATATAACGATCGTCGAAATACTCAGTGTCTAGGAAACAGTCAGTGAGCCACGTCTCAGTTAGAATAATAATATCGTACGAGTTGGAAGACATCTGACGGTAAAATTTGTCAGTTTTTGTACGTAGACCCCTTACGTTTTGGTAGTAGATATCAAGTCCATCATATTTATATTTAATCATTGTTTGTGTATACAATACCATAATAAGTAGCACTATAACAAAATACCTTTATCCAACCTTTACTAACAAAATACTCGAGTTTGACTGAGCGACAACTCATAACCATGTGATAATCCCTACAGAATACGCCGGACATTCTAGAATAATAGCATTGCATTGCAATATACGATATACTTGCTGATTATTTCCAAAAAAGTCTTTTAGAAGTATCATAGTAATTAATATGTTTGGCGGGTAATGTGGGTATAAGTAATGTAATGCAGCGATGTGACATAGATTATAAGACATTAACTCACACTTCCATACAGAATTTACCGGACATGCTAAAATAATAGTATTGCGTCGCAGTATATAATATACTAGTTTATTCTTTGAGGAAATTACTTTTAATGGAATCATTATAATTACTATATTTGGTGGGTAGTGCAAGCATAAATAGTATAATGTAGTAAGGTGGTAAAGATTATAGAACATTGAGTTGATACAAGTAGGTTCCGAATGCGAAAGCAGGCAATAGAACACACTGTTCATAGGTGCATATTGAGGATGAAGCGAGATAGGTATAATTTACAAGCTGGAGTAAGATAATAAACAGCGCGATAAGACGAGCCACCCAACGAGCTCATTAGCGTAACAAAAGAAAGGTGCCGGGCTCAGAAGCGGTGCAGAGGTGGTAAACATTTTGCATATTATTATGGCAATAAGTGGTAAATTTTTTATATTGATGTTATATTTCACTACATTAAGCAGGCATGTAATTATGTGATAACAATGAAAGTAAATAAGCAAAATTAGGGTTAAATAACAATTTAGATGATTTTGTTTAAATCTGTGTCATTTTTTATGATGAGGGTTTTACATGTGACATCTTTTCTGACATGTATTTTTGCATGTTTAACCCATACAAAACTATACTTTCTCTCGTTGGCAATAACTTTAACTTTGCTCAGTAGTTTTTTAGAATCGGTGCTGAGGTGGTCATTGACATAGACACGCCGCGACGTACCCTGGTATCCTAGGTCAGCGGTGGATAGTTCCTTATCGGCTCTTGCAGCAGCAATAAAGTCCTCCTTAACGTAGCGATTGAGGAAACTTACAATAATTAATTTGTCCTTTGAGTTAAAGATGGGGACTCTTGATATGTAATTTATTTGGCTCTTCGGTACACTATGGTTCACTTTACGACTAATAGCGTCGAAGATAGAATAAAGGTTTTCATCCTTCTTAAGAGGGACGCCCTTGATTTCCACATTGTTCAATCTTGAGCGCTGTTCGTGTGATGATAACTCCGATTTTATACTGACCATTTCAGCCTGTAGCGGGTCCGCCAAGTGTTGAATTTTCTCAAATTTTGTTCCCTTTTCCTCAAGAGTGTTGAGTCTCGTATTAAATTCGTCGAGTTTGGCATTGGAAAACTCGCAAGATGCCTTAAGTTCCGCGATCTCCACTCTAATTGCACGCATATCGTCGACCAATGACGGCAAGTTCAGAAGTTGCTTCTTCATATCACGAATTTCGCTAAGGATAGTATCTATGGTGGCGGGCGAATCAACCGACATACCTGGCGAGGAAATTCTGCACTGGGGGCATTTCCATTGCGCTCGCCGCTCGACACCCAGTTTTCTCCAGCCTGACTCGGATATATTGGCACAGCTGAAATCCAGAACTTTCTTGCAGCCGGCACACTGCACACCATCGGTGAACTGTACACTGCACATTCCACACTTCTTCATTATAATAATTGATGACGGGGTATGTAGATCAGTTATGGAAACGACAAAAGGTTGACGATATATTTTTTCGATCGGCAGGTGGTATGCGTGTCGTATCGCAAAGAGCTCACAATGAGTAGTGATATTTATACTAATATAGTGATATATTATAATTTATACTACGTCCAGTACTACGCAGCGAGGAAGACCCCAGTCAACGCGTGTTTCCTTGACCTCTCCAAGGCATTCGACCTGGTGTCATATGACACACTCTGGGAAAAGCTTCGTCAGGAAAGCACCGTTGATGGCTCAGTCATTTCGTTGCTTAAGTACTGGTACAGGAACCAGACGAACAACGTTAAATGGGCGGGAGCACTATCGGATGTGTACGGGTTGCAATGTGAAGTGAGACAGGGGGGGATAACGTCACCGCGTCTGTTCAACTTGTATATTAATCGGCTGATCGTTGAACTCAGCAACACTAAAATCGGTTGTCATATTGACGGAGTAGCTATAAATAATATAAGTTATGCTGACGATATGGTGTTGCTGAGTCCATTGATCAGTGGTCTCAGGCGGCTTCTAAAGTTGTGTGAAGATTACGCGGTGGCTCATGGGCTCAGATATAACGCCAAAAAGAGTGAGCTTCTGGTCTTCAAGGCCGACAA
The DNA here is from genome assembly GCA_914829495.1 of Eilema sororculum. Classification (NCBI taxonomy): domain Eukaryota; kingdom Metazoa; phylum Arthropoda; class Insecta; order Lepidoptera; family Erebidae; genus Eilema; species Eilema sororculum. The sequence goes on along the minus strand of OU618532.1, from coordinate 42,918,456 downwards.
CAAATGTTACTCTCACGTGCCTCAAGTCACTATTGGTGATATTCCTTTAACCAGAGTAACTCAATTTAAGTATCTGGGTCACTGGGTCACTGATGATCTAAATGACAACTTAGACATAGAAAGAGAACGCAGGGCGCTGGCTGTCCGAAGCAATATGTTGATCCGTAGATTTGCTCGGTGTACGAAGGACGTAAAAATTACCCTATTTAGGGCCTATTGTCAAACGTTTTATACGTGCAGTCTGTGGGTTGCATATACGCGGAGGGCATACAACGCCCTGCGGGTACAGTACAACATGGGGGAATGGCTCGAGAGGCCACATGGCAGCCTCTCGTATCGACTGACGCAGATTATCACCGGGCACGGGTGCTTCGGGAGATATCTGTGTCGGATCGAAAAGGAGCCAACGTCTGAGTGCCATCACTGCGACGCGAGCGAGGACACGGGGCTGCACACGCTCACCGAGTGCCCGGCATGGGCTGAACCGAGGCGGGAGCTAGTGGCGGCCCTGGGAGTGAGAGTTCTCACCCTCGCCACCCTGCTCACAGCAATGGTCCGCTGCGCGGACGCGTGGGCGGCCGGCGTCTCCTTCAGCGAGCAGGTAATGGTCGTGAAGGAGACGGCGGAGCGGGAGAGGCGGCGCGAGCGAGAAAGACTCGCGGATCGCGCCGCCCGCGCGCGCAGGCAACTCGGGCGTCGGAGGGCACTGACTGACCTCCGTCCCCCATGAGCGCGGGCCTGGGGGTGACGGGTGGAGCCGCCTGTCACCCCAGCAGAAGCAGGCCACGGCGGCGGCGCGCTGAACAGCGCGCCTCCCCATTCCGGGGGCGAGTTGGGGACACCGTTGTCCCCCCTCCTGAGGAGGGCCAGACCGTAAGGGATGGCCCTGGGTCAGCCGGGGTGCGAGGGATATGTCTTTGACAACCTCACCTCCGGCCTAGCACCCAGACCCACCGTCGGCGTGCGGTTTTAGTCGGTTCGAGTCCGACATAACCTCCCCTTCCGGCTCCGGCAGGGGGGGTATCCGAGGGGATTTCCGCACGAAAAAAAAAAAAAAAAAAAAAAAAGGTACAGTACAACAATGCATTCAGGATGTTGGTTGGGCTGCCGCGCTTTTGTAGCGCGTCTGGGATGTTTGCGGAAGCAAGGGTTGATGGCTTTCATGCCATCATTCGCAAACGAAGTGCATCCCTCTTACGGAGAGTACGCGGGAGCTCACACAGCATCCTGAGCGTATTGTGCGATAGGTGGGACTGTCCGATGCTGGGGCACTGGGTACGCCTGCACTTGATGTAGGCAGTGTCCTAGTAGTTTGGTGGTCTCACTTTACCTATTTTATTTTTATTGTTACTAACACTAATATTAAGACTATTGTTACTAACACGTTATGGACCCTGGTCTGAAATAAATGATTTTATTTATTATTATTTATATTTTTATACTATAACAAACGGGTATCGTTGCATTACTTTGAAAGACGTGCTAGCGTACCATGCATCAACGCAAAGCTATAGTAGGCCGCGCACTACATTACGGTGCGTCCTTTTTACGGCTGTAGTGAAAGTAATTATTTTCTATTTCACTAGGATTATTCTATAGGTTCTATTATCATGGCTGATGAACAAGCTTTAGTCAAAAAGCGAGGCAGTTTAAAGGGCCGTTCGACTTTATTTTCCAACTACATTAATAATTTAAGCAACGAACTCAAGTTGGAAATTGAAGTTCGAATAGCAAAATTGGAACCATTATTCGATAATTACAACGAAGTTCAGCAGGAAATAGAAAGTATAACTACAAATGCCACCGAACAGCAAAAAGAGCGCGACCTCTTTGAGAGTATGTACTATAAAGCCGTGGCGCTTGCTAAGTCGAAGTTAGGCGCAGTGGCCGAGCAACCGCACAATTCTAGTTGTGAACTAAATTGTACCAAGGGCCACGGAGCTAGTGTCAAGTTACCTATCATACAACTTGCTAAATTTAACGGCGCTCATGGCTCTTGGTTGGAGTTTCGAGACACTTACCTATCATTAATTCACGATAACCCCGACTTGAGCGCAATTAACAAGTTCCATTACCTGCGTTCGTCATTAGAAGGCAGTGCTTTGTTAGTTATAAAATCAATTGAGTTCTCTTCGAGTAATTATGAAGTAGCCTGGAAGTTGATTTGTGATCGATATGATAACAAAAAAATGCTTATCGCTAATCATGTTAAGTCCTTATTTACAGTTTATTCTATTCAGAAAGATACATCATTTAATTTAAAGCGTTTAGTTGACAGTTTCGTTAAAAATTTGCGATCTTTGAAAACTTTAGGGGAACCCACCGATAAATGGGACACCCTGTTGATTTATATGCTGGCTAATAAATTTGATTCACAGACTTTTATAGTATGGGAAAAATATAAGGCGTTAATCAATGATATACAGCATTTGACCTTTGACGATTTAATTAAATTTACAAGAAATAGATCTGAATTATTAGAAATACTAGAACATAGTAACAAAAACAAAACAGGATCTAAACCACCATGTAACGCAACGAGCCTCTTATCCACTAGTGAAAAGAGAAAGTGCCCCGTCTGTCAGTCATCAGATCACTTTATTTATTATTGTAAAACGTTTTTAAAATTAAACAATAAAGATCGAAAAACTAAAGCGAACTCATTAAACCTATGCCTGAATTGTTTAAAGGCTGGACATTCCACTAAAAAGTGTCAGCTAAAGGCTTGTAAAAAAATTAATAAAAAACATAATAGCTTAATCTGTCCGGAGCTATCAGAGAGCGATCGCAATGAAGATTCGCGCGACGAGGTAGTGTTAACGTGTGCTACCGCGTCCCCAGTGTCCCCACTAGGGCTGTTGTCTACAGCTTGCGTGAGCGTGCGCACCGCGGTGGATCATCGTCAGCGGGTGCGCATTAAGGGCCGGCGCCCACTGCCGGCACGGCACGGCATAGCATTGCAAAGGATTTTTTTACTAATCAAGTTATTTTGAATCTTATTCCAGTGACTTTAGAATTCATTTTACTTTATTTCGTCGAACGATGAACGCGACTGCTACGATCGGGTTCCGCGCGGGTTCGATCCCCGCTCGGTGCAAATATGTATTTGTATGCATGAATATGAATATTTGCATTGGTCTGGGTGTTTCTATCCTACTAATATCTAATATTATAAAGGCGATAGTTTGTAAGTATGTGAGGATGTTTATTACTCTTTCACGTAAAAACTACTGAATGGATTTAAATGAAACTTTACAATAATACTTATAGCTTATACATCAAAATAACACATAGGCTATATATTATTATCAGAGATGAACGGGATAAGACTTCCACGCGGGCGGAGCAGCGGGCAACGCGGTTGTATAATATTATGCATTTACAAAAAAAAATGTGTGAAGTACCTATGTTTATAGGTATTCTAGATCAAATAACACAAGCTAGTTACGCTATGCTTACTTTGGGTCTAGATAGCGTTGTGTAGATTGTCCTACAATCTACAATATTTATTTATTTCATTCCTCCTGATGCTAGAGTAGATAGCGGGGCTTGGCCGTGGCATACCGCGGCCTGCCACAGCCGCATCCTTTGCCATGCCGTGCCGGCAGTGGGCGCCGGCCCTTATTTTAGACTCGGGCAGTACTGCAAACTTTATAACGGAGCGACTTTGCAAACAACTTCGGTTACCTACTAAAATATGATTACTACTCTAAATGGATTGAACAAAAGTGTATCAGTAGCAAAAAAATGTTGCGATATTATTATTCAATCTCTTCATTCGAATTATTGTAAAACAATAACATGCATAATTATTTCCAATACCTATTACAAATCCTTGGCCAAGTTCCCCAATAGATAAAAATATTTTTAAAATTCCTAATAATTTTTCATTGGCCGATCCTAAGTTTTATTTACCTTCAAATATTGATATTTTGGTTGGCAACGTAGCAGTTTATTGAACCCGAACAAGTAAAATTAAATGATCAAAATATCATTTTACAAAAGTCTAAACTAGGTTGGTTTATCACCGGATCTTTACAAATAACTTCAGCAACATTTTGCAAACAAAAATCTTTATCAACATTTTGCAATTTTTCTGATACTCAAGTGCTCACCAACCAATTAGCGAAGTTCTGGGAATTGGACACCATAATTACAACTACAAATAAACAATTAGAGTGGTCCCCTGAAGAGATTGAATGCGAAAAATCGTTCGTGAACACTACGTCTCGCCTATCTAATGGCAGATTTTGTGTTACAATTCCATTAAAGTATAGCCCAGACGTTTTAGGTGAATCTTACAGATTCGCTAAAACAAGATTTTTACAATTAGAGAAAAGGTTACAAAATAATACACAACTAAAAAATCAATATAAAGATTTCATTCAAGAATACATTAACTTGGGTCATGAGACTATCAAAAAATCAAAATAGTGATAATATCCAATACTTTGCTCCCCACCATGGCGTTGAACGAACGAGCAGTTTGACGACGTCTTTAAGGGTGGTTTTCGATTGCTCAGCAAAAACCTCATCTGGTTATTCATTCAACGAGCTGCAAGTGGTTGGGCCAGTAATTCAAGACGACCTGTTTTCAATACTATTGCGTTTTCGCCAACATAACATAGTACTTACTGCAGATGTCACTAAAATGTATAGACGAATTGAAGTTAACGAGTCACAACGATGTCTGCAAAAAATACTGTGGCGCGACGAACCGAGTGAACCTTTGAGGGCTTACGAGCTGAACACGGTGACGTACGGCACTGCTTCTGCAGCGTACCTTGCGATACGGTGCCTGAAGCAATTAGCTGACGAATGTAGTGATTCGTTCATCCAGGAGGTGATCTCAAGAGACTTCTACGTCGATGACCTCATCACCGGCGCTAGTAATGTCTCTCAAGCGCTCCACGTTTATTCCGCAGTGACTGAACAACTTAAAGGTGGTTGCTTTCCTCTTAGAAAGTGGTGTTCCAATGATCAAAAGGTCCTGGCTCAACTTAAACGAGATGATAACATGTCTCATGATCGTTTTGATTTGTGTCCCAATGATATTTCAGAAACATTAGGGATTAATTGGGATCATAAAACAGATTAAATTTACTTCGATATAAAATAACAAAAAGAAATATTCTGTCCACTATCTCGCAACTATTTGATCCGTTAGGACTTGTCACCCCGGCTATTTTAGAAGCGAAAATAACTTGGCAAAAATTATGGTTATACAAACTCACATGGGACGACGAGGTTCCCCAAGCTACACAAAGGGCTCGGTTAACTTTTATTAATTCATTATCACAATTAAATCATTTAAGAATTTCCAGACACACAATAAGTACAAATTGTATTAAATTACAATTACACATATTTACAGACACTTCTGAAGAAGCCTACGGAGCTTGCGCATACTTACGTTCTATTGACAAAAATAATGACATACTTATTCATTTATTGTGTTCAAAAAACAAGGTGAGTCCTCTAAAACCACAAACTATTCCACGCCTGGAATTTTGTGGAGCGTTATTAGGAGCTAAATTAAGTATAAAAATTATTAAATCATTACGAGTCACCGTCAATGAAGTTTTTTACTGGACTGATTCGACCATTGTTTTAGGCTGGCTTAATATAACGGTTAATAAATTACAAAAATTTGTCAGGAACAGAGTAGGAGAAATACAAGAAATACAGTCCGCTATAAATATTAGCTCTTGGAATTATGTTCCTACACAAGCAAACCCCCAGCTGACTATCTAACGCGTAAAATGAGTACCGACACGTTGATTAGCTGTAAGCAATGGTGGCATGGTCCACAATTTCTTGAATCTGATGAGTCTTCGTGGTCAACTATTGATTTAAAAAATAATAATCAGTCTTTACCCGAGTTAAAAAGGGAAGTTGCTTGCTTGGTCATTCAACCATGGGAAGCTTTATTTCCTTTTGAGAGATTCTCAACTTATTCTCGTATGCACAGAACTTTAGCTTATGTTCTTAGATTTATACATAATTTAAAAAACAAAACAAACAAAATCAAAGGCCCTCTACAAGTTGCCGAACTTCTACTATCTGTGTATAAATTAATCAGTTTCTCACAACAGCAATCATTTCCTACCGAATATCAACAGTTAAAAGCTAATAAAAATTTGAAAGGTACTAATTCATTATTATCTCTCAATCCATTTTTTGACCATAATTTTATCAAAACGGTCCTTTTATTGTAATAATTAACTACCTAATCATCTTACCTTTAAGTTGTTATCTTGTTTATTATGTATGAGTGTAGGTATGACTTTATTAAATGGAGTAGCATTGAAATCTTTATTTGAGGATCTTACCCCCGTGAATTTTAATTTAATAGGTTAAGATGGTAAGTATGAAATTTAATGGTTTAATGAAATTACTAACAATTAAAAATAATAACTAGATATTGTAACAGAACACTCGTATCTACAATTTTATGAAAGTTAAAGATCATGGGGTTCAATCGAAAAACTTGAATATTTTGTAAAAATATCGTGTTGTCAAAATTGGCTCACTGTGCACAACCAGTGGCTGGTAACACCAGCGACAAACGTTAACCAAGGTGAGGGATAAGGACATGGCGGACATAGCAATGTCACGCGTACTGCAAAAAGCACACTGAAACAGACGTTATGTGGGGTTGATTGTCTTACCCCGTTTTCGTTATTGCCCCTACTCACCCTACCTTTAGTAAAGGATCTAACCGTACGGAATATACCCAACTAGCAAAACGTCTTAAAAATATCTCAAGACCAAAAGTTATAGATACTTACATATAATACACTTACAGATATCTGTAAATGTGGCTTTGGGCGCACTTCATAAGGGAATTTACTCTTATGAATATTTAACAGTGGTTTTCTTTAAGATTATTTCATTTACAGCTATTTTGCTCATTCCACTGTAAAATAAATCTTACTTAGGAGAGCCTTGCTTTAGGATGTCGTAAGGGCGATCAGTCTTTGAAAGCTCTTACTAAATCCATCTTAAGTGTGATTTCACTTATGATACTCTCGGTAAGTTTATTGCAAGTGTATTATTTACTAAACGGTCGACAGAAAGCGTGCTGTGTTGGTGCTATAAATTTAATTGACAATGTAAGTCTACTTAGAATAATAAAAGTTTCATCTCCATTTTTATAATAATTGTATCTATGTCCTGCATGCTTTTAATTATTTATGTCCTTGCTATTGCAACTAATGAGCTTGCGGAGCAAATTTTTTCGAGTAGTTATGGAAAATAATTGTTAAAATTTTCACGGGCCCTCTTCGTAATATATCTAGTGGAATAATAATTTATAAAATTTGTTGAAAATTTTTATTGTAAAGAAAAAGAAAATATGGCCGAACATACATAAGACTTACTGTTCTTCTCTAAGATAAGCATAAGGTTATTAGATCTGTTGTAAGTATTACAAAAGATCTAATAAGTCGCCTCAAAGAATGTAGCTTGTTGTGAATGTGCAAGCAATATTGCACAACACCTGGATGAGACAACTTCTTGTAGCCATTTTAATAATTTTAGGGTTCCGCTTTTTAAGCTTATCACAAATACAAATTTTGATTAGTTACATGTCATTTATTGTTTTTTTTAATTGTTTAATGTTTTAATTGTTTTAGTGTGGTTTTAACAGTGAATACTGCCAAGCCAGTCATGGTTGTCGTAATGGATGTTGACTGTTTTATGAACAAGAAAAAAATTTAAATGCTCAACAACGTGAAGTGGCCCTGGAAAATAACGCACTTTATATTGTCGGAAAAATGTATCGCTTATGGTTGGGATACTGCAACGTGCAAAATCAACGTGCCTGAAAAACCATTACATTTTAAAATAGTTCGCATTGATTTACTAAAATTATTGCACATAATTTTTTTCTGGTCTCAATACTGTCACGAATATGCAATTTACGACCATTACCTATTTGTCTGATGAATGTGAAGTATGTAACCGACAGTAGATTAGAGTCACAGTCCCTACCTTTACTTCAATTTCAATCACCTACCTACCTAAATAATTATCTAATGTTTTAAGTATGTAATTAATTAGTTTGTTATTAAAACCTAAATAGGTAGGTAATCCTAGACATTCTCAAAATTTAGTGAAGTGTAATGTACTCAAGCTGTGATAGCATTCTCGTATAGAAGGTTAATTGTTATTATAAAAGATTTTACCTATAGGTATAGCTAAAAATAAAGCAACTCATAATTTTCACTTTTATTTTATTTCACATCGTTTGTAGGTAATAAAGGTACTAAAAATATATCTGAATTATAATTCAATTTTAACTAATTTGCATTTCACGCGTGAAGCTTCACAAATTACTTTAACTTTATTACAGTTGTTAAAATGGGTTTTGTAAATGAACAGATAAGAAGACTTCAGTGGCTCATCAAACACGTCATCAACATTTTCAATACGATGCCCATTGTATTAATATATCGTCAGGATGATCGTTCTCGGTACATAATGAGGACTACTACTATCATTTTCTGCTTCGTTATGACTTGAACTATCTAACTCTTCACTTTTATATTGTACGGAACCATCACAGTCATTAACAGCTCTAACTTCACATGGTTCCGCTAAGACTTGTACTACTTGTACTGCGGCTGTTGTAGTAATACCGATTATACTTTGTTAATTTTTCTTCGGTAGCCTCATCCACTCCTTTTAAATCTTTTCCATTTGTGGTAATCCATATTATTTTACGTTTCCACTAGTGAAAATTATGGTTAAAATAATAATTAACGATATTATACATATTTTGGCAGATTGTTACTTATGAAAGAATTCACAAGACTATTGCTAGTGAGAATATTCTCAAAAAACCCTTATGAAAGAATTTACAAGAGTTAAGTTAGGTAGAATTTACAAAAGTTCTCAAGCAACGCAAAAAAAAAAAGAATTCCAGAGACTCTTCCTAGACAAACAGTCCTTAACCAATTCTATTTACATACCTTAGTTCTTAAATATGACTTTGGTGAGACAAATTGAACTTACTGTTTGTTGCCCTTATAACAGTTATAAGCAGGGATTTAGTAAGAATAAAAGTATTATGAGGTACGTAGTGGAGACTTTACAAAGAATATATTCCCTTCTTAAATGCTCTTAAGTGTACACTAAACCTGAAGAGCAAGAGGTCATATTTAAGGTACTTGTAAATCCTCTCTTCTGATAAATATCTTTAAATGACTTCTTATATACATCTATAAAAGTAGCTAGAAAGTTCGAATGTTCTTTGAGGGCAAAATGTTTTAATCTATGCATTTATAAGATTTAATCTCATAGTCAAGATACCCATAAGCTTTTTATAATACTGTAGTACTTAAAAGGACTCGTTTGCAAGACAAATTTGCTAGTTGGGTAGGTAGTAAAACGTGTATTTACTTAACATATGGTCGCCAGCTGTTTATACTCCCCCTCGCAATAGGGTGCATGTCTAAATCTACGTTTTCAAGGGACGAAAAAGTAAAAAAAGGCATATAATAATGCTCAGCAATAATAGGTTAAATCTTATCTTCGTGATATATAATACTAGCTTTTGCCCGCGACTTCATCCGCGTTAACTTCGGAATAGAAAGAGCACACTGCTCCCGTTCCCAGATAAAGGTCCTCAAAGTTTCTGTGAGCCAGGTAATTCATGCAAATATACCAGAAATACTGATCCCGTGAACGCGACCCACATGAACCTATACCCGGGATAAAATAAAGGTCGAACGGTATAAAAAGTATCCCATATCCGTCTCCTGGTTCTAAACTACATCCCCACCAATTTTAAGCCAAATCGGTATAGCCGTTCTCGAGTTATAAATAGTGTAACTAACAAGACTTTCTTTTATATATATAGAAATAAATTACTTAACTTACTTCGTAATATATCAAATTTGCACACCGTTAGCAATTTGATCCAAAGTCAAAGATAGGATAGCTTACATTTTAATTTAGCGATAAGTGACATCCACGCGGGCGGATCCGCGTACAACAGCTAGTTAAATTTTAAATCACAATATAATTACTTAAATCGTCAAATGTAAAACAACCTCTTTTCACACGAAAATAAGGTTGTGAAGGAAGAGGGAGAAATGAAAATACGCCAAATGAAACTAGATTATTTATTGTAAATAAATTATTCTTTATTGTAAATATCAGTGTTCTTAAAATATTCACCCTGAGCACTTATACACTTTTCCAAATGTTTATACCTACCATGTAGAAAATACATTCAGCCCACTCGTCTTGAAACATCTCGGAAATCCCCAAATTATATGCAGCGAGTGCATCTTCTTTGCTTTCAAGTTTCTTTACTTTTAATTTTTCTTTTATTTTTGGAAACAGATAAAAATCACCAGCTATGTCTGGGGAATATGGCGGGTGAGGTAGGATAGGCACATTTTATGAACTGAAAATGTCGACGGTTCTGGCAGACGTGTGCGGCGAGGCCTTGTCGTGATGATAGAGAATCAGCCGGTTTCCTGACTTCGATCGCTTGTCACTCCAAGCTGACGGTACATTTGGGGCGCAGACTGTCACGTACCATTCACAATGAACGGATTTTGGATCTTTTGACAGCACAGTAACAAGATCTGTCTTGCAAGAAAATGAGGCGACCATTTGCCTTTGTATGCTTTGCGTACGGCGACATTTCGTGGGTGTTGGCTCCTCATCAAAGCACCATACCGTCGACTGTCTCTTTGTTTCAGGATCGTAGTTATGAGGTAAAAGCTCCTAATACAGCGGTAGTCAAAATCGCTTCCTATTACGGTGGTATTTCTATTTTCGAGTTTTATTCCTGTTTTATTAAGTTTAAGTACACCAAAACGGAAACTATTTATTCTAAATCTATTGCTTCATGACATAACTGACGCTTGCAAGTATAGCGCATAGACAACACAACAAGATCATTCAATCTGTGCAACGGCATCGACATGAGAGGGGTTTCCATACAAACGCGGAACAACAAAAGTAACTACACTAATATTTAGAAACTAAGTTTTTCGTATTAAACAGCCGTTCAAGTTTGTTTATGTGTAAACCAGCGCTGTCCGCCTGCACTACAACGCGGATAGCATTAAGCTGAGAGGCGGCCGTTTATTTCAACTTGGCAGTGTGTCAATTTCACTGTTCCTACAGTTAAGTATGTATCCTAAGTCTATGTTACAATAATTAAAGTAAGGAATTATATTATGTTGCATGATATGTCGAAGTACTGCCAAGCGAAATAAAAAATATTTTCTTTCTTTCTTTCTTTCATTTTCCTACTATTACACTCACTATTTATATAGCTTGTTTCTTATTTGTAACTCATTTTTTACCCAAAAAATACGAAATAAAATACCGCCGTAATACGGTACGAATTTTACAGATTGGTCCTAATTCGGTGGTATAACTGGTATAGATCCTTTATAGGATAAATACTGGGCATGTTTAATTGTTTATAACTTTCAATTTATTAACTTATTTAATTAGTTTCAAGTTTAGTTGAAATAATTGTTAATCTCGTAAATTAGAAACCATATTCTGCGGTATGTGTTCTTAATTAGAAATTTAGTTAAATATGAAAACTATTGAGTACAAAATGTTGGTTCCTTAGAAGGGTCAAAAATAGGAAGGTGTATTTTAAGTCATCACAAATCATTTATTTTGTATAACAGTTGACTTGAGTCATTGAGTTTTAAACATCTGAGGCAAAAAACTGTTGTAATTTGATTAAGCATTTACACTCTTTTGTTTATCAAAATTTTGATCGGTCGGAATTAGGATTATTATAAACCCGAGTAGTTTTCCTATTACGGTATTACGGTATTAGGTTCTATGATCTCCAATTACGGCCCTATTCATAGAACTTAAAATTACAAGTTTTAGAGTTAGTTTTAGGGTTCCGTAAAGTATCTTTTTTGTGGATTCTTATACCTATCTGATGTGCATGTTTTTTGATAAAACCCAAAGCGATAAAAACTTTAAAATTTAAATTTTTTTTTAATTTAAATTATGCAATCTATGTAATTTTTATTTCTGTTATAGACCACATGAACAGAAAGGAAAGCAAGTGCTATACAATCAAATCAATGGTCAATGAATGAAAAACTCACAATTTACATTACTAACACATTTATATTTTTAATAAATATTATATGTACGGAACTTCAATGAACATAACCCTGACCAAAAACATACCTCCGAGTTAGGGAAAATCGACCCGACTATTTAAATATTTTTTTTTAAATAAGAAATATTATGAAAAGACACATAGACTCAACAGTAATACAAAATATAAATTCCAATATAAAAATAAAAAATACTTACTAATGCTTCTTTTTCTTTCTTACTTTCAAATGTTGCGAAATAACTCCGTAATAAGTGCTTTTATCTTTTTTTTTTTTCGTGTGGAATTCCCCTCGGATACCCCTCTTCCGTAGCCGGAAGGGGAGGTTATGTCGGACTCGAACCGACTAAAACCGCACGCCGACTGTGGGTCGTGGTGCTAGGCCGGAGGTGAGGTTGTCAACGACATATCCCTCGCACCCCGGCTGACCCAGGGCCATCCCTTACGGTCTAGGGTGCTTTTACCTTATAGCCATGTTTCATCACCAGTCAGTGTATCATAATCGTTTTTTTTCCCGCCGCCGCCGTTCAATTCATCAATCATAAATTTACACCAATGCCCTTTCTGCTTATCGGTGACTTTTTACGGAACCCATCTCGAACAACGCTTACGCCGAGACAGGTGGTCATGTATGATAATCTTCATTACTGCTGATCCAATGCCCACTTCTTCCACGAACTCTACTTACTCACTGATTTGTACGAACTAGATTTTGGACTGGTCGATCGTTTTCTTGAGTGACCGCTTTTGGCAGCTGACCAGTCTTCGAGTCATCTTCAGAGCTTTCACGTCGTCTTCTAAACTCAACAAACCAATTGAAAACTATTGCACGTGAACAAGAAGATTCCCCAAAAGTAGTAACCAAAAGTTCAAAACACTCTGATGCGTTAAATCTTTTTTATAGTCATAATAAATCATTGTCCGAAAATCTCTTCGAGTGTGCTCCATTTACGAAAGAATTCCCGCAGAATCTCTCAGAAAAAAAGTATTTAAAGAAATACTTCAATCAATGAATATTCCATATTCAAAATAATTAGCTAGTCAATAACCGGCCTATAAGTAAAGCTCTAATGTGCCAGTGATAAATTAATGAGTAAAGAGTATCTAACTTTTAATGGCATGCCCTTCGTATAACTCTTGAAGCGTCGGTGGCTTAGTGGTTAAGAGTCAGTCTTACGATCGAGAGATCCCGGTTTCGAATCCTAGCCATTATACTACCGACGTAAGCCACTCCTAACACAAGCAATTCAGCTTAGTTGGAGGGGTTAGAGGGAATATTTGTATATTGGTTGCAATAGATAAAGCAAATAATAGGTACGCGATTTTACCAACACAATAGCACCAAACCCGGTGACATCAAAGCTCGTGCATATTTTGAGGTTTTCCTTTTGAACGGTTGCCGTTTCACACCCCAACCACAATGAAATATTTCGCTAGATATTCATGTGTAAACTGGTATGACTATGTAGTGTGGTACACACCTGAATAATTCGTGATATATTTACCAACTAGCTTTTGCCCGCGGCTCCGCCCGCGTGGATGTCGGTTATCGCGACCAAACATAGCCTATGTCCTTTCTCAAGGTCTAATCTACAATTATACCAAATTTCATCAAAATCGGTTCAGTGGTTTAGGCGTGAAAGCGTAACATACAGACAGACAGACAGACAGATAGACAGACAGACAGATAGACAGACAGAGTTACTTTCGCATTTATAATATTAGTATGGATATTTGATTAATTAACTAATGACAAGCACCTACCTAATAGATACTTTAAACATTTTTTAAGTTGAACGGTCTTATCTGTTGAAATTATATCGTTATCCGACCTAAAGGGGTGTTAAGAATTAAAACATCCAAATCCTTTGATAATGTGTAAATGTAATCCTTTGAGCATGCCGTAAGGTGAAACCGGTCAGGTTTAATAAATTAAATACTGCGAAAAATACAAGTGTTCTCAAGTGACAGCCTCTGTGGCGTGGCGCGACTGCCACGCCACGCGGGTTCAATCCCCGCTCAGTGCAAATATTTGTATGCATGAATATTGCTATTTGCATTGGTCTGGGTGTTTCTATGTAATAAATAAATAAATAAATAAATATTCCACAACATTCTACACAACGCTATCTAGACCCATGGTAAGCTTTTTTTATAGCTTGTTTTATGGAATCTAGAATGCGGATAAACATACTTATATACTTTTTTTTTTGTAAATACATACATATTATACATACAAAAAAGTATTCTAAATATGTTTTTTCGCATTCTAGAACACAAGTTAGTTAAGCTTACCATTTATTTTATTTATTTATTTATATCTGATAGAATATTTATTTATTAGTTGTTTCATATTAGCATATCTTCAACATTTTTGCGTTGCAACTGAGGCTTCAACATCAGAGATCGAGCGATTCACCTCTTTTGATTCGGTTCTACTGCTTTTATAGGAACGACTGTCGTATAAAACACCTAAGGAATCACTATTCATCTATTACTACAACTTATGTTTCCAAACTGCCACGCAGGAGGCGCGGGTTCGATTCCCGCTCAATGCAAATATTTGTATGCATGAATATGGCTATTTGCATTGATCTGGGTGTTTCTATGTATAATTATGTATGTATTAACAAACAAAAAAAAGTATCCAAGTATGCTTATCCGCATTCTAGATTCCATAACACAAGCTAGTTAAGCTATGCTTACCATGGATCTAGATAGCGTTGTGTGGAATGTTGTCAAAAAAAAATGGTTGGTGGACGAGACCTTTTATACTGTAGAAAACTTTTTAAAGAAGTATGCATGTCGTTCGTACCACTGCAGAAATGCGTTGTAGCAGACGCTGCACTCATAATGTGACTGTATTAAATTTTAGATGTTAAGTGAAGAGCTATTTATAAAGTATTTGAGTTTGCATGCCTACTTTATGGTGAATGTGCTAGGACTAGATATAGTTACTATATTTTATATTACCATCTGTTATTGTACCACATTACAAGCGAATGAATTAATGAATAATAAGTAATAGGTAATGAATAATGAATATAAACGTTTATAATTTCTCAAGAATTACATAATCTACGGTTAACTGAATTATGCGTATTGAAAACACCTTAAATATATGCTTTTTAATTTAATAAGTTATTAAACTTAATAAAAAAATTAAAGATTTTATGCCATCGGACAAAGTGCCGTCGGAAAAAAATCACTTACTTCTAACTCTTAAAATCAAAAGAAATCATTGAAAACGAACACTTTTATTATTATCACGCCCAAACGTCTTAAAGAGGACCGGCAGAGACGCATTACCACCCCGGGTTAGATTTCCATTCCCGTCGGCCGTCGGTCCCATTGCCCGATCTTGGCCGGAAACCGCACAAATTAAAATATATTACGAATACGACGCCATTACTGTTTTAAACAAACCACAGGGGTCATCTATAACTCCCCTAAAAATAATTATTGGCCATAAAAACGCAACGACATAAGACAACGTCTTTTTTCTACCGAAACGCATTTAAAAAATAAACTAAAGACTTTACATAACACAACATTATAGATAATATAAGATTTTAAAATTATTAATTATTTCTAAATCAAGAATTATTTTTAAATCGATAAAACTTTCAAGTAAAAAATTGTTGCATTTCTTATCACGTAATTTTATAATAATAATGTAACTGCACTTTCGGTAACACGAACACACTACATAAATTTCAAAAAATGATCAAAAAAGTTGCAGAAATAAATTTTTGACACACAATAATCACCAAAAAAATTAAATACTTCTTCCATTATTCATTAATATTTAAATTAGAATTATCTTACCTTTATGGCGGCTGCAACACTTGAAAAAAAAACTTCGCGATATCTATTTCAATGGCAGCGAGCTACGTCCGATCGCGTCAAAAACTTTATTGAGAATAGTTCGCTTGCACCTTTCACGTTCGGAAATTATAGCCTGGAAGAGACTATACCTCGGGACACGTATATTGGACCTGTATCGTGAACAAACGAGACCCTGGCGTGCGTGGAATGTCTCGTAATAATCTATGCTTGGTGAATTTGAACTCTTCGCCATTTGAACACCCCGTGCAATCCTCAAAATACATCCAAGAAACGGGTACTGCGCGTACCTATAGAGTACATTTTGAGCACAATTTAGGTCTAAGATATATGCCTGAAGCGATACTTCTAACGGACTGCACGCTCATTGGTTGTCTCTCGACATTCAGTTATATTCAACCAATGACAACACAGTACGTAATAATTTTTAATATTTTATTAGATTTAAGTGAAGAGTAAAATTTTGCAAGTAAAAAGCAAGGATTTGGAGTTTTCAGTAGATTCGATGGTCATGTGTTTGTTGCGCAGCGGTAGAGCGGTTGAGTAAGGTTCAGCTCGCTTAGAGACCGCGGTGAGTTCCCATTTATTGCAAATAAGTACCATCATACGCACTAAGCTATTCATGAATTTTAATTGGTCTGAGTAACTTCAGACGTGAAGATATTTTATTAAACTACATATTTTATTACAAGTGCACGAAAAATGTAGATTCACCAAATAAAATCTGTTATACTAAAACGATAATAACAATTTTATCTAAGTTGCGCTGATTTTAAAAGCTTGTATCGCGCAAGTTCTTTCTCTGTTTATCTGTTCAAGCTACAAGCTTTATAAAACAGCATAACCCTTACATATAATCACGCCTTTGGATTAGGCAGAAGTGAATTAACACCAACATTTCACCAATAATTGTAGTCATCCCATGTAATAGGGGGTGAGCCTATTGCCATAATATTCCAGGCACTATAATTGTTGATTCGAGCCTATATCTGAGGCCGAGTCTGGGCTGTATATTATCTGTCTGGTGTTAAACACCTATCTCTTAGTCGGCTTGTGTGGCACCGCCAGGGTAGAGATGTGGTGGCCCAAATTCTTCTCTACCGGGAACCACGCGTCTAATTTGTTTTTTTTTAGTAATGTCATTAAACACGTGAGCTTACCAAGACTAGCCAAACGAATCCAAATAGTACTACTCTATAGTATTGTTTAGCTCAGAGATTCCCATGACCCCTACTACCTCCATTTTCAGGACCTGAATGTCTCGAAACTGTCACACCAGAGAGTTAGTTATGACAAAACAAATAGGCCCAATCTCGATTGGTTTGTCTGGTTTAAGTTAGGAGTAGCCACCTTCTTGCTTCATCATCAGACCAGCTCCATGATACCATATTAATACATTGTCTTAACCCGTATGTTAAAAAAAAAATATGCAAAAAAAAAAATATCGGTAGCTTATACTTATTTCGGTACACACTTGCATGGTGGGTGGAGGGTAATCGTGAATTACCCCTCCACCCACCACTCGGGATTGAACTCACAACCACATGCTTGCAAGGTCGGTTATATGCTCACTTAGTTACCATTGCTTTTTGTATAGTCTGTTCATGACTGTACCAAAATATTAATTTTAGATAATTATCAAATTAGGGGTCGAGAGTAGACGAGATAGGTTTAAGGGCCGAGAGGAAACCAATAAAGAAATCTTTGTTTAGGGGTCGAGGGGTCGAGAGTGGACTAAACGAAAAATTTCATCAAAATTGGTTGAAAATATCTGCTTGATAATCGAGTTGCAAGATTCGACCCGTACAAATTACATACCTACATATATTTTTTATACCACTTAGTTGGCAGACTAGCACACGGCCCGCCTGATGGAAAGTGGTTACCATGGCCTATGGACGTCTGCAACAAAAAGGATGTTACACTCGTATTGCCTTTCGTGAAGAAACCTTCTAATGTCCTTCTTGAAGAACCCCATATTGTGGTCGCTTGGGAAAACCACGGCAGGGAAAATAGAAATATACATCATTATATATGTTACCGGAAATGTGTATAATCCGGTATTCTATACAATGCCTAGGCATTGTATACAATGCCGAGTGCGCAGCAGGCAATGTATGAAATGGTATCAAAGAACATTGACGGTGGTTATAAAAAATGCAACCACTTAGGCTAATGCTGGAGCCTCGCTTTCGCTTCAGTCTTCTAACCTATAATATATCCAGGTCGGGGCGCAGTGTCCACACCACGCAATTTAACTTGGATAGATTAGGTTAGAAGATTAATGCGAGAGCGGAGCGAAGCGAAGCTCCCGCATTAATCTTCGTGGTTATTTTTTTTATTTATTCAAAAATATAAATTTTCCACAAAATCATCCGCAAATATAGACAATAACCCATTTATTTCACACATTGCCGGTGGAACTGCGGGCATTCTATGTATTAACACACATTTCCTAGGATTTGTATACAATTCCTTGATTTCATACATTTCCGGTAACATATACATACAAACAGTGGCGAAGGGTGGATTTTTTTAAAAGGGAAGCCGAACGTAAGAAAAACCTTACCATGGCCGATTGTAATGTGTAGGTACTCCTTTCAAAAGCTGTGACTGAATGGGTCGAGGCTTAGGTCCAAATGATTGAGGAAATTTCAACCCACATTTACTATACGTGTAAGCACTGATGTTTATTATAACAGTGTCTTTCAAGTGTAATGAAAGTGGATTTGAAAAAATAAGATTTCAGGAGTTCGACTACCACTAACGTCGTAAAATCCTAGAAATCGTTCTTCAATGCCAGTTTCAGTTAAATATACCTATAAATATTACAGTTAGTTGCGCCCTATGGCTTACGTCAGGTGTTTCGTCAATCATAACCGATACAAATTGAGCTTTATCTATCTCTAATCTAATACGATCTTTTAAAACGGATGCAATGCTATGTATTAAATCGTTTTGAATGTCGCTAGAAATACCAGAAAATACGGGATTTTGCATTAAAGAACATTGTTCTAATTGTGAGTCCATTACTGAATCGTATTTACTTAAATATAATAAGGTTTCGATATAATTCCCGCGGTTATCAGAACCTGAACTTTCATCGTGACCGCGAAAAGCTAACTCTTGTTTACCTAAAAAAATTACTGTAGGTATCTATAAACCGTTTCATTAGATTTCTATTACGATCTACTTTTCGATTATGTACTTCATAGGTATTCGTGAAAAATGTTTCGATTCTAGTTGTCCCGAACTCATGTAAAACTATACAGTAGTCCCGAACTCATGTAAAACTATAAGTACAACTATTTCGAGAAAGATGTTTTCTCACACAACAAATAATCAGTCAGACAACAATCTAATGCTATTAACGCAGCCATTATAACAGCAAAATACACTACAAATGCATATGATACAACGACTACTTACCAAAATATTACGTAGATACTACGACAGTATAATGTCAATCAATGCACAACAGTCAATACACTACACAAGTCAACACAAGCACAAATTATACTTAGTAATAACTACTTTACACAAAAAAGCGAATTCTAACTTATTTATAACATAATAATTATTGATGAAATCAAAAATGAATGTCAAAATTGTGGTGAGCAATTGAATTTGAATACATTCAGTGTATGTAAACAAAACAAACTTCATATTAGTGCTCTCTCGCTCTCGCAAATTCTTATCGTATATTCTCTCTCTGTCATAACCCGTTGAACAGCGGCTTAATGTCGCTACATATTTCTACGAACACTACTAAAAAAAATTGCACATGTGTGCGTGCGACTGCGTATTAAACAAGAGTTACAGATTCCGATTGTGGCAGTCGGCTTACGCGCGCGTTCAGAAAGAATCATACAAGAGGTTTCCTTCCTTAATTGAGAACTAGATGGCGTTATGAGAAATATGTGTAATATGTATTGTATGTAAATAATTATTATAATTGCGATTTACGTAACAGAATACTCTTTGTTTTATATTTTTGTGTAATGAATAGATGTGGTTTCATTGATTTATAATTTATTAATAGACAATGCTTAGGGGTTTTTGCAAAGGTAAGCCGGTAGGAATCGGGTTATATGGACACTTCGCCACTGCATACAAATAGTGCAAGTTAATAAAAAGCTTGTAAAAATAAAGAGTTCAGAGCTTTTAATAGATTCGACGTCTTTACTGAGCAGCAGTAGAGCGGTGCACTGCTAAGTTCTTTGTCCCCGGGGGATTATAGGAGGTGAATTAACACGGTATTCTCTCGTTTTCCATAAATTCATTTGCACTAATATTGTTTGCCATAATCATCCCCGATCATAATATTTACTTGCACTATTATCATTTATACTAATAACGTTTACAATAACAACTCAAAAGTCAAAATTTTATTTGCCATAAAATGACTTTCTATAACAACATATATCATAATAATTAGTTTCCATAAGTAACACATCTCATAATCGACTCTTGACCTTATAAAAATTTGATATAAAAATGAAAATAATACATAATATTGTTAGGTCGAAATTAATTATAGTTAACACCCCGACTCAGTGCAATCCGAATCGGATAGGTTAGGTTAATAGACTAAGGCGGGAGCTCCGCTTCGCTTCGGTCCCGCCTTAGTCTTCGTGGTTTTTTTTTTAAACCGCCCAGAAGTAGGAGCCGTCGAGCTTTTCCGTCTGTAAACATTTAATTTAATGCCACCTTTTGTAATTTTAAACACTTCACAACTTTCACTCATCTCGACAAGACTAATAGTGAATTGACGACTAATGTTGATAAGGACTGTCTATTTATGTCAGACTTATTTTATTTTACCCTCATACTATTACTTTAAGTGTGAATATATTAATAGCAAAAAATATATTAACTTACTCATTAACATAAAAATTGCAGGCGCTTGTACTAAATTATCTTTATTTAGATTATGGTGAATAAAAGTTATGGAAAATGGCATTATTGAAAACGAAAATTATAGCAAATACATTTATGGATTTATATTATTATGATTAACACCCACCTTTCACCAATAATTGTAGTCGGTACCATGTAATAGGGGGTACGAGCCTATTGCCATATGCTGGGTATTATTATTATTAAGCTCGCGGGTTGCGGGTTGAGTGTAAATATTTGGATGTTTGTATATGAAAGAAAGAAAGAAGAAGAAACGTTTTATTTAATAGAATACAGCGCACATTTTCTATAAATATTTTGATTACGTAACAACAAATCTTAAAAACAAAGTTATACAAAAAAATAAATAAAAAGGAGCATGTATAACAGTAAATCTGCATTGTCTGGATATTTCTATGTATTATATGGTTTTATAAAAAAATTTAGGTGTCTAATCTATGTTTGTCCGCATTCTAGATCCCTTATACACCAGATTGGTAAGCTTATGATTACTTGGACTCTAGATAACGTTATGTAGAATATATATATTAATGTATTATTTACGTTATAAACATGCACTATAGAAGGATTTCGATTTTAAGCAAATTAATCTCTTATGAGGTAAAATAGGGATTGAAGGTTTTTATAGAATACTCAATCTGTGGCATTAGTAGACACCTACTTACACAGAGTAGGAACATGCATCTGTCCATCTCAACTAGGTTATAGCGGAAAATATCAAAATTCAGACGCGTAACAGAATAGAATGGAAAGTCAAAGTATAGATTAACTCAGCTGGGAAAAAAACTCAGAAGATGATGATGATTTTGTTTTTTTTTTATCTTCAAGTGTGATTTTTTTTTTTTTTTTTTTTATTATATTATAAACAATGTATTACATATAAATAGTTTGCTTATGATGCCGCATAAACTCATTCGAGTTTTTCTGGGCATCATTATCATCGACATTCCGTTAGTAGTAGTTAAGTCAATCGTAAACACTACAATTTAATACAGAAAAATAAACTTAACATTGCGTGACGACATAAGGTGTGATAGTAGGTACATTACAGAAAAAATCTAATCTGTAGTGGGTAGGTTGCAAACAAACGCCACTACCTCTAGCGTCTCAGCCGCGCGCCAGCCCGTAAACACTTTTTTTCTATATTGAACTTGGAGTAGATCTATAATAAATATGTTAACCGCATCTACAGTGTGATGTTTTGATTTCAAGTCGGTAAGCCTAGTACATTGTGACGTCGGTAAGGTAATGTCATTGCTAATGGTGTCATGATTATGTATGTAATGTGAAGTACGATAAAAGTACGTGTTCCTTATAGGTAAGGTACATATATTATGTTATGAGTGTGTGTGTGCTATTGCAATAAATTTGGTTTGTGGTTCTATGTTTGGGGATTAGTTAGGTATATTCGCTAAAAAATATTTTTTGAGTTTGAATTTGATATTTTTTGGTGTTAACTCATTTTTAAGGGATTGTGGTAATTTGTTGATGAGGTCGGGAATAATATAGGACAGCTTCCTTTTCCCGTAGTGGTTTGTGTATTTGGGCAATAATAATTTGAATTTCAGGAGTTGACGTGTTTTTATTGTGTAATTATCATTATACTGTCTGGCTTTTTGAATATCTTCTCTGAAGTATTCCTCATGTAAAAGTGTGTACTTAATTTTTTCGTGAATGGGTAATATTTTACAAAATTCAAAGAGTACATGGTAGTTATTTTCATGTTTCTTTTTGATGTTATATGGAACAACTTCCTTTAACAACCTCAGTTGTAGTGCATAGATGGAATCGAGATGCGATTTGTAGGTTCTTCCGTAGCTAGATAAGCCATATCCAATTATTGATTCGGCTAAAGCAATGTACAGTTGTAGTCGAATTTGGTAGGGTATTTTCCTCTTTATTAGGGTAAACTTCGCCAGTATTCCTCTCAGTTTATCACAGACCCGGTTTATGTGACTCTTCCATGAAAGCCGACTGTCTATGATGAGACCAAGGTAAGTCTGCTCGTCTACCACATCTATTATTTTGCAGTTACACCTATCAGGTACTGCTTTGTCGTTGTTCTTATGAAGGCATTTGTGATCGTGTGCGACAAGAGCAGGCTCATAGGCACATCTATTTCGACTCGAACTTATGTACATTACTTTGGTTTTATTTTCATTCAGCACAAGTCCCAGATCATGAGACCACTTGGTCAGTAGATTAAAATCATTCTGAAGTTTGACCATTGCATCTTCAGCCGTGGTTCCAGCCGCCACCAGGCACGTGTCGTCAGCAAACTGAAACATCTCACAGTTTTTTATCAGCTTTTCTAAGTTGTTCACATATATGAGGAAGTGTAATGGTCCCAATACCGATCCCTGGGCCGTACCCTCGCTCACGCGCATGGTGTTACTATCCTCACCAGCCACTCTCACTTTAAATGTTCTGTTGTGTAGGTAATCACTGCACCACTGTAACAGTTTGTTCTTGATACCACACTCTTCTAGGCTTTTTAACAATGTAGGATGTCTGAGCGTGTCAAATGCACTGCTGTAGTCTATAAAAACTACCATTACGTGTTGCTTTTTGTTAAGGTGGTTGTATAAGCTGTCTGTGAATTTAGTGAGGAGCTGTGAAGTGTTTTTCTGGGGCTGGAAACCATACTGGTTGGTGGAGAGAATCTTATTTTTGTCTAAGAAGTAGAACATTTCTTTGCTTATGTATTTTTCAGCTATTTTATCTATGATAGGGAGGATGGTTATTGGTCTATAGTTGGAGTATTCGCCTTTACTACCCTTCTTATATACTGGTCTAACTATACCACTTTTTAATGTATCGGGATAAACGCCGGTTGAAATGCTCATGTTGATTAGCTTAGTGATAATAGCTGTTATTTTCCCACATATATTTTTTATGTCGATGGTCCTTATGCCATCCAAACCCGGGGCCTTTTTTATATTTATAGAGTTGATAATTTTTTCTATGCTCTTTGTCGTGGCTTGTCTGTATCTCATAGATACGTTTGCAGGTTTTGTGTATGCAGATTTCGCTAATAAAGGATTTGAGCAATTGGGTATTATAGCCTTAACGTTATTAACGAATGTTTGCGCGAACTTGTTGGCCACATCCTGAGTGCTCTCACCATTCTTAATCAGGGAGTTTGTTATGACAGTGTCTATGGACTGTTTTATTCTGCCAGTCATTCGGTTGAGGATTTGCCATAGATTACGTGGGTTGCACTTATTCTGTGTTATTTCGTTTCTGAGACTACTATTCTTTGCTTTTTGGATAATTTTATTCGCAAAGTTTCTAGCTTTGTTGTAGTCACGTTTTAAGTTTAGGTTACTAGTATCACTCACCCATTTAGTAAATTTTTCATCCCTTTGTTTGCAAGCATTTATCACCTTATTATTTATCCAGCTGCTGTTGTTGCATGTGTTGTTATTCTTAATTTTTATTTGATGCGTTGAATTCGAATAACATTCCCTAAATCTGCTCTCGATAAAGTCATTGATCTCTATCGGGCACGATAATTCACACCCTTTATCCCAATTAACCTTGAGTAGGTTAATATTGAGAGTTCTAACTCACTTCGTTCGTTGAACTCTCAATATTACAAATGATCCAGAACTCTCAATGCCTTATTGCGATTGAGAGTTTTAACTCACTTCGTTCGTTGAACTCTCAATATTACAAATGATCCAGAACTCTCAATGCGCTATTGCGATTGAGAGTTTTAACTCACTTCGTTTAACGCAGTCGGGTAAATAGTACGTATGAACGATTCCACGATTTAGCTGGTTGGTGAGTATCCAAGCCTTTGTCGGCACATAACACCCGGCGAGTCTTTTTACTTTGTTACGTGCAATGCTCGATTGCATAGTGCAATATGATACGCAGGTGCATTTGTTATACCTAAATGTACTTGTTGTTGACTGCCAATAATATTCCATAAATGAAATTACTTAACTACTTTTACCGACGACTTCACTATTTAATATTTTGTTTACGAATAATTTTTATATGAAATATATTTTTATGTTAGGTGCCCACATATTTTAAAGTAAATAAATTATTTATATGGTATAATCGTATCCCTCGCCAGGCGGCGCGCGGCGAACCGAGAGTTTGCATCTAAAGTTTGCACTTTGGAGCCCTAAGTATGCTTAGTTGGCTTTTACAAGAGCGACTGTTGCCCTTGAGACGAAAGCCTGTGCCAAATCCTAACTCGTTGTTTAGCAGATGCACCGATTAGCAGGTTAGGTTGGTCCGAAGCTGTTGATAGGAGTCCTAAAATGCATTAGGATATAATATGTTAGATATTCTATACAATACTCAAGCATTGTACAATATCAAGAATTTGTATGTAGTATAGAACACTACATTATAAGCCTTACTCGTTTACCTAAAATCTTCTTGAATTTTAAAATAAATAACAAGTTCTATCTGAGTTTAATGTCTAGGCAAAGTAAGAAATAAATGGCTTACAGCAATGATATTTAATATGATTATCATTGGCTTACAGTATCGGCGCGTTAGAAGCAATCAATCATCATCATCATAGTAATTTAGTTTATTGTTATTCCAGCCAGACTATAATCTATCCCGGTATCAAATTTTAACCGTTATAGCGTGATTGAATAATAAACGTCTAAACATCTTCACAAACTTTCACATTTTTATAATATTAGTAGGAAGTAGGAAATTATTGATCTTTTCGTGATAATTATAATTAATAAGAATAATCTCTCATCTCTCACTAATATTATACAGAGGAAAGATTTGTACTACTACTACTACTAAATCAAGGTTATTTATTTTTTACACGTGGAGTATGTAATTCTACTCTATATTATTCTTTGAAGTTACATTGGTTGAAAATGCTTACACGTATTACATTAGGGCTGCCACTATTAGTAACTAATGTAGTATCTATAAATTACTATTATTACAAAATCTTATTATATTGATATAATAAAATATTTTATGAATGTTTAATAGGTACCTACACTGGTATCAAATAATTAAGTGAAATTACCTACTCAATGAACATTATGCTCAAATTATTACTAGAAATTATTCAAATCTAGATAATTTAGTTTTGTCCGATCACATTTTATAGCTAAAAATAAATAAAATTATATTATATTATTTAAACAATACTTTTTATTTACGCCATTTACATACTATAATTAGAATTAATTATAAATTTTTTTCTTGTCAGAAAGACTTTTTGAAAAATTATATTAGTTGTATGATGTAAAGTTTAATTAATATTAATTTCAGTAATATTATTATTATTACTTTCATGAAGAATTTACATTACTCGATAATTATTATTTTCATATTATGTAACGTGACGTGATAATTTTTTCCTTTGCGATATGATGGTGTCAACCCTAACGTATTTTGCTAAATTATCAAAAAATTCTTATAAAATCCGGAATCGTTCAGTCAGTGCTTCATTCTAACTTCGTTACACCCTTGAAGATCATCCACCTTGAAGACCAATCACCTTGAAGACCAAGCACCTGGCTACAGATTTTTTGTGAGTTCAATCGTCACTATACCTAGCTATAAAAATGTAAGTTTCAAAGTTATCACATAATCTATGTCTTATTTTATTGTTTTAAATTTGTGTCAAGGTTTCTTAAAGAAATGTGTAAGAAATGTCTTGTCAAATTTTATTAGTTTGAGTGACTACCGAATTAGTGCAATTGACAGACAGAACACACTTAGTTTTCTGAGTTACTAGTTGCAATTATTAACTATTTTATTTATTATATTATTTTTTCAGGTTGGATTCAGAGTACGATAGCGACAACAGCGCGGCGTCGATCGGAGGCGCTAAGTCGAAGGCGAAGCAAGTGGCAAAGGTGGTCCAAAAGCGCAAGTCGCCATCAGCTGCCAAAAGTGCCAGAAGCGAACGTTCAAGGTAAACTTATTACTTATTTAAGATATTTTTAAAACTTGCTACTGAAAGGTGCTGTTGTATTAAATTTTAGTTAGGTATATTTCGTTAGTGAATTCAAGTGTCTAGAGGCCGTTCATTAATAAGTGTACTACACACTCTAAATAATATTAGTGTTCCTTTTTGTTTATGTTATATGTGCGATTTATTTATTTTAATTGGTTCCTTGGTTTATTGGTAAGATACTGATGATGAAACAGATCAGGGTTTGATTCCCACTTAGATAAAAGTAACTGTGAGTACGGATACACAGATCAGGGTCCGATTCCCATTACGAATAAAAAGTACCTAAGTGTGATGCTCATAATGGTTTAGTCTGTTAAATGTATAGTTTATTCGTAACATGCATAGATTTCATTAAATTAATTGAAGTAAAACTCTTGACAGTTTACGCGAAAATAACACATTTAAATGAAACTATTTTAACGGATTCCCGTGACCATGACTGCTGAAAAGCAACCGAAACGTAGGGTTCAGTGTAAATAATAAAGTAACACCAAATAAGCTGACATAGAAGCCGTTAAAAATAGTTTTCCGAGTACTTGCATGTAATAACTATTCGTAGACTCATAATATTATTTAATATGTTTACAGATCGGATTTAGAGTTCGATTGTGGCAGCGTAGAGAGGAGCGAGGTCGTGCCGTCGAGAAAGCGTCCCGTCAAACGCAAGTCACCTGCCAAAAGCACCTCGAACGACTCAAGCGAATGTCCAAGGTAATTATTAGGTACTTCATTACATTAGTGAAATATTTGAAGCATTTAGTATGCTAACTATTCAAATCGATTAAGATTGGAAAAAGTGAATGCTCAAGACGGGACTTGAACCCGCGACCTGTCCCTTACTGATATTTTCCAATCTTAATCCATTGGTAATATTCTTATAACCAGCTGCTGCAAAGTGTGGTTATGGTACCAATTAAAATATAGTCAATTATTTTACGTAATAGCTAAATTCAAGTAGGTACGTATAGAGCAACCAGGTCACATACTAAATAATGTTAGTTTTGTTATTTTTGTTTATGTTATATTATTATGAGTGATTTATCTATTTTACAGGCTAATTGGTTTGGTAGTGAGTGACCGTAACTGCGATACCTGAACCTGGGTTCGAAACACATTAGAATCAAACTTTGTGTGTTGATCATGAGCATGACTGTCATTTATTCTGTCTTCACGTAATTTAATTGACGAAAATATATAATAAAAAAAATATATAATTATTTTTATTAACTTTACAACATCACTTAATTCATATTATTTACAATATATATGTGTCATTTAGGGTCATTTAAATAGTTACATTATTTGGTGTAGCTACTTGGTTTAGGATCATTAAGTTAATATAGTTATTTAGTATAGTTTAATTACTTACAGTACTTAGCTATTTAATTTTTGTGTAAGTACTTAAGGTATTAACAGGGGACTCTCTGTTTCAGAACTTCTAAGAAAAAGACTACGCAACAGGGCTACGACATCTTCAATCTTTGCGGTGAAACTCCCACCGTCAATACCGGCAAAGCTCCAGCCACATCGGTGCTGTACAATCGGGTGGCTAACGGTCAAACGAGGCGGACGGTGCACACTGAGGGTTCCTTCCACGTCGAGTTGAAAGTGTACGACTCGGCCGACGTTCAAAAAGGTGGCGACGACCTCTGGAAGAAAACCCTGTTGTGGCTAAAGCTGCGGACTGATGAGGACTCCCCTCACTGGGCTCATCTACAAAAGTTCGTAAGACAAGCCAGTAAGTTGTTCGACGACTCGGAAGTCACCTTTTATTCTAATAAAATTAAAATTAATTAGGTTAAGCTTATTATAATGTAACTATATTGTAAGTAACTATATTACTATACAATAAATACAAATAATATATAATACAAATAAATATTTTTATTGTCCATGTGTCCATATTTACTGACCATCATAAATTTCAATTAAAAATTCTATCCTAATCTGTGTGTTTTACATATTAATATGCCATACTGTCATAGCTGTGATGTAAGCGTAAATGGTAAGAAATGGATAGGACACTTAAGGAGTAAAATACACCGACAGTCAGTTAATGTAATTGTTTTAGATCGAGGCATAGAGAAAGTGAACTCTGCTTTTAAAAATCGATTAGCGACATATAGATTACATACTCTTGACACAAACGAACAGATATCTTTACCTGTTTTCTTAAAAAACCTTCATGGTAGAGTCAAATCTTTAATAGATCAGTCTCTTGCAGCTCACACTTGCCTAAAGGTTAACTTTGAAATATATTCTAAGTTCGTACTGCTTAAACACAACATACCAGAAGTTAAGTCATTTGGCACCAAAAATATAATTATATGTATGAACTATGATTTTACAAAGATTTTTACAGATGTTACTAACCAGTTACTAAAAAAGGTAGATGAATTTGAAGAGCGGGATTCTGGTTGGACTTTTCTCAATAACTGTTACATGGAGGTAAATATAAATAGATATCAACCGCTTCGTGGTTCAAGATTTATTGATTTACCTCCGAATATAAAACATAAAAAGGCATGTGTAAATATTCGTAACAATGATATGTATTGTTTCCTGTGGTCGGTCACGGCAGCTCTTTATCCGGCAATTAGAAACATTCAGAGAGTGTCGTCTTATCCTAATTTTTTAAATCTGTTCAACATTGAAGGCATGTCATTTCCAGTATCTTTTGCCGATATACAAATGTTTGAAAAAAACAACCCAAAATTAAGAATTAATGTATATGGTTTAGAAAATGATAAACAGATTACAGGACCTTTATATAAATCACAGTACACTATCGATAACAAAAAAACGGTTAATTTACTATTACTAGAAAAAGGCAGATACTCGCATTATTGTCTTATCAAAGATTTATCTCGTTTGGTAAGAAAACAAATAACAAATCATAATGGGAAATTATTTTTTTGTGATGAGTGTTTGCTATTTTTTAGATCAAGCATGGAAATTGATTCCCATGTCTGTGCTGGTGTATTGACTCAGCTCCCGCAAAAAGGTTCAGTGATAGAGTTTAAAAACTATGAAAGGAAACAAGATGTGCCTTATGTAATTTACGCAGATTTTGAAGCCATGTTGGTTCCAGTGCAGGGGTGCAACCAGAATCCCTCTCTTGCGAGTACCTCAGTTTGTCAGGTACATATTCCTATAGCATTCGCTTATTATATAGTTTGTTCGTTTGATAAAAGTAGAAATCGTTTAGTATCATACCGTGGGATGGATTGTGTAGATAAATTTATTGATAATATTTACCGCGATGTTCAATTGATTAACAACCATCTGTCGAATAGTGTACCACTTATATTCAACAACGAAGATTCTGTTAAGTTTAATGAAAGCACTCGTTGTCATATTTGTCAAAATTTACTAATCACAGACAGAGTTAGAGATCACTGTCATTTAACTGGCCGATATCGGGGAGCCGCACATAACTATTGTAATTTAATGTATAAACTACCAAAATTTATACCAATTTTCCTCAATTTACCTTTCAGGTTATGATTGCCATCTTTTTATTAAAAAATTAGGAGAAGCTCGCGGTTCACTCAAAATCATAGCTAAAAATAAAGAGTTATATATTTCTTTTACAAAGTTTATACAAGTGTCTAGAAATGAATGCGTACAGCTCCGGTTTGTGGACTCCTTTAAATTTCTATCTACTAGTTTAGACAAATTAGTAAAAAGTATGAAACCACATCAGTTTCTCCATTTAAAAAACAATTTCCCATGCCCAAAGCAATTCAAATTACTTACGCGAAAAGGTGTATATCCTTATGATTATATGAACAACATAAACCGCTATAAGGAGACGGTCCTGCCTGAAGAGTGTTATTTTTATAATTCATTAAATAATCAGAAAATTTCATTAGCAGATTACCAGCATGCTAAATTAGTGTGGTCTGAATTTAAAATAAAAAATCTAGGTGACTATACAGATCTTTACCTTAAAACTGACGTACTTTTGTTGACGGACGTTTTTGAAAACTTTAGAAATACTTCTAAGCGATATTATCAACTTGATCCCGCTTTTTACGTTACCGCTCCTAGCTTATCATGGGACGCGATGCTCCTCAAAACGGGAATTACGTTAGAACTTATTGATGATTTAGCGATAATAAGACTAATACAAGAGGGTATAAGAGGAGGTCTTTGTATGAGTTCTCATCGTTATGTAAAAAGTAATAACAAATATATGGAAGGTTATGACCCTCAACAAGATGATATATTTATTGTATACTTAGATTGCAACAATTTATATGGATATGCCATGTGTCAACCTTTACCTTTATCAAACTTTAGGTTTCTTGATAAAAATGAGATAGAAAATCTGGACATCACGAATATAAAAGATGATGCAGATTATGGGTTCATATTAGAAGTAGATTTACTTTATCCTAAATATTTACACCATCTTCATAATGACTTGCCATTTTGTCCCGAGAAAGGTGTGCCTCCTGGAGGCAAGACATCTAAACTTGTCACAACTTTATATGATAAATATAAATACGTAATACATTATGTACATTTGAAAAATTGTATTAAGCATGGTTTAATACTAAACAAAGTGCATCGCGTTATAACTTTTAAACAGAAGGCTTTCTTAAAAAAATATATAGACCTTAATACCGAGCTTAGACAAAAAGCAAAGACCGAATTTGAGCAAGATTTTTTTAAATTGCTTAATAACAGTATATTTGGTAAAACGCTAGAAAACAGTGAAAATCGAGTAAAAGTTCACTTATTGAATCAGTGGAGCGATAGTGATAATAAAACGAAAAAGAGATTAAGTGCCGATACCTTGATTGCTAGACCTAACTTTCATAGTGCCTCTATATTTTCTGAGAACTTAGTTGCTATTCAAATGAAACTCGAAAAAATTGTTTTGGATAAACCCATATATATAGGTTTCTCTGTGTTAGAACTATCAAAAAAACATATGTACGATTTTCACTACTCTATTATGCGTCCACATTACAGAGAACTTATCAAATTATGCTATACGGATACAGACAGCTTTATTTATAAAATTGAAACTAACGACTTTTACAATGATATCAAAAACTACTTTCTAAGTTATTTTGATACTAGTAATTATAGTACAAGTAATCCCTATAGTTTGCCAATTTTGAATAAAAAGGTGCCAGGTCTATTCAAAGACGAAATGGGAGGTAAAATAATAAGGGAATTCATTGGCCTACGTCCCAAATTATATTGTATACAATCTGAGCAATGTACTTTGAAAAAAGCTAAAGGTGTTAAGAAATGCGTTGTGAGAGACTTACAAAAATCAGATTATAAAGAAACGCTAACCAATAATGAAATAACTCGTAAACAAAATTTATTATTTAAATCTTTGAAACACGAGTTAGTAACACATAGTGTCAACAAAGTTGTATTATCATCCAATGACGATAAGCGTTATATATTAAAGGACAACATTCACACTCTTTCTTGGGGCAATTGCTCAATTTTAGGTTGATAGTGTTTAATTGAAATTTATGATGGTTGTGCATGTTTAAGTTTTCTATTATCTTGTTAATATATTTGCATTGATATAAATAGGATAAGTACGATATTGCGATGTATCTATGTTTAAGTTTTTATCTTTTAAAAATGTTTGTCTTTTCTCTTATTTTACAAATAAATACATATGTAATCATAATTTCGTTTCGTTTGAATTAACATCCTAAACTATTGACATAATTGAGAAGCTTGGCGAGACACATAAGTAAAGGGTAAACTGAAACTGAAATCAGACTAGTTAAAATTTTCATGTCTCAACCTGTTCTATAACCGATGCAGTAGAGACGATAACCCTTCATAGAAATTTTTTGCTTAGCTATTCATGATGCTTAGCTAATATAAATACGTGTTTCAACATGATAGGATTTGAAAATTTGCGACACACATATTATTAAAATGAAAACTGAAACTAATCAGGCTTGTCATCATTTTCATGTCCTAACCTGTTCTATAACAGTTACATTAGGAACCTTTCTTAGATTTTTTTGTTTAGCTATTCAAAATGCGTGTTTCAACAAGATGCGATTTTCATGTTCCTACTTGTTTAACGTATTTTGTTGTTTATAGCAATATGAACAATGGTGTGCATAACTGATGAAATAGTATCAAATTTCAGACACAGTTGCTATATAATAGCGTTATTAATTTACTAAATTCATTACTTCATTCTGCATTTATCACTCACGAAGTGGTTCACTAGTACATAATACGTGCTACTTTAAATTTATCAATTAGTTTACACATCGACATACAACATGGTAAGATATTTATTTGATAAACTTATACAATATTGTGTTAGATAAAATGTAACATGTACTAATGAAAATCTATTTATTGTTTCAGATCCCAAACGTAAATTTATTTGCGGTAGAAACCACGGAAGAAACTGAAGAAAGAAACGATGTGCAAAGTGGATTGTATTCACCAGAATCGCTTCCAAATGCGCAAGATCCATATGCATTTGAGGAAGAAAATGAACGATTATGGATCGCAGCTCAAAATGCATGTCGAAAACCTAAAAAGGATGTCGGAAGAAAAAAATCTACGCGTAACTCAAAATCAAAAATAGTGAGTAAAATCTTAAAGAAACATAGTCATGCTCAACCTTCATACGTCATAAACAGTGAACCGACTAAAGGACGGCGTTTGATCAAAATTGTGATTAAGGAGCTGAGGGGATCAAGTGAGAGTGAAGATTATAACGAGGAGATAATAAAGGCACAATACATTGTAAAAGATCCGGTTGACGAAATTTCAGATCAAACCGAAAAATTAATACATAATATATCAAAAAAATTATGCGGCTATTCTTTCCCTAATATTTATTAATAATAGTTCTTGTTTTGAAATCTTCCTAACTAGATTATAAATGTATAATATAGGTGTAGTGTAAGTTTGTAAATATTTGTATGACATTTGTATTGAAATTAATATTTGATAAATATATTTTAAAATTATTTACTAAATGTAGTCTATTATTGTGTAAAAATATGTCATACCAAGTATTATGTGATAATGTATATTAGAGGTGTTATTGAAAAATAAAAATCAATGTAAGATTTAAACTTTGTTTTATTAAAATATATATCAGAAAAATTTACATGATTATCCACATACCATTTTTTTATACAAATAACATTTGCTAAAGCACAATGCTTCTTGTGATTGATACAGTTAAAATTCTTATTTTTGCTATACATTTTAATCAAGGACTGTAAATTACAGGATCCCTTATCTTCTATATTAACTGGGGTACTATTTGAACATAATTCCTTAACCCATTTCATTTTTTCTAAACCTTTCACAATTATAGTTTTATTTTCTAAATAAGGTATAATGATACGTTTAAATTCTCTATGGTCTATGTAGCCTTCACTCCAATATAACCCTCGATTACGTTCTAACCATCTCGTTTGCTTTTTTTCTTCTTGTGATAAATAATTAAATGAATATGGTGGTTTAATTAGAAAAGTTTGAGTATAATACTCTGTAGCTAAAGCCAACTCCTTAATGATAAAATTGTTATTTTGAGCTTTAAATCCTTGTAAATCAACAATAATGATATTTGTATTCATGATATTTTCTTAACAATATTGCTTAGTGGTTTATATTCCACGATACAGTCGTTGAGAATAAGGCAGTATCCTGAAGTCTGATCAGGTATTTCTTGCTCACTTTCAATTTCAACACGTACATCAACAACAGGACCTGTTTTTAAGTTATCTACCTGTCTACAGCAATCAATAACAAATAGGGGAGCGATATCCTTAAATTCTTTTGGAGACATTAACGGTTCTGCTCGACTTCCATAGTAAGACTGTTGAAATTTAACGTATTGCTCATATATTATAGCTATATTGTTATTAGAAAAGTTTGCGTTTAAATTTTCATAAGGATAATATGTAGAATTGAGATAAACTTTGACCTCGCGTAAATTGCAGTGATCAAAGCGAGACATGTCTGCACTTGAATTATTTTTTCTATTTGTTTGTAAACCTATAATTACATATCTAGGCTTTTCAATTTGGGATGAAGTTTTAACAGACCACGTGTGTTTTGTAGTTTTAGGTAACAGAGGATATTCATATAGATCCCAATTTCTAAACGCTAATTGTAAAGATCTATCTTTATCTAAAACTTTAAGGAAATGAAGCTTTGCTTTATCAGAAACTTTTACATGCGGTACACGCCATATAATTTGTTTAATTATTATATCTTCTACAATTTCGCCTGTACTTAGTTTTAAAGAGTTGAGATTAGTATTACTTCGTAACAAGATTAATTCGTGTTTGCAGTTTATTATAACCTTTTTATAGTCTTCAGCAAATCCAAAAATAGTATTGAGAGGAATAGAGGCTGAAAAATGTCCTTCATCTACATTTTTAACACCATCGATATCCCAACCCCAAGCCTTAGATATTTTCGCATCACTTTCATTCATACTTAATAATGATTTCATTGTTGTAGTGATCCCAGCATTTTTAACTTTATCGATTTCTATTCCATTCAGTTCATATCGCATATCTTGAAAGAAGTAAAGTAAGAAGTTATTTGTAAAATGAACGGATGTGGCTCTGCTTCCGTCCCCTTTCTTTACAATCACAGTTCCTTCTAAATATAAGGTACTCGCTGATGGGAGTACGTATAAATCTTGTTGATTAATCGGTATACGAATCTCATCATTCCTATTAAAGGTAGTTACGTAT
Source organism: Eilema sororculum (assembly GCA_914829495.1). Taxonomy (NCBI): domain Eukaryota; kingdom Metazoa; phylum Arthropoda; class Insecta; order Lepidoptera; family Erebidae; genus Eilema; species Eilema sororculum. The sequence goes on along the minus strand of OU618532.1, from coordinate 42,882,875 downwards.
GGTTTATATGAATGAAATTCAACTCCATCTATAGTGTTGTCGTTCGTAGGTAATGATAATATATCTAACATGCTCATTTTAGTAATCCAATAAATTGTAGAAATTTTTTATTTTCTAGAGATAATTTTCGTTTGTTTTTAAATGTTCTCTTGGAGACAGCTCGATATAAACTACCAATTTTAGTTTGGGGAGTTACATATTTATTTATTTTATCGAAGAGTATCATTTTTTTCTAAGATGTAAATACAGCTGTACTTCCTCACCTCGTAAATTTACTAAATTATTGTTTATATCCAATAAACGAATGTGAACACTATTGAGAGCATTTTGATTGATAGGAAAGTAAATTATGTTCTTCGGAACTTCTACGATCCGATAACCAGGTGGTACATTTGGAGCAAATTCGTGAATAATATGGCAAGGTTTGCCGTTGATAAACGATCCTGTGACTATGTCACATTCGATTCTGACCACGGTTGTTGCTAAAATGTTTACTGGAAGTTGAGATACGTGTTTTATATTGGCTTCCAAAATCTGTTCACCAAACCCTAATAATCCCCCCAGCGAATTACTATTTTCAAAATGAATATCTTTTGTGCAAAAGACAGATGTTTTCAACGTATTATTGTTGCAATCCAATTTAAATGATACATCTTTAATGTTACTTTTTATATAATCATTTATATCTTGAAGTTCATAAGCACCCTCGGGTAATTCAATAATTTCATTTTGCCCATAATAAAACTTATTATTCCGATTATCAATATTTGGAATTGAATTAAAGGTAGAGAAATAAATAAGTGCACACTCATATTCTCCTTCAAGTTGTAGCGCAGGAGAATAATACGTGGATAACATAGATGTATTACCAGTTATAGACAAGGTAAAAGACATTGTGCAAATGATACAACTTAAACAATGCAATATCATATATAGTATTTATTCCAGAAACAATTCAAGTATTCTAAACATAAATGACCACAGTTTATTGAATTAAATTGTTGATATCTATTATAATTATAAAAAATATCTCTCGTCTTTAGATAACGTATTAATTCTAAAGGGGGTTTCAAATCCCCAAAACTATCGAAATATTCACAATAATTATTTACTTTTATATATGCTACCCAATGTGTACCATCATTAATAGAATTATCTAAATTAATAATACCGCATTCAATGCGTTTCGCGTATCTCGGTAGTTCATCTCTCATAAAAACTCCTCGAAAATATGGAATATTCCTCGCATTGTTCAGTATATCAATGTTGGTTAAAGCACGATTAGGTAGGTTTAAAGCTAGTTTTTTGACGGTAATATAAATAAACCATTACCCTTTTTATACGGTTTAACATATAAACCTCTACCTAATGCAATAGATTCAATGGTTTTGTTGTGTCGTTCAGATTCACGTAATCCTTGTTGAGCTGTCTTATACTCATTAACCGTCTTTGCAATACCTGCTGCACCTCCAGCTAGCGCCCCTAAGGCGGACAACCCCGCGAATATAGGAATTAACGGCAAAATACCTCCAGTTTTTGGTAGAGGAATAACCCGAGGAATCTGAATTTTACCATTGCAAGAAAACAAATTCTTTGCAGCTAAATACGCTTGTTTTATTGTTGATTTATTATTTTTGGACTTAGTCTTTTTTATTTTTGATCGAATTTTAGAAACAAGTGTTTTAAACGTTTTAATACCAGCTCCTGACTTTAGTTTAGCTTTCATTACTTTACTAACTAACCAAGAGGCCATTTTTTCACCCTTACTCGCCGTTTTAGATTTCAAACGACGCTTCGCCATAGTAAGCAAACGTTGATCTGCTTTGTGACGTTTATTTAAATCAGAATAATTTGAATACGCTATATCGTGATGTTTACAGGCTTCATCTAGAGCATTTACTCCTTTGTCACCTCGTAATAATCGTTCACGTAGTTTCGTTCCTGGACCACAATAGTTGTAACCAGGTAAATGTGCTTCAAAAGGCAAATTATTTATTATACTATTTACTAGTCCTCCTCCATGCATTTCTTTCTGTATAATGAGTGATATTATGAAAATACAAAACATATATACTGTAATCACACAACCTCATTTTTGTTTATCCAACTATTTTCATTTTCACTAAAACCTAACCATTTAACTAATAGTTTATTACCTTTTCTCTTTAATACTTTCTCAATTAAGTATATATCCGAATGTTTTGTTTTCTGCAGTTCTTGTTCATAAAAGGAACCCAAAATTGGTTGCTTTCGTTGATCTTCTATTTCATAAGTAATCGGATTGGTCTCATTTATTTTAACAACTTTGAATATTTCAGTTGACCAATTAGGAGTGTATCCTTTTTGAAACTGGCCTTTATATTTGCTAATTCGAACGTGATCACCTGTATTAAATTTATGTTTTTTTACTAGAGGTTGCTTTTTATAAGACTCTGTAATGTTAATTAAAACGTTTATTTTATTTTTGGAACTAACGTCTTTCGGTTTGTATTTTGTGATTCGATGTACAGTATTATTGTAATCATGAACTATATTATACAAAGGTTGACCAAACCATTTATAATTACCGATAAAACTAAAATATTTGTACAGTTTGCTTTTGAGAGTTCTAATCACTCTTTCTACAATAGACGCTTTTTTAACCGAATGTGTAGAGTAATGATTTATTTGCGACGAACTCATTAATTTATGGAATTCGTTGTTATAAAATTCTTTACCTAAATCAGTTTGCAAATTCCTAGGAGATCGACCTGATTTTACTAGTAAACTGTGAAAAGCCTTCGTTATTTCAGATTTACATTTGGTTTTAACTGGTATTGTCCAAACATACTTTGAGAAAGTGTCTATAATAACAAAAATGTATTTAAAACTATTATTATCTTTTGCATGACTTTGCATATCAATCAAATCCGCTTGCCATAAATCATCTACATCTTTTAATATTACACGTCGACGTGAAAAATTTCTTCTTGCTGCTCTATGAAGTTCATCAACAACCTGTTGTTTACTCATTGTTTCTCCACAAGTTTTAACGAAATTATATTATTAACTTCTGTTTTTGTATAATATTGATCTAAATATTCCTTTATGGTAGATAAAATATTTTTACTGAATTCACTCGTCAGAGTATCAACGTATTCTTTATTCACTGCATCATCTGCGTCTGTAGGGTAATTAATACCCTTCAATCTTGCTGAGTTTAAATTAAAATCACCATTTTCTGACTTCAATAGTACTTTTTTTACAATGTTGTGGTTAGAATCTAATAATTTATCAACGTACTCTTTATTAACAACATCATCTGGTGATGTAGGGAATTTCACACCTCTTAATCTAACTAAGTGCAAATCAAAGTCTCCGTTTTCTGATTTCACCAATGCTTCATGTGGATCAAAGTATATTTCGGTTCTACGCAAACGTTTGTGAATGTGATGACCGAATTTATCAATATTCATTTCTAAAGGAACCGTTCTGTAGTAAGTATGAAATAGGACTAGTAAATTTACATGAGTGAAACATTATTTATTATTATCTCCTATAGAACGCTGGCTGCTTCACGGTTGTTAATAATACCACTCTCTCGTAACTCTTCAATAATTGAAATAATTTCGTTATTTACTCCAGTATTACCTGCGTCTCGTGATGCCCATAATATCTTTAACCGTTCAACTAGTTCATTCGGATCATCCCAGTATATATAATCAGTATTTTTTTTTAGCTTTTTTACTAGAAAAGGCATACCTGCTCCATGAACATTTAAATTTTCAATCCTTGAACTTTCATCATTTTTATTAAAGAGTGGTTTTATTATTTGAGTATATTTTAAACCTTTATTACTTTTGATAGGTTTAGAAGGATCAAAATCTCGCCTATGAGCGTTTGTATCTATCAACATAGTTTTATAATTTATTGTATCGCCTTCAGTTACTAGTGTTGTATCAGGTGTTTTCTTCATCAGTAATTCCATTAAACCCACTGTTTTGCTATATAGACGTCCAGCTACAATGATACTGTCTTTAGAAATAGTTATCTCAGAAGACCCCATAAAAAGATTTCCTCTTTCACTTCTTACACCAAAAGGTATATTTTCATTGGAGACTATGGGTGCTGACCACGAAGTATGAGGACTTTCATTAACCGGTGTTTCAAAAGATGTTGTGCTTATATTATCAGGTATATCATTTTTACTAGATTCACTACTAACATTACTATCATTTTCTTCCGGGTAATCATTATTTAAAACAGCGTGTGAATCATTAGGACTTAGTTTTAGTTTGTTGACGGTGTCTATAGATATATCATCATATTTTCGTTTTTTTATTTGTTTAATCTGTTTGGGAGTTTCATAATTTTCGTTTAATTTGGAATTTTTATTTGTAATTATATTTAAAGGTTCGATTATAGGTTTTAAAACAGATTCCATGAACATATTATTAGTAGATTCATTGTCTCGCATCATTTTAATTTTCTTTCTCACCGATTCAGCTGAATTAATTATTTGTTTTTTCAGTTCTTGTTCATTATTCATGTTAGAACTTTCTTAAGTCGCGTTAAAAGGTTTAATGAATTTATTTAAGGAAGTGTTTGTATTTATGTTGTATATTAATCTAAGATTATAAATGTGTCAAATTTCATTCTATAACGTCCCTCATTTTTTTCACAGTCTTTATTTATAACTATATAATTGAAAGGTTTATTCCATACCTTTGTACACATATCTTGAAATTGAAGCCAACTCATATCTGTATTAACATGTTCATCATAGACATGACGCAAATTGATAATATCTTGCTTGAACAGAATTATAAAATTAGCATTGTCTCGTATTAATTGCTTAGGGATCTTGCTGTAGGTTTGATTCAGATAAAAACTATCAATATCTTTATGCCTGCCCATTGCAAAGTAATCTCGAATATTATTCTGGTTTTCGCAAGAAACGTCATCAAATATTATAATAGAATTTGTTTTAGCTTCTTGGGGGCTGAGAACTTCATCATTATCATGATATTTCCTAAAATACACTTGAGGTACTTTTTCAAACACATTTTGCAAAAATATATACTTCGGTTGATAAAGAGTTTTGGAGTACAAGTACACATTTCGAAACCTTAATCCATTTTGATGCAAAAGGAGACCTATCATTAAATTCGTTTTACCACAATTAGAAGGTCCTGAAATTATACAGCGAATTGTATTCGGTAAAAGATTTCCATGACGAGAAATCGTTCTTACAGAGTTTGCACAGATTTCATCTAATTGTAATGAACATGGCTGTTTTACAAATTTCATGATGTATCTTGTTATGAGTTGATATCGGTCATCGGCTAGTTTAATAATGATATAATCGTAAGATACATTAACTTTTATAATATCATAGTGATTACTTAAATGTCTTCTGATAAATCTATTAAATTATTATCGATTCTAATTATTCGAGCCCATAACGTTAGTCCTTCATAACAGATTCTAGGGAATCTATTTTTTTTTTTATGACTGGGTATTAATATAGCGCTAAAATTTTCCTGATTTATAATTTTTACAATATGGAGTCCACATAATCGCTTTTCCACTACTATTATCAGCACTCGATCTCCACTTTTCATCGTCATGATAACCTTGGCTTTAACTTTCTTGAAAATGCTTTGATAACTTTGATAATTGAATAAAGTTTAAATAATAAAAGAGTTCCATGAAACAACGAACTTTTATAATAATTTATTGTGTTACTGGGTATTCACTCACTCACGAACGAAGTCGTTCAACGCTAAATGCTTTCCGTTCAACGCTTTATGGGTTTACGTTCAACGCTAAATGCTTTCCGTTCAACGTTTTATGGGCTATAGTATACTGTGTCTGTACATTGAAAATATTTTTTTAAATAGCTTGGGTTATATTATATTAACGATACTGAACAAAGTGGGATCATTAGTAATATTGAGAGTTCGACGAACGAAGTGAGTTAAAACTCTCAATCGCAATAACGCATTGAGAGTTCTGGATCATTTGTAATATTGAGAGTTCAACGAACGAAGTGAGTTAAAACTCTCAATCGCAATAACGCATTGAGAGTTCTGGATCATTTGTAATATTGAGAGTTCAACGAACGAAGTGAGTTAAAACTCTCAATCGCAATAAGGCATTGAGAGTTCTGGATCATTTGTAATATTGAGAGTTCAACGAACGAAGTGAGTTAGAACTCTCAATATTAACCTACTACCTTGTTGAGAAGTTGCATAAGTGTATTTTTATTTATACGCGTTTTATAAGTTGGAACATCCTGTATTGGTGTCCCGACACAAGCTAGTACGATCGCACGGTGGTCGGCCAGTGTAGTGCCGATCGCCGATGTATATATGTCTTTCGTGTGGGATCGAACAAATATGTGATCAATGCATGTTTTACTTAACGAGCTGTTTCGAAATTCTATTCGGGTGTGTTCTGTGATTCCACACATAAGACCTAGATTATGCAACGTGTTGTTATATGAATGTGTTATAGGTTTGCTCAGTTTCAAGTCAACATTAACATCTCCTAGTAAAAGTAAATCTGTGTGATTGGAAAGGTGAATAAGTGTAGAATGCAGTTCGCGAATAAATAAATGTTTACTAAGGCTTGGCGGCCGGTAGATGGCGCATAGGTTTACTATATAATTTGTTCGAGTTGTAATAGTACATAAAATATTTTCGAAGTATTGCGTATTATGTTGCTTTATGACAGTTTTATGTATATTTTTTACATATATAATGACAACCCCACCCCTTCGACCATTTCGCAGGTTAGTAAACATCTGGTAACCTCTTAAATTGAAGAGACAACTTATTGAATCGGAAATATTAGCTTCCGATAAAATTATTACATCAACATCTGTTTTAGAAGAGAGAATACATTGTTCAAGTGCAGGAAAGTTTTTAATTGTGGATCTGATGTTTATGTGCATACATAGTAAACTTACACCAACGTTGGGTATCTGATTTATAAAATCATTAAGGTTCATGCAATTAGTTAATTCATTAATATCGTTAGTATTTTGTGTCTCAACCATGTTTAGTGTGAAATTGGATGATTAAATTCATTATTTGACGAGAAGGTTAGTAGGTATCTAGTAAGTTATTATTGTTACTTCTTTTTTGTTGTCAGAGCTTGAATATCTTCCATGCTTCTAATGATGTAGATCTTTTCGTTATCGTCTTTTTTCGCTTTTACGTAGCCTTTCTTGAACCATACGTATTTGTAATTTTGATTGATTTTAAGTTCTTTTTTTGCATTCCATAGGAGGTGTTTGTTTTGTTGCGTCATAGCCTCTCTGACATATAAATAATCTTTGCTAGTTTTACAAGTGGGATGGACGTCTGCTACACACGGTTTTACAACCTTTGTTTCCATTATCCATTTCTCCCGTGTGTCTTCATCACGCAATTCTACTACGATCTTAGATGGCAAGTCTTTGCGAGCGTGGAGTCTCTTCGTCACTTTGATCCCGTCCTTTGGTTGCTTGATTAACGCTGCAAGGTTTTCGACAACGTCTTTGGCTTCCTCGATGGTTTCAGTTGGAACGTTGGCAATTTCCAGGAATTTCCCCAGTTTCTCTTGTTCCAGTTCCTGTATGCGTTGCTCCATTGCTCCCACGCGAGTTTCCAGGTTTGTTGTTTTATTAGTAAGTGCAGTATTTTTACGTTCTAGATCCTCAATGATATTTCTGAAGGACTCCACGCACTGCATCATCTCGTCCATCTTAGAGCTATGAAATTGAAAAGCATCGTTTAAGTCCCTCATTTCTTTTTTCATCGCCTTCTCGACTTCTTTCGATATATTAGCGAGTAACTTTTTCGAATTGATAGTCACTGAAGCACCCTCAGTTTCATCATCATCATCATCACTTGGTACAATGATGGACGAGTTTTTTCGCGGCATTCCCTCTTGACACTGCAGACAAGTCCACTCCAGGCTGGGTGCAGCTTTTAGTGCTGTGATTTGCTTGTTGGTCAAGCCTGTACATTTTGAGTTTAGGTGAACCAGACACTCACATTTACTGCACTCTACACCTGGTACAGTCTTCGTTATATTCTTTTCACATTGATCGCACTTTTTGGTCATTGTGGGTGGTTGATAAATAAATTACCGATTATTCTAAAGAGAAGTGTTGTTCGAACGACAGATCAACGATGAATATGGGGTTCTTCAAGAAGGGGTTTATAAGGTTTCTTCAGGGTCGGCAAAGCGAATGTAGCGCCCCGGTAGGCAATCGAGCAGACGGATCGCCTGATGGCAAGCGATCACCGCCGCACCCGCAACACCTGAAGAGTCACAAGTGCGTTGCCTTCCTTTCAAAAATAGTTCAGGAGCGCCAAGGCAACTGAATATATTTATTTAGTTGGTTGACAAAATATTATATTAATTAAATATAACAAAGTAAGTCTGTAGGGTCTGCACCTTGCCCTGTGACTTAGCCCCATGCATTTTACACTACACCTACGCTTCCTAAATACGAACCCTATCACTACAACCTAAGCTATACTTTCCAGCGCAACTTTAAAGGACTTGATTCATTATGTTACCGACAATGTGACATCAAACTTCCAAATATGCCTCAACCGTGATCTTATTACACATTAATGTAACCAGGGTTCACGTTACCCTGGTCATGATTTTGAGGGTGGCCCCCCTACGTATCGCGAGTTCATTAAAACATTTTTTGATTAAATGTGCATACGTGCAATTACAATTAGGAAGACTTGTAGAACTGCTTTTTGTTAGTGGCTTACTAAAAGAAGGGAGAGAGAAAGGACTGATTTTTACCCTGATAATGTTTTTGATTTCTCTAGTTATTTATCAGATAGGGATACGAATATCGGTGACAACGCTAAATCAAATATTTTGTTACCAGACTGCCGAGAAGGATTATGTTTTTTGCGCGAATCTTGTATAATTATGTTCGTAATACTTTTTATTATTCTGTACCTATGTACCTATATAAATATGTTTGTAATACTTTTTAATACCTCATATCTTCTTAACCACCACTCTTTCATACCACTTAGGTGGCAGAAAAGCACATGAACCACCTGATGGGAAGTGGTTATCGTAGTCTATGGACGTGAACAAAAATGAAATGTATTCTTCTCCCAGAAGATTCTCACAGAATTTTATTAATTAACTTTATGATTACCTAAGTTTGTGAGTAACTTCAGTTAGCTTCCAATTTTTTACTCACTAGTTGTAGCCTGCGGCTTCACCCGCCTAGAATTTTTTTTTATGGATTAGGGAGGCAAACGAGCAGACGGATCGCCTGATGGTAATTTTTATCCCGTTACCGCCACCCAGGGGAACCCGGGATAAATAAAACCAATATGAGGCCACGGTAAACAGGCCCTCGATTCTACTAAAGCTAAACTATTGTCAAACCACAGAGATTGCAAAAAGCGGCATTAAAGTTTAGACTTTATTTCTATACACTAAGGTCCAAAATTAAATGACAAAAGTTTCATTACACTCTTTTATTCACTCTGCTAACAGTTATTTAATATTGAACTTTAAATGCATCGCTTTAAAGTCTATAATGTATTGCCGCTTTTTGCGATCTCTGTGGCTTGACAATAGTTTTGCTTTAGTAGAATCGAGGCCCAGGAGTGTTGTGTCTTCTTCATCTTAGCGTTAATCCCAGTCGCGTCCGAAGTGTTCAGCTTGGAGTCTGGGGTCCGCTTTACCAGGCTAAATGCGGATTTGGCTGAAATTCGATATTTTCTGTGAAGCTACCAGTTCTTGGACTTTTGAGGGCTCCAACTACCCGTAACGACTGCGTTAGATGTTCGTAAGGCAACCGGGACTGACTGCATAAAGTGCTCTCCGAGACACGATCAGACCAATGCAAATATAAATTCAATCATACAAATATTTACACAGACCGGGATCGAGCCTCCTACGTAGCGGCCGCGTTCACTACCGATACGAGACAGAGGCTGCGTGGTGTCTCTAAGTACCTATGTATGTCCGCAATCTATCCTAACATAACATAACATAAACTCACGCCCGTACTCCCCGAAGGGGTAGGCAAAGGTGCTAGCACCCACATTTCGCCAGTTTATGTTTAGGTCCCAATGTAATAGGTGGCGAGCCTATTGCCATTAACCGGGCACTTATAAACCTGCGATAAATACACACATGACTTCGAATAGCATCGAAAAGTCATTGGTGTGTGCCATGGGTAAACCTGGGATCGAACCCGAGACCTCGTCTCAGCAGTCCATTACCCATACCACTAGGCTACCGCGGTTATTTATCTATATAATCTATCCTACTAATATTATAAACGCGAAGGTTAGTGAGTATGGATGGATGATTGTTACTCGTTCACGTAAAACTACTGAATGGAATTTCATGAAACTTTACAGTAATATAGCTTATACATCGGAATAACACGTAGGCTATATGTCATCACGTTAATAATCAAGGGAACATCATTAATGTCAACAAATTCGGCCGGCATTGGCATATACGCAGAAGTGACAGTGTGGTTATTTCTGTCGCTGTTTATATAACTATATCAATTGTATAAGAGGGTGCAGCTGGAACAGGATCGGACGCCACGCGGGTGGAAAATAATTGGCGGTATAAAGTTCGCCGGGTCAGCTGGTAACAAATAAAAGGTAACTTTAAGGGAAGGTTCATATCTGACGGAACATGCGTCGCGTATTATCGGTCGCGTAACGCCAGAACAGACAAATGTATAGAAAAACACTTGACCAATGACCATTCACACTCGACGCGCTAACCTAGCATCGGTTCCGTCAGATATGAACCTTCCCTTAGTCTAGATAGCGTCGCTTTGTCTACATTATATTAATAGTTTGTCAAACATTGATGCACTGTAAACGATCCGTGGGAACTAGCAACTGCAGGGTCACACTTGATAACTAGGTACCACACGTGTAGGTCGACTTAAATAGCGGTAATTTACAAATGTTTCACTATTATGATGTTTGTATTTATTTATTTAAAACTTCTTGATCAGTCTGTGTTATAAATATCTTGACAACGAAGTCTCAAAGTGATCTTAAAACTCACATTAAGAGCAAATCAAGCTGTTTTATTGATTTAAATGGTGTTATTGTCCAAACTGAAGGTGTGTACCAAAATATCAGAACAATCAGTAAACTGGAAGGAGATAATAAAACAAAATTAAGATCATTCTGCCTACTCTGACTGTACACTTGTACCTTAAAGTTGCACCTTTATACAAAACTTTTAATGAAAAAGTGCAACCGTATCTCCTTTTTGCGGTACACAGGTGGTCTTCTAAGGCATTCTCTACCAGTAATCCTTATATAGATGGTGCAGAGCATAAACTTATTATATACCTACCCCTCGAATCGCGAGCGTTGTTTACCATCATTGCTTTCAACAACAAAATAGCATCAACGTGACTCACAATAACAGTAGGGTTACAGTCTCGAAGGTGCAGAGAATAATGAAGTAGGTGTTTTGTAACGGTAACTAGATAATATATAAGCATACCTACCTATGGCGACGGGCCCGCGATATAAAATCTCTTCTAATTTAAATGTAAACTCTAACCTTAACCCCAACCACAATTATAATCAGGTAAGGAGCAATTACGTAATGATTTTTTAGTATCCAATGCATTTGTCCCCATTGATGAATATAGGTCATTATTTTTAATACGGAAATTAACCGTATATATATGAGCTCTAGGTATATTTTTGAATGAATCAATAAGTGCATAGTGGGTATTATTAGGGTTGTGTAGAACAGGGAGGGTGTCGCGAAGCCCCGGTGACTCACCGCGATGTGAATCATTGTTATAACCAAATTTAAACCTGTATACCTGGAAGTTTTGGTACCTACATTTGTCATATTCTCGGTAACCCTACTGTGTCGTATTGATGACATACCTAAGCCAAGTAAGAGGATATATACCATACTAGTCGACATCCATAGTGAGGATATCTTCGATGCCTGATTATTTTAACCCCCCACTTTAATTTTCTTTTCTTATTAGCTAAGGCACCTATTCTTTATTCGCTCAATAAAATAAAAATAATACGCTCATAAAATAATAACAAATATATCGCAATAAAATCCGTAAAAAAAGTGGTTTTATTTCAATGAGTGACCCCCACTTTAATTTTCTTTTCTTATTAGCTAAGGCACCTATTCTTTATTCGCTCAATGAAATAAAAATAAATACGCTCATAAAATAATAACAAATATATCGCGATGAAATCCGTAAAAAAAAGTGGTTTTATTTCAATGAGTGACATTACGTAAACTTCAGAAAATATCATGTATTTTAGAAATTAACGTATTGAGTAATTGGAAAAAAATAAGAAGATTAGAAGAGGAATCTGTATATAAAAATGATTCGTATACAGATTAGTTCAAGATGGTGGACACGAAATTTTCCCTAAAATCGATATGGGTATCGTTTTCGGGGTTTTTGGGGTTACTGATTATGAATATATCATCCATTTAGTGATCCAATATGGCGGACTCGAAAATTTCACTAACATCGATATGGGTATCATTTTCAGGGTTTTTGGGTTGCTGATTATGAATATATCATCCTTTTAGTGATCCAATATGGCGGACACGAAATTTTCACTAAAATCGATATAGGTATCGTTTGCATCGATATGGACATGATTTTTCAGTAGTCTAGTTTTAGTTTCTCGTATAATATCTATCCATCGATGATAGATATTATACGAGAAAGTCGTGGAGAAGCCTCATGGAAAACAGCAAGAACGACTGTAGTTTGCTCTGATCATTTCTACAGCAAGGACATGTATTATGTAAAGGAGAATGGGCGCCGCAGAATTAAAAAAGATGCAGTGCCGAGCAAGGTGCATTTTCCTAAAAATACAAATTTGTAATTTAATGGTTTTATTTGCTGAATAATAATAGTTATTATTATTTAGTATTATATTCTAATTATATTCTTTTTCCTACAGGCTTTATTTTTATCTTCGACAAAGGACTGTGAAAGAGAGGATTCTAATGATGTTGATATAATAGAGGTACCTAATTTTAAGCTGAAATTTGACACATCGATAAGTAGGCTAACGCTGCACAAATTATCGTAAAAAGTTAACTTGTGTGGTGTTAGTGAAAAGATATTCGATAGTGGAGCTCCATAGGCCGCCGCCTCCTGCGAGCAAGTAATGCTCGAGAAGGAGGCGGCAGAAAGGGAGCGGCAGCGTGAGCGATAGAGACTTAACGGCGAACCCGTTTCGTCGCATTTGGTCCACTTGGTCCATTTCGCATTTAGTCCAGTTCTCAGAACGTCCATTTCGCAAATGGTCCACTTCGCGAAACGTCAATTTCGCATTTGGTCCACTTTTGACAAAATGAGTGCGTTAAGTGAAATTTGCTTTCCTAGCTACGTTTAACGCCATCTCAGAACATACTTGTTTCTATGATTTTAGAATATAAAATTGAACATTAAGGATCAAAATTCATCACCTTACATTGTTATTATGATTTTAGAATATAAAATTAAACATTAAGAATCATTCTTTGGGGGTAACGGGTAGAGCCGCCTGTCACCCCAGCAGAATAAAGTTACGAAGGGTACGAAGCTCGCCTCCCCACAACGGGGGTGAATTGGGGATACCCTTATCCCCCCCTGAGGAGGGCCAGATCGTAAGGGATGGTCCTGGGTGCGAGGGATATGCCTTACCTTCATTTTGTCCCTACCTCAAATAAAGTTCTATATTTCAAGTTTCGTCAGTTTCGTGTTAAAGCAACCTAAAATGATTTTATTTTCAGAAATCTAATTCTAATGGAACTGGACCTTCAGGTCTTTGCCGCAGTGTAGAAACTGATACTTTTGACATTAAAACTAAAACCGAGGCAAATGAATCTTTTTCTGACCTGGATTCTATTTTTGATACCCCAAAAAAGCAAAATTACGGCAAGATTTGCGACGGAAGATCAAGCTTGAAAAGAAACATCTTTTAAAAATTCGGTCGCTTAGGCAAAAGAACCAATGACAAAAAAAAAGGTAGCATCGTTTAAGCAAATTGTCGCAATACTAAAAAAAGAACGTTGTAGTAATAATGATGTACATAATATATTAAGAAACAATGTGTTTGCCGCAGACTTGTACGCAAATATGAAAAAAAAAACTGAAAGGAGACGTCAAGAGACCTGTAACAAAATATGCTCCAGAATACAGAAAGTTTTGTTTAAGGCGATTGGCACACTGCGACGCGCGACGCGGCGTCGAGCGTTGTAGCGTCGACGCGGCGTCGCGCTCGTCGCTTCTACGGAGCTCATTTTGTATAGAAAAACGCGGGGTCCCACACACTGACAACGCAATCACGCGCGTTGCTGCAGAATACGCGCGTACAAGCAGAAAACGCGAGGTATGGCACACTGAAATCTGCAATCACGCGCGTGATTTTCGAGGGAGTTTTAGTCCGAGAGCTGTTAGAAATTTCTGTGTAGGTATTTGAGACGAATTTTAAATTAATATTTTTGCAATGCAACATGACTATATACGTCAAATTTAGAGCACTTTCACATCAACTGATGTCCGATATCCAATATCCGACATCCGAGATCAGAGGAAGTCAAATATCGATGCCCACTATCGGGTATTGGAGCCGACACCACTGTTTTGGCTCGTTATTGGAACACGCAGAGACTGCAAGCGACTTTCAACCTAAATGGCATTTTCTTAGTTACGTCTCTTTTCACGTTAATAGATGATGCTGATCACGAATATAAGAAAAAAAAATAGTTACTATGTCATGTCAATAAGTCGAAAATAGCTTGCACTTCTAATCATTTTGTTTTCATCTCTAGCGTTCTTAATATAGTCTGGGCTATCGAGCTAATGGCCGGATGGCTTTACTTTACTTTTCTCAAAATTTTAGATTACTTCACACACCTACCTACCAAAAAAATTCTAATATCTCTCGGACTATCGCGCCAACGCGCGTCGACGCCCGACGCCGCGTCGAGCGTTGCAGTGTGCCAATCGCCTTACTCTGCATTTCTATTCACCGAAGGCGTATAACTATGTTACAACTAAGTTTGAAAGTTGCCTTCCTCATCGAAAAACTATATCGAAATGGTATGCGAACATTGATGGTTCGCCAGGTCTGACAGAAGACGCCTTTAAAATTTTGAAGGCTAAAAGAGCTCAATCTGACAAAAATATAATTTGTGCACTAGTTGCAGATGAGATGGCGATCAGACAACAAAAATGTTTTAATAAAAAGACACTCCACGATGAGGGTGTTGTCGATATGGGGAGTGGTCCTATAGATAATATCAACACCAAAGCTTCTGAGGCTTACGTTTTGATGTTGGCATATATGAATGAGCCGTGGAAATTACCAATAGCGTATTTTTTTTAATACATGGCATGACTGGGGAGCAAAAAGCCAACATCATTAAAACTGTGTTGTACAAATGTCATGAAGTAGGTGTTGACGTTATGTCATTACCCTTTGACGGTCACAGTTCCCATTTGTCAGTCATGCAGATTTTAGGTTGCAGATATGACAAACCCAAGGAATTGAAATCAACATTTCAACATCCGTGTGCTGATTATAAAGTGGCAGTGTTTCTTGATTTCTGCCACATGATCAAATTAATAAGAAATCATTGGGCATCCAAAGAAAGCTTTTTGTCTAATGAAGGAAAAATTGAGTGGTCTTATGTGCAAAAATTAGAAAATTTGCAAGAAAAACAGGATTGCATCTTGCTAATCGTCTTTCTAAAAAGCACTTGCAATTCCGTAATTCAATTATGAACGTGAAGTTGGCCACCCAGCTTCTAAGCAGCAGTGTATCGAAGGCAATTGAGTTTTGTCGCAAAGATTTGAATTTTCCCGAGTTTGCAGATAGCAAAGCCACCGAAGAGTTTGTGATGTTGATGAATGACGTTTTCGACATTATCAATTCTAGAAATTTAAAGGCTCATGGCTGCAAACATCCAATCTTTGCCGGCAACAAAAATGTCATTTTTGCTATCTTAGAAAAAGCAAAAAACTTCATATTGAATTTAAGTTTAAAAGTGTCAAGAAAAACTACATACAAAGAACGCGACACTGCGAAAAAAGTGATAGTTAAAAGTTAGGTCCCAGTTTTGAAATCACAAGCATTCACGGGATTTCTCGGCGTCCTTATTTGCATAAACAGTTTAAAAGCTCTTTATGAAAATTTAGTGGAAAGAAATAAACTTAAATATTTATGCACATATCGCATTAGCCACGACCATGTGGAATTATTATTTGGATCGATACGGATGCATGGTGGCTACAATGACAATCCAAATGCCAGACAAATGAAAGGTATCTATAAGAAGCTTCTTTGTCATATGGAGCTTAAATCGGCCCAATCAGGGAACTGTGTGCCACTTGAAAATATAAGTGTGCTAATGTGTTCATCGTTCCTTAAATGCATAAATGAAACTGTTCCTTTTTCACGTAAAGATGATGAGGATGAAAATGAAAATGATGTAGGAACTATATCCCTAGACCTAGACCACGACTATGATCCACGCTTATATGAATATAGGGACCAAATAGTTGGCTACATAGCAGGTTACGTTGTACGGCTTTTACGCAAGCAAATAAAATGTGGATGATTTTTTTGTATCATTTCGGTGAGATTTTTCTATTACAATGTCTTGTTAATATATTTTGTAACGAAAATACTCTTTAATCTTATTTGTAACATATGCGTGAGTGGACATCATATAACATCAAAACTTACTGAAATATTTGAGATTGAATTTTTGGGTGCCCACAGAAATGAAAAGTGTCCACTGAAATGATAAATCGTCCACCGAAATGATTAGACTGTGCACCGGAATGAAATTAGCCCACTGAAATGATACAGCCAAGGACATCGTTTATTTTTAGGAGGATTCCGTAGATTGTCTGATACGAATCTAAATAAATTCCATAGAGATATCACTAGACTGTATTTGTGATATTTATTAAATATAAGATCAAACTATTATATTAGAGAAAAAAAGTTATTTTTTTTGCGGAACGAGTGTTGTGTTTTTACCCGACTGCGCGACGCAAAGGAGGGTAATGTGTTTATCAGTCTATGTATTTATATTTGTTTGTATGTGGCGTTCTAGAGACCGGCCTAGGCCGATTTTGATAATTCTTACGTCAATCGATTCGTCTTAACCTTGCGAGTGTCACTAAAGACATGACAGTAATCAAAATTCACCACGGCGACAACCAGACGCCATATTGTCAAAATGAAAAAAAAGTCAATGAACTATGTCAAGTGGGGTGTCGTTGAATAGGTATTTTAAAATCATCTTTAGGTTCCTTTTATCATTTTTCATTTAAAATAATAGTTTAGGATATATAACGATTTAAAGTTGTATAACAAAACAGTCGCTAATTTTCTTAGTTATTGATTTTAAGTTACTTATAAGTTTTTATTTCAAGTATAAACGATATGAAGGAAATTAAAAGGAGATTACAAAAAGATATACATGTCATATCATAACTAAGAAGTATAAAACAAAACAAATGATTAAAAAATAAAAAACCGAAAACTGCCACTGAAAAGACCGAAATAAGTTTGATAGCAGGCGGTACCCATTTGCCAATCTAAACCGAAAGAAAATTAATAGGTACCGGCTGCAATCAAACTTATTTCGGTCTTTTCAGTGGCAGTCGGGTTTTTTATTTACTGGTAATACTAAATCAACTCTTATATTTTTACGACAAAATTATTTAATAAGAAAAATTATAAAAATAATGTAAGTATGTTCAAAAGAGCTAAACACATAATCTTACACATAACAAAAAAAAAATTAGATCACGTTATCGTAAATTATTGCAAACAGTTTGGCTATATAATCCGATTATGTACTTATGCGAAAACAATGAAAAAAGTGCAATCACTAGTCACTATTGCAACAGAATGAATGAATTCAATGAATTAATCCTGCTTCTTTTTTTCTAGCATATCTCTCCCTGTCTTTTTTAAGAAACTCTTCATGTGTGACGTCATTGCTCTTAATTCTCTCTTTTCTTCTTCTTTCATATAACCTTCTTTTTCTAACCTTTCCTCTCTGGGCTGTAGCTTAGGTCGCGGCATCCTAAAATCAAAATCATAATTTTTAAACATTGAACATCACATTATCGTTGAGAATACACATTGTCTAGAAGTAAGTACATCTATTAACCATTTTCTAACAAAAGATTTTAAACTGTTTTTCTTATTGTATTGGTATAAATAAATGAAAAAATGAAAATGAAAATGTTAACATATCAAATTAATCCCAAATATCGAACCTACAATATCTAGAATTATCTCACCAAATTTTTATGATTCAATCTAAGACTCAAGGATCTCTAAAACTTATGATTTTATCATTTCTAAGTTAAATTTCATTTAAGTGGACTGTTGTCGGTATTACAGTCCACCGAATCCACTGAAATGATAACACCGAGGTGATAAAAATAATAAGTTTTACATTTAACTCCGATATTAGAATTATTATTAAAATGACAACACTGCTGTAACAGAACATACCTTACGGCGAAATTAAAACAAAATTTTGAAATAAATTGAATGAACCTAACACGAGCTATAACGGCCACCGAAATGACACTATTTTTGTCCCCATATCACTGAAATGATATACTTACTTTTCGGCGGGAATCCACGATGATGTTGTGACGCGTTCGTGCGCTCTGACGAACGGAGGTGGCCAGATTCGAAGTAAGGAAAGGCACGGGGGGCGCAAAAACGCTATGTTGACGAAGTTACTCTACTAAAACTTACTGTCCACCAAAATGATAACTTTTTACAGGACAAAAGTAGACTGTTTAATACAATGTATAAGAAATAAGATAAATAAACAATATTAGTTTTTTTCTATGGGTTATATTATAATTTATTCATACAAAATTCGATTTTAGTCCAAATATTAAATACAACTGCAGGACAAGATATTTTACGAGCGAAATTCGATTCAGGACAGGTCACCGTAATGATAAAATGTCACTTTGTAATTAATTTTTTTTATGTAATAGAGGACATTACTCAACAATTTTTTTTGCCATGGTAGAGAAGTACCTATTATACTATGAAAAGTAATCAAAATCGTAAAACCAACACATTGCACTACCGTTCTCAGGATTGCCGTGTATTTTTTTTGCTTTTGCTATTCACCCATGTATTGCTTGCAATGAATCTCTCTTATCTGAGGAAAAATTAGACCATCACAAATTAATCTGTATAAAAGATAATGGTGGCCTGATTTATCCTTCACAGGATGTCTATTCCGTATGTAAAATTACTGAAACAGTTACTTGCCAGTATGTTAAAGAAGATTTTATAATGACAAGTGCGAATTATTCGAAAATACTATCAACAATAATGAAGCACTTTGTAGGTTTTTAATTTTTATTAAATTAAAAACCTATGTTATAATTATATTTTATAATTATTAGAAAATTTACGATACTACCATATATTAAAATTTGATAATATTAACACTAACGCAGAATCTGAACGAAAATTGATTAAAAAACAAATACAAAGAGATGGCCACTGAGTTTGGTTTTTTATTTTACACTTATGATTGCCCATGATATTATTTACCTCATAAATAACACCCAGTTTCTGAAAGGCTGATGCCGCTAAAATTAACAGTAAGCCGGCAGGAATCGTGTTGTAGGTACACCTCACCACTCACGGCATCTTTTTGTAGGGTAAGCCGGCAGGAATCGTGTTGTAGGTACCCATCACCTCTCACGGTATCCCTTTGCAGGGTAAGCCGGCAGGAATCGTGTTGTAGGTACCCATCGCCACTCACGGCATCCCTTTGCAGGGTAAGCGGGCAGGAATCGTGTTGTAGGTACCCATCGCCACTCACGACATCCCTTTGCAGGGTAAGCCGGCAGGAATCGTGTTGTAGGTACCCATCGACACTCACGGCATCCCTTTGCAGGGTAAGCGGGCAGGAATCGTGTTGTAGGTACCCATCGTCACTCACGACATCCCTTTGCAGGGTAAGCCGGCAGGAATTGTGTTGTAGGTACCCCTCACCACTCATGGCATCCCTTTGCAGGGTAAGCGGGCAGGAATCGTGTTGTAGGTACCCTTCACCACTCACGGCATACCTTTACTGGGTAAGCCGGCAGGAATCGTATTGTAGGTACTCCTCACCACTCATGGCATCCCTTTACAAGGTAAGCCGGCAGTAATCATGTTGTAGGTCCCCTCACCACTGACGATATCCCTTTGCAGGGTAAGCCGGCAGGAATCGTGTTGTAGGTACCCATCACCACTCACGGCATCCCTTTGCAGGGTAAGCGGGCAGGAATCGTGTTGTAGGTACCCATCGCCACTCACGACATCCCTTTGCAGGGTAAGCCGGCAGGAATCGTGTTGTAGGTACCCCTCACCACTCATGGCATCCCTTTGCAGGGTAAGCCGGCAGGAATCGTGTTGTAGGTACCCCTCACCACTCACGGCATACCTTTACAGGGTAAGCGGGCAGGAATCGTGTGGAAAGTACCAGACCTATGCAAATTTTAGTCATAATCACGTCATAAAAATAAAAAATATTGGCTATAAATATATCTTTGATTACCTAATTTAATTATACCTATAATCAGCTCGGCGAACCTTGATCCCTATGACAGTTCATACTAGTGACGGGTCGTGTCGATATATCGCAACTTTTTATAGGCAAAGGCGTGACTTGCATTCAGCCACATCGATAAACATGTTTTTAAAATATAATCTACATTACTATAATTATAATGCTTGTTATATTTACAAGTATCCGTGTATTTGTATATGGGGTTGCCAATATTCCGATGCAGAGGTAACATGGTCGGACTGTATAATTTTAATGTGAATTAAAATTTTAGTTATAGCAACACTATCTGATCTGTCACTACGCTAGTACTGTCAGTTCGCTACGCCAGTACGCTGTACGAGTGCTAACGCCTTGTATGCGCCACGTGTTTTGTTGTGTCAACGGAATCCTTTGTTTATTACTATTGTTGTTTTCTGTTTTTGTTATTGTTGCTGTTTTGTTTTTGTTGGTGTTTCAAAATGCCGAAAAGACTGAGAAAAACTGTACTCAACAGTGAAACGCGGGAGTTTGTTGTACGCTTGCGTGACTATTTTGCTCGCGAACTACAAAATGGCGGACCTTTGTTGCCACTTGACAACGTACGCGACCGTATTGCTGATGCTTTGGGAATTGGCAAAGCTACCGTTTCCCGAATTACAAAGAAGTTCGGCGAATCGTCGATGGAGGAGAACAAATTATCAACTCCAAAGAAGAAAAAACATAATAGGGCACGACCCGTAACTAACCCCGATGTTATCGACATGGCAGCGATACGAAACCATATTTACGGCTATTATTTTCGAGGTGAACTGCCGACTTGCACAAAATTATTAGCGTCGCTGAAATCGGCTGATTTATTTAAAGGTGGATTCACTTCTCTCAGACAGGTTATAAAAAAATGTGGATTTCGTTATGGGAAGTGTGACAAAAGAAAAGTGATAATGGAGCGGAAGGACATTGGATTGATGAGGTGTGATTTTCTACGACAAATAAAAAACATCGAGAACTGGGACAAGGTGGTTTATCTGGACGAAACGTGGCTCAACGCCAATCACTCAGTCTCCAAAACATGGACAGACGACACAGAGAAATCCTGTACCAAAGCACCAGAAGGCAAGGGCCAGCGTTTGATTATCTGCCACGCTGGCACAGCCAAAGGTTTTGTACCTAACTACTTGTGGGCCTTCAAATCCGTGAAAACAAGTGATTATCACGAAGAGATGAATTTTGAGAATTTCAAGAAATGGTTCACAAAACTATTAGACAATTTAAACGAGCCCCACTACATTTTAATGGACAACGCCCCATACCACTCTGTGCAAATTAATAAAGCGCCTACCGCGAACAACAATAAAGGCGAAATAATAGAGTGGCTGCAAAACAATGGTGTGGCAGCTAATACTCAAATGCTGAAAAAGGAATTAGTTAGATTGTTGAACCTTCATAAACAGCAAACAAAGAAGAAATATTTCTTGGATGAGATGGCAAAATCAAAAGGGCACACCGTGATTCGGCTACCGCCCTACCACTGCCAATATAATGCAATCGAAATGATATGGGCGCAGATCAAAGGTGGGTTGATTTGTATTTATTTTAACATGTTTTTATTTAGGTCACTGGTGACTGTCTAGTCGGCTAGTACTATTTAAAGCTATTTTATTTCACTAGCAAATTGCATTTTTATTTTTATCCATGTGCTTATATCAATTACACACTTTTAACGTACAAAATTATGTACTTATAATGTACTTACCCCGATCTCGCTCTTTGACTTTGCATCATTTTCAATCTAAACCATTATTGTTTCAGGTTGTGCAGCCAGGCTTAACACCACTCCACCATTCACAGCTAATAAAATGCTTACGTTGCTACAAGAGGCATGTAGTCAAGTGACTCCGGACAATTGGAGGAAAGTGGTTGAAAAGACGAAAAAACTATGCTTAGATGATTGGAATCGAGACGTGCGATACGACAATATAGTAGACCAGCCGTTTTTAATAAACATAGGAGAAAGCAGCTGCAGTTCGGATTCCGAGTCTGAGACGCAATCGGTGACACCATTGTCAGATTCAGATTAATGTATATTAAAAAATCATAAATAAACCGCTTTTGTTTTATTTGAGTAGGTATATACAATAAATTTGTTAAATCTCCTTTATTTTATTATCGCAAACAACTTAAATGATTATAAATCTGACACTAAGAGCGTAGGTGCTCTATTGATGTATTTTGTACACTCGTTTCCATTTTCGATATTTGTTTATCGATACTTTTCCGCACTAGTCGATATCTTCCAAACGGAGTAACTTTTGCAGGACGTCAACGTAAAGTCTGATTGAGATAATTTCTTGTAAGTGTTAATAATTATTATAATTCCAACGGGATATTATTGTAATTGCATATATCTGCCTAAAATTAATAAATATCATTTTTAGACACCGCCAATTCGATTATAATATAACGGTGACGCTACTACAAGGTTGTGTCGTGGGAATAACTGTCAGTGTCATAGGGATCAAGGTTCGCCGAGCTGATTATAGGTGATTTATTTGGGAAATTTCGTTGTAGCTGGTATCATATTGACGCACACAGAAATATGAATGCAACGCGTAAAACACGGGCCACACGCACACATGTCTGCACAGGTTGACTCGTTTTATTTCCGTTGAAAGAGGGGCGAGGCTCCATCTAGACATTATATAATCAAAGTGAAAAATTAAGTATTCTAAACGCATTAAATCAGCGGAACAAAGTAAGTAGAACATCGCACCGCCATTATTACCCCATTTATTATTATATGATAACTTGGCCATAATTTCGAATAATACAGGCATCGGGTGTTTCCACTTGCTGATTCGTGTAAATACTTGTATAAGTTTGGATGATAACCGGGAGTGTTCTTAGCTATGTTGGATGAAAATCCATCCAAGATAGCTACCGTCACAACAGGAATAACAACATATCTTTTCACAACTCCCTCAATATGGGTATCAAATGTAAGGGCTTGACTAGTAGAATACAGTTTAATAAAATTAGGTTAAAAAGTAATAATAACAAATATATCGCGATAGAATCCGTAAAAAGTGGTTTTATTTCAATCAGTATAATAAATTTCAAATCCAAGATGGCCGCAAGCACAAAATGGCGATTTTTTACAACTCCCGCAATATGCCTATCAAATCAAAGAGCTTGGTCAGTAGATTAATTAAAAAAGTATAAACTAAAAATAAATTTAAGATTTTAAAAACCCCCGCCAAAAAAAATGCCTCCAAAAAGTTGAAAATAAATTGTGTTGGTTCCCTTTAACTTTGATATAAGTACCTAGTAATATTTTGACTCAAGCGTTGTCAACTTTGGTGCTATGACAATAATTTATACCGGTTCATCAAACGTCATCTTTACCTTATGAAACCACTTCGGTTCAATCACCTACCTCCCTAATTAGTTTAGTCCAGTGTAGTCAGATGCTGTGTCAGTATTTGTCGAAAGCCAGTTTGCAGTCTATGTGACAGTAGGTATGTGTGTCCTGCTTACTCTTACCATTGACATAACTAGGGTGAGGGGCGCCCTATTATATTTGACATTTTAAGGTAAGTCACGAAGCTATAATTCAGTCTAAGTATGATATTAAGGAACCAATTTCATATCTTTAATGTTTTAAATGAAATCTTGGTTTAAAACAAGTATTCGAATGCATTCAAAGAAACTAATTTTGATATTATTTTCAATTTGCAGAATGAGATAATTTAATATCACCACCTATGGGCATGATCCTTTTGGTTCGCTACACGTTAATAGACGTTTTTCCTCGGAGTTCTCAGGTAGGAAACTGCGTTACTTTCAAGACGTCAATGTATACAATAAGTGCACATATTAAGAACACACTTTTATTTTTTCCACAGTATTTATTTCAGTCAATAAATACTATGGAAAAAGTACAACTGTGTTCTCAGTATGTGTAACAATAGATTCCACCAAGTGCCATCGAACAACAGTACCTAGGCATAATCGTTTTACAATAAGTGATTCCTTAAGACTATAAGGGCGAATGCATATTTGTTTCGTGTCAAAATAAATTATAAGTCAGTATCAAAAATACATCCCTGCACAGGACTTATTGTTTCCGACATGAATGCAACATGATATGATTACACTGCATTGGTTTGCGCTCATGACATTTTAAATCTACCCCTCGAACGCAGCCCTCTCCTCGACTTAAAGTATAGTCAGAAAATGATTTGTGTTATGTATGATTCAAGTAAATAATTGTAAGTATTGTCAGCTATTTTTAAACAACTCATGCATTTACTTAAGTTCATACTTTGATTTAGATAATTTTAGGTTTTTATAATTTTAATAAATTCTGATTTATTGGTAGTTCTTGATTAGTTAGAAGGTAAAGACAGCACTAGGTATAGTTTCGGCGTTTCGGTATTAATATCTTGGCCCCAAAAGACAAACGAGGAGACAGACAAAAAGGGCCTTGGGGCGCGCGTATTGGTTTTATATAACTTACTAGTTGACCCGGTGAACTTCGTACCACCAATTTTTTTCCACCCCCGTGGCGTCAGATCCCCTCCCACTGCGCTCTCTATTATATTAAGGCATGTATTTAAATCGATATCTGTTTATACCCTTTTTTTCGAACAAAATATGTCAAAGTTACACAAAATATACTAACTTGCACACTAATTATGCACACTAACTAAATCAAATAAATATTAGGGGTTAAAGTATGAAATTGCCGATTAGTACCGAAAATCTAAATTGTTTATTTTTTATTTTTTAACTAATTTATTTAATCAAACTAGTTACCATTATTATCTATACATTGTTGCCATCTAATAGGAACGTCATTTATACCTTTGCGATAGAACTCTGAGGATCTAGACTGCACAAACTGTGTGAAAGTATTTTGTACTGCCTCCTGGGAAGAAAACTTCTTGTCCCGTAGATAATTGTCCAAATCACGAAAAAAATGGTAGTCCGTTGGAGCAAGGTCTGGCGAATACGGAGGATGACGAATGGTTTCTAACCGCAGTTCCTGTAGGGATAAAATGGTTTCTCGTGCTGCATGAGGTCTCGCGTTGTCATGGAGTAATAATGGTGAAGATCGATTCATGAGTCGGGGCTGTTTTACTGCTAGTTTTGCCAACATTGTACAGAGTTCGGCACAATAGACATCTGCCGTTATTGCTTGATCAGATTGGAGAAAACTATAGTGAATAACACCATGCTGAGACCACCAAATAGTTACCATTACCTTTTTATTGTTAAGTTTTGCTTTAGGACACTGTTGTGGCGTTTGACCTGGGGCCAGCCATTGCATTTTTCTTTTACGGTTATCATAAAGAATCCACTATTCATCACATGTCACAATTCGATCCAATATTCCTTCATTTCTGTACCGATTCAACAAGGCAACAAAAGTTTCAACACGCGTTTCTTTCTGCAGATCAGTTAAATCATGAGGCACCCATTTTTCGTACTTTTTTATTTTATTGATTTGACGCAAATGAGTCAATATTGTGGGTAAGGTAACGTTACCATGCCGCTAATTCCTGGGTAGTTTGACTGGGACCGGCTTCCACCATCTACCTTAATTCATCGTTATTCACCTGTCTTTCTCGTGGCTAGTTCTTCAAGTCGAAGTTTCCATCACGAAAGCGTTTAACCAAAATCGCACGGTGCGTTCATTAGTAGACCCCTCTCCAAACGCAACATTGATATTGCGGGCTGTTTCTGCCGCGTTACTTCCGCGTCGGAACTCGTATTCAAAAATTACTCGAATTTTCGCAGTATATCGCAGTATCATCTGTCTTGTCTAAGTTCAATAACTAAAACAATTGAAAGTATATATTCAAATGTTTCACATTTTTTAAAAGAAGAACATCATAGAAACCATGTGAAAAAAGTTTTTTTCGAAAACCTCAAACCACGAATGTTCCATGTCAATTCAAAGAACCTATTGCAATAAAACGGCAATTTCATACTTTAACCCCTATTATACTGTTTAATGATATTTGCAAAACTGTTTTACTGAATGAATAACTATTATAAAAACAGTTAATCTAGCAATTCCTAAATTCAACAAACTTAGTAAATCTTTTTCAACGAAAACCATCATCTAATTTACTTTTAGGAGCATCGTATATTCTAAATAAAACTCAATTTAATCAGTTATCTTTACATAATGAAGTACACAAAAAAATAAATAAGTGCTCACTTAACATGCACTAAACACAGGCTCACTGAGCGGTAACTCAGATTATAACCAAAGTTTTAACATTTCGCTATCCTATTTTATGCAACATGACTCTAATTAAATCATTGCTAACCCAAAAGTAGTAAATGAGCACCAAAATTAGTAAATGATCGCCAAAATTAAACCAGCATTTTAATGTAAAATTATAACCAAAGTTCCATCTTGCTATCCTAGGGGGTGTAAAATATTTTTTAAAAATAACCTTCTAACCTAACCTATCCGAGTCGGATCGCCAATATATACAATATACATTAATTTGCTCGCTAAGATTCGGTGATTATTTACTACATTTGGTGTTCGAACACAAATTGAAGTGGCATTTTATGGTGGTCATTATTAGATTGTGGGCATTAGATGCTAAAGATAGCGCGGCGTTAGATGTGCAGGCGCCAAAATATTTTTCAGTAAAACAAATAAACAAAAACTAAATAAAGTTATGTTTCATGTATTTTAGTTGCACGATTAGTCAAGTTGTAGAGTATTTTTTGATAATGTAAACTTACTTTATAGTGGCACGCCATCAGTTAACTTTAGAAATTCCGTTGTAAGATTGTACAATTTAGAGTGCAAGTTAGTATTTTTGATAAACAAATTGAATTTTTGTTTTATAAATCATATAAATAATGTACATACCACATTTTTGATGTAAATTCGATAAAATAGGTCGTCTCGTTTTGTATGATTTTTTAGTTTAGTTACTCATGTTACACTAGGCATGTTTAGTTAGTCGATTAGATTTTTTGCACAGCATTCATGTTTCTGGTATGCTTTCAGTTAATTAGTGAAGTTGGCTAGTGTGCTGAAAAATTATACAGATGTGCATTTAAAAATACTTATCTCTTATATTAAGCATGTATTATACATATAAATCTTCCTCACGAATTACTCTGTCTATTAAAAGAAACCGTATAAAAATCGATAGCGTAGTTTTAAAGATATAAGCATACATAGGGACGGACAGACGCGGAAAGCGACTTTGCTTCATACTATATACACTGACGGACTCATAAACTGCATCAAAGTTCAGGTTTACTCTAAAAGGATTTTTTATAATAAGTATGCAAACTTTTTAGATTAAATTATATAAATATGGAAAGACTGGCTCTTAATCTTAAAAAAAAAAAAAAATTTAAAATAGAACTGCAGTAAAACAAATGAATATAGCCGGGAAAAGAAAATTTACTTGTAGTATCAGATTTGCGTGTTATTTATAGCAAAGTTTTAAATTGATTCTCATTGATTTTTTTTGTTTTGTCAATTGAATTATTGTTACCAGCATAATTGTTGGGTTAGTTTTTTAACACATCGAGAGTTTTTGAACCATAATATGGATACTTCGTCCGAACAAGCGGCACAAATTGTAGCATTGGTGCGGGAGGGCTTGGATCAACGAACGATTGGTAGAAATTTAAATTTAAACCAGTCTACGGTTTCTAGAATATACAGAAGGTTTGTAGAGACAGGTTCTTACAGGAGGAGACGTGGTACAGGCAGAACTCGAGCAACCACAGGTCGTGATGACCGATTTATTGTTATAACTTCCCTGCGAAATCGTTTCCTCACGTCAGTTAACATCAAAACCGAGCTTAATGAAGTGCGTGGAGTAAACGTGTGTGCACGAACAATAAGAAGAAGGTTAAAGGAAGCGGATATCACCCCTTTTAGACCAGCAAATGGTCCAAAGTTGTCTACAGCTCACAGACAAGCTCGCTTAAGATTTGCGCGTCATCACCTGAATTGGGCAGAAGAGCAGTGGGCCTCTGTATTGTTCACGGACGAGTGTAGGACATGTTTATATGGTGCAGATGGTCGCAGAAGAGTCTATCGTCGACGTGGGGAGCGATATGCTCAAAGTTGCATTGAGGAGCGTGTTCCTTTTGGAGGCGGTTCATGTATGGTCTGGGGTGGCATATCGATGAACGGGCGAACAGAACTTGTGTTCATAGACATGGTCCGTCAAAACGGTAATAGAGGGGGTTTGACAGCACATCGCTACATAACAGAGATATTAGAAGATCACGTGGTGCCTTACATGGGATTCATAGGCGAAAATTTTACTTTAATGCAGGATAATGCCCGGCCGCATGCAGCTGCACAAGTTCAACATTATTGCGAAGAGGTTGGGATACGTACAATGAATTGGCCAGCACGCAGCCCGGATCTTAATCCCATCGAGCATGTTTGGGACAATTTAAAAAGAGCTGTATATGCGAGAAACCTTTCGCCCACGACAGTGGCAGCACTAAGAACAGCACTTTCAGAAGAATGGGACAATATTCCGCAAGATCTTTTAAAAACCCTTATAAAATCTATGCGGAACCGATTAGAATCCGTAATAAGGGCACGTGGGGGTAATACACCTTATTAAAACACAAATAAACCCTTGCATAAAGTTTGTGTCTATTGTTAAAACCAATTTTTTGATTAAACCAATTTTTCTTAAATTTCTGTTTTTTCTTCAAAAAAAGTCTTAAGGTCCTTTCCAGTACATAAACTTAAACTTAAAGATATGACCCTACGCTGTTTTAAAGTTCACGAACCAATCTAGAGGTTTCAATTTAAATCTGTATAGAAAGTATGCATACTTGGTTAAAATATTTATTTCAAAGTCGTCTATTACTTTGATGCAGTTTATGAGTCCGTCAGTGTACTTATATATACACACATCAAAAAAAGTTTGCGATCACTTTGAAAAACTGAAATCCTTTTTTTTACTGTAGATTATATTATGATTTTTTTCTTCTTTTTAGATTCTTTATTTAAAAATAAAGAATTAGAACACAAAACAATGACACCGTTCAATTGTTTTTTCTTACAAAAAGGCTTTCAGTCCTAGCTTATTCCTAGTTAGTCCTAGCTCATTCAGAAATCTGATTTAGTGAATTATAACCGATTCAAGATATTTTTCGCGGAAAGTAGTGATTGAAAAAATGCCAAGAGGATTATCAGAGGTTTTACGAGCTAAAATAGTAACTTTGAGGGAAGAAGGATACACCACGAGAGTAATAGCACGCACTTGCTATATCCCAATGTAGTGTCGTGGCTACGTTGCAGAGGTACCACGGAATGGAGAAGTTAGCTGACCGACCCCGCAGCGGTCGCCCAACTGTTTTGACAGCTGCCCAAAAGCGCTATATTAGATTGCTGGCAGCCCGTGATCCCACAATCAACGCCACTAAAATAAAAGCAGAAGTCAGGGCCGCCTCTGGGCTTGAAGTTAGCACGCAGACCGTTCGCAATTGCTTGCTCCAGGCTGGATTACGAGCACGGAGGTCATGGCGAGCTCCGCTCAATTCCCGGCAACGTCAACAACGAAGATTGCAGTGGGCTAGACTTCGGCAAAATGAAGAAGGTGAGGAAGAAAACATTTGGCAAAACTGTCTCTTCGTTGACGAATCCCGAATCTCCACTCATCCAGATAACCGACGTGTCCGTGTCTGGAGAAGACCAGGCGACCGTGAAAGACAAAGAACTGCCACTGGAACAGTTAAGCAAGGCGGAAAATCGGTGTCTTTTTGGGGTGGCATTATGATTGGAGCTAGAACGCCTTTGATCCCGTATCGGGGCTTCATGACAGCAGAAATGTACAAAGCAGTTGCTATTGATGATATCGTCAAACCATTCCGAGTAAACCATGGGCACCAATTTATACTGGTCGATGATAATGCGCCCGCACATCGAGCTCAACGAGTCAATGCTGCTCTTCAAGAATACGATATCACACGATTAGACTGGCCTGCCGGCTCGCCCGACTTAAACCCAATAGAGCACGCGTGGGATGCTCTTAAACGAGCTGTATGGAACCATGAGCCACATCCCCAGACAGTTCCAGAGCTCAGGGAAGCCGCTATTGAAGAATGGGATAGGTTACCCCAGGAAATGCTGGATAACATGATCCTCAGCATGCCCAGGAGGATCTCCGCATGTGTTCGAGCCAGGGGAGGAGTTATTTTATATTGAATTTACACCTTTTAATAATAAATTGTAGTTTAAGTTTAATTAAACAGTCTTTTTCTTTCTATGAAATTTCTATCACAATTGCATTATGATTAATGGCTCAATTTTTTTAAATAAATAATAAAAAATAGTTTTATATTTTAATTTCAAACGGGGTATTCCTATTTAAAGAAAGCATACAACATAGATTTTTTCTTGATAAAGTTAAATTTAAAGAATTCTAGGAGCTTATGCCATTGATCGCAAACTTTTTTTGATGTGTGTATATATATCTTCATATATAAAGACGAAGAAAGCAGAAGAACAAAACAAAGAAACTAATTTCCTTTATATAGAACAATGGAAACTTATTTCTTGGCGTTTTTGTGGCAATGTGAAACTACAGCTGACTTTAACCATGGCAGCGGACTTAGTTAATGTATTTACGACCTTTCTATTATAGACTTAGTGAATACTATGTCAGCCATGCATTTACGTATGGTGCAATGGAAATACATACAACTGTTGCTCGGGAGTTAATGAGATGTAGTTAATTGGTCACCAATATAAGAAGCCTCTAGGTAGTGACCGCGGCCGCTACGCAGGAGGCGCGAGTTCGATCCCCGCTCATTGCAAATATTTGTCTGTATCATGCATGAATATGGATACATTGGTCGTCGGTCCTGATCGAATATCTTATCATACGAACGTCTATAGCAGTCGTTACGGGTAGTTGGAGTCCACAAAAATCCAACAACTGGTCTTACTGCAAATACTTCGATATCGCCTTTGGGTTGTAGAGGTCAGATGGCAATCACTTCACGGAAAATATCGATGCTCAGCCAAATTTTCAGCTAGACTGGTAAAAGCGAACCCCAGACTCCAAGTTGATAGCTATGGATGGGTCAACTCATGGGGGTGTCAATAATATTATAATAATGAGTATCCCTTCGCAGTTTGTCTCTCGACTCTGCTTAAGCAAAACAATTGTGGGGCCATAGTCAACGCAAAAAATGACATTGAAATTTAGACTTTATTTCTATACATCTAAAGTCCAAAATAAAATTAAAAACTTTTCATTACACTATTTCATTCACTCTAC
Source organism: Eilema sororculum (assembly GCA_914829495.1). Classification (NCBI taxonomy): domain Eukaryota; kingdom Metazoa; phylum Arthropoda; class Insecta; order Lepidoptera; family Erebidae; genus Eilema; species Eilema sororculum. Next base: position 42,850,974 of record OU618532.1, on the reverse strand, counting down.
AAAAAGTCATTTAATTTTGAACTTTAAAAACAACACTTTAAAGTGTAATAATTAATGTCGTTTTTTGCGCTGGCTATACACCACAGTGTTTTAGCTTTAGCTTCAGTGGGGATTGTTTAGGTATATATGATTTAAAAAAAATTGAACCGACTTCAAAACCAAATAGGAAAATAAATTTTTAAAATAACAGAATTTAGAGATTTTCGATCTGTTAGAAGTCGGTGCCAACTTTGTTTGCTGTGCCTGATCTGCTATAATGCCATTAATGTAGGTATTATGACTTGTTGAGGTAGGGGTGGCCTATCATACCTAGCTATATTATTATACCTGTTTGACTTGATACCGACTTTTGTATTGAAATGATAAATGCATCATGGCAGGTAATTCAGGTACAGCAAAGCACCAGCAAACAAAGTTGGCACCGACTTCTAACTGATCGAAAATCTCTAAATTCTCTCTCTAAGTTCTGTTACTTTAAACATTTTTTTTCCTATTTGGTTTTGAAGACGGTTCAATTTTTTAAAAATCATTTATTTTTCCCTTTTAAGTGGGCCAAGGTTTGCGTTCGTAATCCAAGTTTAATCCAGTCCAGCATGCCATCAACCACAGTTTTCGTCTTTTGGGAGCATAATACTTCCAATAAGCTAAGGGAACTGGAACTTTTATATGAAAGACGGCGAGTTGAACAGGTTGGTGATTTCGCAGATGGGGCTGCAGTTAGAATTTTACCAACGATCAAATTGGTGAATGACAATAACTCTAAGATGATAGCACACCTATTTTACTGAGGGTCTTGTCAACGGAGCAATGCGGATTGTGTGTACGTTTAGGTGGTCTGCTCTGCGTCGCGATCGGTCAGAATCCGATGAGTTACCTGATGCAGTTTTTATTAAATTCGACGATGATACTATTGGCACTAGATTGAAAGGTAGTGACAGCTTAGTTGCAATTGCAACAAAAGGCTATGGAGATGTGGAAAGAAGAATCCGTTAATCTTGAGCTGGGCTGTAACGGTTCATAAGCTTCAGGGCACCACATTAAATAAAGCGGTAATTAACTTAGAAAATATTTTTTTTGCTAAAGGTCAAGTGTATGTTGCTTTAAGTGGACAAGACAAGTGGAGCCACCTGTCACCCCAGCAGAAGCAGGCCACGGCAGCAGCGCTCGTAGGCACGCCTCCCCATTCCGGGGGCGAGCCCCCTGCCGAGGAGTGCCAGACCGTAAGGGATGGCCCTGGGACAGCCGGGGTGCCAGGGATATGTTGAAGACAACCTCACCTCCGGCTTAGCACTACGACCCTCAGTCGGCGTACGGTTTTAGTCGGTTCGAGTCCGACATAAACCGTTCCCTTTTGGCTCCGGCGGGGGAATCCGCGGGGTTTTCCGCACGATAAAAAAGGCCACCTCAGGAGTAGATATACCCTACTATAAACATACTTATTATTATTATTAATTGAGGAATTGTCTCGGTTTCACTCTGAAATTTCGTGATTATCTCAGGAGTAGCGCCAACCCTTACGAGTATCACGTTAGCCCTACATACTGCTACCTAGTTTCCATCGATCAATTGCAGTACTGTCCCCTAACTCCCGACCGTTAAGGAGTTCTATAGCTTCACTATCAACACAGCAGCATCAGAAGTTGATTCAAGCATAACTCACGAGCAACACGTTAGCCCTACATACTACTAAATATTTATCATCCACCAATGGCAGTACCTACTGTCTCCCAACTCCTAACCGTTAAGGAGTTCAGTAGCTTCATCATCAGCACAGCAGCATCAGATGTTGACACCCTGAAGCATATACCAGAGTTAGACATGATTACGTAACAAAAGTACGATACGACCATACAATTTTCGATGGTTGCCCTCGATTTCTTCTGGATCCCATCATCAGATCCTGACCTGGTGAAAATGAGACCACCTCAGAAGTGAACCCTATCCAACAAAAAAATAAAACTTGAAATCCGTCTATAATTGGCGGAGATATCGGTGAACATACATAAAAAAAAAATATTATGTATACAGACGAATTGAAAACCTCCTCCTTTTTCGAACTCAGCTAAAAAAATAGTTTATGATACTCAGGGATAATATAGCATTCTATAGGTGAAAGTTTTTTTAAATTGGCCTAGTATTTTTTGAGTCACCGATTACAAAGAAATAACTCCTTACAATATTAGTATTAATGTTTCAGAATACTTCGCAATTCTACGACATTCTAAACCCAAAGTAAGCTTAGTAAAACTAGCTCGTGTTTAAGGATCTAGAATGCGGATAGAATACTTAGATACTTATACACTTATGCAAATATACGTATTCCGTATTCATGTTTACAAATATTTGTACTGAGCGACAATCGAACCTGCGCCTTCTGTGTATCGTCGAATGCTGCTACACCATAGAGGCCATTTTTAGCGAATAGTGAATATAAATACATCGGGAAAAAGAAGCGCTCAAGTGGGACTTGAACCCATGCCCTTTCCCTTACAGGGATAATGCTCTTCCAACTGAGCTATTGAGCCACACCTGGATCACTTCAAATTTCCCTTCTCTTTATATCCGTCTTTATTTATGGCTCAATAGCTCAGTTGGTAGAGTATTCCCCCTGGAAGGGAAAGGTCGTGGGTTCGAGTCCCACTTGAGTGCTTCTTTCTCCCGATGTATTACGAACTTAAAAAGTTAGCATAATAAATACTGTAAAAATGTAATTCAAAAAGTGAATATAAATCTAAGCGAATAACATTGAAACGAATATTTATTAACTAGAATACTTAGAACACTATTCATTTCACAAATCCTATTATTTTATCGACTGTCTCCTTCAATTACTCCTACATTGTACTGAATAGGTCTATTACTCCGCACTGAATAATAGACGACTGCATTGCATTTGTATTTTGCATATTTTTTCACACGCCCATCTTTAAAATCAATACAGCCTCCGTGGCGTGGCGGTAGTGCAAGCGACTGCCACGCAGAAGGCGCGGGTTCGATTCCCGCTCAGTGCAAATATTTGTAGGCATGAATATGGCTATTTGCATTGGTCTGGGAGTTTCTATGTACAATATGTACGCATTTACAAAAAAAAAAGTATATAAGTATGTTTATCCGCATTCTAGATTCCATAACACAAGCTATAAAAGCTTAACATGGGTCTAGATAGCGTTGTGTAGAATGTTGTAGAATATTTATTTATATTAAAAAAAAATACCTATATTGAACTGTAAAATTGGTTTGGTGTGACTTTCAAGTAAACGCTACATTAACTATGTTTACTTAAAGAATATCAATATATTCTATAAGTAGAGTAGAGTGGAGTATTTTATTCAGATCTCCGGCAACCAAGGACCCAAGACGGCGTGCGTTTTAGTCGGTTCGAGTCCGACATAACCGCCTCCACCGGCTCCGTGGGGGTGGTATCCGTGGGGATTTTGCGCTCGATAAAAAATAAAACAAATGATTAAAAAATAAAAAACCCCGACTGCCACTGAAAAGACCGAAATAAGTTTGATAGCAGGTACCCATTAATTTTCTTCCGGTTTATGATTGGCATATGGGTACCGCCTGCTATCAAACTTATTTCGGTCTTTTCAGTGGCAGTCGGGTTTTTTTATATTTTAATCATTTGTTTTATTTTATACTTTTTAGTTATGATATATGACATGTATATCTTTTTGTAATTTCCTTCATATCATACTTAAAATAAAAACATAAATCAATTAGTAAGAAAATTAGCGAGAATGATTGTTTTGTCAAACAACTTTAAATCCGAAAAACATTGGAAAAAATGAAATGCTCAAGTGAGACTCGAACTCACGACCTTTCCCTTACAGGAGGACTGCTCTTCCAACTGAGCTATTGAGCGACACTTGAATCATTCCAAATTTTCCTTCTCTTTATATCCGTCTATAAGGGTGACGGTGCAGCCATCTACCAACATTTCTTACGAACTGTTGGAAATATATATGTATAAATATCTTAACGACGAAGTCTCAAAATGATCTAAGGACGGGCTCCGCGGAGCGCACAACTCAAAATCTGTCAAAATACAGACGCAGCCGTGCACGCACACATCACCGAGATGCACAGTGGGCTGCTAGATGCTCTTTACCAGTCAAAATAATGGTGAAAATTGTCTTACCAATGATGAAAAAACTATTTTAAGCCTTCTAGTTACGTCTGTCAATTACATTTCGTATCTCTTTTCTTCTTATACATTTATCCCTGTCATATTATCTTACGTGACGTCATTGGCATGTCTTTTGTCTCAGTGTCATACATAGCATGTTAAACTTTTCACAGTGATTATGAGATTTCGAACAAAATAAGGCTGGGGACATACCTACATCTAATTGTTGATATCTGAGGATACTGAAAATACTCATAAAATTAAAATGCCCACCGCGTAGACCGACCATACCTACCGGTTACGTACAAAAATAACGAAATTTAAAATCCCGAATTACAAAATTCCGAAGTTCAAAAACTGTACGAAATATCAAAGTACGAGATACCGAAGATCACTTATAGTTTAGATTTTATGTATAGAGCGCACATATTAATCTAAATGTATGGAGGCCGAGCACGACAATTTGACTTCTCGTCGCCTGACGGTAAGATAAAGGCAAAGTCTCAAGAAAGGGCCACCATTACAAACACGTACTTAGTTAACAATGGTGGCACTCAGCTTGACGACCCTACTAGATGCCGATCAGATTGTCGTTTAGTGGTAGTGGCGTGCTCTGAAGAGTGGAATGGTGGAAGAAAAGAAAATACCTTTGCTTTGCTTGCGTCTTCTTAGCATTGAACTACACCAAGTTCTCATAGCCCCATTGTAAAATGTGGTCCAGGATCCGGTCAATGTTTAAGTGACAAGAAGCTACCCTTTTTCATCGATATCAGGCTGTGTAGCCGCAGGATTTCCGTGATAACTATCGTGTAAGGTGCAGTCATCTGCATAGCAATGAAAGCTGAAGAAAGAGAGTGGGTAATATCCATCACAGAGGACACGAATACGGCGCTCCTGCAGGCACCTAGCAACCCAATTGCACAGTTTCAGGGTCCGTCTTGCAGCTCTTCTTCCTACATTTCCTCCCCGGCTGGAGCCGGGAGGGGAGGTTATGTCGGACTCGGACCGACTAAAACCGCACGCTGACTCAGGGTCGTGGTGCAAGGCTGGAGGTGAGGTTGTCTTAGGCATATTCCTCGCACCCCGGCTGACCCAGGGCCATCCCTTGCGGTCTGGCCCTCTTCGGGAGGAGGAACAACGGAGTCCAGGACTCACCCCAGAGTGGGGGGGCGTGCTTCTTAGCGCGCCGCCGCCGTGGCCTGCTTCTGCTGGGGTGTCAGGCGGCTCTACCCGTCACCCCCAGGCCCGCGCTCATGAGGGGCGGAGGTCAGTCTGTGCCCTCTGACGCCCGAGTTGCCTGCGCACGCGGGTGGTGTGATCTGCGAGTCTCTCTCGCTCACGTCGCCACACCCGTTCCACCGTCTCCTTCACGACCATTAGAAAGAAAAAAAAGGAGGACGCAGAAGGAGACGCTGGCCGCCCACGCGTCCGCACAGCGGACCATCATCGTGAGCAGGGTGGCGAGGATGAGAACTCTCACTCCCAGGGCCGCCACGGGCTCCCACCTCGCCGGACACTCGGTGAGTGTGTGCAGTCCCGTGACGTCGCTCGTGTCGCAGTGATGGCACTCGGACGTTCGCTCCTTATCGATCTGACGTAGATTGACGTGATCGTACCAACGAACGCGGCTCTTGCATTTCATTTGCTATGTCACGAACACGAAGGCTGCCGAGGATGCGATTTTCACACGTGACTGCAAAACAAAATAAATGTCGCTGCTGTCACCGACCCATGCGTCCACCGGTTTCTCAGACCAACCTGGAAAGCCGACCGGGAGAGGTCGGCGGCACTGGTGTACAAAAAGGCCCGTAATACACCACCGTAAAGGCCTCGGCCCCTGCGTCAGACAGGCTTGTCGATTAGGCTATGAGGCGTAGTGGTTTCATGAGGCTATAACCCGTGTCTGCGACATTGCGATGCAAAAGGTTTCTAACTAATCCAGTGCACCAGGTCTACTGGTGGTCGCACTAGCTGATACCCGCGACTCCTGCGACTCTAGTGAGCTGCTACATATGAATCAGTATCTTTAATATAACATAACATAACATAAACATAACATAAACTCACGCCTGTATTCCCCGAAGGGGTAGGCAGAGGTGCTAGCACCCACATTTCGCCAGTTTACCATTATATACCATTTGCCATTAACCGGGCACTTATAAACCATAACCCAACGAAACTTTTTTTATTACTAATATGAACGGAATTTACAATATACATAAATACTTACCTATGCAATCATATAAAATAGACCATGAAGTTAGTATCTAATTATAATTTCATTACAACAGAACCTAAAAATATTGTTTCTAAAAAAATATTTTAACTAGGTATACCTACCTATCCCCAACTTTACAGTTCAAACCTTAAAGCAAGTATGTCAAAATCTGAAACACTATGCTATAAATGTACCAACGAATATGTGAAATGGCTAAAATCGAAACTATGGTTGTCACTGTAAAATGCATACTATTTTATTGCCGTCCAAATGATTAATGAAGACGGTGGCGCCATTTTTCATTTCATATATTTCTTGGTAGGCCTATTTGTGTATGCATGAACTGTCATCACGCGCCAAAGAGACGTGCTCCTGCTTCGAAGGCCCGTGGTGGGCGACTGACGGCTGGACAGAATTGTCGAAAAATGTATGAAAAACTCTCACCAAAATTAATTGTTAATATTTTACCACAAGATAGCAGTTGTTCACAACAAATAAAATGTATTCAGAGGATGGTGTAACTCTTTATCAATGTATCATCAAATAAGTTTTTTCTTCCCTATCAAGAAGTCTTTGACTTTCGAGTGGATACCGGTTCATTGCTAAAATCACTCATTTTCAGTATGAATTTACTCCCTATTTCACGTAGCCTGTATGGAGAATTTACGTAAAACATATCTAGATTTTAGGGCTTTAAAAGAGGAAGTCTTTGTTTGTAAAGGTACAAAAAAAGTACATGCTATATTTATTGGTTTCTTCAATGTTCAAAAAGTGTTTCTTTTAATCAATTTGTGTTGATTTATTGGATTAAATCTGAAAGATACGAAGGCATGCTTTTTCTCAATTTTGTGCGTTTGTTGACGTTTATTATATAACAACTATTAGGTTTTAAGAGTTTAATATAAGCATACCATAATTTTTGGTCTTTGATTGTAATATATTATACAAATTATCATTGATATCAATCATATCTAAATAGGTTAAGTATGAAAAATCGTAACACTCTTTTCGGTGATTTTCACGAACTGGCCCCTTAAGAGCAAATCAAACTGTTTTATTGATTTAAATTTACTGTCCAAACTAAAGGTGTGTAAGAAATATCAGAACAAAGAGTATAAAAAAACGAAATGAAGATCATTTTGAGTACTTTGTACGTCAACATCTTTCTGATGCTGACTGTACGTGTTTATGATGGTGACCCTCTCTCTGAGACTTTGCCTTTAGCTTACCATCAGGCGAGGTGAAGTCATATTGACGTGTCCTTTTGAAAAAAAATGATGATAATATTGCACAATGTTTTACTAGTAGGTAAGCCTGAATTGTTCCTTTACTCCGTATTAGTCAGATTCTGTTTAAGACAGATTTTGCTTACGACTGAGTCTGTTGACGACAGTTTCGCTTTAAGACTTTGTACCTTCGAGCATTATTATCTGTATAATTTTTTTTTATAGAGGACACATCAATTTGACTCCACCTCGCCTGATGGTAAACTAAAGGCAAAGTCACAGAAAGAGGGTCACCATCGTAAACATGTACCATGTTAACAGTGGTGGCACTCAGTTTGACGGCCTCATCAGATGCCTTTTCACGCCCCGCTTAAAGGCCCTGCACGTGTTGTCCTGTGAAGGAAAGGAGAGGGTGGGACTAATTAGAAGAGCTCATCAGAACATTCACCATGGTAGAATACTGCCTTTTATCTGTGTCGGATCCGGAAGGAGCCAACGTCCGAGTGCCATCATTGTGATGCGAGCGAGGACACAGAGCTGCACACGCTGACCGAGTGCCCGGCGTGGCTGGGACACGCCGAGGCGGGTCCTAGTGGCGGCTCTGGGGGTGGGAGTCCTCACACTCGCCACTTTGCTCACAGCGATGGTACGATGCGCGAACGCTTGGGGTGCGGGCGCCTCCTTCTGCGAGCAAGTAATGCTCGAGAAGGAGGCGGCCGGTCGGGTCCGGACTATCGGCAATCACACCTCCGGCAACCAAGGACCCAAGACGGCGTGCGTTTTAGTCGGTTCGAGTCCGACATAACCGCCTCCACCGGCTCCGTGGAGGTGGTATCCGTGGGGATTTTGCGCACGATAAAAAAAAGGGTAGAATACTGCCAAAAACGCAACTTAGCTCTCACTCACTCTCTCACAATTATATTAAACTTAAACATTTATAACAGTAGGTGGTATTATAGACAAAGCTAATGTGGAAGTACGTAACATTTGACATTGAATCGATCTTCAGGGCCCAATAGTACTGAATGCAACAATCCTCCTTGGCCGTAAGTACTTATGACCGGCCTCATAAATAACAATCGATTTCCAGCAAAAGCTTTTCCATCATAAAATGTTAGATATAATACGACTGCGACGATTTAATGAAAGAGCAGTTGGTCGAGCAAGAGGTTATTTGTGTCTGGTTTGATTTAAAAAACATTCGAATAAAGAACCTCCGTGCTTGTCAGTTAAGAAAATAAAATTAGCAATGGCGAACGAAAATTTGGAAAGCAAGTGACTGTCGTGGCACACGTCGGAAGCTCTCGACAAAATGTATGAAAAATTCGAATTGTAATTACAACATTTATAGATTGTGCACATGCACGGTAGTGTTGATGTGTGAGAGACTTCAAAATTTTAGGGTTGGCATTATTTGAAGTTGTAACCAATATTTGAGCGAGATAGTATGATTTTTCTCGCTCTATCCCTTAATGTCATGACTTACGTCACATCCGACAATCCTGTTGTTACAAAAGTATTCCATCCTTGTCTTCAATTTGGAAAAAAAATTGATGGCGATACATTTTAGTCTCCTCAAACCACAGAATCAGCACCAATAACAAAACACTACTACAACGATATCTTTATAGAGTAGTTAAAACCGATTGTGTCTATGAAAGACTAACTATTGCTCGCGACTTCAGCTGCATAAAATTATGATCGGACTGACTTCTGATCTTGTGACCCACAATCCTATTTCTGGGATAACACATAGCCTATGCTATGTTATATCAGGGGCACTATTCACTATACACTAAAAAATATATTATGTCATAATTCGATGGCAGAAAACGTAATTGCTGTTAGTAGCCAAAATGGCGAAAGTGGGTTTAAAATACCATAAGAATCAGAAAAAATATACTGCGTCAAATGATGTGGGTCTCATTTCGATATGTTAAAAAAAATACTTACGTCGTCACAATTAAGACTAGGTACTACCTCTGTCCATTTGCTGTAAGTATGCAAAAAACTCGTCTTGGACTTCTTTTTCTACCTCTTTTACTTATAGTAAATGCTATAAGTAAAAGAGGTAGAAAAAGAAGTCCAAGACGAGTTCAACAAACAATTCTGTTTCTTGTATTTAATACCGTAAAACTATCGATGTTAGCCCTCGCCATACACCTATCCACAGATAATGACATTTTTACGTTCCGAAAATAAAAACTGAATTGCTATTGTGACCAATATCCTGTTAATAACAACTTTTGCTATTATTTGATCCATCTACCTACGATTTATAGTTAATGAGTTATGATTTTTTTAGATTTTTCAAAAGATTTTCGGCTCTTTTGAAAAGTTTGACATCTAGTATTTAAAACAATTACGTTTTCTGCTATAGAATCATAATTCAAAAGTTTTAAATAAATTTCATTATTAAAAAATAAAAACACAAGTGCAATTGAAACAAGTTTGATAGCAGGCGGTAGTCATTTTTTTTTTCATCCAGTTAATATGGGGCTAATATAGGTACCATTATTTTCAACCACAGTTAGGATTTTATTTTTTTCATAATTTTATTTTCACATTTTATGTCCGTTCTTAGGTAGGTACATAAAATGTTGTTTTTTATTATTGCATGGATGAAAATAACTTATGCGATGAATACCTTTAATTTGAAACATCAATAACTGAAATCCGTAAAATGGTTCTGAAGATAATTATGGTAATAAAGAATATTACAAACATACCTATATTCATGTATACACACAAGTTACGCGCAGAACCCTTCTTGACTGTGGGTTAATGTGCTACATTCTAAGACCGTATTTTTATTTAATTTTTTTTTTATTGATACAAATGGTTTTAACTACTCTATACCTTGCAAAACTCACGTCTATGAAGTTTCGTATTTAATTTGGCACAAATGTATTACAGATAATGTCGTACTTTATGTAACCCTTCAATGCATACTCATTTACTGATTTGGAATTGCAGTAGGTATTTATTTATAAATATTAATGAAACGAAACTATAATATTATTATCATTTTTAAATGCATTTTCATTGTTTGCGCACTATTTGAATTATATTTTCTTCCAATGTGGGTTTAATGCTTAATAAAATTTAAAAAAAAACCGAAAAAAATACCTACAGAAAGTAAAAAAACGTCTTGTTGGTTAGCTGTGCAACTTTGATATAAGTACTTCGTAATATTTTGAGCCAAGCGTCACCGTGTCGGGGGACATTTGACTCCTTGTTTCCACCATCCAATGTCAAATAAACGTATTTATGTTGCAACTTTTCAACGTTTTGTAAGTTCTGTTTTAATGGTAGGTATATACATAATAAATTATTTTTGACGTTGACTTTGAATACAATCTTAAAGCGGGCGAAGTCGCTGGCAGAAGCTACAATAATTCACTAAACACTCACCCATCAAAATATTTTTGCAAAACCATTATTGTACCTACATGTTTGTGATTCCAATAATAAATAGAATGATTGGATTGTGATATCTTGTATATAAAATTTTCGTGTCACAATGTTCGTTCCCGTACTCCTCCGAAACGGCTTGACTGATTCTCATGAAATTTTGTGAGCATATTGAGTAGGTCTGAGAATTGGCCAACATCTATTTTTCATCCCCCTAAATGGTGCAGCGGGAACGGGATCTGACGCCACGAGGGTAGGAAAAACTAGCTGTTCCGGCGAACTTCGTCGCCGGAACAGCTAGTTGTGTTATAAATTTATCTATTTTAGAATTCATTAAAATCTATATCTGGTATAGCATAAGAGCATAACATAAGATGTATTATCCCAGAAATACACACACACAGACCCAGAAACACACAGAAATAGGTAATATTTTCTATTTTTTAATATTTTCTCACTCATCACCTGGTAGTCTCCCAATGTGCGCTATTTCTCCCGAACCTCCGCCTTCTGCATCCAGTCAGTATGTTACAGTGAATGTCCGAAATGCAGCGTATGTTCAGATAAATGGTAATTGGTACGAAACAAACGAAGGGTAATTGGTAATGCACTCCGACTTGATCATTTCTTAATTCAGTATTGTACGACTCACACTGCAATCAGTTTTGTAGGACTATTAACGAATTTAATCCCGGACTAAACCGGTACACGGGCTGCGGTAATTATTTAAATAGAAATCATGCATTTCAGGGTTAAATCAAACTGTGGGTTGTGCGATAGAGAGGAAGCTTTACAAAATCGAAATAAGCCGATCTTCTCACTCTTCTCCTCGACGTATCGTACTATGCACCTTTGAAAGGCACATCCCTTGTATTATGTGCCTTTAATCGTACCTCTGATTCGAACGTGCGGGGTGAGGAAATGAAATCTGCGCGGGGGTGGGAGCTTCCATTCTGTACGCTAGTACTATTATCTATTCTGTGGTCGTGGTATGGACATACAATGTTGAAAGAAGAGATGAAAGTAATGTTGTAAATAAAATAAATTATTATAAAATTTAAATACCCGACTGCTGTATAAAATTTTCCAATTATAACCGGATGAAAACTATTGGCTACCGCTTGCTATCAAGCTTGTTTCGATCTTTTATACAGAATTTTTTAAATTTTTTAATAATTTATTTAATTTAAAACTTTTGAGTTATGATTTATGATATGATGTATATGTATTGTTACGGGAGACGGGTAACGGGATTGGAAATAAACAACTTCGTATGAGAGACCGCTTTATTTACAGACCCAACAGCCAAATCTTCAACACAACACTCACGGCGCGACTGTACCGTACGATGCACTATTGCACAAACAGTCTTATTCAAGACACTCTCAGCGCGACTGTACCACACGATCACTGCGCTTACACGACACTCACAGCGCGACTACACTTTACTTGCACTTTGTCACTGTTTTCCCACTTTTCTTCCTTTTTCCTTCTTCTTCTTCTTGTTCTGTTCACTTTGAACTCCCAAACTTAACTGTCCCTTCACGGCTCTGACAGCTCCTTTTATACCCTTAATTTCGATCGTCTTTTCGATATTCATTTTAATATTTCTCTAGAATTTTCTATGATCTCAACGCCCCAGAAGAGCTAAACTATATTTTTGATCTTCATTTCGTTTCTCATATTTATTCTTTTAGAATGTTCTGCTAATAACTACATATATAGAAGAATTTAAATATAAAATCTTCTGTTAACTTTACCAAATAACGATTTACTTACATAAATTAGAAAAACACCAAAACCACATATCGTGACCCTTTTGACGCATAAAACCACATACGCAAAACACCAACTCACGATTTTATGGTTTTCTGCGGATGAATTAGAAAAGATACGCGAAATACCAACTACGTACAATTCCACAAACGCAAAACACCACCTTATGAAGTTAGAAGTTTAGAGTTATTTATATGAATTTTGAGGGCTTATTTGAGTGTTTTTTGAAAATCGCAATAGGTACATAAAGGAATTAAATACTTCGGAATTTTGGGTGCACCCGTCAAAAGAGGCAAAATAAAACAAAACTTATTTCTTAGAGGTATAATAAGTAGAAATCAAAGAAAACAAAATTAAATTCGTACATAACATAACATACCTATAGTTAATGTGTGTAAAGTAAAAGAGTTACTCTAATGATTGTTACATAATAATTTTAACAATCATCAATCATCAATTTTCTCAAAAAATCCAATGGCTGAATATGCCCTTCATTTAATTGTTTCAATTTTTTCTTACATTGCCTATCAAAGCCGATATCCAACATTACGCCGTTAACTTTTTACACGGGTTTTTTAAAAAAAAACAATGATTGCCCGATCATTATACCCAGCCTCTATTTTAATTTTATTTATGAAATACAATAAGGATGGGTTTCTGTGGATTCTTGAATTAAGTCTTCGGTTCCATCCTTCAAGAGGATTGTTGGTCCTATTTCGTTTGTTTGCCACGCTAATTAATTGTAATGAATATTTGATGGAAGTAGAGGTAAATTTGCAGCAAACCTTGTCATTCTTCTATGCTCTTTGCTTAAAATGATTGCTCAAAATTCCTCTAAAATGATTTGCTTATGTGACAGTAGCAACCTGAAATTTGTACTTCCAGATACAACTTTTTACTGCCAAAATAACTGCTTCCTCAAAGTCTGTTTTAAATTCTTCAATATTGACATCCAATTTGTTCTTGAGTACCTAATTGAAATAGACGAACATACAACAGGCCAAAAGAAGCACGTTTTAGCACGTTTAAAAAAATATAACTTTATGAAAAAGTTGGTGTTATGCGTAGTTGGTGTTTTGCGTAACTCCAAGTTGGTGTTATGCGTAGTTGGTATTTTGCGTAAATTGTGTTTTATGAATTAGGCGTTTTGCGTAAAGGTGGTGTTTTACGTATATGGTTTTATGCGTCAAAAGGATCGTGACACCAGGGTTCGAACCGTCGACCATCGTTTTGGCAGGGGTTGTCTAAACCGCTCAGTCACAGCTGCTATTGACAATAAGTTCGAATTTATCGTTCCGATGCTGTGACATGTTACGTCACATTTGTAACAGTATTATATTTGTAATCGCCTTCTGATTCCCTTCATTTTGATACCCTACTCGACAAGCTTGAGTAAAATCATTTTTTTGTCTAAACACATATTTTTTAAAAGAATATTAGTACTTACCGAAGTTACTAATATTCCCTCTAACCCTTCCAGCTAAGCTAAATTGCTTGTGTTAGGAGTGGGTTCACGTCGGTAGTGTAATGGGCAGGATTAGAACCGACATTTCAGCACCTAAAATCCACTGTCTGCTTTTTATGATTGTGAAAATTACAACTGACATGAATGTATAGAGGAAAATGACATGCTGCGCCAACCACGAATAATATTTAGACAAGGGCAGGTGATGATGGTACGCCTCACCTCATGATCACGTAACTTTTTAAAGAGGGCTTTATAAGCCCCAGTATTCCTTTGAGCTGTGTCGTTTCACATCCAAGTGTCCTTATCTAAGAAGCAAAACAACGCCTTCGTCGTTCCCAGAACAACTGCCTAATTTTCTTTTCCATGGCTCCCGCCAAACCATTCAGACGAAAATTTGTCTCAAGGCCACACATTTTTCTAATAATCTTCTAAATAAGTACTTATGGAAAAATAATATAATCATTTGATATGATGTTAGCGGTTGCCCGCGGCTCTGCCCGCATGGACTACTTAGGTACACATTTTTTTTAATCCCCGGTGCTGCATGTAGATGACATCAACAACGCCATTCCAATCAACTCATGCCTTTTTATGCATTTATCAAACGAAGCTGTTTATTTTAATATTTCAAACAGACACTCCCAATTTTATTTGTTTGTATAGATATCGCATCTACCCAATTTCGTTTGAAGATCATTATCAATCATTATCATTAGGGGCCATAGTCTAAATAACCTGCCCCCGTAGCGCGGCCGGGTTAAGACCCCTTCACACGTGCGAACGCCTACTCTCGGTTCGGTGTTGTTTTTATATTTAGGTGGCAAACAAGCACATTACACACCTAGGAAGTGGTTATGGACGTATGCAACACCAGTGGCGTCACACTTTTTCTGGGGATAGATAATCCCATATCCGAGGGGGCCTTCGACAGCCCTGGGTCAGACAGGGTGAGAGGCGTATGCCAGAGGCTACCTCACATAACGGCCCGAGACGGCCGTTCTGTTTTGGTCGGTTCGAGTTCAACATATCTACGTACGTATCCACACTCGCTGGCTCTGGCAGGGGGGCATCCATGGGGAGTAAAGCACGTAGAAAAAAAGGAACGTCACACTAACGTGATGTAAATATGTGCAGTGCAGACGCCGCGACAACGTGTGTTTTAACGTGCTGTTTGCAGTAAATTAAACGCTGCGCTGGCTGAGCGTGCACACACATGCGCAAGCAGCACCAGTGTATATCTAGATGTGTATATATTCATCGCACGCTTACTTACGCTAGTGTGAAGGGGCTCTTAGCAGACACGTGTGTCAAATTTGTTTGACCTCTGGGATGCCGGTGTCTCGTCTCGTTTTTTTTACTTAAATATTACCCGTGTGCCACGAATATTCCCCGCTGAGCTGGAGTCTGGAGTCTGCTGAAATTATCCTCGTCTGTGGTTTGGAAACCGGTTTCATTAAAGGCTTTTTTATATACGTCTACGTATCTGGTTTCCTATAAGGCTTATATTATATGTCTATGTAACTGGTTCCCATGATTGATGTATCCATTGTCATATAACCCGGTTACCAAACTCCGGTTTCCTTGACGTATCAAGCCGTTTCGCTTGGCAGTGCATTTAGGTACCTATCTTATCAAAATTGAATTAGGTTTGGTGGGCAATACCTTCTTTCTGTTTTCGGATTTATTATAACATCCTTATCCGCTGGGCGCGCTTAGCGATAAAAACTTAAAGCAGTTCAGATTTTTTATAGTTGTGTCTACACTTTGGAACCCGAAGCCTGCTTATTATTATTGGACGGTTGGACTGCTATCTCACCTCGCACCACCCAGAGAAAAAACTGCGCCATAACAGCGTTGTATCTTGGGCGCACTCCTGACCTACACTTCGGAGCCCGTGCCTTCTTATGGTGCTTATTGAGACCCCTTCTTGCCTTCCTGGGTATCATACGGACATCTGTGATGACCTGTGACTCGTTACGGGTAGTTAGAACTTCGATATCGCAAGTGGACTGTACAGGTCAGATGGCAGTCGATTCACGGAAGTCGACTGAAGCCGTATGGTAATTCTCTAAGACTTGGCCTCACCAAGTCTTAGAGAATTACTTACCGTCTTGCATTAGATGGGTGAATATCAAAAGCAAAAAAAATACACGGCAAGCCTGAGAACGGTAGTGCAATGTGTTGGTTTTACGATTTTGATTACTTTTCATAGTATAATAGGTACTTCTCTACCATGGCAAAAAAAATTGTTGAGTAATGTCCTCTATTACATAAAACAAATTAATTACAAAGTGTCATTTTATCATTTCGGTGACCTGTCCTGAATCGAATTTCACTCGTAAAATATCTTGCCCTGCAGTTGTATTTAACATTTGGACTAAAATCTAATTTTGTATGAATAAATTATAATATGACCCATAGAAAAAACTAATATTGTTTGTTTATCTTATTTCTTATACATTGTACTTTGTACTTTCCTTACTTCGAATCAGGCCACCTCCATTCGTTGGAGCGCACGAACGCGTCACAAAATCATCGTGGATTCCCGCCGAAAAGTAAGTAGGTATATCATTTCAGTGATATGGGGACAAAAATAGTGTCATTTCTGTGGCCGTTATAGCTCGTGTTAGGTTCATTCAATTTATTTCAAAATTGTGTTTTAAATTCGCCGTAAGATATGTTTTGTTTCAATAATTCAGTGTTGACATTTTAATATTAATTCTAATATCGGAGTTAAATGTAAAACTTAGTATTTTTATCACCTCGGAGTTATCATTTCAGTGGATTCGGTGGACTGTAATACCGACAACAGTCCACTTAAATGAAATTTAACTTAGAAATGATAAAATCATAAGTTTTAGAGATCCTTGAGTCTAAGATTGAATCATAAAAATTTGGTGAGATAATTCTAGATATTGTAGGTTCAATATTTGGGATTAATTTGATGTGTTAATATTTGTTTTTTTTCTTTTATTTATCACAATAAAATAAAAAAACAGTTTAAAATATCTTGTTATAAAATGGATAATAGATGTACTTACTTCTAGACAATGTGTATTCTCAACGATAATGTGATGTTCAATGTTTAAAAATTATGATTTGGATTTTAGGATGCCGCGACCTAAGCTACAGACCAGAAAGGAAAGGTTAGAAAAAAGAAGGTTATATGAAAGAAGAAGAAAAGAGAGAATTAAGAGCAATGACGTCACACGCGAAGAGTTTCTTAGAAAAGACAGGGAGAGATATGCTAGAAAAAAAGAAGCAGGATCGATTCATTGAATTCATTCATTCTGTTGCAATAGTGACTAGTGATTGCGCTATTTTCATTCTTTTCGCATAAGTACATAATCGGATTATATAGCCAAACTGTTTGCAATAATTTACGATAACGTGATCTAATTTTTTTTTGTTATGTTTAAGATGAAGTGTTTAGCTCTTTTGAACATACTTACATTATTTTTATAATTTTTCTTATTAAATCATTGTTTCGTAAAAATATAAGAGTTGATTTAGTACATTTTGAAGTTTTACATACAAAACACTATTATTATTACCAGTTATTAAAAAAACCCGACTGCCACTGAAAAGACCGAAATAAGTTTGATAGCAGTCGGTACCCATTAATTTTCTTTCGGTTTATGATTGGCAAATGGGTACCGCCTGCTATCAAACTTATTTCGGTATTTTCAGTGGCAGTCGGGTTTTTTTTATTTTTTAATAATTTGTTTTATTTTATACTTTTTAGTTATGATATGACTTGTATATCTTTTTGTTATCTCCTTTTAATTTCCTTCATATCGTATATACTTGAAATAAAAACTTATAACTTAATAATAACTTAAAATCAATAACTAAGAAAATTAGCGACTGTTTTGTTAAATAACTTTAAATCGTTATATATCCTAAACTATTATTTTAAATGAAAAATGAACCTTAAGATGATTTTAAAATACCTATTCAACGACACCCCACTTGACATAGTTCATCTACTTTTTTTTTTCATTTTGACAAAATTTTGGCGTCTGGTTTTCGCCGTGGTAAATTTTGATTACTGTCATGTTTTTAGTGACACTCGCAAGGTTAAGACGAATCCATTGACATAAGAATTATCAAAATCGGCCTATGCATTTGGTCTCTAGAACTCCACATAGAAACAAACATACATACATACATAGACTGATAAACACATTATCCTTCTTTGCGTCGCGCAGTCGGGTACGAACACAACACTCGTTCCGAAAAAAAAAAAACTTTTTTTCTCTAATATAATAGTTTGATCTTATCTATACATATAATAAATCTGTAAACGATCGATGTCTGTACATGGAAAGGAAATGAAAAAAATTGTTATAGGGGGACTTTATAAACGTAATAGAAGCCAAATCAACGTTTTTTGGAATTTTTGTCTGTTTGTCTGTTTATCTGTTTATCTGTTTGTCTGTGAGTTTGTGCACGCTAATCTCAGAATCGGCTGAACGGATTTGGTTGTGGTTTTCACTAATATATTGTGGCAGGCTTCACTTAACATTTAGTGTTTGTTTTATTGAAATCGGTTCATAAATAAAAAAGTTATGTCAATAATAGCATATCTCGGCTAACAATTTGTGATTGTGTGAATAGATCGTATCGATATTATAGAAGCAACAATGCTTACAAGAAGATATTATTTCGGTCATAGGAATCTGAAGAACTTCGAGAGGCCAGAGTTCTACATCTCAGCCAAGTCAGGTCAGGTTACTGCAGAATCTTTGGCACACCAGGTGTCTCGATAGAATTCATATTGTTCTCGAACGATTTTCTCTCGAATCCAACAAATTAGTAAGCAGCTTGTTCGGTAAACATACTCCTGGCTTTCATAATTATTATATCATCACGCTATTATAATAAGGAATGGGGCAGAATGTTTTTATGACATAATATGTAAACGTCTATTTCACACTATGATTTCATGGTAACTGTGGCTCAATACGTCTGCGGTGGACTTAAACCTAGCTGAATCGCGTTCGAATCCATCTAAAATGTAATTTTTCTTTTTTATGGTTTTTTCTTTACTTTTGTTTAATTTTTTTATTTTATTGTGTATTTGTTGTATTTTATTGTATTTATAGTTTTATTTGAAGTAAAATATAAATTCTGTGCTAAGTATTCTATAGGTAATAAATAAAATAAGGCTGTGTGACAGTAATAGTAGAACTTATTATATAATATTCTTAGCTCTATACAAAATTCTTCAATTCGGAGAATGAAAATGTGGTCCCCACCCGCCTGAGAAGTCATAAAACTGAAACTGGTATCCCCCATCGATACCGATGCCACCACATCGGGGCAAGCGCAATATTGGAATCAAACCGATTAAAATTTAACAGAGGAATGGGGCATTGGGGGTATTCTGGGGTTAGGTACTCCAGTATACCCGCCTTGGTTACCTATCATAAATAGGCGGTCTCAACGTGAAGAGCAGGGATTGCTTCGGCTAGGGTGATGGGTAGCCTAAGCTATCACCATCAAAGCCGCGCTCATGGAGGAAGTAAATCGTTGCATCTTCTATGAAGCACATTAAGTATTCTGGGAGATAGTTGTCCCTATCATATTACCGTCTCTACCATGGTGAATGTTCTGATGAGCTATTGCAATTAGTTCCACCCTCTCCTTTCTTACACAGGACAACGCATGCAAGGCTCAGATGTCATCCACATACGGATCAGAATATTCCATCAAGAACCAAGCGGTTTGGTGACCCATTCCTATGTCGCCCCATTAAGACCTGAAATCCCTGCCAGCTCACGGTTTACTTCTTCCTACAGTCCCGGGTCTTTAAAGGGGGGCGTGAAAAGGCTTCTGATGATCCCATAAAGATGAGTGCCACCATTGTTAAGATGGTACACGTTTATAATGGTGACCCTATTTCCGAGTCTTTGCCTGTAGCTTAACATCAGTCGAGGTGAAGTTAAATTGACGTGTCCTATATAAAAAAAACTCCGGATCTTAAAAAGAAGAAAACACATGTGTGGGCAGAGCAATACATTTCTTAACCGCAAGGTAATGAAATGAAGTTCCTAACAGCTTGGTTCGAGGTGGCATTATTTCTACCGTATGTGACTGACGGAAGGAAGGAGAGATTAGTTGAAAGGCTCTTAATAGGCTCTTTCACTCGCCGTGGTGCGGTAGAAATGGTAAAATACAGCCTGAGGGACAACGTCTTTATGCAACTGCAGACATTATACAATGTTTGTGACCTGATGACTACCAACGCACGCCGCTGCGATATTATCTATTCCGTCTAATAAGTAGGTATCTAATAGTAAATACGTAAATCTATCCCAGAAATGATAACAGTACGTCAGGAGAAGCCAACCTATGTGTTAGGTATATAAAAGATACCGCTGCTCCTATTATATAAAAGAGACTGAATGTGGGCAGAGAAACACACAGTTCCGGTAAATTTCAACAGACCAAAAAATTCGCCACGTGGACATCAACTCCAGTATCAATTTGGAAGTATCTACATCATCTGCTGGAAACAAGCTTACCAATACAAGTAATATATAGCAAAATGAGGCTATATGACACCATCCCAGTCAATGCTGTATTTGCTCTCTTGCCCACTGCGCCCCTCTTCTCTGCCTGTGTGTAAAGCAATGAACAACGATGTGACTGTGGTCGATGGAATTTATCATAAAACTGTAACTACCCACGATTGGCTCGGCAAAAAAGAGAACGACTGCTCACTGCTCAGGGCGTGCAAGGCACCGGGTTTTCTTGAAACTATTTTGTGTGATACTTGATGTACTTATTTTAATTTATTCAGTTCGTAAGTGGTGGCAGCATGTTTTAAGAATTTGGGAGGAAGGAAAAATATTCAAACCATTAAAAATGGTGAACATTACCAAGTCCACATATAACAATGTTCATCACATACTTGATAATGATTTCGTCAGCAAAATGTTGAATTTTTCAAAATCCTTCCGCAATATTTGCCAAGCCCATAGAAGAAGTCTGTAAATTTTCGTAGTTTTCAGTAGTTGAGCCCTGTATTTATAAGTCAGTCACTCAAAAGACTGTTTTCATAATATTTAATTTAAAAATACAAGGTGGATGATGTCAAGCGAGTTTTCGAAATGATTTGAATACAGTTTGTTTCTTTTTTTAAATAAACAAATGTTTCCTTTGCGTAAAATTCACTATCTCCAGTACTTCCGTTCCAATTGGGATGAAAATCTTCCACCATGTTTAATAATGAGTTTGAGCTATTCCGAACTAAACGCGGACGAAGTCGCGGGTAACAGCTAGTATTTAATAAATATCACAAATACAGTCTAGTGATATCTCTATGGAATTTATTTAGATTCGTTTCAGACAATCTACGGAATCCTCCTAAAAATAAATGATGTCCTTGGCTGTATCATTTCAGTGGGCTAATTTCATTCCGGTGCACAGTCTAGTCATTTCGGTGGACGATTTATCATTTCAGTGGACACTTTTCATTTCTGTGGGCTCCTAAAAATTCAATCTTAAATATTTCAGTAAGTTTTGATGTTACATGATGTCCACTCACGTATATGTTACAAATAAGATTAAAGTTTATTTTCGTTACAAAATATATTATCAAGACATTGTAATAGAAAAATCTCACCGAAATGATACAAAAAAATCACTTGTTGAATATCACCCAGATGGTTGGTCAATGCGAGACTTCTCTGGAGCTTGCACTTGTAGCCCGGGGTCCGCTCTTCTACAGGAGTAGTCAAAACTCAAACAAAAGCATTAGATAGTGAACGCGACTGCGACGCAGGAGGCGTGGGTTCGATTCCCGCTCAGTGCAAATATTTGTATGCATGAATATGGCTATTTGCATTGGTCTGGGTGTTTCTATGTATAATATGTATATATTACAAAAAAAAGTATCTATGTATGTTTATCCGTATTCTAGATTCCATAACACAAGCTAGTTAAGCTTACCATGGGTCTAGATAGCATTGTGTAGAATGTTGTGGAATATTTATTTTTTTATTTATATGCGAGACACCTCTTGAGCTAGCACTTGTAGCCCGGGGTCCACTCTTCTACTCCTAATGCTTTGTTTGAGTTTGACTTTTAGGGTGACTGTATTCTGCCCTCAAATGCCAACAGTAGGTATATGCAGGTGTACCTAAGTACACAGATGAACTTAGCTGGGCCTCGAAAATCTTGAAGGGAATTTGTCCTTGCCACCATTATGCAGTATAACTATTTGGACTAAAACAACCCAAATTAATCGAATCCACGTAGTTATACTAAGCAGTTTAACTATTTGGACATTTTCAGTCCATTTTGTTATATCGTATAACTAAGTGGATAAACCCGTCGTAAGAGTTTCCAGCTTATTTTAATGAAATTTTGAAGCAATAGCCTTGCAACCTTTAGATTTAATTAGATTGGAAACAGTCAACATCCAGGAGGTAGTACAGTCAGCATCAGAAAGATGTTGACGAACACAGTGCTCAAAATGATCTTAATATCTCTTTTACCCACTTCCTGTTGAAGAGTTGTTCTGATATTTGGTACACACGTTTACTTCGGAGAATAATACAATTTAAATCAATAAAACAGGGCCTCGATTCTACTAAAGCAAAACTATTGTCAAACCACAGAGATTGCAAAAAGCGGCATTAAAGTTTAGACTTTATTTCTATACACTAAGGTCCAAAATTAAATGACAAAAGTTTCATTACACTCTTTTATTCACTCTGCTAACAGTTATTTAATATTGAACTTTAAATGCATCTCTTCAAAGTCTATAATGTATTGCCGCTTTTTGCAATCTCTGTGGTTTGACAATAGTTTAACTTTAGTAGAATCGAGGCCCAGTTTGATTTGCTATTAATACGAGAGTTTCAAGATCATTTTGCGACTTTTGTTATTTTTAAGCTATCGCAGTGTAAACTCGTTCTTAGTTATGTCTATTCGGGACTTCACGCAATAATCGAGTCAAGTCTTAACCACGGGTGCAGCATCGCACCCGAAACGTCGACAAAAGTCAAAAAAAATTGTCGCGTGAAGTCCCGAATAGTCATAAATAACCATGATTTTGGAACTTTGTTGTCAAGATATTTATGACGCTGACTATACCTGTGACCTCTCTGTTACAGAGAATACTATGACCAATAGAAATACCCGGACATACCTACATGTATATTTAATAAGGCAACGGACACCCTGACTATAAGTAGTATCGACATAATTTGCGGAGAAAGAATCGATCATGAAAAGTGATTTAGGGTTAAAATGAAACTTACAGAATTTTATTATCCAAGTCTTTATTTTATCATCATCCTCTTCTTCTAAAGTAAGTAGGTAATAGAGAAAGCTCGCCATTGCTGGCGTGAGCGCCATACCAAGTCAACAATAAAACATAATTTCATTGAAATATCAAAGAAAAAAAGCAGTAAAAATACCAATCTACCCTTAGACAAGTGGCAATTCGTTAGCAAGCGTATTTTGACGTGAGTCGCAAACTCCTATGTAGCATGGCGGTAGTGAACCCGACTGCTACGCGGGTTCGATCCCCAGTGCAAATATTTTTATGCATGAATATGGTTATTTGCATTGGTCTGGGTGTTTCTATGTATAATATGTAGGTATGTATTTACAAAAACTAGTATCTAAGTATGTTTATCCGCATTCTAGATTCCATAACACAAGCTAGTTAAGCTATCATGGGTCTAGATAGCGTTGTGAAATTGTGTGGAAAACGTATCATACATTGTAATCAATAATTTGTCATTTGTCAATCAATACATTGTAATGAATAATATTCTATTCTATTCT
Source organism: Eilema sororculum (assembly GCA_914829495.1). Taxonomy (NCBI): domain Eukaryota; kingdom Metazoa; phylum Arthropoda; class Insecta; order Lepidoptera; family Erebidae; genus Eilema; species Eilema sororculum. Next base: position 42,826,933 of record OU618532.1, on the reverse strand, counting down.
AAGTACCTACAAACGTATTGCCTATTGCCTGAAGGGGCGGACATGTTTCACAAATAGGCGTGCCACACGCTGGTGTGATAAATTATTAACAGTATTGTCCTACAAACACTGAATGCATAATAATTTTAAAGTAGTAAATCGATTTTATACATTACTTAGTAATATAACGCTTTTATCAATATTTATTTTATACACAGCCGGATCAGTTCACGCAAACTAGGTGCTAGTATATTTATATTATTTTTGATTAATTACTGAGGCTTAATATTAGTTATAATTTAGAATACCTACGTATGTACCTACTGATTTACTTCTATTATTATGGTACAGTCATTATCGACCACCCAAGCACAGAAAACATAATACTAAACCTGATTTAAAATTTTAGCGTTGGCGCCCACCGAACTGCAATTTGCTCGCGCACTTTTGAAGTGTTAGTTAAATAACAACCTTATGTATGTATAACACATTGCGAAATTGAATATACGTCTAGATTATATATTAGTCTATGCTCGCGGCAGTGTCAATTCAATTTTGCAATGTATTTTATTTAAGATATAAACCTAGTCTATGGCAACATACAGGGTGGAAGATTATGACCTTACAACTTACTTGCAGGTAAATACTCTAAATACTGTAGATAGCGAATTTCACTCAAAGGAAACATTCCTTTATTTTTAAAACGAAACAAAATTGCATTTATAATCTGAAAAATAATACTTGTATTTTTGTGGCATCAATCGATAAAATAAATCATAAGAATTATATGTCCCTAACAAACATAGCAAATTAAAACTCTCGTGTCGTGTGAAGCCGCGTAAATGAATATTTACAAAAGTAGTGCTACTTATTTTGCTCCAACTCCTTGTGTACCTGCATGAGTTCGAGCGTCCTAGTCCTATGCGTTCCTTATACTTATGTAATTTTTTTAGTCTTGAGATATAATATCTACAAATAATTTCCCTTCTCAATAATCTCAATATAATATAGTTACCGGCAAATTTCAAGAACAAACGACAAAACGTTCGCGCATGTGCACTAACAGGGCCTTGATTCTGCTAAAACCAAACCACAGTGGTGGCACCGCCACTGCAAAAAACGACATTACATAGTAGACCTTAAAGCGATATAGTTAAAGATCAAAATTAAATGACTTTTTGCAGAGTAATTGAAGAAGTGTATCTAATGTCATTTCATTTTAAACTTTAAGGGTATAAAAATAAAGTCTAAAATTTAAGTTTTACTTATCAGTGACAGCGGTACCACAGTAGCTTTAGTAGAATCGAGGGCCTGGTCAAGCAAGAAAGCAATGAAATGACTAATCAATCAATGACAAGAGCGCTTGTGCTATAAATGTTGTTTTATCATATAACTAAAATACTTGTTCCATAAAAACATAAAAAATAATGTACTTTTTATATCTCGATACTATGTGAATACTGCTGATCGTGTGAGAGTGATTAGCGCTCCCGACCCAAGCTCCAACTGTTAATACAGTCAGCATCAGAAAGATGTTGACGAACAGAGTGCTCAAAATAATCTTAATTACGTTTTCAATTAACCGATTAACCGATTGTTATGATATGTGTTACACACTTTTAGTTCGGACAATAACACCATAAATCAATAAAACAGTTTGATTTGGTCTTAATACGACAGTTGTAAGATCATGCTAACTTTTAAACTCTCGCGTGAATTAAAGCGATCATGGTATAGGTACATAGCTTTAATTTGACTCAACCTTAGGCAAATCAAAGGTATGTACCTATACCATGATCACGTTAATTCCTGTTATAATTATTGTAAGATCATTTTGAGACTTCGTCGTCAAGATATTTATGACACTGACTGTACCACAATCCATGATTAGTGGGTGCGCCTTCACCACCCCGCGCTTATCACCAAAGAGGACTTAAACGAGCTTCGTGTAGGGCTCCCCACGCATAATGACCAATAACTTTTATTTAAAATACGCGTATTGACTAATACGCATTTCGACCAATACGCATAACGACTAATACGCGGAATAACAAATATTATATTCGCGAAATCACCAATACGCATAATGACATAATCTTTACGCGAAATGACCAATATCTATAGGTACATCAGCGACTCTGTTATCTGCAGAAGAGTTTTCACTTCCTCTTAAGTAAAGTAGGTACCTACTGTCCACTTCAAATGATATCTACTTATAATTAATTTTATAAAAAAAAAAACAAAAAAAAATTCATTTCTTTATTAAAGACAAGTACCTAGTGATTTCCTTTTTTTACAAATGTGTCGTTGTACGAATATGTCGTTTTGCGAGTAGACATTTCACGTATTATTTTGTTTTCACAAATGTGTCGTTGTACGAATATGTCTTTACGCGTCGGGAGCCGTGTAGGTACTGAGTACATAGTCAGATTGTCACCAAGTTTGCCGGTCACTATAAGGGTGAGACTCCACTTGTGCGTTGCGTCGATCAGGTCAATCTTAGAAAGGAGAATGGGCACTTTTGTATGAGTTGCGGCCCAACCCTTGTAACAAGTTGCGATTAGTGTATGATATAATATATATAATAATGTTCATTTAGTCTATTTATAACTAAATATGAAAGCCACATTCTATCGCGATATATTTGTTATTATTTACTATTGAACCGACGACGCGACGTTTCGCCTGCTTTTCAGCAGCCATGATCGCGGTGTGACTCATGATGATGGTAGTTGTCACATAGAAGTTATCTCATCATCTCACATGAGTGACATTCGCGTAAACTTTAGAAAGTATCACAAAAATGAAAGATTTTCATCAGTGCAGGTCCCAAGTTATAACGGCGTAAGTAAAAATATTTTCACACCACCTGCTCGACAATGCCTCATTATAATATCATGCAAACCTTACTCAAAGTAAATCATTATAGCCCTTGTCTTTTGCCGGGGTGTAATGTTGTACTGAATTTCATTATAACCCGCAGGCAGGGCAGTAATGTGATTCTCACTTCTCTTAGTTCTTATTGTTATGCATTTAAAGTCTAATTTCGTCAAAATCGCGCGGCGATTTGAAAATCGAACTTATTCGAAAATCGAGCTGGCCACGCCACGGCAAGCCGAACGAAAAAAAATCAATACTTAAAACAAAAGCCGCGAGTATTTCAATACGGTGCAATCAGTATCAGACAAAACTGCAAAAGAAGATAGAATAAAACATTAAGAAAATGTCGAGTGACGAAATAGTATTTTCATAATTAAAGTACTTTTTCTAGTAGCCCTGGTTTTTATTGTCTCGCAAAAGGTGAGAAAAGTAGAGTATACTCCTCAGGGATAGTTGATTTTGAAACTGATTTTGCCTTGGGCGCGCTTAAATCCTGCACTGCTCTCAGGACTGCATTTTAATTCCCTCACTTCGCTCGGGAATTAACTCAAAACCCCCTCGCTACGCTCGGGAATTAAATCTGGAGTCCTTCGTTACGCTCAGGATTCAATATCGCGCCCGTGACATAATACAGTGCTTTATCCCCTTGGTGTACAATCTACTATTCTGTAACTACATATTCTAAATACTAGCAATAGCTAATATTACTCAAAGGAAACATTACCTTATTTTTAAGAAGAAACGAAACTGCATTTGAAGGTTTTTGAGAAATAATCATGTCCATACAAAAGAATAATACACTTATTGAGACCTTTCATCTGATATAGGTAGAAAAGTGTTACAACATATGGGACGAAATGCCCATTGTCCTTTGTAATCATACAAAATTATAGCATTGAGAGAAATTCCTTTAAATTTCTAAGGCCCGTATTCTAGACTGACACTCAGCCTGAATCGCAATTTATCTGAGCAGAGATTGTACAGGACACATGTCAAACTATCAATCTGTCTATACAATCTGTCATCCGATAAATCGTGATTCAGGCTGAGTGGCATTCTAGAATACGGGCCTTAGGATGATCCTGCTCAACGCAACTCAACGCAGCGCAATGCACAAGGGCCTCCTCCTAACTCGGACCTATGTCCGTTGACGGCTTAACCTCTGCTGGCATTTTAACTACGTAGTAGGTAAAATAATGACTTATCGGGTCAGAAAGCGTCTTATGCTCCCTCCCCCCCCCCCCTCAGTCAAGTGGCAAGTCATTAGTAAGAAAGAAGAATTTATGGAATTGCCCCTGATTTTGACGCTTATGATAGTCGTCAACGCATGTCAATCCCATACATTGAACATTCTATAGTACTGACGATTGTGCCACTTGGCTGGAGGGATAGCTACTCCGCTTGCGCACAAGGACGAACATTATTCATCGATTACTGTTATTGTCAGATACATGTCGTGAGGTGTGCGTGTGTGGGAGTGTGTGTCATTGCCAAATGAGGGAAGTAACGAAAACAAAAACCAAAATAAAAAAAAAAACTCAACAGATAAGGTTAGTATTTATTTACTAGGCAAAAAGGTGATCATTTCATACAAAAAAAAATATATTCGCTAAATCGCACTGTGTGCGCAAGTCCTATTAAAAGTCTTTAAACAGACCGTTTTATTTTATAAATAATGACTTTTCCTAGGAAAAAAATACACCAAAATATGGTATTCACCTTTATACAAACATTAGTTACAAGCGAACCGTACGTCTTAATGTTCATAAACCATATCAATTAAATGCACAGAGATCGTGTGAATGCTACCGGTAGATCTCCACTGCCGCGTTCAAAGTTCGAATCGACTAATTTCATCAATCGACTATACAATATAAACTTCCATAGACTATTATATAAACCTCCACAACTTTTTATATTTAATTTCTGCTCCATACACAATTCGAGTATAAAATAGTCGATCCGTTAGAACGTGGTGCACGCAATGTCAACATTGCACTAAGTTTAATTGTAACTAACAAGCGATTCACAATAGAATCACCATGACATCGTAAAAATATACGGGTACAGTTGTGAAGAAAACCTACATAAATATTACTATCGTGATAAGTTTCATTCACCGACTGCCCCGTTTTTTTTAATAAATTACAGAATATTAAACATAGTTATCGCCACTGTGTAAGGGCGTGTTTCAGCTATTCTACATTACAGCCTTAATTTTATTTCTCTTTAATCATTTTAAATATAAATAGATGTATCACCAGCCTTAGATATCAAAAGGTATTGTATTACGAACTATAACAATTAGTTGTAAGAAACGAGCTTTGCTAGTTGGTTACAATCTCTATGACAACGTGGAGAAGGACTAAATTCCAGTGTCTGTTGTAGTAAACGTAAGACCCTTATCTCCTAATCACTTATCGATAAACCCGAATATAAAAGCACAGTGGCAGTTGAGAGATATTCTATCACTATTTAGTAAGTACTCTTAGTTTTAATTTGTTTGATATAACATAGGTATAATTATCTAGTGCCCAGTTAATGGCTATAGGCTTGCCCACTATTGCGTAGGATCCAAAAACAATTGGTGCAACGTTGGTGTCTCTACCTACCCTATATAAGCAATGAGATACGTTAAATTAGATTTGATGAATATATCTCACATGAGATTGTGAGATATATTCATCAAATCTATTTTAACGTATTCTATATATTTTTGCTCAGCTTCTATATATTTTTTATCGATAGCAATATTTAATCGATATATTCGTGTATCGATAGTCTATTTTGTCACATATTTGTCGAATAGCTAAATAATATCGTAACATACTAGCAAAGCAAATTAAATATTCATAGATAAAAAATAACAAGTTAAACTAACCACGCCAAACAATAAATTTCTGAATAAATAAATAACAAAAGGACGTATATGCACGGAAGTAGCGTATGGAAGTGATAGGAAGACGCTTTTGGGTCAAGTTCCACTGAAAGACCAGCTGAAAGTAACGACAGAAATTGTCAAGTGACTATGAACTTAATCTCCTGTACATTAGATTCAAAATTGTAACACAGCCGCTACAGTCCGCTGCTCTTTGAGTAGGAGTTGACACTTATAAATTCGATCTTAACTCTACACCGGCACTGTCGGTTCTATAGTAAATGAGTTGTTATTCGAAACTATTTGTACTTTTTCGCAGTTTCGAAATTATTTCACTACGACTATTTAACAGGTTACCCAACAGGTTATGGGTCCACAAAAATATTGTACACAAAGGAACTCAAACTGAGGCTCACTCATATAAAATAGCAGTACTAATAAATAATGTTTTGGAAGATATTTACTTACACTTTTAAATCATGATCTGTTACAAATAAAGGACATAAGGCACAGAGTGCATATTCAAAAATAAACTTTATGTTGAACGTCGTAGCGTAAAAATTTAAATAGCAAATATATGGATCACACGTCAGGGACTAATGTAAGCGATAATTCAAATTTTACCAAACTATTATAGACTAAGTAAGTGTGATAATTGACAACTAACTTTTCCGCTATGTAAATAGAGACGGAATTCGTTTGAATTTTTTTACACATTTTACTTTTAAATTACCGCGGTGTAAACTCATAGTTCTTACATACTAAATCGGGACTTATCGCCATTAAATTTAAAGCTTAACATTTGCCGACGTTTCGTCATGTCGTAACCGGTGCTACAACGTTCCCGCAACGCCGGCAAAAATTAAGTTACCAAAATTTATTCGCGATAGTAGACTTAGTATGTCAATACATTTAATTTTACACAGTTACCGTTTCGTGAAGTTCAAATCGTTTTTAAGGTAGGTATGTACTAGAAATCATGCAGCCTGTAACAAAATGAACGTATATGAACCAGACCTAAAAATTCTGAATTGGTGTATGAATCAATTTTCTTATTTATCTATTATCTTTTATTTACGTTATTATGTTTTTATTTCAAACCCTTACACTTAATTTAGAATATTCATAATATCTGCAATTAAATGAATTTACGTTTTTAAATTTAATTTGAACTCACAAGTTTTATGCATTTAATGCAATTTAAACCTTAACTCAAAGAAATATATCACATGTTTGAACGCACAACCAAATTTGTATTCAAATCACTAATCTCAAGGCCACTATCTCATAACAAGCGACATAATGTAGTTAAAATTAAATTGTAGATATTACGTAAGTTATCGCGGCCAAACATTGCTTATATTTGATAGCAAAGGATCTGACTCAGTTCACGCACAGATTGTTTTTTAATAACCTACGCTTGGTGAATTTGAGCTCGTCCACGGCAGTAGCACTCCACCTTTAGGTGCATGTGGTCCATATTATCATTTCATCTAAAGTATCAAAAGGTCCATAGTATTATAAGGTCTACAGTATCATTTCGTCCATATTATCATTTCGTCTACAGTATCAAAACGACCAGAGTATCATTACGTCTAGTTTTTCGTATAGTTGGACTATGAACAAAACTTTTTGGTTGGACTACAAAACCCTACACACTTAAGTTCGAAAGGTTTTTTATTTAGAAGAAATATAAGCTTTTATTTCCTTGACTTGACTAGTGATTTAGTTACCTAATAAAAACCTTTAGGTGCATGTGGTCCTACGAGGCTCTTTACACAGAGATAGACTAATTGACATTTGGACGAATATATACTATGGACCATTTCATGAACTAGACGAAATGATACTGGTCGTTATAATACTATGGACCTTTTGATACTTTAGACGAAATGATAATATGGACCACATGCACCTAAAGGTCCGTACCTACTTATACCAAGCCTATCAAACCTATCGCTACACTAAATTTTATCTAAGGCATATTTATTATCCAAGGCATAAGATTCATGGTGTTTAAATTACATCCCTTATTTGAAACTCTACTAGATATTTTCGCACTAAAACGTAGCCTATGTACTTGCCTAAGTTTTAGTCCATATCTGAACAAAATTACATAAAAATCAGCTCAGGCTTGAAAGCGTAATGCGATCGCGAATATTACACGTTGAATTACAACTTTAACGATTCTTTTGCGATTGCGTTACTATTTACAATAACCGCGAAGTTTCGGTTGGTTATTGAATAAAATTAAACGGAATAAATTCTATAAAAAGTAGTTTTTATTTCAATTAATGATATTATCGTAAGCTTTAGGCTAATAAAAATTAGTTTTCAACAGACAGGCTTACTTTCGAATTTATAATATTAGTATGGATTTTAGTTTTCAAATTCAGTGTATGAGGTCTTACGTTCATTTCGTTACAGATGGTCTAATACCGAATAATCTAACTTGCACGAACATGAGTAGCATTCTTATCTGTTCCAAGTCACTTGCGACACGGTAGAATGTATTAATTTATAGTAATATATTACTATACTAGGTACGTCTACTTGTCTTACGTGATTTTGTATGTATAAAACAGCCCGCGCCACGAGTTTGTATGTATATAACAGCAGGCGCCACGAGTTTGTATGTATATAACAGCAAGCGCCAAGAGTTTGTATGTATATAACAGCAGGCGCCAAGAGTTTGTATGTATATAACAGCCCGCGCCACGAGTTTGTATGTATAACAGCAGGCGCCATGAGTTTGTATGTATATAACAGCAGGCGCCACGAGTTTGTATGTATATAACAGCAGGCGCCAAGAGGAGTTTGTACATATATAACAGCAGGCGCCAAGAGTTTGTATGTATATAACAGCAGGCGCCAAGAGTTTGTATGTATATAACAGCAGGCGCCACGAGTTTGTATGTATATAACAGCAGGCGCAAGAGTTTGTATGTATATAACAGCAGGCGCCAAGAGTTTGTATGTATATAACAGCAGGCGCCACGAGTTTGTATGTATATAACAGCAGGCGCAAGAGTTTGTATGTATATAACAGCAGGCGCCAAGAGTTTGTATGTATATAACAGCAGGCGCCAATGCTAGCAGTTACTGTTTCAATACTTCATTATGGAGCTATATCTGCAGTTTCGTGCAAGTTTAATTATCTATGTATTCATCCTATCAATAAAATATATAAAATGTTACGAGCTAATTACTTTGCCGAGAATGGCGCGAAAGATATATAACGACAAGTTGAATCCTTATATCTGTATATTTAATATCTATATTAATTTCAATTCATAAGTCAATTTCGACGTCAAATAATCAGTCGAATTATCTAAGAGGAATCTCTAGCGTAATTACGGAGCTATGAAAATTTCATAAAAAGGCGTTCAAAATTGTGTGTGAAACAAAATTTAAAAAAAAAAATTATTTATATGGTTTTTGGAAGTACATTTGTGAAGAGAAACGAAGCGTATATGTACGGGTACGTCACGTTTGAAGGAAAACTGCCTTTTTTATAATTAATAAACAGTAAATAAGTTATTGAAAATGACCACCATTTAAACATCAAATTCAATGTAGATTTTCGTAAATAGAATATTATACAAATAAAACAAACTTGCATTCTAGACCGACTCACAATAACAATGAAAAAAAAAACAATATAACATTAAAAACTGATGTCAAATTGAATGTCTAAATGTAAAATTTAGACATTCAATTTTACATAATAATTTTTTTAAAGAAATTATATCCAATCTGAAGGCTGCTACACACAGTGCAGTACCGCCGGGCAAGCCGCCGCTATTCCGGCGGCTTACAAAGCCATCGGCTTTGCCGCACATAGAAGCCGCCGGCATGGCCGCCGGGGTGTGCCAGCGGGTTGCGCGGGGTGCCGGCGTCAGTTCGTTCCTGGCATTCAAGTGATAGTGGTGTGTTCCAACAGAAAGAACATACTACTACGCAAACGCTAACATCCCACATCGTCTTTTTTATACTCTTCTATCATTATTTCGTAAACTTGGGCACACCCAAAGCCTTCTCTTCCTTTTATAATTTTTCTTATTATAATAAAAATTAACACTGCGGCGGCAGTGCTGATGATTTCTTTATTCATTGTATCCAAAAATATGTACTTCACTAGCGTTCTACATGACAGTCACAACCGGAATGATGCTTGGCGGCTATGCGCGGCTTATGCCAGCGGCTTGTATTGCCGGTGGTTTAGCCGCTCGGCACAAACCCGACGGCACTACCGCTGGCACTGTGTGCAGCCTTGACGGATGTTTGACACCTGTCAAAAGTGACAACTGTCAGATAAGAGAAAAATATAGTTCACTTGCAATCAATCGAAATATTAAATCTTTCTTAACTAGTAATTAATTTTATTTAGATTTATGATTTATTCCAAAGATAATAAATAAATGAGATATTACAAAAACGTAATTTACTCATATTGTGCCAACATGTCATTTAAAACGTTCCATTAAATAAGAATGGATTTGAATGACAGATGACTACAAAACGTGTTCTGAAGACGTAGAGATGTAGACGAGAACAAGCAGACTGATTTAATATGAGACCTTAAATATCTCGAAATTCCAATAATGACAAGAATTAAAGATCAAAGATCAATTTTCGAAGAACTATTTTCAATGAAAAAAAGAAGTTACAATATTCATAGAGAAAAATGGGTAGCGAAATAAATTGTTTTGTGTGGATATATATATATATATATATATATGAAGTGTGAAGAATAAAACAGCGCCGAACTGTTAAACATAATTATATTTTATATTTTGAAGCAATTGAATGCTTTCTTTTTTTACTACAAAAATAAAAATAAATGATTATATTTAAGAAGAAACGTTCGTTTTTCAATTTCAAATCGTGAACTTGAAAAACGAACGTTATTTGTAAAAAATATGTATGAAATTCTTTCTTGTTATGTGAGATCAATCAAAATTATACATTGAACTTGCCTTAGATAATATTCTGAAATCGTCATTTTAAATGGTGAATCATTTTAATTATATTTGCTTTTATAGCATGAAGCTGTCTTAAGCAGCCCTGACGAGTAAACTACATTTAGACTTTAGTTATATGTAGGCTGTTCACAAAACATCCTGTTTTATATGGCGACGCCTATAGACGTCTTGTTGCGAAGTGTGTCTACATACTTCAGATAGTGTAATATTACATTTACAATAAATAAATTAACTATAAAGACTACAAAATGTTGTTAACACTGCACTATCTGAAACAGGTAGTGTTAAAAATGATGTATATGCAAAGTTTAGTTTTCACAGGCCCAGCGAAGGGCAATAACCTTCTGGCCAATGATGAAATAAAAAGTAGCTTATTAAAATTTTATCTATACATCATGTACCAAGCCAGATCCGTTCAAATATTTGAAGGTGGAATAACAAACATTCAAATATCTAACCGCTAGCTAGTTAGCCTGTGAGAACCAGGCTTAAGTCTGTAATGACTCGCACTGTCCTATCTACTAACACTTCTGCACAAATCGAAGCGTCAATTAGCGTAAGAGACGTCTACAGGCGTCGTACAAATCAGGATGTTCTGATAGCCTAAGGAATTTCATATCATTCATGCAGTCGTTTAGTTAAAATTAATCGGCGTTCTTGAACTCGGTGTCGATGCGACGTTCCAAAGCTTGTAATCCAGCTTCTAACTCTTGCTGTAAACAAAACGAAAGGATATATTAGTTTGTGAGCTTCCTTACGCGGTTTTTAGTAAAAAAAATATCAGCCGCGAGTTGTAGGTAATTCCCCTTACATAAAGTGTGTGACCAGAGATTATAGGTGTCAATTAGGTAGAAAAAGGCGTACGCCTTATACCTCACCTACTCGCCATTCTGGTGTAATTCATGACAAAGTCCTGTATGTTAGCTTCAAATAAGTTGTCTCAAATATAAATTTTGCTTATCTAAAGCCAATCCTCCAAAAACTTGGACTTTTAAGGCCGAAGTCCATTCTTCTTAATTTCTGGGGCGAATATCATCTCTCTCCAGTCAATCAGGTATTCCGGCTTACACGGTTGGTTTAGGTTTCAATGATTTCACTGAGACATTCTGTCATCATCCACCTGCCCTTATCCCAAGTTTATTTGGGGTCGGCGCAACACGTATGTTTCTTCCATTCATCTCTAGTTGCAGTCATTTCAACATTCACTCCCTTCTTAACCATATCATCCTTCACACAGTCCATCCACCTCCTTTTAGGTCTTCCTCTCTCCTTATAGCCTTCCACTTCCATAGTCAATACCTTCCTTACTACATTACTTTCATACCTGCGCATTACATGTCCGAACCAGGGCAAACGATTTTCTCGTAGCTTTTCAGTGATTGGTGCAACTTTCAAACTTCTAATAAATTCATTCCTAATCTTATCCATTCTTGTCACACCCCACATTCATCTCAACATTCGCATCTCAGCTACATGCAACTGTCTTTCATCCGTCACCTTAACGGGCCAGCTTTCCGATCCATACAGGACGGCAAGCCGGATCATGTTCTTATACATTTTTCACTTAAGTCGAAGAGGGAATTCGCGAGTCACAAGTAGTTGCCGTAACCTGCCACCATTTCATCCAACCAACGTTAATAGGGTGCTTTACGGCTCGATCTAATTGTCCGTCGCTTTGCAGTAGCTAACCGAGGTACCTAAAATCGAAGCAGGTTGGTATAGGGGCGCCATCAAGCGCTATGACCGCGGGGCTAGAGATACCACCGAATACGCAGCATATGTACACCCACTTTGCCAATCTAGATCTGTCTGAATCCGGAACTCGGTTCCATCCTCACCAAGAAGGACAATGTCGTCGGCAAAAGGCATACATCAGGATGCCTCATTCTGTATGTCCGATGTCAGTACATTACTAACAGGAAGAGGTACGGGATTAAATCCGACGCTAGGTGTAAGCATACCGCCACACTAAAGTCATCGGTGTTACCCGCGGCTGACCGGACCCGCGTACGGGATTGCCTGTACATAGCACGGATTAACTCTACATACTTTACTGGCACACCTTTCTCTTTCAGGGCTCACCACAAGACCGCTCTAGGTACATTATCGTACGCCTTTTCGAGATCCACAAACACCATGTGCAGGTTCTTATGCACACGTCTATATTTTTCACATAGTTCATGCAATGCAAATACAGCATCTGTGGTACCACGCCCTGGCATAAAACCGAACTGGTTTTAGGTGATCTCAATCTCCTCTCGCAATCGTTCCTCTATTACTTTCACCCACACTTTCATACTATGTGACATTAGCTTTATTCCTCGATAGCTATTCCAGTCCTGATATTCAGGACACTACAGGTCCGTTGTTTTAAAAAATGGGCACCACTTCACTACTGCACCATTCGCTTGGGATCATCACTTCTTTTAACAACTTATTGAAGAATAATGTCAGCCACTGACATCCATCTTCTTCCAATAACTTCCGTACTTCCACTGGTATTCCATCTGGTCCTACAGCTTTGGTTTTCACAGAGACATTCCGTATTATACATATTATGCTCACATCTTTTTCCCTCCGGGGTAGGTAAAGTACCAGTCCATCTGCTCTTTTCCTACACTTCACGAGCTTAGAGCCGAGATAGAAGGCTAGGCATAGTATAATATTTTGTATTAACACAAAAAGATAAGCCCTTAGCATCACTGTGTTATTTAATACCATAATTTCAAACTAGGAAATTTCAACAGTCTGATCTGGAGAACTTATATAATAGTTTTTGTAGCGAACATTTAGTAGAAAAACTGTTTAAAACCAGTGGAAATTAAGGTAAACCTATGTCCCTATTTTTTGAGAACAGCTCCATCTATATCACCAATCACGATTACCAACGCCATTTAGGAAAGAAAACTGCACATTAGTCCCAAATGAAAGTAAGCGAGTACTTACATCGTCCAAACCAGACACTTCATATGCCTTCGCAGCGGCCGCTAGGCGTTCCGACACAGTTGATCTCTCCAGGGAAACCCTGTCTGCACCAACCGCCATCCTACTAACCAATAGGGGGCGTGGGCTTTCGTTGGCGGTAGACGGGACAGGAGACGGCGCTTTAGGGCTGCTTCGAGGGTTAGGAACAGGGACGGACACGGGACCACCGACTGCTCTAGGCCCTGCACCTTCGACGGGCGAGGAACGACGGGAGAGGGGCAAAATCGTAGAGCGTTGCGGGAACGCCTGTCAAGAAGTGTGACGGTTAGGATCGATTCACACTGTAAGAGCAGCAGCCGGCAGCGGCGAGAAACTCCTCTACCTTCAAATGACAATTCACTTTGTCTCCTGTAGATAAGATTCAAAATGCTTTGTAATATGCCTAAAAAGTGACTGCCAGCTGCTGCTCTTAAAGTGGGGATTGATCCTTAGAGACGATGTGAACAATTAGCCTGCTGCAGTCCACTGCTGGACATAAGCCACTCCCAACGTGCGCGTAGGAGATGGGTCTTTACCAAATGACTTTTGATACTTCACATAAAGTACCACCTAGGGTGTTAAGGGCTTCACCAAGATCTTAGTGGTTTAAGTAATCCTACAAACAACGGCTTGAGTTGACCTCCGTCCAATGATTGAGGATCTGACGCAGGCTTCCCTCTCGGGACCTCAGACGGCAATCGCGCCCGCAAAATCCAAGAAAAGCCATATCAAGAGAAGGGTAATAGAGCCGGCGAACTCCAGGTTCTACCTGGTCTTTCCATCAAAATCAAGCTCGAGAACAAACATGTGAAGCCACCGAAAGTAAAACTCAAGTAGTGCCATTTCGCTCGTACTCATGCATGCACACAAGCAGTGTGAGCGAAATGGCACTGCTTCAATATTACTTTAGGTGGCTTGGACACCAAAGAACATGTTGAGGCCCCATACAACCTAATGTAACTAACCTAACTATTTTTAAGGTAACAAGCAGGCGAACAGCTTCCCTAATGTTAAGCGGCTACCTTTCCCTATGAATGAATGAAAAAATTGACGAATCATTCGTTTGTACAATAATGAATGACTGAATGGGTAGAAGTGCTGGCTTGCCGGTGTAGAAGATGACATGTCAATGGTCTCACCGCCATACAAGTGAAATCGAAAACCGTGCGGAGGAAAAGCCGGGCTCTGAGGTGAATGCCTCGGATACGACCGGGACTAACGCGAATATGGTAATGACGATGATGAGTCTATGTTAAGATCCAGACAGATTTAATAAACGAAGATTGTAAAAATATCACACAATGCATGACAAGTATTGGGAAAAATAATGAAATGACAAATTGGCAATCAAATGAGAACGGGCAGGTCAGTCGGAGTCGAACTAGAAGACCAAACATCGCAAATTTCGTGATATATGTCGAAAAATGGCCGATCAAAAGCTCCCGTAACCAAAGGGCTTGCATGAAACGATAGACGCAAATGATGGCTTGTCTCAGCCTACCCCGGAAGGGCAAAAGCGTGTGTGCATGAATGATTAACTTAAAGACATACCTCAGCGGGCGGCGCTGGCGGCAATGAGCTCCTTATCTCGCCAAAATTGAACATCTGAAAAAAAGCATTTTGATTTTTAAACAAGACGTAAACGTAGTATTTTTACCCAAACGGCTGACCGGCAATGGATGCGATTAAGAAAAAAGAATATTAGAACCGAAATTACTAATATTCCCTCTAACCCCTCCAGCTAAGCTAAATTGTTTGTGCTAGGAGTGGGTTCACGTCGGTAGTGTAATGGCCAGGATTCGAACCCTCTCGATCGTAAGGCCGACTCCTTAACCACTAAGCTACCGACACTTTGTTACAGGGATAGATAGAACAAGCGGAAGACGTATGCCAGGATCGTAGTAAAAATATACTCTCTGCGTACTTTTGTTTTAAATGCGGAAATTCAACCAGGGGGGTGGTAATGTCGGACTCGAACCAACTAAAACCGCATGCCGTCTTAGGTCATTTGTATATCCCTCACAGCAGCTGACCCAGGGCCTTGAAGACAAAAAATGATGACCTTAATCGGAGCCTAAGGAAAAAAAATTACGTCTGCACTACATAGTTTAAAGCAAAGTCGCTTTCTGCGCCTATCCGTCCCTATGTATGCTTTCGCTTGTTTTCATAGATAGAGTAATTCAAGAAGGTTTATTTGTGTGTACATGCTTAATATATTAGAGTGCAGGGGAAACGGGATCGGACGCCACGCGAGCGGTAAAAAATAGGCGGTACAAAGATCGCCGGGTCAGCAAGTTAATAATAAATTAGTAATAGCAATATTATTATTGATATAAATAATAATATAATGCATGAACATTAATATGCAATATTAATGTATTATTAGTAAGTAGCAATTTTTTATACTTAGTGTTTGCGCCATTTTTGCGCCATTTTTGCCAGCCGCCTTGTTCCTGAATGACGTATCTATAAAATAATACGTCACTGGTTTTAACCTGATTCTATTCATCGTAGCCATACAATCATTCCAGTAGTAGTTCCGTTTGGCTTTTATGAGAGGCTTCCAACTCTAAACTTCCACAGAGAAGGAAAACCTGCACCAGAAGCCTTGTCCAGTTTCCAGGTCAATTGAATTCGACCATGAAGATTCTACATACATACATATAATCACACCTTTACCATCAGAGGGTTAGACATAGGTGATTTAACACCCACATTTAACCAATCATTGTATTCAGTCCCACCTAATATAGGGAGAGCCTGTTGTTGTATTCCTGTTGCTATTGTTGACTCGAACCATGTATCTGAAGCTGAGACAGTGGACACATCATCCATTATCACAATTTGAGCAGTTTGTATTCCGGACACATAGGTTAATTAAATGTTTTTTTTTATAACTATCATTATTTACTTTAAATAGATAACTTTCGTCGTCCGCTTAAGGTTATCTTTTAAGTAGGTACGTCTCAGTTAATCTGCTTTGTGTTATTTCAATAACAAAGACAGAAATTATCTATGAAGAGATTCGGTAATACCTAACGAAAGTTGCAACGCAATACCTTTAACCGACCTCTGGGTTATTTTCGGCCTTATCTTTGTGACCCATGATCATCTCACTTGCGAGCACTAGGTACTCTTTCAATCAGTAGGTAGGTAGGTTTGGGTCTCAAAAATCTGTTCATACACTATCAGCGACAAAAGTAGCTTAACATAATTATTCTATTATGTATTTGAATGTATTGATCACCATGGTCCCAGAATCTCTGCTAATCCATACTAATATTATATGTGAAAGTTACTCTGTATGTTACGCTTTCACGCCTAAAGCACTGAACCGATTTTGATGAAATTTGGAATAGGGGGAGATTAGATCTTGTGAAAGGACATAGGCTATGTTTAGTCGTGGTAAACGACATACATGCGGGTGGAGCGGCGGGCAAAAGCCTGTTATATTATAAAGCTGAAAATTTAGTTGTTTGGTTGAACGCGCTAATCTCAAGTAACTACTTATTAAAATCGAAAAAATAATTTTGTGTTGAAAAGCCCGACCGTTTACAGATGATGGATATATGCTATATATCATCACGCTTCATCTCAAGGGAGCGAAGCAGTAATCATAATTGTCAACAAATCCGGCAGATTCTCATACATTAATTGAAAAATTACGGGCATATGGATTAAAGAGATGAAACGGGTTTTCAAAGTTAGTTCTTCCTTAATAGTTTGTGTGTGCATTGTATGTAGGTGTATGTATGTATGTGTGTAAGTATGTATGGATGCCACGTATACTGACACTGACCTCGGTCGGGATGGGTGCCCAGACTGCGTCGGCGCGTGGATTCATGCACATATTGGGGAACGAAGGTGGAGGGTTCGCCCGGAAGTCAGGCATCATCTCAGGAGCTATAACGGCTGGAATATAACGTGGGCGTCAGCAGTTGTCCTAATAACACCTACCTACTAATATTATGCCCGCGATTTTTTTTATATTACCCAACACTCTACACAACGCTATCTAGAGTAGTAAGCATAGCTAACTAGCTTGTGTTATGGAATCTCGAATGCGGATAAACATATTTAAATACATTTTTTTTCGTAAATACATATTAAACACCCAGACTAATGGAAATACCCATATTCATGCATACAAATATTTGTACTGAGCGGGGATCGAACCCGCGCCTCCTGCGTAGCGGCCGCGTTCACTACCGCCACGCCACAGAGAACAGAAAACACGATACAGTCTATTAAAAAGTGCTCTTGTTCCAATTAGTGATATTCACGTAAACTTCTGACAGCATAAATAAAAGTTTGTAATAAAACATAAATATATATATTCACGCCATTTACTTCCAAGGTAGGCAGACACCAGCCGCCATCTGTTTCTATTCTTAGGCGTTCACGTTTTTTCGCGTTACAAGACAGGTTTTGCTGTTAGTTTAACCACAGTCACGGCCGTAATTGACGATTGAACTCGTATAATTCTGTAGCTGATGGTTGACTGAAGTATTTTCTTCTAACCATCAAACGTAATTTATGACTGATGACCTGAATGACGCTTACATGAATGTGCAATGGACGCCTTACACATAAATTAACATAACATAACATAACATAAACTCACGCCTGTATTCCCCGAAGGGGTAGGCAGAGGTGCTAGCACCCACATTTCGCCAGTTTACGTTTAGGTCCCAATGTAATAGGTGGCGAGCCTATTGCCATTAACCGAGCACATATAAATCTGCTATAAATACACACATAACTTCGAAAAGCATCGAAAAGTCATTGGTGTGTGCCATGGTAAACCTGGGATCGAACCCGAGACCTCGTCTCAGCAGTCCATTACCCATACCACTAGGCTGCCGCAGATTTTTGTATTAATAATAAATAACACTTACGATTAAAAACATCCTCCCTAGGAGCCTCCGGCGATGGGTACATGTTCTGCATGTGTATATTAGGGTTGTTTTGCTGAACGAACGTAGGCGGCAACATATCTGGCCTGAAAGGCACGTTGGCACGGTGCTCCTCCGGCAGACGGTTGTACGGCGGATAGTACACGCGTTCGGCTCCCGGCGGTAGGACCATCTCGTTCGGGGGTATAGGCTGGCCTATGATCATCTGATGGTGGGGCATCGGGAAGGAACTGAGGAAACAAATTAAATAAACTCCAAATATGTAGGACAGTATAGAACCGCACAGAGGATAACTCAGGATCTTTAAAACCATCTGTATACTGTATAATGAGTATACACACAAAATCCACAATGTTTGATATCAAAGTGTTGAACTGTTTGTAGTAATTTTGTATCGCATAGCCAATTAAAGAAATGATTTTATCATATTGCTACCTTTTTGTATTGCTCAGGCCATATATCTTGGACCTAAATCGCGAGATATTAAAGCTC
This sequence comes from Eilema sororculum, assembly GCA_914829495.1. Classification (NCBI taxonomy): domain Eukaryota; kingdom Metazoa; phylum Arthropoda; class Insecta; order Lepidoptera; family Erebidae; genus Eilema; species Eilema sororculum. The sequence goes on along the minus strand of OU618532.1, from coordinate 42,807,839 downwards.
GTCCAAGGCAGTAGCACCCCATGCTATCTTCAAAGTACATTCAAGAAACCCTGTACTGCGCGTATTGAACACTTTTTAAATCCAAGATATACTGGGTGATTTTATAGTATGTATAGTATAGCATACAAAGAATTTGGCCACAGTTTCGAAAGCAAAATCATCTGGAAGTATTATTTTGTCGAAATATTTTTTTTATTCAAAACCCCCCTACATTTTCCCTTTCACCTGAACATTATTACCATAAGCACATTGTCTTTTTATCCGATACGACTGTAAAATCACCCAGTGTAATCTAATATATAAAATTCTCGTGTCACAGTTTTCGTTGCCATACTCCTCCGAAACGGCTTGACCGATTTTGATGAAATTTTTTGTGCTTATCCGGTATCTATGAGAATCGGCCAACATCTATTTTTCATCCCCCTAAATGGTGCAGCGGGAACGGGATCTGACGCCACGGGTGCAGGGAAAAATTGGCGGTACGAAGTTCGCCGGGACAGCTAGTTCAAGTTATAAATTGCGTCAAGTTGTGCAAGTGACACAAATAAAGTTTACGCATAGCATTTTAAATATTTCGCGGTTGCAATCGAGGCCTATAGAAGCCCAGAGCCCACTTTACATACATACATATTAACCATAAATAAACTATTGAACAGTATGATTGAAGCGTCGGTAGCTTATTGGTTAAGAAGTCGGCCTTATGATCGAGAGGTCCCTGGTTGGAATCCTGGCCATTACACTACCAACGCGAACCCACTCCTAGCATAAACAATTTAGTTTAGTTGGAGGGGTTAGAGGGAATATTGGGAAATTCGATTCTAGAAGCGTTCAAGTAAAGCGCTAGAAGCGCTCTATTGAGCACTTCTTTTTCCCGTTGAATTCGAACTTAAAAAGTTAGCATAATAAATACTCTATAATAAAAATTCATTAAAAAAAATCGGTTTTAATACTCTAATGGTACATTCAACCAAACGCAATTAAAGTTTATTCCTCGAATAAACAGGCAATATCACCAACATATTGACTGTTTATTCTAGGAATAAACTTTACTCGCGTTCTGTGGAACCGGCCCTAAATAAAATAAATATTAAATAATTGTCGAGACAGTGGTATGTAAATAGAATACAATAAAATAAATTTCGCTTAAATAAAAAAACCTACAAAATTCGTCCATTTTGTTATTCATTCAAACGGAGCTTAATATTTAATATTATTATTAAAAAAATAACTCACGGAGGCTGGTGACTGTTATTCGAGTTCTCCCCCATCTCTGCTGCTGGTATGGCTGCATTTAACAAATAACCGAACAATGGCTCAGTGTCACAAAATAAATAATAGTATTTCATATGGTTATTTTGGTATATATACGATATACGAATTGAACTGACTTTGGCAGCTGCAGATAGCTGTACGATTGTAAAATATGTCGTATTGCGTAGAGATAGATGTCATTTTGCTTTGAGTGCGACTGTCGACCTTAAGCCTAAGGTTATCACCATATTGGTAAATATTAGGTATTCTGTGATATTGGGGTCAATAAGTGTTGATGAATTATTTGTTTTCTTTTTTTCTATAATCAATTCTTTGGCTAATGAGCTTGTGATTAAGTGGTATCAGAGTAGGTTAAGACAACCAAGGTTAAACAACATCAGCCAGGTCGTTCTTTGGGTACGTAATAGGGGGCGTACCTATTGCCGTCTAGCGGGCCCTCTGTCTTGGACTGTATGTTTACTGTCGGATGGAGAACAGCCCTATCCCTTAGTCGCCTCTTACGACACCCACAGAAAGAGCTGGGGTGGTCCTATTCTACTTCACCGGGAACCAACCTAAACTAGCTTGTGTTATGGAATCTAGAATGCAAATAAACATACTTATATACTATTTTTTTTTGTAAATACATACATATTATACATAGAAAACACCCAGACCAATGCAAATACCCATATTCATGCATACAAATATTTGCACAGGGCGGGGATCGAACCCGCGCCTCCGGCGTAGCGGTCGCGTTCACTACCGCCACGCCACAGAGACTGTATACAAATATACCTTTTTGCAGTAGTTGTGATACGACAGTGGTTTAGCTTTAGTAGAATCGTAGGCCGGGACTAACGCAAGGATGCTGATGAATTCTTTACCTAATACTTACGTGGTATGATGGTCTGCGCCACGGAGTACTGAGGGTATTGAGGTGGTAACGGCATTCGTTGCCCCGCCAGAGGCACGGGGTTCGGATGAATCGGCACGAAAGTATAGTTCCCATTAACCTGGGCCACGTATTCGCGAAACCTGTGGACGAAAACACGCAATTTTCTTGAATAAATTTTACAGCACTAAGTATGCTGACCATACAAATCGAATACATAGGTAAATATAATCTTCTCGGGTGGGACTCGAACCCGCGATCTTTCCCTTACAGGGGGAATGCCTTGACCACCTCGGCTACCGAGACACGACCGATCTGATTCAAATTTCCCTTCTTATCCGTCTTTAAGCGACGTAGGAGTCATCTACCGATATTCTTTAGAAATGTAACGAAAATTTCTATCATTAAATGGTTAAAGAATAGGTATGATTTCATCATATAGTCCTGGGACATCCTTCCGAGGGCTTACCCGGGTCTCTCAACCATAGGCTGCTGGGCGTTACCGTGGGGGTTTTTAGACGGTAGGAGTCCGGCATAACATCCATGAAGGATTTTCCCCCACGGTAAAAAAAAAGATTACATTATATAGGCCTGTAAAACTCTGAAGGGGTAGGCAGAGGTGGTTTAAACTATCTACTATTTTCGGTCCGACGAAATAGGTGGTGCAAGCTGGCTATATGTTTACTGTCGGATGGAGAACAGTCCTATCACATAGTCGCCTGCTACGAGACTCATGGGAAGAGATGTGGTGACTCTATTCTACTCCACACAGACAGGAATCATAGGATTGTGCTCTTCATCTTCTATTATGGTTATTTTATTAGTTTAAGGAAAATATAATTTATTGGTATTTGATGAAATTTTAAAGCAATTAGTATGATATCCTATCGATTTAGATTGAAAAAAGTAAACGTCTATGTCTTAGACGTTCGCCTCTCGAAATAATTAAAATCGCGACCATTCCTTAAAAGGGGAAGTTTTGACCAACTGAGCTATATGGCCACTTCTTGGCGCGCGCGGCCCTGGTGGTGACGGGTGGAGCCACCTGTCACCCCAGCAGAAGCAGACCACGGCGGCGGCGCGCTAAGAAATGCGCCTCCCCATTCCGGGGGCGAGTCGGGGACACCGTTGCCCCCCCCCCCCCTCCCGAGGAGGGCCAGACCGTAAGGGATGGCCCTGGGTCAGCCGGGGTGCGAGGGATATCCAGCCTAGCACCGCGACCCCTATTCCGCGTGCGGTTTTAGTCGGTTCGAGTCCGACATAACCTCCGGTTCCGGCGGGAGAGGTATCCGAAGGGATTTCCGCACAGAAAAAAGGGACATTCAAGATACTCCTACACAACCGTCTAGGGGCTTTGGATCTGTAAGGAACTAGTCGCGGGCTCAAAACCCGTTTTAGGCGTTATCCGTGACTTTTTCCAATCTGAATTGATAGATAGATAGATAGATAGATAGATAACTCTTTATTGGTATAATATAAATGTTGGTACATATTAAAAACTACTGACGAATGAAAATCTTTTTGCTTTTAAACGATTGGCGTAATCGCTTCTCCTTTGGACATCTCTAATGGCTGTACATGGAGTTAACGAGGATCTTGAGGCCCACGTCAGCCTCATCTGCAAGCCGGCAACCGGCATTCTGGTTCAGTACGATAAAAATACTATAAACTACCTACAATATGTCTTAGTCAAAACATATCGATGCGGTAAGTTCAGCATAGATACATGTTTATGTCAACCTTTGCAACTGAATTTTAGATAAAATTGGATCACCCGATATTTTTTATTATTTTTTGCACACATATTTTTGCGATACCAAGTTATCACAAAGTAGTCACAAAGTTCCTAGAGTTCAATTATACTTTAAATAACCTTTGGGCAAGTGTTACAAATAAATTAATAGTAGGTACCTAGTCTTGTCAGTGCACGAAATTGCATAAAACTAAAGTTGATTTTTATTATATTAGAATAATAGAAAACTGACTTTTGTAGTATATAAATTCGTTTATTCCGAACCTGACCTGAAAACTTGACGCGGTCGTGGGTTAGGTTAGAAACTTGAAAAATTTGTTCCTAACCCGACAGTTCCTATCATAATCCGAATAGGCTATTTGACTAATTTTCGAAAACCATTTTAAATGATTCCTTAGTACAGTATAAACATACCACATTAATATTTCCGCTTTACTTAAAAACTAGCTTTTGCCCGCGGCTCCGCCCGCGTGGATGTCGGTTATCGCGACCAAACATAGCCTATGTCCTTTCTCATGATCTAATGTACCCCTATACCAAATTTCATCAAAATCGGTTCAGTGGTTGAGGCGTGAAAGCGTAACATACAGACAGACAGACAGACAGACAGAGTTACTTTCGCATTTATAATATTAGTATGGATGGCGATGCGTGTGACGTCATTAAATACAAAATAAACAAATCAGCAGCAGCTATCAAATTTTCGTGAACATTTTAGTGCGAAAAATGGCATATAAATCTTGTGTAGTGCCACAGTGCAACCCCAGAAAAATTATTTGTGTCTTTTCCCGTAAGTAGGTACTATGATAAAATATAAAAACATAACTATTCTAAGTTTATGTCCATATAACCTAAAATTATTGTTTCTAAATGAATATGTATACCTATACTTTATTAAGGTCCTAAGTGATACTTACTGTGCTGTTTTCATATTTTTAAGTACAGCAGCAAAAATCAGCGTTGTTTGAAGAATCATGAAGGCGTCTATTGTAGGTAAGTTGCTGATATACATATATCTGCTCGCACAGCCTCGGTGGCGTGGCGGTAGTGAACGAGACTGCCAAGCAGGAGGCGCAGGTTCGATTCACGCTCAGTGCAAATATTTGTATGCATGAATATGGCTATTTGCATTGGTCTGGGTGTTTCTATTTATAATATGTATGTATTTACAAAAAAACAATTATTTAAGTATGTTTATTTGCATTCTTGATTCCATAACACAAGCTAGTTAAGCTATACTTACCATGGGTCTAAGTAGCGTTGTGTAGAATGTTGGGAAATATTTATTTATTTATTTGTATAAATTTTCTTAAGTTTCCAAATTATAAAACAACATAATAGTCACACCTCTTTCACCTCACCCAATGGATGCACAAAAACAACAAAATTCCACTACAATCCTGGCATACATTTTTCGCTTCCTCTACTTTCCTGATTGGGTATTCTACTGACTAATCAAATTAGTTACTTTATACTAAACTACAAAACTATAAGTTTATGGTAACTTGCATGAAAAAAGATTTAGTGACGTCATAAAATTTAATAGCCAAATCATGTACTATTATAAGTTGGGTGGATGATTAAAAATAAACAAAAATTACAAAGTAAGAACCAACGCAAATTTTTACCGCTTTTTTACCATTCTTAATTTGATAAGCTCGGTTAGATAATTTATTTTAACTATAGGATAATACCCAATTATTTCTATACATGCCCACGATTGCGGGTACTCTTGACCTGACCTTTCTTTAGAAATGTTCACGATCTGATTAACATGCGTATAGCTATGTCGTATCCATTATCTGTGTGGGGCCGGAGAAAGAATATAAGCATCACCACCCATCTCATCCAAAGGATGTCGTAAGAGGCGACTAACGCAAAAATACACATGCGATATAAGGAGAGAAGGAAAACCCGAAATAAAATTACGAACTAACTCATCTGGTCAGCGTGGAAACAGTAGGCCAAAGCTTCCCAACATTGGGAGAGGTCTATGTCCGGCAGTGGACTGAAATAGGTTAATTCCCATTCACCCTCACTTCATAAATATGTTTCGTCAATTTTCCTGCATTATCTCCGCGTATCCGAACAATTTAAGAATCCCTTTCTCTTCTATACCATGCACAAAATACTAATATTTGTGTTTTACGTACCTGCACGAATTTGGGACCCACACCAATTGAACAAACTTTGTATTGTCCATTTCGTAACCACAAAATGTAACTCTTTAAAGAAACTATACAACAACACTATGTTTGAAAGAAGTATAAATATAACTATCACAAATTCTATAATCACCAAAAATTTAAACAATAAAACTCACGACAAATATTTTACCACGAGATCACTCGTTTAGTGAAAATTTGGTTAGAACGGAATTGACACATGTCAGCCCAATTTGTTGAACTACCTTCAGATATTAAGAATTTCATTAAAGATTGATTCCATCAGTATTATCACAGATAATTATAATATAGTTCTATACAGATGCACAAAAACGAACAAAAAACGATTATACTCTTAATTTCCAAAAGCAGCATTTGTTACTAGTCGGCAACAATGCTTTGGAAATATTTTCTAATTTTTACTATTGAAAACTAACTTATCAAAAATATAAAATAGCTATACTAAACACATTATTGAATATGACTGAATAAAACCATAAAATATTCTTATCTATATTGGTTCTGTGATTCAGTAATTTGGATGATTATAGACAACTTGGACGGTGGTGCTAGTTGGCCGGTTTTTTAAATGATCACTTTTGTTACGAAATCTTAATATTACCAACGAGTTGTATATGCTTGAATGCTTACATTATCATCTTTTAAGATTCTAGACTAATTTACATGATTCTAAATGGGGGAATAGTGTTTAAACTGTTTTATTTCTTAAAATGAGACTACTAGTGCCATTATTCGTCTTTGAGATACACTACGTTCGTACCTCACGGTAAGATTCAAATATTTTCGACCTAAAATGTATTCAAAATGTGCTCTATACGCGCAGTTATAGCGCGGTAGCATTTCTTGGATGTATTTAGGTGCTACTGCGTTGGACGAGCTCCAATTCAACAAGCATAGATTATATTAAACTGCGCGCGCCAGGGCCTTTTATATCTCGCGATTTAGGTCCAAGGTATTTGAATCGAGCTATAGTAGTTACCGATATCGGTCAATGTTATCATATATCTTACTAGCCTTTGCCCGCGGCTCCGCCCGCGTGGATGTCGGTTATCGCGACCAAACATGCCTATGTCCTTTCTCATGGTCTAGTCTACCCCTATACCAAATTTCATCAAAATCGGTTCGGTGGTTTAGGCGTGAAAGCGTAACATACAGACAGACAGACAGACAGAGTTACTTTCGCATTTATAATATTAGTATGGATATTCTTATATCTACCGTTAAGGACGGGGTCCGCGGAGCGCACACATCACCGAGATGCACAGTGGGCTGCTAGATGCTCTTTACCAGTCAAAATAATGGTGAAACCTGTCTTACCAATAATGAAAAAACTATTTTAAGCCTTGTGGTTAGAGTGCATTTTTGAGTAATGTGATTTATTGTGACGAATTACGTCTGTCAATTACATTTCGTATCTCTTTTCTTCTTAATCATTCATCCCTGTCATATTATCTTACGTGACGTCATTGGCATGTCTTTTGTCTCAGTGTCATACATTTTATTGCCGTCCAAATGAATAATGAAGACGGTGGCGCCATTTTTCATTTCATGTATTTCTTGGTTGGCCTATTTGTGTATGCACAAACTGTCATCACGTGCCAAAGAGACGTGCTCCTGCTTCGAAGGCCCGTGGGCGACTGACGGCTGGACAGAATTGCCGAAAAAGGTATGAAAAATTCTCACCAAAATTAATTGTTAATAATTAACCACAAGATAGCAGTTGTTCACAACAAATAAAATGTATTCAGAGGATGGTGTAACTCTTTATCAATGTATCATCAAATAAGTTTTTTCTTCCCTATCAAGAAGTCTTTGACTTTCAAATGGATACCGGTTCATTGCTAAAATCACTCATTTTCAGTATGAATTTACTCCCTGTTTCACGTAGCCTGTATGGAGAATTTACGTAAAACATATCTAGATTTTAGGGCTTTAAAAGGGGAAGTCTTTGTTTGTAAAGGTACAAAAAAAGTACATACTATATTTATTGGTTTCTTCAATGTTCGAAAAGTGTTTCTTTTTATCAATTTGTGTTGATTTATTGGGTTAAATCTGAAAGATACGAAGACATGTTTTTGCATTTTTTCTCAATTTTGTGCGTTTGTTGACGTTTATTATATAACAACTATTAGGTTTTAAGAGTTTAATATAAGCATACCATATTTTTTGGACTTTGAATGTAATATATACAAATTATCATTGATATCAATCATAACTAAATAGGTTAAATTAAAAAATTAAAAATTTTCACGATCTGGCCCCTTGATCCAATTACCAAAATCCATACTTCCATACTAATATTATAAATAGAAAAGTAACTCTGTCTGTCTCTCTGTCTGTATGTTAGGCTTTCAAGCCTAAACCACTGAACGGATTTTGATGAAATTTGGTATAAGGGTAGATTAGACCTTGAAAGGACATAAGCTATGTTTGGTCGCGATAACCGACATCCACGCGGGCGGAGCCGTGGGTACCCGATAGCAGTGATTTGGAAATTACGATCGCATTGCTCTTCGTTCTCGCAAATCACGTTCCCGAACGACTGCTCTTTTAATAACGACCATTACTAGTTACAAACAGATATTTAACAATATAAAATAAGGGCTGTTTAACATCAGACAGATATATGAAACCAAGACTCAGCCTCAGATGCCTGGCTCGAGTCAATAATAGTGCCCGGAATACGGCAATAGGCTCACCCCCTATTACGTGAAACCAATTATAATGATTGGTGTAATGTGGGTGTTAATTCCCCTCTGCCTAACCTTCCAGGGATAAATGCGTGATTAAGTATTGCAACTATGTATTTACAATTACAATCTTGTGAGTGACATTCTCTATCCTTTGAAAGGGTTATCATTTGAGCGCCCCTATCCCAGACCAATTTCAATTGCTTATTGGTACAGAGGCGCGGGGTTCAGACATAAAAAAAACGTTAAAATAAATTATACGGAGACATAAGTATAGCCATGTATGACTTATGTAAGAGAGAGAGTGAGAAAGTATATCTGTCTGTCTGATATGCTTACATGCCCAACTATGCCACACCATTAAGATCTGGAACTCCCTGCCAGCTCACGTGTTTCCTTCTTCCTACAGTCCCGGGTCCTTTAAGCGGGACGTGAAAAGTCATCTGATGAGGCCGTCAAGCTGAGTGCCACCACTGTTAACATGGTACATTTTTACGATGATGACCCTCTTTTTGAGACTACCTCTAGCTACCCATCAGGCGAGGTGAAGTCAAATTGACGTGTCCTTTATATAAAAAAAAACGATATCCACACAGGCAGCGCTGGGTGTGTCAACTAGAACTGTAAAAATAACAAAAGAGTCAACAAGATTTACAGATTAACTGATTATGTTAGAAGTCGGTGCCTAACCCAACAGACCATATTTTATTAAGTGCATCATAGTAGTTAAGGCAACTTCTTAAATTGAGATAGAATTAGATGCAAAAGCATCAATTTTTTTTTATACGCAGACTAGTTTCATTGGAAGGCGTGAAAATATTTTTTTATAAAGATAGCACACGTGTTTTCTTCTACCTACAGCCCCGAGTCCTTTAAGCGAGGCGTAAAAACGCATCCAATACGCCGTCAAGCTGAGTGCCACCACTGTTAAATTGTTAGTGTCTGTATATAATGGTGACCCCACTTTCCGAGACCTCGTTTTCAGCTTACCATAAGACGAAGTGAAGTCAATTTAACGTATCCTATATAAAACATCCCCTTCATCTCGCTAATCCTTAATATATTTAGCAATTTGTTATCGGTTTAGCTATATTTCTTTCCACTTCAAACTTATTTGCTGAGTAACCAGCCAAATGTTTCAACTATTTGCCCCTAGATGGCGTTGCTCGATTTAAATTCAAGGTATCGTTGTGTTCGCATAGCATCATTAAGTTCCTTACACTTGTGATGTGTCGGCAATCATCATCATCTTAGTGAATTTTTAACAGTTTAAGCACGGACTAATGGACGTGTGTTGAACTAAAATATAATCACGGCTTCAGTATATTCGCTTAGAGATGGGCGTTTTCGTTAAATTTTGTCATCGATGCGCATCGATATTTCGTAAACCGCATCCGATGCCGGCATCGTTTTTTGAATGTTTTGGATATGCATTCTCCAAATGATCTAATGCTTTGTCGTTGCCGGCTATTTATATTATTAGATAAGTTTCTGGTAACGGTGAACTAACGATACCATTTGATTTGATTTAAATATGTAGGTACATATTTATATCAAATCAAAACTCTAGGTAGGTAAGTTTTGTAAAATATTTAGATAAATATTGTACATTACATTAGTAGGTATTAGAGATTTCGGGATATTATATTAACCATGTAGTGTTTTGTGTGTAAGTGACCATGGTAATAAATACCTAAATATTGTACATACTTATTTCAATAGATGTACTGAATTAATGGTACGAAAACGAAAATATATGCTTAGGCTGAAAAATAAAAAATAGGTTTGTAATTATTATCAGTCTTTTTACATAACCTTGAACAAGTGGCGGGAATTCCGTACCATAGATATCACTTTCACAAGAATAGATTGAGCGTACCTAATGAAATATCCATGAGTGATTGTACCTACTCTTAAAAAATATGTAGGTCAATTTTTATTAATTATTTTACAATATCATAACCACCAATAATCATTATTAGCTGGTAAGTAGATAAACAAGATAAAGAAGTACCTACCTAATGCCTCTTTCGAGTTATTTATGAAACTAGGTACCTACCTAAGTAGGTACTTACTGTCTATACTTACTAATTAAATTTACTTATATTGATGTTATAAATATAAGATATATATATATATATATAAATGTAGATATAACATAATTAAATACCTACGCGTAGTTTTTTTACCAAGTGCCTACTCACTACAAATAGGTCAACAATTCAACATCAAACATTATTTTAAAAATGTTCATCCACATTTATCCACTTATTTTGTTTGTATTTAATAAGATAGGACATGTAAATTTTCCTTCACCTTGCCTGGTGGTAAATGAAACGCAAAGTCGCTTCTAGTATTCAAATGCTTAGGATCCGAGCACGCGTTTCGTAGAATTCGTAGGCGTAGGTAAGGTACCTATGAACTGTGTCCCATTCTTTAGGTACCTACTAGAATAAACATAAACAATCTTGATGTGTCTTTTAATATTGTTATATTTAAGAACTCAGTTTTAAAAGATTTTACTGTTTAGAAACTTATTTTGAAGACAAAAAATATAAATTGAATAACTAGTTAGTCAATTAGTTAGCCTTGATTATTTATTTAAAATGTATTTTTGTAAAAAAGTTGCCACAAGTTATTCTAGTACCTAAAGAAAGGGAGTGTAAAACTTTGTTGATTGGTCGCCATTCGTCACCACCACGCACATGCGCCGATCGTATTAAGAGTGAGCGAGTAAGCGATACATGAATTTGTTATCGCATCACTCATCGTTTCGTTTCTTTGGTTTCTGTCACACGACTCACACATCTCGGTCGCTCGCATTCGTTAAAGTTCGCATCGGATATTACGGGGATCCGTTGTTCACGAAATTTGGCATCGGATGCCGGCATCGTACACTGGCATCGTTGCTTAAAAACGTTTTTACAAAAAGGGCCATCTCTCGGAATATATCGAGGAGGTAGAGATAGGCCCTAGCCACTAGGCAGACCCATGCTAGAGTGAAAAAAAAATGGAATAGGGAGGCAAACGATCAGACGGATCGCCTGATGGTAAGCGATCACCGCCGCCCATGGGGCATGGACACCCGCAACACCAGAGTCACAAGTACGTTGCCTGATGGCCTCCCTTATAAAAGAGAGTATGATCTTTTCATAAAGGTTTGTATTATATTGTGAGACCGTTGGCTGAATGAGGTTTCGTAGAGGGGGTCAATTTTGGAGCCGCATATGTATCAAGGAAATAGCCCGCTAACAAACTTATCCTTTTCCCCATTAGAATATGCTTTTTTTCGGTTTTCCCATAGGAATACCGGCCTTTTTGAAAAATCATAAAACCGAAAAGGGCTTTTTCGGTTTTCCCTTTGAAATATAATTACCAAGAATATGCCTTTTTGTTTTTTTTTTATATTGAAATATAATAATAAAGAGTGGTCCGCTATAAAACTAAATTATCCTTTTTCCCATAGGAATATGATGTCAAGAATGGCCCGCCAAAATAATTTATGCTTTTCCCATTATTATCTCTATAAAAGGCACGTCGCCGGCCGCCCGGTAATGTACGGGTTCTCCGAGTGAGTTCACAACTATTATTGTATAGACTACTAGCTTTTGCCCGCGGCTCCTGTCGGTAACCGCGACCAAACATAGCCTATGACCTTTCTCAAGGTCTAATCTACCTTTATACCAAATTTTAGCGTTGTGTAGAATATTGTGGAATATTTATTTATTTAAAAAAAAAAAAAAAAAAAAAGGTTGGCTTGCCCTGGGGTCTGATTTAGCTAACTTTTAAGGTAGGTACTTACAGTTCAGTTTCGATTTCACCTCATACTGCCAAATATCAGAAATTTATTTTTGTAATACCATTTTCAAGAAATAACAATGATTTCGTGATTATTTTTAACATTAGATCGAGTTAAAATTAAATTATAACGAGAATTGACACTCTTTTTATTGAAATCGTGATCGTGTTTGCCATTTAATTTGATTTAGACAGCCAATCGACTTGAAATTGAGTCATTATAAATTAACAGAATAAGACCTCTGATTGTTTCTTGTTTTTATACTTCGTTGTTTCAAATTAATTTTTAAAATTATTTATACTAGTATAGAACTCCGTCACCATCGCTCCCAGCCACCTGAGCCGTATTGTCCTGTCTCCAGCTGTCGCTGCCGAAGACGCGGCGGAAAAAAACGCGGCAAATATGCGGTCTTAATGGATCGGTACTCTCGCTCCGCCTCGTACATGAGGCAAAGGTTGGCCATCACTATTCAGCGATGCCACTTTTGCCACGTACGGTTAATAGATTAGATATAATTTGACTATTATGTAATTTTTTAATTTTTGTATTTGTATTTTATTGAAGTAATTTCATTCTTCTATCCGCTAATGTATACCTTACTATATTGAGAATAGTGGGGTACAATGAATTACCGAGTGAGGCGCGCAGTCGCGAAGTCGCGCTAGTATCATACATGTTGGCGGTGATGAGGGGTAAGCTGCATAGCCCCGCTATACTGGGTGCGGTGTGTACAGACACACAGGTGTGCCGGACCGGTACGTGTGGCGCCGTCGCCGGCCGCCCGGTAGTGTACGGGTTCTCTGAGTGAGTTCACAACTATTATTGTATAGACTACTAGGTTTTGCCCGCGGCTCCTGTCGGTTATCGCGACCAAACATAGCCTATGACCTTTCTCAAGGTCTAATCTCATCAAATTTCATCAAAATCGGTTCAGTGGTTTAGGCGTGAAAGCGTAACATGCAGACAGACAGAGTTACTTTCGCATTTATAATATGAGTATGGACTAGTTGCATAGGTTACTAACTACCCCATTGGGGCAACCTCAAATGGTAGCTAGATAATAAAAAAAATGTATTCTGAATAAAAGTATAGAACTTAACTGAAAATTTTCTATATTAGTGGATTGTGGAGGTCAGATGGCAGTCGCTTCAGGGAAAATATAGATTTTCAGTCAGTTCAGGTGAAGGTGAACGCATGAATGCGATCGGGATTAACGCCAGGAGGATGATGAATACATTAGTATACAATTCTCCAGTTAGTTAAAGGTAGACTTTCGAAGCGAGCGTCTGTAGCGTCAGAGGCGCCGCGACTGTGACGCCGCGACACAGCGACAGAAAGATGTTCCATACAAATGTATGAAATTATAAGAGATGACTTTCGAGCTCAGCGACACAAACGCGGCGTCAATGACGTCACAGTGCCGCTGTGACAGCGTTGTCAGACGGTAACGCTATAGACGCTGCGTCTGTGACGCTTAGTTCGAAAGTCTACCTTAAACTGCTTATTTACGGAGTTGAAATCCACATCTATAGTGTAATAACCGGGATTCAAACCTGACCTCTCAATCACAATCTAGACGCCTTACCCAATACTCTGCAAGGCGTATATTTTTTACATATACGTATTTGGATCCCTCAGGCTTAGGACGACAACTTCCTGAAATGACAAGTTCCGAAAAGACTGTCGTTGCCTAATCATAGTTTTTATAAGTATCTTCGAAGTAAAACAATTAAATAAATAAATATTTCACAACATTGTACACAACGCTTTTTAGACCCATGGTAAGCTTATAAAGCTTGTGTTATGGAATCTAGAATGAGGATAAACATACTTATACACTTTTTTTTTGTTGTATTTTTTTTTTTTTTAAGAATATTTGAACCGCAGTTACTAATATTCCCTCTAACCCCTCCAGCTAAGCTAAATTGCTTGTGTTAGGAGTGGGTTCACGTCGGTAGTGTAATGGCCAGGATCGAACCCGGGACCTCTCGATCGTAAGGCCGACTCCTTAACCACTAAGCTACCGACGCTTAAAATACTAATACATACATATATTCTGTGCACTCAATATAATAATGCGTTCAGGATGCTGATGGGGCTGCGTCGCTATTGTAGTGCTTCAGGGATGTTCGCAGAGGCTGGCGTTGATAGCTTTGCAGCCATCGTAAGAAAGCGCATTGCGTCCCTGATCGATCGTGTGCGGGGCAGCTCCAACAGCCTCCTGCAGTGTGTTGTGGCAAGGCTTCACGTGGACAGTGCTATTATGCAGCATTGGACACAGGTTCACCTTGCCAAAGACACACACATTAATTATGTCCATGTTTACGACTGAGTTTTGTTTCTGTTTTTGTACTAAGTTTACTAACATAGATCATAAGAATTTCTGTAACTAACACTTATGGGCAATGCCTGAATTAAACAATTTTATTATTATTATTATATATAGAAACACCCAAACCAATGCAAATAGCCATATTCATGCATACAAATTTTTGCACTGAGCGGAAATCGAACCCGCGCCTCTTGCGTGGCAGCCGCGTAGACTACCGCCACGCCACAGAGGCTGTACTCGAGCGTAGCGAACTTTACTTTTCTTCAAAAGTCAGTGGATAGCACATAAAGGTGTGTCACTTTTGGAAGTTATCATTGTAAAATTTTGTCATTTAAAAAAGTAGGTAGTAAGGTATATTCTAGATTGCATCTCAGCTTTTTACCATCTAACTTGGTGCAGTCAATTGACGAATCAAATATCAAAAAAAGTTGTAGGTTTTGGAAGTTTCATTTTAGTGGCGTTTTCAGGGGTAACTTGCTGAACTTTTTTCTTGATCTTACAGAAAAAAAGTAGACATGTTTTTCCTTGCTACGTATTGTCAAATCATTCGTGTGGTGACGGATAAAGCATACAAGTATCACCACCCCCACCTTATAAAAAGGGTGTCGTAAGAGGCGGCTAATAAACAAATACGCAGACGATATCACTGCGGGAGAAGGAACACTGGACCTAAAACCCTGTATCAACCTGTCTGGCCAGCGTGGAAACAGACCAGTGCCTCCTAACATTGGGAGAGGCCTATGTCCAGCAGTGGGTTGAGATATGCTGCTACTACTACTGCCAGTGGAGACGCCGCTGACCGTATCAACGCTTCTATGTGGGGCCATTTCACCCAATTTCCCCTATAACGACTGTCATACATGTTCGTCTGGTAACAGGGACCGACAGCTTAACGTGCTCTCCGAGACACGACCAGACTTATTTATTTATTTAAATTTCATGCTTACAAATATTTACACCTGGACCTGGAACTACCTACCAGCTCACGTGTTTCCTTCTTCCTACAGTCCCGGGTCCTTTAAGCGGGGCGTGAAAAGGCATCTGATGAGGCCGTCAAGCTGAGGGCCACCACTGTTAACATGGTACATGTTTACGATGGTGACCCTCTTTCCGAGACTTTGCCTTTGCTTAACATCAGCGAGGTGAAGTCAAATTGACGTGTCCTATATAAAAAAAACACTGAGCGGGGATCGAACCCGCGCCTCCTGCGTGGCAGTCGCGTTCACTACCTCCACGGCACAGAGGCTGTGTGATATCTGACGCTGACTGTGCAGAAGTCGATATATATACATACCTTTCGAGTTCCTCTTCGGAATGTGCGAAGGTGCACGCATTCCCCCTAGGGCAGAAGGATCTCGCGGCCGCGTCCCTGCACATGGACACCTTGTACTTGGCGTGCGTGGGGGTCGACGGGGCCTGCGGGGACCCCTGGCCTGGGGAACAACACGCCTGGTTGAAACCTTCACTACGTGCCGAACCGTATTTGTGAACGGTGGACAAGGGTTGGACTTCGTTTAGCTACACGGATATAGATCGAACCATAACCAGCTTCAGGAGGGACTTTGCGTCGCTGTGTGTTTTACCGCCTATACAATGGTTTGTGATCACATGAATAGGCTATTTGACTAAGTCTTCGATTCTTCCCAATACTGCTTAATATGATAGCTTGTTCTGAAAAAATATGCCTTGAAAAATAAAATATTGCATATCTATACTGAAACTATAATTTTCCATTACCTGAAATTCCCCAAAAAAGTCAAAATATAAACAAGCAAATTCAATTCAAATATATAACTTTTTAGATTCCTTATTAAAATTTAAATAACTTTTATTATGAACTATATACGTGTAAACGCAACGTAGACAGAGATAAATGCGATATTCTCTTGCACTCCATACATTTGCACTACGTACTACCGAAGCGTGACGTCACATTTTCGTGGGATTTTGTATGGAGCGTTTTTGGGCGGCACAACAAATCGAATTTTTCAAAATCAAATATCTTGAAAACTATTTGTCGTACGAAAATTTTACTTTTACAGTTCATTATATTATAAGAAAGTGGTCATTTTTCGAAAGTAAAAAAAAATTTGTCAAATAGCCTATTATTCGATACGATGCCCACAGCAACATTATATCATCGCACCGCTCGCCATAGGCAGGCAATACATCCCCACACATTGCATCCGAAAACGGTGCGCACCGTGCGATATGAAAGCAACTTCATCCCACGCACGCTCAAGCTGTGGAATGAACACCCTACCGTGGTTTTCCTAAGCGACTATAATATGGAGTTCTTCAAGAAGGGGGACGGGGGAAAACCAGGGGAGTCCCACTCGCGCTGCCGGTCCTGTAAGAACAAAAAGTTTTCGAGCCATCATCGCAGAAGACAAAGCAGGGCAAGCCTTTGGTCTTCCACGAATAGGACAAAAACCGTCCAGTGAGCTCTGACCCAACTCAGCGAGAACAGAACACGAGGTTATTATGGCCGCGGTATTCTGTAGGGCGGAGGTATTTCCCCAGTCGAATTGCTCAATTGGGACGGGAACAACGTCGTGTCCTACCTCCATAATGTATTTAATACATAACATAAACTCACGCCTGTATTCCCCGAAGGGGTAGGCAGAGGTGCTAGCACCCACATTTCGCCAGTTTATGTTTAGGTCCCAATGTAATAGGTGGCGAGCCTATTGCCATTAACCGGGCACTTATAAACCTGCGATAAATACACACATAACTTCGAAAAGCATCGAAAAGTCATTGGTGTGAGCCATGGCAAACCTGGGATTGAACCCGAGACCTCGTCTCAGCAGTCCATTACCCATACCACTAGGCTACCGCAGATTGTATTTAATAAATGCGCTTAAAATGTACTCTAAATACACAGTACACGTTTCTTGGATGTTTTCTAAAGATAGCATGAAGTGATATGGCAGTGGACGAGTTCAAATTTACCAAGCATAGATTATTACAAAATAATCCGCGCGCCTCTGTACTTTTTATATCTCGCGATTTAGGTCCAAGATATATGTTTCGAGCTATACTGTTTGTACGATGCAACCGTACACTGTCTGCCAACTAAGCATTTTTACCTTAGTGGCTATAATTTAGTTACATTGAATTTAGTACCCGATCGACGGCCATCGCGTGTGCTCCCTCGCTCCTTTGTTTTAATATAAATCGGTCCTTCGAAGCCATCGGCCGACATCTCGCGAGTGCTAGTTTTCGTTATTTTTTCGGGAGTGACGTGGACATTAGGTACTTGTGAGTGAACCGGTCAGGTGAACTAGCATTGGATTACAGTGTCACGAGGAAAGTGTCAACGTGATTTCGTATCTAACTAGCTAAGCGTACAGGAACGAAATCCCAGCAGCAAATACTTTCACCGGCATCTGTGATTTATCAGCGTCTCGGGCAAGAGACAACCAGCAACTTCAGCAGCAGCAAGTCGGTATATAGCGACAGCTTCATTGTTTAGCAACAGCTTCGCTATTCAGCAGCACCAACGCATCGCTACTCAGCAGTAGCATCCAGCAGCAAGGACGTTAGCGTCCAGTTTAGCAGCCATCAACAAGTAAGGTCTTTCCTTTTTTTTACTTAAGCAGCAAATCAGCAGCAAAATGGAAGAACTTTACGAACAGCAGTGTGAGCTCAGCGAGTTGATAAAGAAAATCCCTATCAACATCAAAAAGGACAGCGCCGATAGAAAGACGGATGATTACTTCAGAAGACGGTTAGAGTTGTTAGAAAGGTATTGGTCAGACTTTCAGAACAATCATTTAGTCTTTTGTCAATATGGGGTCAAGGAACATCCCTATCTTTCAAATTCCGAGCATGAAGAAGTAAGCAAGGCATATACAGCAGCCAAAGCATTGATTAAGGAGCAACTGCAGCAGCGACAGCAGTTCGGAGGCGATCCAACTCTGTCAAAAACCATTAGAAGTCCCCAGCCCCCATTTAAGCAACCTGAGGTACCTGAAGAAGGTGAACCATCGGGTCACGAGCAAAAATCAAGATCTAGCATACTTTGTGCAATGGAATCACGGGGCTGCAAAAGCCAATTGGACGATATGATTCGCAAGCAAGCGGCGAATTTTAAGGCGTTCAAGAGAACTATCACGCTTCTCGATGTAGAGTCCATGTCCGAAAAATGGGAAATGGTAGACGCTCTAAAAACACTAGAAGCACGCTGGTCAAAAATTGACTCTCTTCACTGGGAGTTGGACGGCGAAATAAGTGGAGAGGACGACGAGTATGAAGTAGTATATACTCAGCACGAGCGATCATATACCAAACTGAAGCTAATGATCAACAGAAAGCTATCAAGCGTGTCCCACCGAGAACACTCCGCTCCTAAAATGGAAATACCTGAGTTTTCAGGACGTTTTCAGAACTGGAAATCGTTCAAGGACCTCTTCACAGAAGTCATTCACAACAACCCGATCTTTTCCAAAGCTCAAAAGATGCAATTTTTGAAAGGAAAGGTTGTAGGGGAAGCAGGAAAACTTTTACAGCATCTTGTTATCAGTAGCGAAAATTACGACGCCTGTTGGGAGATTCTCAACCATCGATATAATAACGAAAGGCTTATTTTCATATCTATAATGAATAACTTACTAAGTCTTCCCAATACTCAGCAGCGATCATTTAGTCATGTAAAAAAATTGCATGACGTAACTCTAGAAAGCATATACGCGATACGGAACTTGGGGATTGACATCAGCACCTGGGATCCGATTCTCGTATATTTACTATCTCAAAAGTTGGACAGCGATACTTACGACGATTACAACGATTCCCTGAAAAATAAAAAACAACAACCTGTGTTGCAAGATTTTTTGCAATATCTGGAGAGCAAATTCACTGGTTGGGAAACATCTCGTCGAAAGTTAGACCAGGTGTCAGCAAAACCCAATAATCAGCAATCATCTAGCCATTCACATCAAAATCTAAAACCAAACCGTTTCAATAATAATTCAGACCACAGGTCGAATAAACCAGAATCGTATTCCAAAGCCTTACACGTGTCATCGATCAAATGTCCATTTTGCAATAAACAACATACCCTGTATAATTGCGAAAATTTTCTGCGATTGCAAAACGAAGCTAAATTAAACACTGTAGCAAAATTGAAATTGTGTAAAAATTGTTTATTTGATCACAATGGCCAGCAGTGCATTTCCGCTAGGCGATGTCGCAAATGTGCAGGAAATCACCACTCCGTTTTACATGACGCATGCCCAAAAAATAAGTCGCAATCGAATACTGCAACGGCGACAATAAGCGAATCAAATTTGACAGAGGAAAATGTACCGATAACAGCGCATGTCTCACAATACGGTCCTGGTTCTAACGAGGTATTGTTAGCCACAGCTCTAGTTAAAGTAGCAGCGCTAGATGGATCTCATCACATTTTAAGAGCCCTAATAGACCCAGGGTCTCAAGTTTCTGTGATAAAAGAGAGTGCAGCAAAGAAATTAGGCTTACAGCGATCAAAGTTCAACGGGTTAATCGTCGGTATAGGCGAGAACGAAAACAACTGTAATGGTGTTGTCACACTGAACTGCTTTTCTACATACAACGAATTTTCGTTTATTACGGATGTACTCGTTATGCATAACGTACTTAGGAATATTCCACTTAAATCCTTTGACGCGTCGAAGTGGTCATATTTGGGTAATCTGATATTAGCCGATCCATACTTTGACCGTAGCCGCCCAGTGGACTTACTATTAAGCGCTCAAGTTTATGGTATGATATTGCTGGGAGGACTGATAAAAGGAGAAAGCCTATCGCAACCCGTATTACAAGAAACGCAGCTCGGTTGGATAATATACGGCGGCGGTGAAATTCCGTCTTATCAATGCAATGTGGTCGTCAATGATACCCAGGATATACAGCGATTCTGGGAGATTGAGGATATTAGCGAGCAATCTAGCTTATCAGCTGAAGATCAACAGTGCGTTGACTTCTATTCAGCTACTACAAAACGTCAAGAGGACGGGCGATACGAAGTAAGATTGCCATTAAAACCGGAAATAAATGAAAATTTAGGCTCATCTAAAGAGATGGCAATAGCACAGTTCCAAAATTTGGAACGAAAATTTAATAAGCAACCAATTTTAGCGGAACAATATAAAGCATTCATCAGTGAATACATAGCCTTAGGACACATGGTGCCGAGTTACAGCAATAATAACAATCGGATATCATGTTACCTACCGCATCACTCAGTGCTGCGAGCGGAATCTACTACGACAAAGTTACGCGTGGTATTTAATGCGTCAGCAAGGACGTCTAGTGGATATAGCTTGAATGACCTAATGTTTAAAGGACCGAATTTACAGCAGGATCTTCAGGAATTGGTTCTGAAGTGGCGTCAGTACCGGTATGCCTTTACATCTGATATTGAAAAAATGTATAGGCAAATAAAGGTGTGCGAAGACGACCAACAATATCAGCAAATTATATGGAGAGATAGTCAGGATGAGCAGTTACAAGCATACAAATTAACTACCGTAACGTACGGTACTAAGCCAGGATCCTTTCTAGCTATGATGACTCTCAAGCAATTGGCTTCAGATGAGCGGCTGAACTTCCCGGAGGCTGCCAAGGTCTTAGAAAACTCGTGTTACATGGATGACATGTTACACGGGTCCGACACCATCATAGAAGGACAGCAGCTCATCGAAGACTTGAATAGATTATTACGAACAGGAGGTTTTACCTTGCAAAAGTGGTGTTCAAATCATCCGAATCTTCTTAGCAATGTCAAAAACAACAACAGCCAAGTCGGAGCTACTTTTGACTTCAAATCCGAAAGCACGTCGAAAACATTAGGTCTACGTTGGAATTCTAGCAGCGATATCTTTACTTTTAAATACAATACAGCTAATCTCAACGTCAAAATTACCAAGCGACTACTTTTATCAGAGATAGCAAAAGTATTCGACCCGTTAGGATGGTTGTCACCCTTAACTACGAAATTAAAGCTGATATTTCAGGATCTATGGTTGAACAAGATGAGTTGGGATGAAGAAGTTCCGGAACGCATAAAAAAGGAATGGGTGACAATCAGTGAAGACATGGCGAATATTAGTTACTGTGAAATACCGCGCTGGATCGGATGTCAACCCAATGAGGTCATTGAACTCCATGGATATTGTGATGCATCCACCAAGGCTTACGCAGCGGTTATTTACGCATGTCAGCGGAAGAAATACGAGCAATCTACGACTCTAGTTGTTGCCAAAGCACGACTAGCACCTATATCTAAAAGCATCTCCTTACCGAGATTAGAGTTAAGTGGAGCATTGTTATTAGCGAAGTTAATGACTAAAGTCATTAATAGTTTGAGCTGTCAAAATATACGCATTTATGGGTGGACGGATTCAATGGTGGTCTTGGGATGGCTACAGGGCGACCCAGGCCGCTGGAAACCGTTTGTTGCAAACAGAACGAAACTTATAACGGAGGTGATGAAGCCCAGCTGCTGGCGATATGTTATATCTAAAGACAATCCAGCAGACGCAGCTAGCAGAGGAATCTTAGCTTCTCAACTGAAAAATCAAATTCTATGGTGGCATGGGCCACAGTCATTACAATCTTTTTGTGAAAAGGATTCGGAGCCCACTGCATACACCACCGATCAAGAAACAAAAACAAAGTTATCTGCGGGCTCAGAAAACTCTGTTCAACAAAGTGCCGCGGATAGCATTATCGAAAAGCTGTTATTGAAACACAGCTCGTTCCGTAAGGTAACTAACGTTTTAGCTTGGCTATTGCGAGCTATCACTACGATATCGTTTACTAAGAAAGCAAATAAGCGGCCTAGCCTGCCTGAATTTCTAACCTTACGTGAATTGAAAAGAGCGAAGTTACTTATAATAAAATATGTACAAAGGGCTGAATTTTTTGAAGAAATAAATGTATTAAGGAGTCACAATGCATTACATAGCAAAAGCTATTTACTTAAATCAAATCCGTTCCTTGATCAAGATGGCATTCTACGAGTTGGCGGCCGTTTAAGTAAATCACATATGAGCATGGAAATGAAACATCCTGCGATATTACCTTATAGCTCTAGATTAACCACTCTGTTAATACAGCAAGCTCATCAGTTAACATTCCATGGTGGACCACGATTAACCTTATTTTTTCTCAGACAAAACTACTGGATAATCGGTGGCAGCAAAGCAGTAAGGAAAGAAGTGAGAAACTGTGTAATTTGTCGAAAGCATGATCCTAAATTGCATACGCAGTTAATGGGAGACTTACCCGAAGCTAGATGTAACCCTGCTCCCCCATTCTATCACACCGGGGTGGATTACACCGGTTACGTTGAGGTGAAATGTAGCAAGGGACGGGGCATTAGAACAACAAAAGGGTACATTGCGTTGTTCATTTGTATGGCGACTAAGGCTATACACTTAGAGCTTGTATCCGATCTAAGCAGTTCTGGGTTCTTAGCAGCACTACGTCGAATGGCAGCTAGAAGAGGAGCACCTCGGCACATTTACAGTGATAATGGGACGAATTTCGTCGGAGCGAATAGAATGCTAGAAGAGAGTTATCATGATTTCAAGAGCTCACATGACTCTACATTTTTTGCCGAGCTAGCGGAATTAAACATAGAATGGCACTTTAACGCCCCATCCTGGCCGAGCGGCGGAGGTTACTGGGAAAGAGCCGTAAGAAGCTTAAAGCATCATCTTAAGCGAATTCTTGGAGACCATAAGCTAACCTTCGAAGAATTCACCACTGTTTTAGCACAGGTGGAGGCCTGTCTCAACAGTAGGCCACTATGTGCACTATCAGAAAACATCGAGGACTTAAATGTGCTTACACCGGCTCACTTCCTGATAGGCAGAAGTGGGACGGAAATAATGGACACAGAAAGAGACGCTCGAACTAGATGGCATTTATCAATGAAATTGGTGAATGATGTATGGAAAAGATGGAGAGCGGAATATTTATCAGAACTATCAGTAAGAACTAAATGGAGGAAGGTTGAAAGTAACCTGAATATAGGTGATTTAGTTACTATACAGGACGATAATCTGCCACCTGGAAAATGGATGATGGGTAGAATAGTAGAGCAACATAAAGGTGACGACGGTTTGGTACGTGTTGTAACCTTAAGAACAAAGGCAGGCCTTATCAAGCGGCCAGTGGTCAAACTTTCGAAACTCCCTATACCAGCTTCTTCCAGCAATACGGATGACAAGCGCAATGATGATCAAGAATATAAAAAGAAAAACCAGAAATCACAATCGCAAAAAGCAGCATGTATACAAGGCTCTATGTTTGCATACATTGCAATTTCTTTAATATTTTTCATGTCAGTGTTTACAAACACTCAAGCAGCGTTCAATATATCAGAATTACCTAGCAGCAATTCCTTATATTTTGAATCGATAGATAATATGCAGGTAATACGAGATAAATGGAATCTAATTGTGTATTATGACATGAGTCCCTATTGGGAAGGGAACGACGCAGCTACAAAGTTTCTACAGTATTTAGATAGACTCTGCTCATATCTAAACGACAAAGGTCACTGTAGTACTATAACACTACAATTAAATCACGACTATACAGAAATAAAGCACTATAATAAACTCATGCTTAATCAACACTTTAGTGCGCACAACAGACAGCGTCGCGGCTTAATCAATGGTGTTGGTTACCTGGCTAACAGTTTGTTCGGGGTATTAGACGAACGATTCGCAGAACAGTACAAGAAGGATATACAGTTAGTAAAACAAAACGAGCGACACCTAGCTTCTCTATTAAGAAATCAGACTTCCGTCATCGAAGCAGAATACAATGTATTGAAAAGAACAGAGCAATCGATCCAACTGCAACATAAGATGATAAATAAACATCTTAATCAATTAGATAACGCTTCCATAATTCTTAAGAAAGAAGTAGAAAATCTAGAGAGGACTCAAGATTTTATGTTGTCCGCGATCTCAGCTATTAGTTTGATCCAAAATCTTAGAAGTATCCAAGGTACCCTGTTGGATACCATCACCAACATCTACCACGGAAAGTTCGACACTCACCTGCTAGCCCCTGATCAGCTACAGCGTGAATTAGAATTCATTTCGGGTCAGTTACCTAAGGACGTAGCTTTGCCCGTAGACAATATACAGACTGATCTTCGATATATATATAATATGTTGAAAGTGAAAGCTAGAATGATGGAAGATTACCTCATATTTGAGATTACCTTTCCATTGACCAGCAGAGATAGTTACAAAATTTATAAGATACTTCCCGTTCCCCGGCAACTTCAAGGTGACATGATTAGCGTTCTACCAGTTGCAGAATTTATTGCAATAAACTTGAGAAAAGACGCTTTCTTTACAATGTCCTTTCTTGAGCTCCAATTGTGTCTATATAACGAAAATTCATATCTTTGTCAAATTAATAAACCTATAAATTATTTAAACATTGAAGAAAAATTCTGCAAAGTGGACGGTAAACGGAAACAATGCATTGTTATTAAATCTCCATGTCAAGACACCTGGCGACAATTAAGCGTACAATCTAGGTACCTTTATTTTTGTTGTAAGAGTTGTGCGGTGAGGATCATATGTCAAGATCAAGTTGACTTCAAACATATGACTGGAGTTGGTATCATTGACCTAGAATCTAAATGCGTCATAAAAGGGAAGGATTTTACCCTGTACTCCCATGCTAATTTAGCCAATAGCATAAGAGTGAAATCTGACATCCCAACACCACAGATAGATGAACTAAACCACATAGTTAACATCTCACTGAGCCACTACCCGGACTACCCAGACCCACTGAATACAACATTAGCCGATTTGGAGGAACGCATTACACAATTGAAATCCGCCAATACTAACACGGATGACCCTATGTCTTCCCATGACGTCCATCAGTACATTATATGCTACGGATTACTACTCGTAGCTATAGTAGCTACTTTAGCAGTTTGGCTCCTGTGGAGAAGGAGGCGAGCAGTTTCTACAGTGCAAATATCGTCAGATGTGTCCAGTGTAGTGTTTTCGCGAAAGCAGAGCACGGCTGACCGACAGCCTGAAGTGAATCAAAGTGAAATTACCCATGGCAAACGGGATAAAGCTACATCACCTATTATTAAAAAATGTCGCTTTATCCCAGAAGAGGTGTAATCTCTTGTATCTCTCGGCCCGGGAGCATGTACGATGCAACCGTACACTGTCTGCCAACTAAGCATTTTTACCTTAGTGGCTATAATTTAGTTACATTGAATTTAGTACCCGATCGACGGCCATCGCGTGTGCTCCCTCGCTCCTTTGTTTTAATATAAATTGGTCCGAGTAATAAAATCCCCTAAAATCCTATATCTGCCGTATTCTTTACTATCCACCGACTACCTAATCTTTACACTGTTACTGTACTGTTACTGTACTGTACAGTTCGTTTGTTTAAAGACCCTTCTAATGCCTTTCTTGAAGAAAATAATATTGTAGTCGCTTGGGAAAACGCATACGGATTCGCACTTTTTGTTAGGTTTTTTGCATTTCTATAACCTAATTAAATATTTATATTTATTATGAATAACAACCCCTCGAGTATTGCTAGGGTTGTCAAAGAACTCGTGCAGCTAAACGGTGTTCAACCCTTCCGCTACTATAGCCCACTCACTTGTCGGGTTCTCCAGACCCCTCTCCGTGTGTTTCTGGTTCTGGTTACCATCCCTAACCTGCGCCTGCTGTTGTAGGTAATGAATTAGACCGGATACCACCTCCTTCAGTGACGTCATAATCTCAGCCAGCTGTTTCCATGTGGGACTCCTCGCGTCTGAAAAAAGAGCAACCGAAATCTAAATATTTAAAAGACAGCCGTGTTAGTTACACGTTACTATTTATAACTCAAGAACGGCTGCATCGATTTGGTTGAAAATTAATGGGGATATAGCTTAGAACCAGAAGACCGACATAGGATACTTTTCATCCCATTCGACCGTTTTTTATTCCGAGTATAAGTTCCTGTGGGCACCAAAAAGTACTGAACTGGGTTTGACTGCGATCGGTTGAGTAGAATCTGAGATAAAAGATCCACGCGGGCGGTGCCGCGGGTGGAAAGCTAGTTACTAATATTACTAACCCCTCTAACTAAGCTAATTTGCTTGTGCTAGGAGTGGGTTCACGTCAGTAGTGTAATGGCCAGGATCAAACCTGGGACCTCTCGATCGTAAGACCGACCCCTTAACCATTAAGCTACCGACGCTTCTGTTTAGTCTATCATAACTGGAGGTGCGATCTACATTTAAGGACGGGGTCCGCGGAGCGCACGATTCAAAATCTGTCAAAATACAGACGCAGCCGTGCACGCACACATCACCGAGATGCACAGTGGGCTGCTAGATGCTCTTTACCAGTCAAAATAATGGTGAAAATTGTCTTACCAATGATGAAAGAACTATTTTAAGCCTTGTGGTTAGAGTGCATTTTTGAGTAATGTGATTTATTGTGACGAATTACGTCTGTCAATTACATATCGTATATCTTTTCTTCTTATACATTCATCCCTGTCATATTATCTTACGTGACGTCATTGGCATGTCTTTTGTTTCAGTGTCATACATAGCATGTTAAACTTTTCACAGAGATTATTAGATTTCGAACAAAATAAGGCTGGGGACTACCTACACCTAATTGTTGATATCTGAGGATACTGAAAATACTCATAAAATTAAAATGCCCACCGCGTAGACAGACCACACCTACCGATTACGTACAAAAATAAAGAAATTTAAAATCCCGAATTACAAAATTCCGAAAACTGTACGAAATATCAAAGTACGAGATACCGCAGATCACTTATAGTTTAGATTTTATGTATAGAGCGCGCATATTAATTTTAATGTATGGGGGCCGAGCACGACAATTTGACTTCTCGTCGCCTGACGGTAAGATAAAGGCAAAGTCTCAAGAAAGGGCCACCATTACAAACACGTACTTAGTTAACAATGGTGGCACTCAGCTTGACGACCTTACTAGATGCCGATCAGATTGTCGTTTAGTGGTAGTGGCGTGCTCTGAAGAGTGGAATGGTGGAAGAAAAGAAAATATCATTGCTGTGCCTGCGTCTTCTTAGCATTGAACTCCACCAAGTTCTCAGAGCCCCATTGCAAAATGTGGTCCAGGATCCGGTCAATCTCAGTGACAAGAAGCTACCCCTTTTTTATCGATATATGACTGTGTAGCCGCAGGATTTCCGTGATAACTCTCGTGTAAGGTGCTATCATCTGCATAGCAATGAAAGCTGAAGAAAGAGAGTGGGTAATATCCATCACAGAGGACACGAATACGGCGCTCCTGCAGGCACCTAGCAACCCAATTGCCCAGTTACAGGGTCAGTCTAGCAGCTCTTCTTCCTACATTTCCTCCCCGGCTGGAGCCGGGAGGGGAGGTTATGTCGGACTCGAACCGACTAAAACCGCACGCCGACTGAGGGTCGTGGTGATAGGTCGGAGGTGAGGTTGTCTTAAGCATATCCTTCGCACCCCGGCTGACCCAGCGCCATCACCGGACACTCGCCGGACACTCGGTGAGCGTGTGCAGTCCCGTGACGTCGCTCGCGTCGCAGTGATGGCACTCGGACGTTCGCTCCTTATCGATCAGACACAGATTGACGTGATCGTACCAACGAAGGCGGCTCTCTTGCATTTTATTTGCTATGTCACGGACACGAAGGCTGCCGAGGATGCGATCTTCACACGTGACTCCAAAACAAAATAAATGTCGCTGCTGTCACCGACCCATGCGTCCACCGGTTTCTCAGACCAACCTGGAAAGCCGAAAGGGAGAGGTCGGCGGCACTGGTGTACAAAAAGGCCCGTAACACACCACCGTAAAGGCCTGGGCCCCTGCGTCAGACAGGCTTGTCGATTAGGCTATGAGGCGTAGTGGTTTCATGAGACTATTACCCGTGTCTGCGACATTGCGATGCATGAGGCTTCTAATCCAGTGCACCAGGTCTACTGGTGGTCGCACTAGCTGATGCCCGCGACTCCTGACTCTAGTGAGCTGCTACATATGAATCAGTATCTTTAATATAACATAACCCAACGAAACCTTTTCTTATTACTAATATGTACGGAAACAGCTACTTTACAATATACAATATATACTTACCTATACAATCATATAAAATAGACCATGAAGTTAGTATCTAATTATAAATTCATTACAACAGAACCTAAAAATATTGTTTCTACAAAAAATATTTTAACTAGGTATATCCCCAACTTTACAGTTCAAACCTTAAGGGCCCAGATTGCGTAGACGCGACATCGATTTCGAGCGACCGCAGCGCTACTGTTTACTGAAACAACCGACGGGGCGGGTGAATGACCAGAGAGAGCGCGATTTTCAAAATGTTTTGCGACAAACGTTCCACGTTGAGTTATCATTATTAAATTGTTATTGAAGTTGAATATTTACAGCATAACAAAAATGTTGAATTATTGGAAATAAACAACGACTGTAAAATATTCTAAGAGTAGTTTTTCGTTATAAAATGATCGTAATTACTAGATTAATAGGAGTAGTTGAGACACAATTTTTATGTTTTTCTATTTATAATAAACAATCAAGAGCAGGTCCGGACTGACCTTTTTGTATTCTACTTAGGTACCTAAAATTCCAACTATGTATTTATTTGTAATTTTACTACCAAAGTTTATTCTTATTTCGTAAAATATTCATTCAATAAAATAATTGCAAATTCAGTAGGAAGTACGGTCGAAATAACATCGAGCCTTTCCTCGCTAGTGTTTATCTCTACGCAAGGAAATGTGCCTATTGCGTAAACTCAAATACTTACCTACTTTTTGTTTACGATCACCTCGGTATCTAAAAAATCTCCTAAGGTTTTACAAAAAAAATTTCAATAAACGAAACACAAGTATAAAATGATTCATATAATTTAAAAGTAAGTAAACAATAACAAATATGAGTCGCCATCCAAAAAGCGTGCTAGGGTTGTACAAAAATTTGTTAATAAATGAAACACAAGTTTGTAAATTATTACTCAAAACTCAAAACTCAAACTCATTTATTCAAAATTGTGTAGCACTACTACAGCTTTTTGACGTCAAATTCTGCTTAAAACTAAGTTTACCACCGCTTCCTAGGCACCAGTGGAGAAGAAACGGCGCAACAAACTCCACTGTAGCATTTTCTGGACGTCAATTTACAAAAATAAAAGTAAGTTCTTAAGACTAAATATGGACGAATGTACATATGTCTCGTGTCAAGATAATTAAAGTATATAAAAAAAAACTTATGATAAAATAATTAACCTAAGTTAACAAAAATAAATAAAAAAAAGAAGTTCGCGTTCCTATTTAAACATTATGCCGTAGTTACAGCAATTTAGGAGGGCAAAATAAAGCAATTTGCTCAATTATTAATATACCATTTAAAAGTAAGTAAACAATAACAAAATATGAGTTCAAAATTCTAATGTTTTTTTTTTTTCATTTTAACGATTACTGATCAAATTCTGATTTCTGCTAATTTGAATATAAAATCAATTGCTATTGCAAAACCTATCAGAATGAAAATGTTACCAGCTGCCCGATTCACGTAATAAAAACCGTAGCGTAGGGACTTAAAAATGTCACTTCGTTTTTTGCAAATTAAGCCCTTTTAACCGACTTAAAAAAGAAGAAGATTCTCAATTCGCTGTATTTTTGAACCGATTTTGATAATTCTTTACACCAGGTAACTCTTCAAAATCGTATAGGAATTGTATAGTAATTGAGCTATTGGAAGATTTACGACAATCCAAGACTAGATAAGTAAGTGCGTTTGAAACAGAAAACCAAAAGGCGATTTCTAAGTTTCTAAGTTAAAACGACTTTTGGACTGCCGTGTTTACGTGAATCGAACGGCTGGGTAGTTAAGTTACCTCAGTCTCTTTCAAAATCATTAGGCGTTCTTCTCTTTCAAAACACGTGAAGTTCTTTCTTTCCTCTCTTTCATAGCCTCTATGATACTGGGCGCGTCACGAATGGGCATGCTTCGTGACTGCCGAGGATCAACTAATTCTGGAAGTAGGCAATCGTAATAAAACCGAACTAATTTCATCTCCATTTTCTCCTTCCAAAATTTGTCGTCCTTTTCTATAATATAAACTTTCATAGGTACAGTAGCACCAAACCAGATGCCAAGCATGCAAACGTTTCTTGTAGTAATATGTAGCTGTCCCTGAATTTGAAAATACCAGTTATGATTTTTATTTATGACATAACCCTTGGAAGCCTTGTCCTTAACCCAAAAGGTATGTTTGGCCATTGCTTCATCAAGAGTCATGCCAGCTAAAGAATGTGGGCACTTAATTTCAATTAAACCGTTTGCAAAAATGCCATCTGGTGTAGTACCAAGAAATTCAAATTGATCGTCGACGAACAAACCGCAACCTTGTATACTAATATTCTCTTGAATTTCTAACTGTCTAATTGCGGTTTCTTCGTTTTCGATACCGTACCGAACAGCAGGTAAACTGGAGATATTACTACCATAAACGATTTTACAAACAAGAGCAGCACAACTGGTGCTCTCTCGTTTTTTACAAACTTCCCCGAATGATGATGAGGTTAGTAATTTTCTCCTTGTACTCATCCACTCAGCACTACTTCTTTGCAAATGGGTCGACCTTTCAAGCTCCTCTCTTTCAGCACAAGACAACTTTAAATCGGCTAAAAAAGATGACTTGGCTTTCTCATATAATTCTGGACTCAGATCAGGTTTTTCACAGTTTGGTCCATAGTGAGCGTCTTTCGATACAGCGCTGTGGCTTTTTTTCAATCTTAATTTAGGTTTGGCAATTAAACGGTTTCTACGATTACAATTTTCCACTTTCGCGATCAAAGGATTCGGACTAGATTTAAATATGACTTCATGAGTTTTACTATGAATCGATCCCGTATTAAAAGACACAACAGCAGCTGCGCATCGGCCCGCATAAGAACCACGGGAAGAATAATTTACACGCTTACCCCCAACTAATTTGGCAATTACTGCGTTAAAACTTTCAACTATATTGCTTGTACAATTATGAATTAAACTTCTAGAATGATATGACAGTCTTTTACTTAAAATTTCTACCGCGTCCATTAATCCGCATCCAACAATTGCTGGAAGTAACCCAACAGGTTCTATTCGACGAGTATCAGGTCTGCAGAAATACTCCTTGCAATGTTGGTGATTACCAAATACGTGTAGTGGACCATTTAGGATATCTTCACTAAGGTTTTTTATTTTTTCTTCGAGTGACTGATTTTGATCCCCCCAATATTTAATAGCGCATTTTACACCCGTTCTTAAACGCAAATACCTTTCTTTTAGGAATTTCCGCAATTCGCAAGGATACTTAGTGTCTTTCGACAGTTTCTCCAAGCTATTGCAGTAGTTTCGTAAAAGATGATTTTTGCATTCAATTTTCTCTACTATTAAATTATCGTACGGACGCGAATCTAATATTTTTTTATAAGTACTGGAATCGCCGTCTGCTACAAATTTATTATAAATTACACCGTGATCAACAATGGAACTTTTAAACCCCTCAACTATTATGGTCGATTCCATCCCGGTAGATGATCCTGAATAATTCTTGAAACAATGGTGTTCCGGGGGCTGACTGTTGTTCTTTGCGGCTCGTGCACAGACTACGCAGTATTTATTTTTAACTCCAAAAAACAATACTTTATTAGTTTTAATGCCAATTATCGCAGCTGCGCCGGATAAGGCGGAATAATTCTTACCATAAGATCTCTTGCTCCAACAACCGTCAACAGCAACAGATATTAATGGTGTACCATTTTTATCAACACTATCTATAGACACTGCGTACTCTGCTTCTTCCTTGACAGCTTCTGCCATGGAATGTGCTGCTGTCTTTTCCCACCAATCGCAAACCGTATTATTAATTTCATTGTATAATGAAGGTGACATGATTGGTAGGGCTACTGCGGCAGTTACTGTTTTTAACTGAGAGTAGCTCCCACCAGATGATATGATACCAGATACAATTTGATGATTCACTTCCATGCTATCTTCTTTCTTTTCAACCAAACACACAGTAAATTTCATACTACACATACTACATTTCATGATGAGTTTTGAGTCCAGACCAACTTTTACTTCACCTATTATACTGAGGTAACTTAACTTGCAATCCATTGGACCGTGGTCCCCTATGGCCTGAAGAGCTTTAAAAAAAAAAGAAATATCTACTACTCTACGCCCAACTTCCACTTCATCCACCTTTCCCTCTTGACTATTTTCAATAAGTAGTTCCTGTAAAGAAAGAAAATGGCTTGATTGTTTTTTATAAAAAATAAGTCAAAAAGAAAGGGCCCAGTTTTTTCAAACATAGCTAAGAATTCCCTTAGAATACATCTTTGAAACACATAACACTAGATCTAAATCTTGAACGTTTTATATAAATAAACGTAATAAAAAACTGGTTGTTTGTAAAGTCGGTTTAGGATAATAATTTTACGGGATAACGTCATAATATTATTCTCCATCGCTTGTTCCGCACTCTCGCTTGACCCTAGACCCATTGAAATCGTCACAGGCTCGAAGATATTCCTGACTAGCTAAATATTCCTTTAGAAATAGGCCCCGACTGCTAAATACGCTATATTACAATGGTGTTGTTATTTATTTTTACTAGTACAGTACTTTACAGTATGTGACATCTGTCATCGAAAGCAAAACTGCTCTCAAAGAATTACTATGTTAATTATTGAAAAAACAGTGACTTCCTGTGTGAAAATACAGTGACTGTGTAAATAAACACTAGTGGAATGTGTGACATTGTTATCCTCGTGTGAAACACTAAATTAATATTGAAAATAGTGCAAACAATTTCGCGAGTGACGGTTCACATAACTCCAAATTTATCACTCCAAACCTACCCTCAATTATAAAGACAGGAAAGCTTATGGTCCAGGGACCGATCGCATGTTAGCAGAAATATATAAATATTTTTGTTACATAGTTCAATTCATTTTTTTATATGTCGATTTTTAAATTTTTATTTATTTATTTATATTCATAACTGACGAAGACAAATTATAAAAGTGCAAAAGAATTCATACAATATTAGGTTCCCGATGAACAGAAATTATAAATTTCCTTTTCGCTATAGGTATTAGTTTTTAATGACGTCACCTATTCTATGTCACTCGGGCTTAGAAGACAATTCTAATGATACTAAAAACATCAAAATCGGTTCAATAATTTTGAACTCATCGTGTCACAGAGAAATATTACTTTTATACATACAATACATACGTACACCCTGAACGCAATAGGTATACCTACTTCTTTTTTTTGGGCAGTCACGTAAAAGGTAATATTTTACGAAAAAAAAAACTTGATTCTGGTAAAATACGGGATTTAAACGTGAATTTTCTTTTGAGAAAGTAATTGAGAAGTATTAAGGTACTAAGGGCCTCTCAATGAAAATAATAAATATTGCAAGAAAAAAATCTATAGGTACTGAGATTTCGTCTTCGACCATCACTAACTAGGTAGTTTGTTTATTTATGTAACAAGCCTACAAGAATTACGTATAACAACTTACCTCTATACAGCACGTAGCAGAGTTGTTCGGAGTCTCGGCCTGAAGGTTTTCTTTATTTTCAATACTGGAAATATTATTCATCAATAATAACCACTTTTTATTTATTTTGTAATTTGTGCACAACCCTAAGCCAGACCCTAGGCGCGTCGCGCCTCTTTGGCGGTAAGTATGTCGACAAAGACGCGCGCCCGTGCTATTTCTGATAGGAAACATACCTACTTCCACAATCTGATATTTAGACAATATGATGAACATAAAAACGAATACTAGGTATATTATGTAATAAAAATTATTATTATGAAAATAGTTCCTATATAAATTGACTTTATTACCTACTTACGAGTATAATACAATGTCTGAATCAGATGATCTAAATCATATGACATATTGTAGGTATTAGCTTTGTAATCTACCCTGTTCAAATGCAAATAAATTATATTATTACTAGCTTTTGCCCGCGGCTCCGCTCGCGTGGATGTCGGTTATCGCGACCAAACATAGCCTATGTCCTTTCTCTAGGTCTAATCTACTAATTTCATCAAAATCGGTTCAGTGGTTTAGGCTCGAAAGCGCAGCAGACAGACAGACAGTGTTACGTTCGCATTTATAATATTAGTATGGATTACTACTTAGACATGATAAGCACAATGAAACTAGGATTTTTACATGACATTTTCACACAAATCTCGTAATTTTTTTCTAGGTATTTAGGACAAGACGTAGTAAAGTAGGCAGATAAATAAATAGGGAGGAACTTACATTTTATTCCGAGATCTTTTGGCTTTCATATTTTGATAATGCGTACTAAACTTTCTTTTCCCTGGCATGGCACTCAGCAAATTCAAATTCAATCAGTCCTGTGAAAAAAACCCTCGATTACCGACTTGGTACGTTATGATATTGGCTTTATCATGTTGAAAAATCTATGTATGTCGTGCAGAGAACTAGAAGATGATTGAAAGTCATACCCAGTCATTCCCCGCCAGTTCAGGCTTTGATTGTTTCAAGCCTGAATTGATACCTACTTTACAAGGTTCATAAAATAAACTATTCAAAGTATCTAAATAATTTTGTATGTTTTGCGATTTATATCTAGTTCCATCATGGTTTTCTTTCAGACATTCATTATATCGGTACTTTCTACTTACTGAAAGTAAATTAGTTATAAAAATGTTATACTTACAGTTTTTCACAAAAATCACAAATTCACAACACGTAATTTTGCTGGCGCATCCGACACGCGTGGTGTCACCTTGAAATACAAAAACGCACTGGCGATTAGTGGCGACGCGGAGTACTAATTCGTAATATCGTGTTGCGCGTGATTTTGCATACATTTTTCTATGGAGAATTTACGTAAAATATATCTAGATTTTAGGGCTTTAAAAGAGGAAGTCTTTGTTTGTAAAGGTACAAAAAAAGTACATACTATGTTTTATTAGTTTCTTCACTGTTCAAAAAGTGGTTCTTTTTATCAATTTGTGTTGATTTATTGGGTTAAATCTGAAAAATACGAAGCCATGTTTTTGCATTTTTTCTCAATTTTGTGCGTTTGTTGACGTTTATTACATAACAACTATTAGGTTTTAAGATGTTATATAATCACCACAAAATTTTTTGGTCTTTGATTATAATATATACAAATTATCATTGATATCAATCATATCTAAATAGGTTAAATATGAAAAATCGTAACACTCTTTTCGGTGATTTTCACGATCTGGCCCCTTAAAGCAAGTATGTCAAAATCTGAAACATAAGCTATAAATGTACCTGCGAATGTGCTACGAATATGTGAATATTATATATATTGCGAATATTAAATGGCTAAAATCGGAACTATGGTTTTCAATGTAAAATGCATACTATATTATTGCGGTCCAATGAGGTTGGCAACTATCAAAGTGACGCTAGCATAGTTGGTACCCAAAACATTACACTTTTCTACGGTCATTTTCAGAAAATAATGCCAAACAGTTATAATGACCCGCTGTTTCAGAAAATAATTCCAAACAGTTATAATGATCCGGAGCAGGCCGGGTTTCGAAGTGGATATGGCACCATAGACCACATCCACACAGTACGGCAGATAATACAGAAGACAGAAGAGTATAATCAGCCCTTGTGTCTAGCTTTCGTGGACTATGAGAAAGCCTTCGACACTGTCGAGACCTGGTCTGTTCTAGAGTCCCTGCAGCGGTGCCAAGTCGATTGGCGGTATATGGAGGTGATGAGATGTCTATACGACGCAGCTACGATGGCCGTTCAAGTACAGAATGGACAAACGGAACATATCCACCTGCGCCGAGGAGTGAGACAGGGAGACGTCATATCTCCGAAACTGTTCACTAGCGCCTTGGAGGATGTGTTCAGAACCTTGGACTGGAAAGATCGGGGCATCAACATCAATGGCGAGTTCATCTCTCATCTACGATTTGCCGACGACATTGTCATAATGGCAGAGACGCTGCAGGACCTACAACAAATGTTGGACGGCCTAGCTTGTTCTTCTGAACGCATCGGCCTCCGGATGAACCTGGATAAAACCAAGGTCATGTTCAACGAGCACGTTGACCGGCAGCCGATTGCTGTGAACGGGTCTCCCCTCGAGATTGTTTCGGAGTATGTATATCTAGGGCAGATGCTCCAACTAGGGAGAAACAACTTTGAGGGTGAGGCTAAAAGAAGAATACAGTTGGGCTGGGCTGCATTTGGAAAGCTTCGTCAGGTATTCTCGTCGCCCATCCCACAATGTCTTAAG
Source organism: Eilema sororculum (assembly GCA_914829495.1). NCBI lineage: Eukaryota > Metazoa > Arthropoda > Insecta > Lepidoptera > Erebidae > Eilema > Eilema sororculum. The sequence goes on along the minus strand of OU618532.1, from coordinate 42,770,546 downwards.
ACAAAAGTCTATAACCAGTGCGTTCTACCTGTAATGACATACGGAGCCGAGACGTGGACACTTACGGTACGGTTGGTCCACCAATTCAAGGTCGCTCAGCGTGCTATAGACAGAGCTATGCTCGGTATATCTCTGAGGGATCGAATCCGGAACGAAGTAATTTGGCAGAGAACTAAAGTTATCGACATAGCTCAACGAATTAGCAAGCTGAATTGGCAGTGGGCTGGCCATATCTGCCATAGGACCGATAACCGTTGGGGTAAACGAGTCCTTGAGTGGAGACCGCGAACCGGCAAACGTAGTGTGGGGCGCCCTGCGACTAGATGGAGCGACGATATACGCAGAGTGGCTGGTGGGGAGTGGAGGAGGACAGCCGAAGACCAGGCTAAGTGGCGTGTCATGGGAAAGGCCTATGTCCAGCAGTGGACTGCCACGGGCTGATGATGATGATCATGATGATGATAATGACCCGCTGTATTGTCTCTAAATGCTATGAAGCCGGTACGCACCAAATACCGAAGGATGAAAAACATAGGTAAGGTATGGCTAAAAGCCATCCGTCGTGAAAAATTGATTATTACAAAAAGTATGAGGTTATGTGGATAAAAACTTTGTTGAAAGTGATGAATTAATAAGTAAATACACAGGTGAGCTTCATATGAATAAATCTTTCACTACCTATTATCTTTTCAATAGTTCTTATGGTGTATATTTTTATATTTCTCTGCCTATTTAAAATGTTGTAAATCACTTATTCCAGGAGTTAAATAGCAACCTAATTTCTTGAAAAAAAGGTGCTGTACCATCTGTTTTTCCATGGAATATACTGAAATACACAAGCGATTTCTGGGAATGCGAAAGTTTGAGAAGAAACATTGGTAAACCGCAAGAAAAGACAGCTTTTTGACCTGCCTTCAAGTACATAATGTTGTGAAGTTATTTTGTAATCAATGGTGTGTTACAAGAATGCAACATATCTCAAGACCTAGACATAGATTAAGCATTATCATTTCTGTACTGTTAGGGATGTTGTAAATAAAACTAACATAAATACCATTGCTGTGTTTTAATTTGTTTCTAGTGTAGTAAGTGTTCATTGTAGTTAAAATAAATAATAAAGCTTCTAAGTTAAGAAGAAATGACCCAAATTTTTGTAACATTATATTTCTTATCCTATTATTATAAATTTCTTTAATCATAACTCTACCTCAGAGATAGTTTTAAGACAAAAGATTAAAATCCTGTTCATAAAGCTCCAACCTGAAATTATTACAAACTCTTCATATTTTCAAAGTCGGTAGGTTTAAAAATGATACTATGACCAGCGTCAGTCTTTCTCCAAGGATTATAAACTACGATTATGTTATGATTCACGACATAACAAAATTTTCCATGAGATCCGCTTTTTGTCCTCGTAAGGAAGCACCGCATTTTTTTACTTCATCTTTCAGTTCCTTGACTCGGCAGTTGGAATACATGTTGTATAAATTTATGTACCACTTATTTAAATAGTTCTACAGCTGCTTTTCAGTCACAAAGTAAAGAATTTAAACGTTTATCGAGTTTTGAAACAATATGAAAAAATGTCAACAACAATGACAAGGGTACCTGCTATGCTGGCGCCATCTGCTTTTAGCTTTCACCGGCCAACCCCATTGATTAATGAAGACGGTGGCGCCATTTTTCATTTCATATATTTCTTGGTAGGCCTATTTGTGTATGCATGAACTGTCATCACGCGCCAAAGAGACGTGCTCCTGCTTCGAAGGCCCGTGGGTGATTGACGGGACGGGCGATGAAAAAAAATATGGTAGAAAAAAGACACTATTTTACGCGTTTTTCAGTACCTTTGAAGTGATTTTTTAGATTGATTACTAAAAATGTATTATCAAATAAGGTTTTTCTTCCCTATCAAGAAGTCTTTGACTTTCAAATGGATACCGGTTCATTGCTAAAATCACTCATTTTCAGAATGAATTTACTCAAAGCTGGAGCCTGTTTCACGTATATTAGATATAAAAAAAGTTTCGTTGGGTTATATTATATTAAAGATACTGATTCATATGTAGCAGCATTACTAGAGTCGCAGGAGTCGCGGGTATCAGCTAGTGCGACCACCAGTAGACCTGGTGCACTGGATTAGAAGCCTTATGCATCGCAATGTCGCAGACACGGGTAATAGCCTCATGAAACCACTACGCCTCATAGCCTAATCGACAAGCCTGTCTGACGCAGGGGCCCAGGCATTTACGGTGGTGTGTTACGGGCCTTTTAGTACACCAGTGCCGCCGACCTCTTCCGGTCGGCTTTCCAGGTTGGTCTGAGAAACCGGTGGACGCATGGGTCGGTGACAGCAGCGACATTTATTTTGTTTTGGAGTCACGTGTGAAGATCGCATCCTCGACAGCCATCGTGTCCGTGACATAGAAAATAAAATGCATGAGAGCCGCCTTCGTTGGTACGATCACGTCAATCTGCGTCTGATCGATAAGGTGCGAACGTCCGAGTGCCATCACTGCGACGCGAGCGACGTCACGGGACTGCACACGCTTACCGAGAGTCCGGCGAGGCGGGAGCTCGTGGCGGCCGCCCTGGGAGAGAGAGTTCTCACCCTCGCCACCCTGCTCACGGCGATGGTCCGCTGCGCGGACGCGTGGGCGGCCAGCGTCTCCTTCTGCGTCCTCCTTTTTTTTCTTTCGAGCGTGGAGGAGTGGCGGCGTGAGCGAGAGAGACTCGCAGATCACACCGCCCGCGTGCGCAGGCAACGTGGGCGTCGGAGGGCACAGACTGACCTCCGTGCGAGGGATATGCCTAAGACAACCTCACCTCCGGCCTAGCACCACGACCCTCAGTCGGCGTGCGGTTTTAGTCGGTTCGAGTCCGACATAACCTCCCTTCCCGGCTCCAGCCGGGTAGGAAATGCAGGAAGAAGAGCTGCAAGACGAACCCTGAAACTGTGCAATTGGGTTGCTAGGTGCCTGCAGGAGCGCCGTATTCGTGTCCTCTGTGATGGATATTACCCACTCTCTTTCTTCAGATTTCATTACTATGCAGATGATGGTGCTAACATCATCATTACACGAGAGTTATCACGGAAATCCTGCGGCTACACAGTCTGATATCGATAAAAAAGGGTAGCTTCTTGTCACTGAGATTGACCGGATCCTGGACCAAATTTTGCAATGGGGCTCTGAGAACTTGGTGGAGTTCAATGCTAAGAAGACGCAGGCAAAGCAAAGGTATTTTCTTTTCTTCCACCATTCCACTCTTCAGAGCACGCCACTACCACTAAACGACAATCTGATCGGCAACTAGTAAGGTCGTCAAGCTGAGTGCCACCATTGTTAACTAAGTACGTGTTTGTAATGGTGGCCCTCAGAAAGAAAATTAAAGGAATATTGTAATGCTGGTTTGTCAACAATATCATTATCAAATGTATCTTCGGCTATTGTAGGCCTAGTGATTCATACACTTGGTGGAATTTATTGTTACACATATCAAGAACACTTGTACTTTTGCCGCAGTATTTATTTTATTGAACATTTTTTTTTCATGCTGAAATCTCCACGGATACTAGGGATAATAGGGGAGGTTATGTCAGGCTCGAACCGACTAATACCGCACGACGACTGAGGGTCGTGGTGCTAGGCCGGAGGTGAGGTTGTCTCCGACATATCCCTCTTACCCCGGCTGACCCAGGGCCATCCTTACCAGGGGGGACAACGGTGTCCCCAAACCTTCGGGGCCAACAAACTTCTTCTGCAAGCTGGTACTATCTTCGTCTTTATTTAAATGTAGACGTTTAGAGTTGAATCTTTGTGAACCATAAACATCATAGCTTGCAAGAATTCGAATGAAATTAAATTCTATGGCAATATATGCAGTTGTGACGTTATGTCCCATTTGAGTGCAGTTTGCGATATTTGCCGCCAAAAACGCAACTGAGTACTAGGAGCTCATAAAAAACTGGAAGTTTATGTTGGTATGTTGGTTGAAGACTTTATTATAAGAGCGGTCTCATATGCAAATTCTGCATCCATCGTGATGCCATGCCTCCAAAAACGCACAACAGCAGACCCTCGGTACCAGGCGAGCATAAAACACTGGATGTGTATATTTCTAAAGCGTCCAACAGACTCTACGTCATAAAATGTAACAATTTAGCATAAACATTTGTAAATTTAATTCGGTCAATAATTCAGGTCATGATTTTATTTGAATAGATATGAATTATTTTTGCATATATACATGCAATGACAACTGCAGAGACCGAGAAGGCTAACGGAAGGTGGGACGCTACCTAGCCAGGTGGACGGACAACGTGAAAAATGTGACACATTGGGAGAGGCCTAGAGTGATTGATTAACATGCAACGACAATGTTTTGCTTTTGTCTCCTTTTTCTTCTTCTTTCTCAATACGTGATTCATACATTGAGTTTCACAAACGTGTCAAGGGAAGTCGAGTTCATACCTGGACTAGCGTCAATGCTGGCGAGCCTGTCTAAGTGTAGACTCATTACTATTAGTTGCGCGGGGTCGCCAGTTCGTTGCAGCGCGACAAACAACTCTTGCACAGACTGCCCGAACGACTGCGGGGTCTGTAATTTATCTGGAAATCAGAGAAATAACATATCAATTGTAATTCTAATATTATAAACAAGCCGACTCCTTCGTACCGTAATTTTTTTTCCGCCCGCGTGGCGTCTGATCCCCTTCCCGCTGCACCCTCTACTATATTAAGGGCCGTATTTTAAAATGACACTCAGCCTGAATCGCGATTTATCTGAGGACAGATTGTATAGGCCATAATGTCAAACTATCAATCTGTCTATACGATCTGTCATCGGATAAATCGTGTTTCAGGCTGAGTGTCATTCTAGAATACGGGCCTAAGCGGTGTTATACATATAACAACATAACCTCCCCTTCCGGTTAAGGCAGGGGGGCATCCGAGGGGATTTCCGCACAAAAAAATAAATAAAGAGATATTAAATATATAAACCTTCCTCTTGAATCAATCTATCTGTTAAAAAACCGCTTCAAACTCGCAAATAAAGATTCTATTCTATTCTATTCTATTCTATTCTATTCTATTCTATTGCGTAGTTTTAAAGATTTATGCATACATAAGGACGGACAGACAGCGACATCGACTTTGTTTTATACTATTTAGTGATGTGAGTTTGTGGAGATGTTTGTTATTCAAACACGCTCTAACGGTTAAACAGATCAGGCTGAAATTTAGTACAGACATACATTATAATCTGTTTATTATCCTGGGAATAGGTTCCTGCAGGTTGCAGAACGGGATCAATATTTTATACGGGTTAAGCCACAAAAGTGTTGGTCCCATATTTGCCGCACCTAAAGTCTGACGCTCTAAGTTTATGCTTATTAAGTCTGCTGGTGAATCTACCACTGCCATCATCATCATTGTCATAGTCATCATCATTATCATCATCATATCATCAGCATTATCATCATCATATCATCAGCATTATCATCATCATATCATCAGCATTATCGTCATCATCATATCATCATCATTATCATCATCAGCATCATCATCATTATCATCATCATCATCATCATCATTATCATCATCACCATCATCATCATCATCATCGTTGATGGCCTGATTTTGCTAGAGTGATAGGCGACCACACCTTTCATTCTCAGACCCATGGTAGGAGAACCAATCCGCCCTTTGTCTGCCATGACCCTTGCCTAGTCAGGAAGACATGTCACACGCTCTCGCCGCAGATCTTTTGACACGCCTTAAGGCGCCGCCATCTCAGTTGCAGGCATACAGACGTACCTTTTTTACAGTACGTAAGTCGGAACCGGCGGGGGTGGTTATGTCGGACTTGAACCAACTAAAACGCACGTGGAATTTTTTTTGTTTGAAAAATTGAGTATCGTTGAAAATACCTTAATATGCCATTTTGGACCATTTCCAACTCTAGAATAGTAATGGAGTAATCATTTTTAATCTTATCTCTATATATTTATATAAAGTAAAGCCAGTTTACCTTTTCTCTCGGATTTCCGATTCTGCATAGACAATTAAATCGGAACTTACAAAACGTCAATCCATACTAATATTATAAATGCGAAAGTAACTGTCTGTTTGTCTCTCTGTCTGTCTGTATGTTACGCTTTCACGCCTGCACCACGGAACCGATATTGATGAAATTTGGTATAGGGGTAGATTAGACCTTGAGAAAGGACATAGGCTATGTTTGGTCGCGATAACCGACATCAACGCGGGCGGAGCCGCGGGCAAAAGCTTGTATAAAATAAATATTAAACTCTAGTTTAGCAAATGGACTTGAGAAAAGTGAAAATGTTGACACGCGTGATATTCAGGTAAATGTGCATAGGCGATGACTTGGTCGAGCGCACGGATCAGGTTAGGTACTTCACGTTTCTGGTGACATCAAGTACGACAGGCACGTATTGCCGCCGCGTGGGCTAAGTGGCGGGAAATGACTGGCGTCACTTGCGATGCTAAAATTCCAATTAGGCTGAAGGGGCAGGTCTATAAATCGATGGGGCGGGGCCGTTGTTGGAGCGACACAAGCAGATGCTGCGTGTCACGGAGATGAAAATGCTGCGGTGGATGTGTGGAGTCACGCGTAAAGATCGCGTGAGGAACTCTCGCATCCGCGGCAGCCTTCATGTCCGTGACATCGCAGATAAAATGCAAGAGAGCCGCCTCCGCTGGAGCGGCCACGTTTTGCGGAAACCGCCCAGCTACGTGGGTAACAAATGCCTGGCAATGGCGCCCCCACCGGGTCCAGGTAGTAGGGTTAGGCCCAAGAAGTGCAGGCTTGGCGTCGTGGAGGGTGACATACGTGAAAACGGTCTCACTACCTTGGACGCCCAAGATCGTGTGAAGTGGAGGAGGAAGAGCTGGAAGGCGGACCCTGAGCTCCGAGGGCACCGTGGCCTCGGATGCAAATTCTTTTAATCCGAAACGAGTATAAAATCTTTTTTTTTTTTAATTATTATTATTTATACTGTTGATTGATGGCACTTGGTGGAATTCATTGTTACACATATTGAGAACACTTGTACTTAATATAATAAATACAGTGGAAAAAGTACAAGTGTTCTTAATGTGTATGACTATAAAATCACCCTATATGTCTGTGGTCGTACCTATAATGCTCTGCATGTGGCTCTTGTGCGCGGTATCACCGTACAGCAGGGCGCTCCACTGGTCCGGCGCGATCCGCAGCCCCGCCTCGGTGGCGATCTGAACAATCTGGGCATCATGCTCGCGCCTCAGAGACTCGTACGTTCGAAACTCGTCTTTGAGTTGCATAAGTGACGAGTCGCTTTCACGTTTAGAAACCTATAAACAACAAAAAAAAGGAAAGATTAGAACCAATATTACTAATATTCCCTCTAAGCTAAATTGTTTGTGCTAGGAGTGGGTTTACGTCAGTAGTAATGGCCAGGATTCGAACCGGTGACCTCTCGATCGTAAGACCGACGATCAAAACGATAAGTTTATTAAAAAAAAAAGTAACTTGCATGAAAAAAGATGTGACATCATGCAAATTAATAGTCAAATCTTTATAGGTTGGGGTGAATGATTAAAAATAAATAAAAGCTATAAAATATAAACAGACGCAATTTTTACCACTCTTTTACCATTCTTAATTTAATAAGCTCGGTTAGATAATTTATTTTAACTATAGGATAATACCGAATCAGTCATATCATAATAAATCGAACCCCAGACTGCAAGGGGACTAACGCAAAAATGATAACGAGTGACAGAAACCCTCATTCACTAAATGTATGGTATTATAAGGGTCACACACCAAAGTAGTAAGTACGCAGTTGATTTCCTTCATTTACGCACCAAATATGTCTTGTTAAGAAGCATTTGTTGTGTAAATATAGGGCAATTTGCTCCTTTTGACACATAACACCATATACGTAAAAACGAACTCACGTTTTTATGGTTTCATGTAGATGTATTAGAAAAGATACGTCAAATATCAACAACGTACTATTCCACAAACGCAAAACACCTCCTTACAAAGTTGTAAGTTTACCGTTAACATAAGAGTGATTTATATGAACTTTGAGGGCGTATTTGAGTGATTTTTTAAAATCGGAATAGGTACATAAATTTGAAATTAAATACTTCGGAATTTTGGGTGCACCTAAAAACTAAACTTATTTCTTATAGGTATATTAGGTAGAAATCAATGGAAACAAAATTAAATTCATAATCATGCACAAAATAACTAAAACGACTTAAACATGCGTCATAGGAGCACCTGGGTATTAGGGTACACAGGCCAAAAGAAGCACGTTTCAGCACGTTTAAATATTTTTTATGAAAAAGTTGGTGTCATGCGTAGTTGGTGCTTTGCGTAATTCCAAGTTGGTGTTATGCGTAGTTGGTGTTTTGCGTAACTCCCAAGTTGGTGTTATGCGTAGTTAGTGTTTTGCGTAACACCAAGTTGGTGTTATGCGTAGTTGGTGTTTTGCGTAGTTGGTGTTTTGCGTAGTTGGTGCTTTGCGTAACACCAAGTTGGTGTTATGCGTAGTTGGTGTTTTGCGTAACTTCAAGTTGGTGTCATGCGTAGTTGGTGTTTTGCGTAACTCCAAGTTGGTGTTATGCGTAGTTAGTGTTTTGCGTAACACCAAGTTGGTGTTATGCGTAGTTGGTGTTTTGCGTAACTTCAAGTTGGTGTCAAGCGTAGTTCGTGTTTTGCGTAACTCCAAGTTGGGTTATGCGTAACTCCAAGTTGGTGTTATGCGTAGTTGGTGCTTTGCGTAACACCAAGTTAGTGTTATGCGTGCGTGCATGCACCCGGGTTTACCCGATTCTCAAAAACCCGGGGAAACCCGGGTTTTTTGATGATCTTGAGAACCGGTTCTGAATAATATGAAACTCGGTTCTCCCGGTTCCGACCAAAATATTAAAATGTAAAGTATTATATAGACAGCCTCCGTGGCGTGGTGGTAGTGAACGCGACTGCCACGCAGGAGGCGGGGTTCGATTCCCGCTCAGTGCAAATATTTGTATGCATGATCCGCATTCTAGTTTCTATAATACAAGCTAGTTAAGCTATGCTTACCATTATGGTCTAGATAGCGTTGTGTATATATATGTTGGGAGATATTTTTCTTTAATTTATATTTTGCTGCGTCATTTTAACAAATTTATTCTATCGGAATAATAATATAATAAGGTAATATGAGAAATTAGTAAAATATTTTAGAAATTCAGACCTATGTTCTAAAATAAAAATGATTAACCTAGAGTTAATACTTGTTGAGCTATGGGCAATTTCATTTTTACCCGACTACGGCGAAGCCAAAAGGAGGGTTATGATTTTGACAGGCTATGTATGTAGGTATGTATGTATGTATGTTCATTTGTTCCCTCATAGCTCCTCAACTACTTATTAGAACTAAACAAATGAGGTATCGTTACAAGCGGCTTGATCGTCCGATGGTTATAGGCTATATGACTTGTCACTCAATCTTGTGTGGCGCCCTCTAGCGCTCGTAAGGTACTGTGTTAAAAAATAAATTTGAGATAAATATGCCGTGTTTGGTATCAAATGAAAGTACTTAATGAGCACATTTCAAATATGTATAAATTATTAGTTTTACCTTGCCCCAAAATAATTTAAATAAAAAATAAAGTTTAAAACTAAAACCCGACTACCGAAAAATCACGCTCTAAAAAGTGGCAAACAAGAAAATATCAAGGATAGCCGTGGTCGTATGCCACTTGCTCTAGCAAAACAATATATTCTAGGTAAAAGTGGCATACGACCACGGCTATCCTTGATATTTTCTTGTTTGCCACTTTTTAGAACGTGATTTTTCGGTAGTCGGGTTTTAGTTTTAAACTTTATATGCAAACGTCTGGACTGAGGGCCCAAGTTATTTGATCATAACAGTTTTATCTCACGTTTTAGAAATTTATGATTACTTGCATTAAGTTTTACTATTTTTTTACTAAATTCCCTATAAGCCTTAATTCATTTGACAAGTTGGGCCCTCAGTTCAGATGCACACGTTATTCTGTAGACAACTTGTATGTAAATGGACTACAGTACCTACTGTAAAAGTTGTCCACAAAATATAATTATCTAACAGAGCTTAATAAATTAAGAATGGTAAAAGAGCGGTAAAAATTGCGTCGGTTCTTATTTTATAGTTTTTATTTATTTTTAATCATCGACCCAAGCTATCCACCAATCCAATACAGAATGCCAATTGGGTATTCTATAGTTAAAATAAATTACCTAACCTAAACTTATTAAATTAAGAATGGTAAAAGAGCGTTCAAAATTGCGTCGGTTCTTATTTTATAATTTTTGTTTATTTTTAATCATCCACCGAATCTATAGCAGTACCTAACTAATTTGACTATTAAATTTTATGACGTCACTAAATATGTTTTCATACAAGTTACCTTATAACTTATCGTTTTGACGTTTAATAAAAAGTGGTGGTTGTAGTTGGTTGATCGAATTGATTGATTGAACTACTATATTTTTTTGTTTTGCAGTTAATGAATAAGGTGTAATCTTATATGTGATATGATAACAAGGTAGTTACTGAGCAAAGTTTGTTTCAAATAATTTAATAATGTTGATTTTATAAAACTGATAAATAAAGAGAAGTAATAAGATCAAAAAAAAAAAATTTATCAATTTATAACGATTTTCTGCACACGAAACAATACAAAAACACAAGGCACGTAAAATAAAAGACACATCAGGTACTTTAAAAAAAAAAGAGATTTATATTTTTTTTTTTTTTACAGTTACTTTTGTTTTATTTCGTATTTTGTCCGTGGTATTATAATAAAAGAACCGGGTTTCAGAAACTTGTAACCGGACTCGGTTCTGCATACCCTAGTTATGCGTAGTTGGTGTTTTGCGTAACTCCAAGTTGGATTATGCGTAGTTGGTGTTTTGCGTAACTCCAAGTTGGGTTATGCGTAGTTGGTGTTTTGCGTAACTCTGAGTTGGTGTTATGCGTAGTTATTGTTTTGCGTAACACCAAGTTGGTGTTATGCGTAGACGGTATTTTATGAATAAGGCATTTTGCGTAAAGGTGGTGTTTTATGCGTCAAAACCAATTTGCTATATGCTTACTGCTTACTTTACCTGAAACATACATCTTGGACCTAAAACGTACTCTATTCGCGCATTCACTTTCCTTGTGTATCTTTTGTGGTTGGCACAGGTACTAAGACGGCTGACGAGCTCAAATTCACCATCACCACGCATAGATTATTGCAAAACATTCCGCACGCGCCAGGGCCTTGTTTATCTCGCGGGTTAGATCCAAGATATACATACTGCATACTGGTGTGGGGGCCTTGTAGTTTCTTTGCTTACCTTAAAACAAGAAGCTCTGTATAGGAGCTGGACGACATGGCCTATGCTAGTTTTAGAAGCCTGCGGAAAATGAGGCTCCAGTCTTTGGACTACAAACATCACTAACACCTGAAAACGAAAAAAAAAACATATAATAATATCCTCTGTGGCGTGGCGGTAGTTAACGCGGCCGCTACGCAGGAGGCGCGGGTTCGATCTCCGCTCAGTGCAAATATTTGTATGCGTGAATATGGGTATTTGCATTGGTCTGGGAATTTTTTTATGTATAATATGTATGTATTTACAAATTTATCCGCATTCTAGATTCCATAACACAAGCTTGTTATGCTATGCTTATCATGGGTCTAGACAGCGTTGTGTAGAATGTTGTGGAATATTTATTTATTAAAAAACTAAAATTTCACCTGCAAGTCGGTATACATTGCTGATTGACAGGCGAGTCTCTAGAGTAGGCTTTAGACATTGGGCGGTCAGACGGCAGTCCCTGCCACAAAAGCCGTATCTTCCAAACCAAAAGGAAGAGGCGTAAACGAATCTGCCCCCTAGACCTGTGGATTTTATTTTTATTTTTTTCGTTCGGTATTCCCCACAGATACCTCCCCCACCGTGCCGGAAGGGGAGATTATGTCGTACTCGAACCGACTAAAAGCGCACGCCGACTGAGGGTCGTGTTGCTAGGCCGGAGATAAGGTTGTCTTCAACATATCTAGCGCATCCTGGTTGACCCAGGGCCATCCCTTACGGTCTGGCCCTCCTCATTACCTGCTCGCAGAAGGACCCTAGACCTGTGGCAATTCATTAGTCGGCGTATTGTGAAATAGAATGATGAACGTGTGGGATTGACACGTATTTTCACGTTCGTGGCTATCCTCAACGCATGTCAATCTCATTATATTGGTCAATCTATTCTACAAACTTATTGCCAATTGTCTAGAAGGGCTAGGTGTGTTTTTTTCTTTTTATACCGGACACGTCAATTTGACTTCACCTCGCCTGATGTTAAGCTAAAGGCAAAGTCTCGGAAAGATTGTCACCATCGTAAAATGTACCACGTTAATACTTGCTGTCTGCGACGTGTGAGCCTTGGATGAAACCGCAAAAAACAATATTTTTTATACCACTGATGATAACAAACCTTTTTGCCTTTTGATTCTGGAGGTCATATGGCAGTCGCTTCACATAAAATATCGAAGTGCAGCAAAATCCGCAGGTAGACTGATTAAGCGGACCCCAGACTTCAAGCTGGGATTAACGCTAAGATGAAGAATAGAAGAAGTTGACAAACCCATCCTCATCATTTCACCAAGCAGATCTTACCTTTCTAGACAGTGCTGAACCGTCCTCCAGAGCAAGTAACACTAATTTAAGGACCTCCTCCTGCATCGCCGGTCCCAGGAACTGACACCCTCGCGCCCTCACAGCCGCCCAGAGGTTCGCACTCAACTGTTGCGGATTCTGATGGAAGATAACATAAGACTTGGTGACGGTAGAAAACAGCACGACACAGAGGAAGGAAGGTAGAAGATTAAAAAAAAGGGGATATACATAGACAAACATACATTCGTCTTCTGTGTTTAGTAAGACTTGCTGTATTGTATTGCTGTATTTCCCAATCGGTCTGACACGGCCTATACCATAACTTACTACTTATAGGCCTAGTCAGACCGATTGGGAATAAAGTTTGCAGTAAATATCGCATAATAGTAAAGTAAAGCCCACGAGCCCGAGAGAAAAATTCATTTCTGTTTGGAATGCACTTGAAGTGATACGTAATAATTTTCAACTAAAAATGTTTGGAACCGCTAAAACTCTGTTTACCTTTTTTCTCTCGCTTCGTTGGCTTTATTTTAGTAGTGATGTTTGTGTAACAAAAATAAAGGTTCACGCGGGCGTCACGTGGCGCTGCAGTCGCTTTCGCTACAGTGTGAAAAATGTTTACAGCCCCTAAGTAACCGGTTTAAACTGGTCGCAAGGTCAACAAACTTTATTCTCAATCCATTTGGGACGAGGTATATAACTTCATGTTACAGATAGATGTCATTCGATTCGAAGTAGCATAAACCCTAGGATCCGTGTACAATTTTAGCTCGTCTAGTATACACCTAGAAATCATACAAGCAACATAAAAAATTGCATAATTTCAATTTTGAATTTGAATAAAAATCGCAATTGTATTCGTGTGTGACGTCACACAAAACAGTGACGTAGGTTCTTATTTTAACAGACAATAAGCTTAAAAGTAAGTGTAAATCAGTAGCCAATTGCGTGTGAACATCTTAACTGCATTGCTCACATTTGAATGAAATTTACAGCATTAAGTATGCTAACTATACAAATCGAATACAAAATGATTGTAACATAATTCATTGGTTCCGATAGTTCGTAAGAATATCGGTAGATGACTCCACCGTCGCCTTAAAGACGGATAAAAATAGAAGGGAAATTTGAATCACATCGGGCGTGTCTCGGTTAGCCAATTTGGTCAAGGCATTTTCCCTGTAAGGAAAAGATCGCGGGTTCGAGTCTCGCCCGAGAAGTTTAATTTTTACCTATGTATTCGATTTGCATTGCTCACAAGCTGTATCAGCGGGAAATTTACATTTGTTGGTTGTATGACGGCGCCGCTAAAATCTTGGGACCCAGAAAACCTAACCTGCAAGCCATTACGCTTATGGATTAACGATCGAAGCTTTGGCGATGGCTTTCTTCTCAAGGTTGGGAGGTACGACGGCAGCCCCCCATATGCCTCGCACCCCGGCTGACCCAGGGCCATCCCTTACGGTCTGACCCTCCTCAGGAGGGGGGACAACTGTGTCCCCGACTCGCCCCCGGAATGGAGAGGCGCGCTATTGAGCGTGCCGCCGCCGTGGCCTGCTTCTGCTGGGGTGAAGGGCGGCTCCACCCGTCACCCCCAGGCCCGCGCTCATAGGGGACGGAGGTCAGTCAGCGCCCTCCGACGCCCGAGTTGCCTGCGCGCGCGGGCGGCGCGATCCCCCACTGCTGAAGCTAGTGAAAGTGGTTATGTCGGACTCGAACCGACTAAAACCGCACTCCGATTCAGGTCATCAATTGCTGATGAAGAAGCTTCTGGCAAACCACAAGCTCCAAAGTGCAAACTTCGAACGTCGAGCATGTTGCGCAACGTCACCGAACATGTTAAACAACACGTAATTTGATAGGAGGTATTATGTCAGTCATGAATAGGCGGGATTTCTATTAGGAAATTGAGTTGTATAAATAATAATATAATTAATAAGTAATAAAAAATAAAAAATAAATCCTCCGCCATAACAACAAAACCGGCAGTCACCAAAAGCCATCTGACGGCGTCACCCCATTACTAGTAAAGCCAACGAACGTATCACTTCAAGCGCATTCCAGACAGGAATACAATTGCACATATGATGGTCGAACTGACTGTTTAGACCCGCTGTACTGACAGCTTTCCTGTACTACGAAACACGCAAAGACAGCCGTCGCTCGGCCATCGTCGCGTACGTGTGCCATGATCGACAAGGATAGATAAAATATCGCTAGTTATCACAGCGTAACTCAGTAATGGTCGCTTTGTTTACCTTTTTTCTCTCGTCTCGTTGGCTTTACTTTATATATAATCTAAGGCCCGTATTCCAGAATGACACTCAGCCTGAATCTCGATTCATCTGTGGACTGTGTATAGGCAATATGTCAAATCTATCAATCTTTTTATACAATCAGTCCTCAGATAAATCGCGAATCAGGCTGAGCGTCATTCTAAAATACGGGCCTTAGTATATACTAATACTCACAGACTCTACTTATCCTATTTACTAATTGTAAATAGGATAAGTAGAGTCGGTGCATAATTACGATAATTCCAACTACGGTATCTTTATTCACTCCCGCAATAGGAGGCTTTACATAGGGAAAAGAACATAACATACATAACATAAACTCACGCCTATATTCCCCGAAGGGGTAGGCAGAGGTGCTAGCATAGCACCCACATTTCGCCAGTTTATGTTTAGGTCCCAATGTAATAGGTGGCGAGCCTGTTGCCATTAACCGGGCACTTATAAACCTGCGATAAATACACACATAACTTCGAAAAGTCATTGGTGTGTGCTATGGTAAACCTGGGATCGAACCCGAGACCTCGTCTCAGCAGTCCATTACCCATACCACTAGGCTACCGCAGATATTTATATATATATACTTTCAAAATCTAGCCTATCAGAAAGAAAATAACCCAATTTTACAACTAAATCCATTATTAGCTATTGAAAGAAGCTATCATAGATCGAGAGAAACGACTTCCACTAAAAGGAAATCTTTTAATTAAAGTATCTGAAGTTTCTGCTCAGCGATAACATTATCGTATAGATGACTGAATTTTTTATAGCATTTTTAATGCTAACTTTTAAAGTTCGAAAAACATCGGAAAGGATGGATATTCGTGTGTGTTCGAGTCTCACTTGAGCATTTCATTTTTTCCAATGTTTTTCGAACTCAAAAGTTAGCACAATAAATGCTATAAAAAATTCATTCAAATGGATGTGGATATTTCAAAAGGCAGTCATAATTATCTAGGAATAGCTTTTGCCCGCGTCTCCGCCCCCGTGGATGTCGGTTATCGCGACCAAACATAGCCTATGTGCTTTCGCAAGGTCTAATCTACCCTTATACCAAATTTCATCAAAATAAGTTCAGTAGGTTAGGCGTGAAAGTGTTACGTTACAAACAGACAGGCAGAGTTACTTTCGCATTTATAATATTAGTATAGGATTATAGCTGTAACCCGCCGCTCCACCCGCGTGGATGTCGGTTATCGCGACCAAACATAGTATTTTATCCTTTCCTAAACTCTAATCCATCCCTGTTCTAAATTTCATCTAAATCGGTTCAGTGGTTTAGATGTGATAGCGTAATAGTTATTTTCACATTAATATTAGTAAGTTCAATATTGGCTTCAATCCAGAAACATAGATGGAAAAAGTCATCAACCAGATCGGGATTCGAACCCGCCACCAGTCCGCGCGGATTTCGGTGAACGACGGTTCTATTCAACAAACTGTGATCACACAAACAAAATATTTTAAGTCGATCAATAATTTAGAAGAAACCGCTTCAAAATCCGTTCGGTAGTTTTTGCCTCCATCGCGGACAAACGACAAATAATAATTTAAAAAAATAATAATATAACATTCAAGTTACTTTTTTCAATATCTTCCAATTAACAGACACGTTCATTTTTCTGTTATATAATAGGACTTCACCACGTTTCCCCTGGAATTCTGAATAGCGAATTCTATCTATCAAACAACAAAGGAATAGCTGGTTAATGTGTTGAATGGTTAATACAATGACTGATTAATACGCTGAATGGTTAATTCGGTAGCTAGTTAATTCGCTGTCTGGTTAATTCGCTGGCCGGTTAATTCGCTAGCTGGTTAAAATTAAAGCTTACCTGATGCTGCAAGATCAGCTCAGTCACCGTCCTTTCGCCCAGTGATCTCGCTGCGCGTGCGGCCCTTCCTCGCCCCTCCTCATCTGTGATGGCACACTGCAGCAGCATCACCAACTTGCGTTGCATGGGCCTCGATAAACGGTTGCCATAAACAGTGTTGTTCACTATCACAGACGAGAAATTCCCATTTAAATAAAGTTGATCCAAGGTAAGAGATATACATATTATGCAGAACTAAATACCTGAATGAATTTTACAGCATTAAGGCCTGCATTCTAGAATGACACTCAGCCTGAATCAATATTTATCGGATGACAGATTGTATAGACATGGATAGTTTGACATATTATGGCCTATACGATCTGTCCTCAGATAAATTGAGATTCAGGCTGAGTGTCATTCTAGAATACGGGCCTAAGTATGCTAATTATACAAATCGAATCCATAGGGAAAAAAAATATACGTACATTGGGCGGAGTTATCAAAAATCAATGTTTAAAAATGATTGCAATATCATTCATTGGTGCCGATAGTTCGTAAGAATATCGGTAGATGACTCCACCGTCGCCGTAAGAACGCATAAATAGAAGGGAAATTTGAATCACATCGGACGTGTCTCGGTAGCCGAATTGGTCAAGTCATTCCCCCTGTAAGGGAAAGACTGCGGGTTCGAGTTCCGCCCGAGATTTATTTTTCCCTATGTATTCGTATTCGATAAATACCTACATAATAAAAAATATTTTAGGGCATATTACATGGCCTAGAATGTGGATATACCTACTGTAATATGCGTTCTAGAATGTAGATAAACAAAGACACTTATTGATTTTTGTAAACAAATACATTTCAAATAGAAAAATCCAGACCAATACAAATACTTATTATACATAATTTGCAATAAGGGGGATTCGAACCCGATGTTTATCGGTTTACATGTTAGATTGGAATTGCCTCATTTATTTGAAAATCGAACTTATTCGAAAACCAAGCAAGCCGAACGAAACAAAATCAATACTTAAAACAAAAGCCGCGAGTATTTCAATACGGTGCAATCAGTATCAGACAAAACTGCAAAAGAAGATAGATTAAAACATTAAGAAAATGTCGAGTGACGAAAGTGATTTAACTGTGCCAATTATATATAATTAGTATGTAATGAAAATAGTATTTTAATAATTAAAATACTGGTTTTTATTGTCCCGCAAAAGGTGAGAAGAGTAGAGTATACTCCTCAGGGATAAAACTGATTTTGCCTTGGGCGCGCTTAAATCCTTCACTGCTCTCAGGACTCCATTTTAATTCCCTCACTTCGCTTGGGAATCAACTCAAAACCCCCTCGCTACGCTCGGGAGTTAAATCTGGAGTCCTTCGTTAGGCTCAGGATTCAATATCGCGCCCGTGACATAATACAGTGCTTTATCCCCTTGGTGTACAATCTACTATTTTTTATTATGCAATTTTTCACTTCAATTTTAAGTTTATTAAATGCCAAGTCTATCAGATCCTGAGGAATTTTACTAAACAATTTTATACAATTGCCTACAAACGAATTACCAACCTTATGAAGCCTGAGTTTTGACCGTCAAGGAACTAACAGGTACGAAATCTACATTCATCCACATTTAGCCTTATGGATATAATTATTGAAAATTGACGTCTAAAAAATGCCGCAGTGGAGTTTTTTGCGCCGTTTCTTCTCCACCAGCGCGGGAAGCGGTGGTAAACTTAGATCAAGTAGAATTATTAGTGACGTCATTGACGACCGTGTTGTTCAACGTTTGACAAAAATCTTTGACTTTGACTTTGGCACATACGCAATATTATTGACAATAAACTGCATATTTACGATTGAGTTACCAACATAATTTCGATGATAATAATGCCCAGAAAAACTTTAGTGAGTTTATGTGACATCATAAGCAAACTACAGAAATGTAAGAAACATTTTTCTAGAACATTCTTAGACTCATCGCAAGCATGGCTTAATTAGCTTGTGTTATAGTACCGGCATCGGGTACAGGGACCAAGTTACCGGTAATTAGGGCTCCATGGAGAGGAACCTCCTCACAATGCGTGCCGTGTCGAGGAGTACCGTCTTCTGCGTCAGATCCTTGACCCAACTGTCTAACTGTCTATTTATTATTATTAAGTATTATTATAAATAATTATATATATAATTAAGCCATGCCTGCGATGAGTCTAGGGATCGTAGTGTAGAATGTTCTAGAAATAATTTATTCTATATTGTCAGCATAAGAGGCTGAAATTGACAGCTAAAACCAATACAAGTAGCAGCAATATAAAAATGATGATGGTGAAACTTCTGTAAATTGTCCGAGACCTTCTTTAATGGGAATATGTGTTTGGCTGCTATAATTTTGTTGCCAATTTTGGCTGCATTGTTGGATCTGAAACGAGCATAATCTCTACTCACCATTGCCGCACAACTTGAGGTAGACAGCGAGCTGTTCCATATATTTGACTATGCAATCGTAGGCCTGCTTGTCGACATCGGACAGGGCCTGTACCGACGGCGGGTGATACGGCTGCGGCGGGGGCGTGTACCCAGCCAGTTGGAGGAGCGCCGTGTTCACGATCAGCTCCTCCGGCTCCAACAAGATGACTGTCTGAAATACGAACAGCTGTTACAATTTTGGACGAGCTTAGACTGAACGAAAGCAATCAATAAGCCTATCACAGTCCAGTGCTAGACATTACCTCTCCCACTATTGGGAGACTAGGGCCTACTGTTTCTACGCCAGACGGTTGGTACAGAGTTTTATTTCAAGTGTTCCTTCTCTCGCAGTGATATCGTCTGCGTAGTTTTCCGTTAGTCGCCTCTTACGACACCCTTCGGTGGTGATACTTGTATTCTTTCGCCGTCACCTCATAAATATAACTGATCGAAAAGGTAACATCATCCCAAGCTTAGAAAATATAATTTTATATTAGGGTTAATTCAGATAAGATAGAAAAATGCTCGAGTACTTATAAGAATAAATGAAATATCAACCATATTCTATTTCGAATAAATCATGCTGCATTCAATGCTACTTACTAAGACGGAACGCTTAGAACCGCGTAAAGCAATATCTACTAAAGTAATAGGTATGTTAGTGCATACCATTTCCGTCGCACTCTTAGGGCGAAAGCACACGATGCGGTGCGGCACCGCAACGCATCGTGTGCTTTCACGCTTAGGCCCGTAATCTAGAATGACACTCAGCCTGAATCTCAATTTATCTAAGGATATTTTCTATGCAATGTACAAACAAAAATATGTCAAACTATCAATATGTCCTCAGACAAATCGCGATTCAGCACAACACACACGAGTAGTTTTACGTTTTTTAACATCAGCTATCTACAGTAAAAATCCCGTCTAAATCAGCCAAGTCACTTTGCAAATTACCCGTTAGAAATACCTATACCGATAAAAATTAGAAAATTTGTTATACGTATCGTGTAACCATACTAATATTATAAATGCGAAAGTAACTCTGTCTGTTTGTCTGTATGTTACGCTTTCACGCCTAAACCACTAAACCGATTTTTATGAAATTTGGTATAGGGGTAGAATAAACCATGAGAAAGGACATAGGCTATTTTGGTCGCGATCAACGACATCCACGTGGGCGGAGCCGCGGGCAACAGCTAGTCCCTTATAAAACTGTTTTTAACGTTCCTTACAGACACTCGTAAATTTTTCATTTTAATAGATATAAAACGATTTGTACCTAACGTACCTACAGTCTATCATACTAATATTAAAAATACCTAACCGAATATATTAAGTAAACTGATACTTATCTCGATAATCTATCTTGCTTATAATACTATTATAATATCAGGAATGCAAGCCTATCCTATCTATAACGCATATTATATAGACTATGCCTGCACCCTGCCGGCACTGCCAACTGCCTCCCCATCATAGTTCACATGGCGCGTGATATTTAAATTGCAAAGATTTTCACGTCATTACATCTTGTAAAAGGCAATTTTGCTGTATATTAAATACTTGTTCGTCTAAGGAATATAATTTGACGTCGCGTCGTGTTAATATTTTTGAAATTGAAATTATTCAACGACACGACAGGTAAGTAGGGGTGGTGGATATTTTAGTGGAATATATACCAAAATATGACACATTCTGACGTCACGTTTCCTCACCTACGACAATCGACGCCATGTGACGTCCTTAATTCGTACTAAGAGTCTATGATTCTTCCTGTACCTATGTTTGTACGCACTCACGCAGACTAATGTGTATTTGAATAAATTACATACATACATACATATTATCACGCCTTTATCCACGTAGGGTTAGGTAGGTTTTGTATAAATTAACTTTGTGTGAATTTGTATTTTGCACCTCGATATAAAAATGTAAGATAAAATATCTCGAGGCAAGGGTAAATCTGTCGAAAACACATTTTTTCACAAAATACTATTTTTATAAGGCGCAGAATTCCCACCGTGTATTCGGAACCTGCGTAGGTAAGGCGTCTTGTCTGCACCCTATTTTTAAGGTCATTCTAGACCAAGCGTCAAAATGCTCGAGCAATTTAAAGAGTTAATTAAATATCAATCTCATTCCATCTAGACAAGGCTGAAAATAGCTATAGTATGTCACATTAAATTTTATCCGAGTCGTTAAACACACAACAAATATGCTCGAGCATTTTTCCGTCTGAATTAAACTGACCCTTAAGTGGGTATTACATCTTCCTGAATTCAGAATTCCAAATTCAGGAAGCTATTTAGGAAAAGAAATTCAGTCACCGAAGCTCGCGATTACACGTTCACTAATTTAGGATCCTAAATCATTTTTGAAGGACGAGTGGCAAGGGACGGACGTGTCGACTGTCGAGTGAATTGCGACAAAATGCCCTCAATACTATAAAAAAAAAAAACAAAATATTGATATTGCCATAACCCTTGCGGTTAGCTTAACGACGAACGATTTTTTTCTTTCATAATCAATTTGAATAATAATAATAATAATAATAATCAACTTTATTCATTAAAAGAAAATATTACATGTCCTCTTATGTCTAGCATGGTAAGTTATGTGTCACGATTTTGTTTACACCATTGTTGCATTACATATTATTACAGCAATTCAAAAATCAAGAAAAAATACAAAAGAGGTATTTTGTACTGTACTCCTAGATAGGCTGCTAGGCAGCCTGTGTTTAGGAGTTACAGTTCTCGTCTCTAACGTGGTATCATTTACACAATGTTAGTTATTATTAGCAACTAAGAAACATGGATGTATACTAGTGCATCGATGTACATATGTGTGAAAGCGTGAATGTGAGTGTTCAATGTCCAGTGTCAGTGTGAGTGTGTTAGTTTCTTCGTTATTGCACGGGTGCTTGATCCTTAATCGTCACATTTTAAGAACGATTCTGTCTTATCGTAGTCTAATGTCAGGAGGAAAGATTTTACAGTCCTTTGGCATGTATAGTAGGACATACCGTATATGGGGCATATAGCGTTGAATTTGTTGTAGATTTTTGGCCTGAGGTAGATAGCAAATCTTTGAAGGAAAGATGAGGGTGCGGGAGGGATATGGCAAATGCGATCTTTACGTCGTTTTGTAATTAGTTTGAACGGAGTCATGCGGTGTTGTAAAGATAATAAATGATAAATGTACAATTGTCTCACGTTAAGTAAATTGCACTTCTGGTAAAGTTCCGTAGTGGGAAACATAATGGGCCGCAGGGTGGCGACCTTTAGTACTGCCCGGTGGGCAATCTCCAGTTGCTTCATTATGGTTTTACCCGCACCTCCCCAGCTGGATATGCCATAAGTAATTAGTGAGTGGCACAGTGCGTAATATACATTACGTACGACAGTTGGGTTAGCTACGTGTCGTAGAGTTTTGAAGATGTACATTAACTTGCGAATGCGACCCGAGAGAATGTCAATATGTCGTTTGAAGTTCAGGTGTTTGTCCAGAGTAATGCCAAGATATTTAATATGGTTGACTGGAGTAATAGCCGGGCATTTGCAGGCTAGTTGTGGTTGAGAATGACACGTGTGTGCCAGTAGCCTAATAGGGACCTGCGGCTGAGATTGTGGACTAACTGAAAAGGCGATGAAGTTAGTTTTGGTAGAGTTGAGGGTTAACATGTGACATGTAAGCCACGATAGTACTGTGTTCAAGCCCCTCTGTGCCGACGCTTCAACCTCCAGCCAAGTGTTCGCAGAAAATGTTATGGCAGTGTCGTCTGCAAATGAAACAATGTTTGCATTTGGTATTCTTAGGCTACAGAGGTCATTAATAAATATAAGGAACAGTGTAGGGCCTAAAACACTACCTTGAGGAACACCGTATTGAATGGGAAGTTCATCGCTAATGTGGTTGTCAATTTTTACAATTTGTGAGCGGTTGGTAAGATAGCTTTTCAGAAGTTCCAGTGGAGGACCCCTCACGCCTATACTTTCCAGCTTCATGATAAGTGTAGAAATTGGCACTGTATCGAAGGCCTTGGCTAGGTCCAAAAATATGGTCAAGATTTTTTTCTTATTACTCATGTTTGCCACTATATCATTGAGTAAGTTGTGGACAGCGTCACAGGTGGATTTATTTTTTCGGAAGCCAAATTGTTGGGTGGAGATCAATTTAAAATGTTCCAAATAGTTCACCAATCTCTTATTTATAAGTCGCTCCAGTATCTTAGACAGGGCCGTAAGTACAGCAATAGGGCGATAATTGTTCGGTGACTTTGCGTCTCCACCCTTGAAAATTGGATGAATGATGGCTTTTTTGAACGAAGTCGGAAATACTGATTCCTCAAAACAGAGGTTAAAGACATGGCTTAAGATGGGAGCTACAGTCGCAGTATAACGTTTCAGAAATGACAGGGGAATGCCGTCCCAACCTGTGGCTGCTGTTACCCTCAGCGATCTTATAACAGAGGCGATCTCATCTGCATCTGTTTGTTCTAAGACGAAAGAGTTCTTGTTTGTAGAAGTGCAAATGGGTACACTGGATGTAGATGTGTTAGTGGTTGCAATTTTTTCCGCGAGACTTTTGCCGACATTTACGAAGAATTGATTAACATCATTACAGGACCGATGAGGTGAGGCCGAACTTAATAACAATTGAGATGCAGTGTTAGTTGGTTTAGTAGTGTTCGTTATAAGTTTTATGGTGTCCCAAAGTTTTTTAGGGTTGTGACTAGCCTTATTTAATGCATAAGTGTCATACCGCCGCTTAGCTTTTTTTAAAATAGTTGAGCAGAACTTTCTGTATCGCTTATACGTAATTAACAGAGTGATATTGTCTGGCGACTGTTTTACTTTTTTGTGAAGTGAATCTCTCTGCCGTATGCACCGTAAGAGTCCTGCGGTTATCCATGGTTTGATAACCCTTTTTTGAGCAGGTAGCTTAACATTTATAGTACATTTATCTATAACAGTTTTGGCTATATTTATAAAGTTGTCTATAGCATCGTTTGGGTTTAGCATAGAGAACACGGGAGAAAAATCTGTGTTTTCCATAAGTAGGTCAAGTGCAGCATAGTCGGTTTTGCGCACTACGTTTGAACTATTTGGTTTATTTTTATTTCCAGCAATACATAATAGAGTGGGATAGTGATCAGTAACTGCGGTTTCGTATATAAGCGTAGTTGTATTTGATTTGGTTCTTAACATTAAATGATCTAGGCAATTTCCATCTCTAGTGGGGTGAGTATGTGCAGGTAGATAACCATGATAGGCCAGGCTGGTGAGGTATAATGTTCTCCGTGCATCTTTGGTTTTGGGTTTGATATCGACGTTGATATCGCCAGTTACGATTACAGATTTGAAGTTATTGAGGGTTGGAAGTATTTTGTTTAAGATAGTCAAGAAGGAGTCAATGTGCTGATTAGATGGCGAGCGATAAATACAGACGATTGCCACGTCAGTGCCTAGTTTTATAATTAGACCTGAGGCTGTGTCGCTAAATTCGGGTTCTTCACAGGTAGCTGCTATGTTAGATCTGACGTAAACAACAACCCCGTCGTTTTTATTAATGTTGTTAATAGTATTATATACCGTGTATCCCTGTAGCACTGGTAGGTAGGCATTGCTGTTGCATGAAAGCCAACACTCTGTCAGTACTATTACGTCACAGTCCACATCAAGACGATGCAGAAGGGTTTGTAGATTCAGGTTATTGCGATTAATGGATCGAATGTTAAGCGTAAAGATTTTTAGGTAGTCATTTGGGTGTTTCATATAAGTTTTTGTTTTTTCAGGTATGCAGACAATAGGTTCCGATACAGAAAAGCGGTCAACAGTGTCAATGTAATCTGCTATATTAGTCATTTTTGTTAGATTTAATAAGAACTATATGAGATAAAGGCTATACTTTTCTGGAACTGTAATAGGGGTTCACAAGTAATTACAAACACGACGTGACGCGAAATAAGATTATGGGTGGTTCGTGTTATGATGTGCACAGTACGATGTTTAGTGCGTGTAAAGTGTATTTTTATGTGTAAATTACAATATAATATTAACTTAATTTCATTAAATGACTTAAATATAAATAGTTCTAAAATAAAGAAACATGCATATAATTTCCTAACAAAGATTCCAACGTCTACTAGTCATGCTTTGCTTGAGTCGGCCAAACCTTTCAGCTGTCCCTCGTTTTTTACAATAATGGCAGGGGTGTCTGTATTTTTCCTTAGCATTATACGTCCATTGTTTATCCAGCAGAAATTGTGCTGATTATCCTTTGCCCATGTTCTTGCCATGTAAAAGAGGCGTTTTGACGTAGTTGTTAGCTGTTCTGCGATATACACTGGTGTTGCGGGACCCTCAATACCCAAGTGAGATGAATTCAGCTTCTGATTTGGGTGACGTCTGTTATATTCCTTTACAGCCAGTAAAAATCTACTTTTTGCGAGAGTATTTGTAAATTCAGCTGTCAGTGATGAGCAGCGGTTTTCTCTCTTGGACGGTTGTCGAGAGATGTCCCGTATGTCTGACATTACAACATTCGCTTCTATAAGCTTGGATAAGTGCAAAAATGTATCATATAACATTTTAGTTGATTCGTTGGTTCGTTTGGGTACATTGCGAAGCTCCACACTCGTTTTAAGAAGCGAGCGATCAAAGGACTCAATCCTCTCTTCGAGGGTTTTTATTGTAATAGCTGTAGAATTACGTTCTTTCTCTAATGTAGATATTTTAGAGTCTAGAGATGTTAGTTGTTCAGTTACATATGTCATACTTTTTTCAATTTCTATATTTGTTGCTTCTATTTTGGAGTTCATAGATATAATTGCCAACATATGGGTCTCTAATTGATCCAAACGAGTAGTTTGTAGACTTATCATTTCATGAATCATGTCTCTAATTTCCTGTTTGAATTCGGTTAAATCTACGTCAATATTATTATCATATTCAGTCGGCGGACATCGTCGCTTGGACCGTTGAGTTTTATGTTCTTTAGACGAATTCGCTTCCTCGGCGTGTGGCTGTTGTGCATTTGTCTCAGAAGTAGGAGACAACTTTTTTGTCGGTGGCGTACGCGCTGTTTTATTACTTTTAGCAGCTGACATATTTGTTTATGTTTGTTTGACGAAGTTATTCGATGAAATATTCACAAAAAGTGAAACACGTCCAACTCGGATTTGAACCTGGACCACAAATTAATGCCCACTTGTTCTGACGGCGCGCTTATCCGCTAGGCTACGACGGCAGTTAGTAATAATGTTGAAAATGTTGTTCTGCTGTTGCAATATATTATAAACAATATCGATCTGTCAATAACTCTGTTGTGATCCAATAATAATTGATTAATTAGCGTACCTACTACATGCTGTAAAATTTCATTCAAACATTTGGGCGAAGTAATCAAAAATCAATGAATAAAATGAATGACAGATCATTCATTGGTTCCGATAGCATAGCTCGTAAGAGCATCGGTAGATTGCTCCACCATCGCCTTAAAGACGGATACAGATTGGTTTGGGCGTGAGTCTGGTAGCTAGGTGGTCAAAGCATTCTCCCTGTAAAAGAAGGATCGCGGGTTCAAATCCCGCCTGGACCGATCATATAATTTTTCTTGATCGATTTGAATAATTAGCATACTAGATGATGTAAAATTTCATTTATTTCGTCGGTACATACGCAATATTATATTGGGAGGGAAAGACAAACGTGTGCTCTCGACGACAGGCGCGCGGCGACTGAGCGTCCTGAATTTAGGAAACGTAATTACACTCATCCGATTTAGCCATTTAGGACGTCGGAAACCATTCTTTTCCTAAATAGCTTCCTAATTAGGAAGCTTTGCTTCCTAAATGCAATTACACTGTTCTAAATTCAGAATTTCCTAAATTCAGATTTCTGAATTTAGGAAGATGTAATACCCCTTTTACTGTTTTGGGTCGTCTATTTTCCTATAAATACATTGTCTGAGAAAGATGGAGAAAGATCATTGAACAGACGTCACAATAACGCCGTATCTTGTTATATCCAATGGTCCAGACGAAGACGAAAAAAAAAGTTCATTATTATAAAGGTAGACGTTATTCAAGATGGGTGGGTATCATTACATAGTATTTAAAGCAAAGTTGTTTTCCGCGTCTGTTCGTCCCTATGTATGCTTATATCTTTAATACTATGGTACGGATTTTGATGCAGTTTCTTTTAATAGATATAGTAATTCAAGAGGAAGGTTTATGTGTATAATACATGTATTATACACATGTATTATACACATGTATTGTACACATGTATTATAGGTATTATACACATGTATTGTACACATGTATTATACACATGTATTATACACATGTATTGTACACATGTATTATACACATGTATTATACACATGTATTATACACATGTATTTATAAGCTATATCCTCACCAATTTTCAACCAAATTGGTACAGCCGTTCTTGAGTTATAAAAAGTGTAACTAGCACGACTTTCTTCTATATAAATATAGATAGATTTTGATTTTGTACTTATCCATTTCAATGTATACCACACTGAAATGGATAAGTAGGTACAAAATCAAAAATTTTAAGAACAATATACAATATTCATGAATACTCAAAAGTAAATAAATGTACACTCTGCACGCGTACAGTCGCCAGTTTTTAATATAAATTTGTAAGTGTGTACAAGTGCCACCGTATCTTCCTTCTCGACAGCACCGAATTAATTAAAAATCTAAAAAAATCTCGAACTTGTTAGACATCGGATCTATTTCGAAGCTAGTTTATGCAATTTCTAGACGGTAAGTAGATAGGGAGAGGCTCTTTAAAGTCTTCTCTTAAAAAGGTAATCGGAATCGTCGGGATGTAGCCTAGACGAGATCCAATACGAGCGATTTATTTGAACTTTAACCTTAAAGCCTTTAAATTCAGTCGTAGTCGGTAAATTTATTTCAAAAGTAACTGGGTCCCGTAGCCCTCTTTCCCGCTTTTTAGGGTTCCGTAGCCAAATGGCAAAAACGGAACCCTTATAGATTCGTCATGTCTGTCTGTCCGTCCGTATGTCACAGCCAATTTTCTCCGAAACTATAAGCCCTATTCTATTGAAACTTGGTAAGTAGATGTATTCTGTGCACCAAAAAAATCAAATTTTTTTTTTTCATCACACCCCTAACGTTGTGGGGTATCTATAGATAGGTCTGCAAAAATGCCATTGAGGTTTCTAACGTAATTTTTTTCTAAAATGAATAGTTTGCGCGAGAGACACTTCCAAAGTGGAAAAATGTGCCCCCCCTCCCCCCCTCTAACTTCTAAAATAAGAGAATGATAAATTTAAAAAAAATATATGATGTACATTGCCATGCAAACATTGCAAACTACCAACGAAAATTGGTTTGAATGAGATCTAGTCAGTAGTTTTTTTTTAATACGCCATAAACTGCAATTTTTGACTTCGATTCAATTAACTCAAAAAAAAAATTGATGAACTAGGTACAAGAACTTTTATATTATGTTACTTGCTGCTACGGAACTCTTCATGGGTGAGTCCGACTCGCACTTGGCCGGTTTTTAATTTAATCCTTATATGAATATACCCCGTAATTTTAAATTTTCGAATTGTATAGAAATCTGCCGGATTTGTTGACACTTTTTATAATCCCTGCTTCATATTTTAGGGTAGACGCGTTGTGACACAAAGCCAACGACTTTCCTTAATAAAAAGACTATCTACTACAAAGACGGGCTCGTGCTCGACGGCCGGTGGAACTTCGGGGAGCATCTACAAAGACTAGCCCCTAAATTGAAGGACACAGCTGCCGCTTTGGGGCGGCTGCTGCCCAACATGAGGGGGCCGGATGACTCCTGCAGGAGACTCTACGCGGGAGTCGTGCGGTCCATGGCCCTATATGGGTGCCCAATATGGGCGGACACCCTGACGGTCCACAATGCGCGTCTGCTGCGTGGGCCGCAGCGTGCAATGGCCAGCAGGGCCATTAGGGGGTACCGCACGATATCTCTGGAGGCGGCGAGTCTCCTTGCCGGATCCCTACCGTGGAACCTGGATGCGAGAGCCCTTTCGATGCTATATCGGTATCGAAAGGAGGCGCGGGAGCAGGGACGGGAACCCGAGCCTGATGAAATTCGGGCCGTGAGGTCTCAGCTCCACAGGGACATGGTAGCGGAATGGGAGCTACGACTTGGGAGACCAAGCGCAGGGCACGCCGTAATAGCGGCGGTAAGACCCATCATGGAGGAGTGGCTAGAGAGGCCACACGGCAGCCTCTCGTACCGGCTGACGCAGGTGATTACCGGACACGGGTGTTTCAGGAGTTACCTGTGTCGGATCCGGAAGGAGCCAACGTCCGAGTGCCATCACTGTGATGCGAGCGAGGACACAGAGCTGCACACGCTGACCGAGTGCCCGGCGTGGGACACGCCGAGGCGGGTCCTAGTGGCGGCTCTGGGGGTGGGAGTCCTCACACTCGCCACGTTGCTCACAGCGATGGTAAGATGCGCGAACGCTTGGGGTGCGGCTGTCTCCTTCTGCGAGCAAGTAATGCTCGAGAAGGAGGCGGCCGGTCGGGTCCGGACTAGACTCCGGGCCCGGGAAGCCCGCGCAGAGCGAAGGCGAACCGGACGTCGGAGGTCGCAGAACGACCTCCGTCCTCCATGAGCGCTGGCCTGGGGGTGACCGGTGGAGCCGCCTGTCACCCTAGCAGAAGCAGGCCGCGGCGGCGGCGCAAAGTGCGCCTCCCCGTAACCGGGGCTAGATGGGGACATTTTGGTCCCCACAACCCGAAGGGGGCCATCTCGATAGAAATGGTCCTGGGTCTGCCGGGGTGCGAGAGATATGCTTTTGGCAATCTCACCTCCGGCAACCAAGGACCCAAGACGGCGTGCGTTTTAGTCGGTTCGAGTCCGACATAACCGCCTTCACCGGCTCCGTGGGGGTGGTATCCGTGGGGATGTTTCGCACGATAAAAAAAATAAAAAAATCTACTACAAAGACATGTTTTAAAATTAGATAAGCAGTTCCTGAGATCAGCGCTTCAACCGAGCAAACAAACAAACTTGAACTTTATAATCCTGCTAATATTATAGTTTGTAAGTATGGATGGATGTTTGTTACTCTTTCACGTCTAAACGGCTGACACCCTGGATTAACAGTCAACTATGTTTGGTCTCGATAACCAACATACGCGCAGGCGAAGCCGCGGGCAAAAGCTAGTACCAGTATAGATTCAAAAAACCTTAGAACATTAATTTCAGTAAGACTAGAATGTACTTACAGAAATTATTTACAATAGATGTTATTTCATTAGAGAAAATTAGATTTCTTTTAATTTGATATTCGAAGGAGGACTGAGAGGCGCACATTTATAGGATCGCGATATATTTACACGGTATCATTTAGCTGTTGCGGCTTGCAACAGCTAAATGACCACTTTTCAGACCACTGCTGGATACAGGCCTCTCCCAACGATGGAAGACTTTGGCCTACTGTTTCTACACTGGCCAGTTTGGTACCGGGTTTCATTTCGAGCTTTCCTTCCTTAGTACACATCGTTTACTTAAATTTCCATCTTTTGATAGCCTCTGTGACGTGGCGGTAGTGAACGCGAATGCTACGCAAGATTCAAGATTCAATTCCCGCTCAGTGTAAAAATTCGTATGTACGAATATGGCTATTGGTATTGTTCTGGTCGTGCAATGAGCACGTTAAGCCGTCATTCCCGGCTGTCATACGAACTTCTATGGCAGTCTTCACGAGTAGTTGGAGCGCCAAAAAGCAAACAACTGATCTATCTGCAATGCATTGATAACGTCTTTGGGTTGTGGGGGTCGAATGGTCGCTTCAGAGAAAATATCAAACTGGTAAAAACGGACCTCAGACTCCGAGGTGAAGCTTCGGATGCAACTGGATTAAGATTTTAGACCCTAAGATTAAGAAGTTGGAGCTTCAAAAAATAAGTGTGTCTTACCTGGTCGAAGGGACATTGTTTTCTGTGCAGGTGCTTGAGGCAGTGCCTACAAAGTGTGTGGCCGCATCCCAGACTGATAGGGCTCCGGGGCGGCGCACCAAATTCTCGGTAACACACTGGACAGTTGAGGTAATCCGTCCATTGAGGCGCCTGGATTGGCATTCTGTAACAAAGGAAACGTTTTTATAAGTTTTTTTTTTTAATTTTTATTTTTTAATAATATTAGAGCCGAAGCTACTAAATACTCCCTCTAACACCTCCAGCTAAGATAAATTGCTTGTGTTAGGAGTGGGTTCACGTCAGTAGTGTATTGGCCAGGTTTCGAACCCGGGACCTATCGATGGTAAGGCCGACTCCTTAACCATTAAGCTACCGATGATTCTAGTTTAAGTTGATAAACGCACATAATTGAATTCATGCAATTATACGAACTTGGAGTTATATTCCATATTCAAATCATAGTCAGTTTTTAATTCTGACAAAAACTTTCTAATAAAAAACCGTATTTAAATCTACAGTAACGACCAGACACATTTAGCTTTGCACTTTAATAGAATACCAACTCATGTTTGAATTCAAACTCAAATCAACATAGGTCTGTGGCATATAGCAAAAGAATACATATAGTCGTGGTCTTTTGCCATGGGTATTTGCATACAATATTTTGAAAAAATGTTATGTGGTACATTAATGAGAGCTTACCCAGGTATATTTATTTTACATAGTAGGTACAATTATTATTACTGGACAGTTAGGTACAAACTACTATTTCATAGTTTGTTAAGCAATTATAACTTCTTTTATTAACTTTTGCGATGATCTCAAAAAGAAACCAGTTGTCTAAAAGGGGGTGTCTAAAAGGGGGATGTATATTTGGTTATTTTTGAGCTACGACTCAGTTTCTGAGATATTTTGATTGTTCTTGTTATTTTTTTTAGTTCAGAAGTGGTAAGTACATGCCTTTTAAATTAATGTCTATGTTTCCGATACATTTATGTAAGATTCATGCAAAGTACCATAATGCAAGTAGGTATAGTGTATGTAATTGCCAAAGCATTCATTTAGCAACAATGGCGGGAATTGGGGATTGAGCCGTCGAAGGTAAAAGTGAGATGATAATTAGTTTTCAATAAGTGTACCCGAAGATAATTAATTGTAATAGACATAGTACCTAATATATGAACTGACAACATACTCTGCTGTTTTATTACAGTACAAAAAAAAATTCAAAATCTCCTATACTTATACAAAAGTTCCATCCATACTAATTCTTTCGCTTTCACACTTAAACCACTGCCCCGATTATGACAGCCTCTGTGGCGTGGCGGTAGTCTACGCGACTGCCACGCAGGAGCGCCTCCTAAGTGGCAGTCGCGTTTATTCTCCGCTCAGTGCAAATATTTGTATGCATGAATAGGGCTATTTGCACTGGTCTGGGTGTTTCTATCTGTAATAATATATGTTTACAAAAACGGTATCTAAGTATGTTTATCGCATTCTAGATTCCATAACACAAGCTAGTTAAGCTTACCATGGGTCTAGATAGCGTTGTATAAAATGTATTATATTATTTTGATGAAATTGGTAGG
This sequence comes from Eilema sororculum, assembly GCA_914829495.1. Taxonomy (NCBI): domain Eukaryota; kingdom Metazoa; phylum Arthropoda; class Insecta; order Lepidoptera; family Erebidae; genus Eilema; species Eilema sororculum. Next base: position 42,737,679 of record OU618532.1, on the reverse strand, counting down.
TACAGAGAGATTAGACTTCGGATAAGAACAAAGCTCATAGTACTGATGAATGATAACAATGGGGGCGTAGCCGCGTGCAATAGCTAGTTGTATAACAGAAGTCACTATTCGAACAATAGCTCACAACACAACGTCTAGGTGCAATATCTTTAGCAATCAATCAAAGTATACAGTGGTCATCTGCTCGGGGTCTGGCCTCGGGGCTCAGTAGTCAAAAGCTATTTAGATGTGCGTCTTCAATCTCAACGTACAGACAGACACTACCGAGCAATTCTGTATGTGTACACAGCGATGTGATTAACGTTGAAACAGCGGGCCTACTATGTAACATTCGCAGTTGCGGATCGAAGTTTCGGTCAACCGAAATTCAAAAATCGTTTATTCTGCATATACAATTAAATCGGCACTTACAAAACGTCAACATAAAGTAAATATTAAATACTAGTTTAGCAAATGGACCACCGTTCGAAACGCGGCCCAGACCTGAGAAGACTCCGGTAAGAAACTCAGCGGGCATTTTTTTTGGTCTATTTACAAACATTTACTTAGCCTAAAACTTATGGTCTAGATACAATTTCTGTATCATTCCGATTTCACAATTTCTGTATCATTCCGATATCGGTACCCCTAGCACGAAAAATTATCGTAATCGTATGGTGAACTTATTCAGAGAATGGAGCTTTGCGATTGGCCGCCTGCCTACTGTGAACCTGATGTGTGTGAAGCCGGCCAATTGCAACGCTTCATTAAATACGCTGACGATACCATTACGATAGATTTTCGTGCTAGGGGTACGGATTCGAAGACGGTACGTGATACTTAGGTCAGCTTAACAAAATCGAACTGACTTCATAGCACCTACAGTCAAAAACAAAAGTGGCTTAACAAATTCAAAATTGATCACCATAGCTGTTAGGCCTCTGCCTCGAATATTGCGGGCAGCGGGGCGGCGGCGGCGGCGCGGTAGCGGGGCGGGCAATGCAGACCGTTCTCGAAAGCAGCGGGCAGATCGCGCGGCATTATAGCGGCGTAGTGTTGTGTTCGTGTTTGTGTCGTCGAGATATTTGTTTTTATTCGCGAACGAAATGTCTGAACAACGGCGACATCTTTTTGATTCAAATTTATTTCTAACGCTCGATTTATTGTGGGCAAAGGAAGAAGTGAATCCCTACTATAGAGCAAGGAAAAGAAAAGGCGAGCGCGGTATTCCATATCGGTGTCCGCTCAAAAATTGCTGAAATAATTTCCTCTAGCATGTCCGAGGACATCTCGACACGTCATAAAAATAAATTGCACACACAACACTGCAATGCAGACGCGCGGGCGGTCACCGCTTGACTGGAGTGCACCGCTCGTTGCCCGCCACCGCGCCGCTGCCGCGCCGCTGTTTTCGAGGGTCGGTCCATTTGATTTTACGCATTTGATCCTGCCGCTCCCGCGCCGCCGCCGCCGCCGCCGCCGCCCCGCTGCCCGCAAGATTCGAGGCAGGGGCCTTAAACCGATCATAGAGTAATAAACAATAGCTTAGTGACTTAGTGGTTATGGAGTCGGCCTTACGATCGAGAGGTCCCAGGTTGACATCCTGGCTTACACTACCGACGTAAACCCTATCGATCGATCGGTGGATCGATGATTGTGGTATGCAACCACGGACAATGCCCACTGGTGACCACGCAATGCCTGATATACGTATCAGGCAACGCGATGTCCGTGCAGTACTGCAATCACTCGATGTCCGGAAAGCCAGTGGTCCTGATGGTATTCCAGCGGTCGTACTTAAAAAATGTGCAGCGGAGTTATCTCCTATGCTAACGCGACTGTACCGACTGTCCTACAGTTCGGGTACAGTGCCTTCGGCTTGGAAGGAGGCGAATGTCCAGCCGATCCCCAAGAAGGGGGATCGCTCGGACCCAGCCAACTATCGACCCATAGCCGTCACCTCAGTGCTGTGCAAGGTGTTCGAGCACATAATTAACACACAGCTCATGCGCCACCTAGAGGATCACTCCTTGCTTAGTGACCGGCAATACGGTTTTAGACCGAAACGGTCAACGGGTGATCTTCTGGCGTACATGACCCACCTTTGGGGTGAGGCTATGGAGAAGCACGGTGAGTCACTGGCAATTAGTCTTGACATCGCCAAAGCTTTCGATAGGGTATGGCACAAATCGCTTCTTTCCAAGCTACCAGCCTTCGGCCTGCCTCCTAGACTGTGTAACTGGGTTGCAAGTTTCCTGCAGGGGCGCCGTATTCGCGTCCTTTGTGATGGACGAGCTTCGGAGTTCTTGCAGGTAAATGCTGGCGTGCCGCAGGGTTCCGTCTTATCTCCCACTCTCTTTCTTCTGCATATCAATGACATGCTCTGTAACGGAAACATTCACTGCTATGCAGACGACAGCACCTTACACGGGAGTTATTACGCACATCCTGCGGCCAAGCAGTCTGATATCGCGGAAAAAAAGGCAGCTTCTTGTCACTGACCTGGACCGGATCCTGGACCACATTTCTCAATGGGGCGCTAGGAACCTGGTCGAGTTCAATGCCAAGAAGACCCAGGCATGTGCGTTTACAGCAAAGGTATCTCCTTTCCTTCCCCTTCCCACTCTTCAGAGCACACCACTGCCACTGCAGGATCACCTCACTATCCTCGGTATGGATGTTCGCTGCAAACTGAATAACAAAAACTATATCGAGAGTATCATCAAATCAGCCTCGCGTAAACTCGGAGTCCTGAACAGAGTGAGACGTTTTTTCACGCCGGAGCAGCGGTGTCTTCTATATAAGACCCAAATTCGTTCCTGCGTGGAATACTGCTCACATCTCTGGGACGGCTCCGCAAAGTACTTATTAGATGCTCTCGACAGGTTGCAGCGACGTGCGGTCCGCATTATTGGGGATCCTGAGGTCACGAACACCCTCGAGCCTTTGCAGATGCGTAGAGATGTTGCGTCTTTGGCAGTTTTCTACCGTCTCTACCATGGTGAATGTTCTGACGAGCTCTTCCAATTAGTCCCACCCTCCCCTTTCCTTCACAGGACGACACGTGCAGGGCTAAGATGTCATCCATTTACGGTGCAGAGTATACCTGCTAGAACCAAGCGTTTCAGTGATTCATTCCTATGCCGCACCACTAAGGCCTGGAATTCCCTGCCAGTTCACGTGTTTCCTTCTTCCTACAGTCCTGGGTCCTTTAAGCGGGGCGTGAAAAGGCATCTAATGAGGCCGTCAAGCTGAGTGCCACCACTGTTAACATGGTAAATGTTTACGATGGTGACCCTCTTTCCGAGACTTTGCCTTTAGCTTAACATCAGGCGAGGTGAAGTCAAATTGACGAGTCCTGTATAAAAAAAAAAAAAAAAAAAAAAACTCCTAGCATAAACAATTTATCTTAGTTGGAGGGGTAGAGGGAATTCATACGAGTAATTTCGGTTGCTAATATTTCTTTTTTTATAAAAAATATAACCTAGAGCTCAGGGATTCTAAAACTACTTTTACATTAACTGTGGACACATGCATTAAAATATAACAAGGATTAATAAATATTTTCATGTTAATCAACTTTTGTCGTCGACAGTAGGTGTGCCCGAAGTTACGGATGCTTCATAGTAGCCCCTCAGTTCGGTCAAAATTGATTAGATCGGTTGCCGATAGACACAAAGGCTTAGAGACTGATCGAGGCATCAAAGGTACCATTGACGTTCCCATTACGGTAGAAATGGTACCATTCATCATACATATACTCACATGTAAATCGCCGAAGGGGTGGACAGAAGTGCATTAACACCCACATTATGCCAACTAAGATTTTCGGACCCATTTACTCATAGGCTGTATGTTTACTGTGGGATTCCGCATTCTAGGGATATGACATGAAGAGATGGGGTGGGGTGGCCCTATTCTACTCTACCGGGAACCGACTCGGCAACCATGTTGTTGTGAGAACGCAGCAATTTGTTCGTACGTGCCTATAGTTCGAATCGTATACCTTGGACCTAAATCGCGAGATATAAAAGGCCCTGGTACACTCGGATTGTTTCAATCTATGCTTGGTGAATTTGAGCTCGTCCACCGACGTATCACCCTGCACCCCGTGATATCTTTAAAATACATCCAAGAAACAGCACATTTTGAGCACAATATGTTATAATATGGTTCGAGCTATACCCGGCTTGGTACTGACACACGATACTGAGAAACTTACACGGACATACACGCATCCGTGTCTGTGTCCGTTCGCGTCCGTGAAACAAGATACAAATCTCGATCGTAAGGCCGACTCCTTAACCACTAAGCTATCGACGCTTTTCTACCGCCTCTACCACGGCGAGTGTTCTGAGGAATTATTTCAACTGATTCCACCATCTCCCTTCCTATCCAGAACAACTCGTGTGGGTCTACCATCTCGCACTAAACAGTTTCAGGACTCCTTCCTCTGCCGCACAATAAAGAGCTGGAATGCTCTGCCCGCATACGTGTTTCAAGCGAAGCGTGAAAAGGCATCAAGGGATCAAGGCCGTCAAGTTAAGGACCACCATTTTACCTCAAATAGCATCGAGAATGGTGGTCTGTATCTTCTGGACTGCATCTCAGCTTTATTACCATCTAGCGGGGTGCAGTCAATTGACGGACCAAATATAAATAAAAACCTCGCACCGGGAAATGCGTCGTTAAATAGTTCCACAATACTAATTAATTTGTTTCAAACATTTCATGCCATATTGCACACGGCTATAGAATTCAATATAAACGTATGAAAAGATTTTCAAGAAACACTAATTAGCCTTATAAGTAATATGTATTTCTTACAACATTCCCCCCACTGGGAAAAAGGCGTGACTATATATAGTATGTATATGACAAACTCTGAGTTTTCTCGATCTATCGACGAAGGTTTTTTCCCTCCGGCTTTCCTTTGGAAAATTTTCACCTCTTCGTCACTGGTATGTATGTATGTATTCTACACAGCTTCCTTCACATCCAAAGTACAACTTAATAGTTTGCGGATAAACAATTCGGAAAAACAGCCACGTGGTTCCCAGCATAGTTGAATTTGGGACACCCCATCTCTTCCCATGCGGTGTCGTACAAGGCACTATGAAACATTGTACGATGGCGACTTTAATAAGAAAAACTAACATATGAAATATTCTCAACGTAGTGCTTTATTTTACAGAATAACAAGTGAAGAAATAATGACATGTCCTAAGCAGAGTTATAGTACTACTATTTTTAAACTAGTTCCAACACACTAAGGGGTAGGGCTGTTTAACATCAGACAGATATAATACAGCCCAAACTCAGCCTCAGATGCATTGCTGGATTCAAAATAGTGCCCGGAATACGGCAATAAGGCTCACCCCCTATTACGTGGGACCGAATAAAATAATTGGTAAAATGTGGGTGTTAATTCACCTCCGCGTAACTCTCTGTGGATAAAGGCGTGATTATGTATGTATACCTATATAAAAACATTCTTAGATATATATTTTTGCAATTACACACATATTACACATAGAAACATATTTAGCGTCATATTTAGCATATTAAGCGTCGGTAGCTTAGTGGTTAAGGAGTTGGCCTTACGATCGAGAGGTCCCGGGTTCGATCCTGGCCATTACTCTACTGACGTGAACCCACTCTTAGCACAAGTAATTTAGCTTAGTTGGAGGGGTTAGAGGGAATATTAGTAACTTCGGTTCTAAATTAAAAAAAAAAAAAAAATAACATATTTATTTTATACTGAGCGGGAACCGAACCCATGCACCCTGCGTAGCATCCGGTCGCTGTACTATTTTTAACGCTTCTCCTAAAGGAAGTCTGTAAATGCCTCACTCCCTTGTTACTATTTTTTTTATATTGGACACATCAATATAACTTCACCCCGCCTGATGTTAGGCTGCAACTAAAGTCCCAGTAAATAGGGTCAAGTCAGACACCAACAATGTTAAAAATGGTGGTGGGGGCCACAGATCGCATCAACCCCTCAAGACAAGTGGCAATTCGTTAGTACAATAGATTGATCAATGTATGGGAGTGACATATGTTAACGACTGTTATAAATGCCATAAACTTATAAATCATCATTCTGTTAATATACATTCACATTCTGTTAATACACTTTACTTTAAACTGTCTGTAAAATATCTTCAAACAGCCTGTCTGGGTTGATATTATTTTAATTAACTAATAAATAAAAAAAAAATCCTTCCCACAGTCCCGGGTCCTTTAAGCGGGGCGGGAAAAGGCATCCGATAAGGCCGGCAAGCTGAGAGCCACCACTGTTAACATGGTACATGTTTATGATGGTGACCCTCTTTCCGTGACTTTGCCTTTAGCTTAATATCAGGCGAGGTGAAGTCAAATTGACATGTCTTTTTAAAAAAATCTTACCAAAGTTTCAAACAATCAAAAGAACAAAGAAATTTTTTTTTTATCACAAACTTTCTCACCTGATATTAAGCTGAAGCTAAGTTTCAGGAAAATGGGTCACCATTACAGACATCAGCCAAACAACAAAAAAAACAACATACCTCAAGTCTATAACCATATCATGACTCAAATGTCTCCTATAAATGAATTCGTGCTGCATCCATGCACTTAACCGCCAATCGCCACTGAAATACGCGTACGAAAACATCGCGAAACAAAACGCGGCGATTTTACGTCGAATCGCCTGTTGCAATGTCCGAGTTGGCAAAAACTCCCGTGTAATTGCAGTGTGCACCGTCCGCGTTGCGCCGAATCTCCCGCGTAATTGCAGTGATGTGACCGATCCCTACAGACGCGGCGATGCGATTCGCAATACTGAGATAGCGGCCGAGACAAACAGCCCTTGGATACACCTTTCCCCTTCACACCTCAGAGGCTCAGACACCCACTTAACATATATTTAAGTCACAAGGACATTAATGTTGTAACTTCACTTTATAAATAGTATTTATATTTTTAAGTAAATACTAGCTGTCCCGGCGAACTTCATACCGCCATTTTTTCCTGCCCTCCTGGCGTCAGATTCCGTTCCCGCTGCACCATTTAGGGGGATTAAAAATAGATGTTGGCCGATTCTCAGACCTACTCAATATGCTCACAAAATTTCATGAGAATCGGTCAAGCCGTTTCGGAGGAGTACGGGAACGAACATTGTGAAACAAGAATTTTATATATAAGATATCTTTAGATAATAATTATAAAAAGGGTATTTCCGTTTTCCTTCAACACGCTCTGTACTTAGGTTTCTTACAGAAAAAATCCATCAATACACTCACGTCTGTAAATTCCCGAATGGGTAGGCAGAGATGAACATGAATGGATGATGGCACCCACGTTTGGCCAATTATGATTTTCGGTCCCATGACGTAATACGTGAGGTTTTTGTCTTGGGCTGTATGTTTACTGTCGGATGGAGAACAGCCCTATCCCTTAGTAGCCTATTACGACACCCACAGAAAGAGCTGGGGTGATCCTGTTCTACTCCAACGGGTACCAATACGGCACTAATAAGATATACATATATAAAAAAAAATACATCCGTATCCATCAATCAATTTGCCAATCCTAATGATATCCATACAAACAAATATCTGAACCGAGCGGGAATCGAACCCGTAACTTTCAACCTATGAGTCGAAGTCTGCCGCTACGCCACGGTGGTCGTGTCAATGTCTGATAATATAAAGTAGAACATAACAAAAAGATGAGTCACGTTCGCGCTTGCCACGTGTGTACATAATACCACAAGTACATAATACCACAGGTAATACCCTAATAATTGGCAGATTATTTTTCCAACAGCAGGGTATTACTGAAAATTATTTTGAATAAATAAATGCGGGAAAATATATGAAACATTTTACTGTTTATTCTATACTAGCTGACCCATCCAGGCTTCGCCCGGGAAAATTTCGTATTCCTTATTTAATAGTGACCTAAATGACGAACTTTCCATACAAACGTTTATCACCTATTTTACCTTGTTAGTAATTAAATTTTGAAAAACGTTGATACACGTGTTCATTTATTTCTTCAGGTTTATGAAATTTAGTGCACCTAGCTCTGAAAATTAGGGACTTTCTTACAAACTTCCATACCCTATTTTACCCCTTTGTGGCAGAATTTCCGAAAATCCTTTCTTAGTGAATGCTTACATCATAAATTGCATGTATTGTCATAATTTTAAGTGTGTGGGTCTAGCGGTTTAGGCTTTGCGTTGATGAATCAGTCAGTCAGTCAGTCGGGAAAAGTAATTTTTGTATGTATAAATCCTATATACCTATACCTATGCTGATGTAGCGACCTGTGTGATATTTTTAAATTTCGTTATTTTATATTGTGATAGTGTTTAACTGCTACGAGTTCGATTACTGCTCAGTGAAAAAATTATGTATGTGACCTGATTGGGTTATTTGTGTTAAGTTAATGTGTGCATGTCATGGGATTTAATGTTTTTGTCAGCTTATACCAATGGAGTAGCCATTTTTTACGCCCCGCGTTGAAAGGACACTTGTTGCGTCTAGGTATAGAGATTGCATATGGTCTAAAGTTTTAACGGGTGCCGTGCCGACACATACACCGACGCATTTACAATGACAAACATGTCTGCAATATCATGGACAAGCTTCCTTCCACGGCTTTTTTTTTCGTGCGGAAATCCCCTCGGATACCTCCCCTGCCGGAGCAGGAAGGGGAGGTTATGTCGGACTCGAACCTACTAAAACCGCACGCCGACTGTGGGTCGTGGTGCTAGGCCGGAGGTGAGGTTATCTTCGACATATCCCTCGCACCCCGGCTGACCCAGGGCCTTCCCTAACGGTCCTTTCACGGTGCATAGTCCGCGAAATCACGCACGCGTCTGTAAAATCGCGGATTGTGGCAAGCGGTCCTTATTACACCAAACTGGGACAAACAGTATCTCTTACATCAACATCTCTTGTACATAGTAGATAGGTTTATTTATTTGTTTTCTTAGATTTTACACCCGTCTTACAAGATACAGTATCTTCACGAACATCGCTGAACGACAACAGTTGAAAATGGGGTCGCGAGTATACTAGCATAAGTATACTTAGATTATGCGATAAGTATACCGTTTGTCTCTCATGACGTCAATAGGGCAATTTGTATATTACTTCCGGCCCGCCCCAGTGTCGCACTTGTCGTATACAATTACCCGTTCTTCAAAGGTTTAGTTAGGATACATCGTATAACTAACTGACCCGGCGAACTTCGTACCGCCAATTATTTCCGCCCGCGTGGCGTCAGATGCCTTTCCCGCTGCACGCTCTCCTATATTAAGCATGTGTTACACAAATAAACCTTCCTATTGAATTACTCTATCTATTAAACCGCACCAAAATCCGTAGCGTAGTTTTAAAAATATAAGCATACATCAAATGTTTGACAGGTAAGAACAGTTTGTATGGGAAAATAAAATTGTCGTTTTTAGTATTATACTCGCAATTTTTCCATATTTTCTCACCGTTTAAACGTTCCCTGGTCTTCCACAAACATTCCAAGACCAAGATAAGATAAATCCGTTCTGTCCCTCTCGAATTTTAGCGAGACTAACGAACAGCAATTGATTTTTATATATATAGAAGAGAAAATAGAAGATAGAAGACTAGCTGACCCAGCGAACTTCTTAGGGAACGTTCATATCTGACGGAACTTGCGTCGCGTTTTATCGGTCGCGTAACGCCAGAACAGACAAATGTATAGAAAAACACTTGACCGTTCACACTCGACGCACTAACGTAACATCGGTTGAGTGTGAACGGTCAAGTGTTTTTCTATACATTTGTCTGTTCTGGCGTTACGCGACCGATAAAACGCGACGCAAGTTCCGTCAGATATGAACCTTCCCTTACCGCCAATTTTTATCCGCCCGCCGCGTGGCGTTTGAAGCCGTTCCCGCTGCACTCTCTCCTATATTAAGCATGTATTATTCGTATAAATCTTCTTCTTGAATTAATCTATCTATTAAAAGAAAACGCATCATAATCCGTAGCGTAGTTAGGGATGGACAGACGCGGAAAGCGTGCTTTATACTAAATATGTAGTGATGATTGTGGTTTAAATCGACGTCCATACGGTCACGTCTGTATATCCCTGAAGGGGTAGGCAGAGGTGTACTAGCGCACACGTTTCGCTAATTATGATTTTCGGTCCCATGACGTAATAGGGGGCGAGCCAATTACCGTCTAGCGGGCCCTTTGTCTTGAGCTGTATGTCTACTGTCAGATGGAGAACAGTCTTATCCCTTAGTCACCTTCTGCGACACACGTGGGTAGAGACTGCTTTTCCTCTCGTGATTGGTAGGTCAGACGGTAGTTGCCTCATGAAACCAATACCAATAGAAAAATAAGCAGCTATTTAAAAGAAACCAAATGAGTTTTTTTTAAAGAAAATTGTAGTGCTAACTATGACAAACTAATAAACGATCTAATTTAAAGTAGGCTTTATATATCATAAGAATAAGGTTCAAATTCATTAACTTGTGATGCGGAGCTGTGACCAAATCACGATGAGTACCGGTAAAGCAATCAATTCCGAACGCATCGTACCAGATTTTGCGCTAATTCCGTTATAGGTTGCACTAATACATTCTACTATCCTACTAATATTATAATTGTTTGGATGGATGGATGTATAGAACGGACCTAAAGTAAAGCCAACGAAGCGAGAGAAAAAAGGTAAACAAAGTTTCAACGGTTCCAAACATTTTTATTTGAAAATTATTACATATCACTGCAAGCGCTTGGCAGATAGGAATTAAATTGCTCATAAGATCCGCTGTGCTGACAGCTTTCCTGTACTACGAAACACGTAACGACAGCTGTCGCTCGGCCATTGTCGCGTACGTGTGACATGTGCGACAGGGACAGTGACAATAATCGCTAGTTATCGCAACGTAACTCAGTAATGGTCGCTCTGTTTACCTTTTTTCTCTCGTCTCGCTGGCTTTACTTTCGATGAAATTTAGCTGAAAAATTGATTATAGTCTGAAACATCTATGGGCTACATATAGGACAACCTCCGTGGCGCAGCGGTAGTGAACGCGACTGCTACGCAGGAGGCGCGGGTTCGATCCCCGCTCAGTGCAAATATTTGTATGCATGAATATGAATATTTGCATTGGTCTGGTCGTGCCTCGGAAAGAACGTTAAGCCGTCGGTCCTGGTTTCCATACGAACATCTATGGCAGTCGTTATTGGTAATTGGAGCCCTCAAAAGTCCAACAACTGGTTTAACTGCAGCATATATCGCCTTTTGGTTGTGGAGGTGAGACATCAGTCGCTTTACGGAAAATATCGTAGTTTAGCCTAAGCAGTTAGACTGGTAAAGCGGACCCCACACTCCAAGCTGAAAGCTTCGGATGAGACTGAGATTAACGCACAGATGAAGAAGAAGATATCCAGAGAATGTTGTGTGTAGGTATCCTGGGTCGTAGTCACGGCAAAACACGGAAGCTGTGTTTTGTGAGCCTAGTACTTTTTGCATTATCTTTTTGTAATGTCATTCGTACAATTGCAACGAAAAGTGAAGTAGAAACGGTTTAAGCCGGCATCATAAATATAATACGACATAAACCTTGACAAGAACAGTATTACCAATTATAGAAGCAACTCATTTTTCCCCAGATCAGCCAGGTTTGTGAACAAAACCTCCGAATATCCGGAATTAGATTTATTTAACACTAGCTGTGCCCGCGACTTCGTCCGCGTGGAATGTACTTAATAAAAAAAATCAGTTTATTTTTTTTTTAGCCTAAGTTACTCCTTATTACATAAGCTATCTGCCAGTGAAAGTCCCGTCCAAATCGGTCCAGCCGTTCCAGAGATTAGCCAAAACAAACAGACAGACAGACAGACAGACAGACAGACAAAAAATTTAAAAATATATATTTTGGTATGTGTACCGTATATACATTCATATGCATGTAAGTAGAAAGCGGTTATTTTAATATTACAAACAGACACTCCAATTTTATTTATTTGTATAGACAAGTCCTGCTAATTACAAACGTGTACTCGGTGATCTCTGGTTTGAATTGGTTCTCTAGGTGTCTTGTATTTGAACTTCTCAATTGTCTTTCATTTTTCTTTTCAAAATTATTTTTCAACATTTGTTTTATGAAACCTTTTAGTGTCTACTTGTTATTTATATGCGAAAACTTATAAATGGCCTCTAGTGATGTAAGTGTTTATGTTACATAGTTTTAATGCTGTTTGTTTTCCAAATAAAATAAAATAAAATAAAACAACGAAGTCTCAAAATAAATATAAATATTTCACAACATTCCACACAACGCTTTCTAGACCCATGGTAAGCATAGCTTAACTAGCTTGTGTTATGGAATCTAGAATGCGGATAAACATACTTAGATACTTTTTTTTTGTAAATACATACATAATATACATAGAAACACCCAGACCAATGCAAATAGCCATATTCATGCATACAAATATTTGCACTGAGCGGGAATCGAACCCGCACCTCCTGCGTAGCAGTCGCGTGCACTACCACCACGCCTTCAAATTCTCGTATTAGAAGCAAGTCAAACTGTTTTATTGATTTAAATGGTATTATTGTTCACACCAAAGGTGTTTACCAAATATCAGAACAATTAGTCAACTGGAAGGGCGTAAAAAAACGAATATTAACATCATTTTGACCACTCTGTACGTCAACATCTTTTTGATGCTGACTGTACCAGCAATTCTTGAGAACTTCAGCTTCTTGTATTTGGGACTTAGATCCTTAGATCCAAACAGGACACTTTAATGGAATCATATTAAGCTAATAATATGGGTTTTTTTTAATTAGGTACTCTGTCTATTAAAAGAAACCGTATCAAAATCTGTAGCGTAGTTTTGAAGATATAAGCATACATAGGGACGGACAGCCGCGGAAAGCGACTTTGCTATAAACTATGTAGTGATAGTGAAGTGATGTGAAATCACCCCTTTGATATAGCTCCCAATAACACTATTTAATGGTACTATTTTATAAGGAAAAGTTGTGCAACAGTTTTATAGAAATATTTGTTAAAGAAAATAGTGAATATGGAAATGCATAAAAACAGTTCACAAATTATAAATTTGTTTTTCATGTCAGTTAGCAGATTCACGGGCAAATATTATTCAATTACTTTTGCTTATTTTTTAAAATACGCTGTAACATAAAGATTGAAGCCTAGATCTAAGTCCACGCGGTCAAAGTCAGGGGCACAGCTAGTTTATATTAAAATATCAGTTCATGCAGTACATATTATGTGCATACATGTAAGTTAAGAAGCTAACCCATAAAAGTCAAACTATGAGGATTATGTAAATTTTGTAGGAAATCGAGCGCGTGCCACTGACTCGAATAATATCGAAGTGAATATATGTTTTATTGATTCAGACATTGACCTGGAGTCAAGGGCACGTCCGAGCTAGGTCGCGTGAACAGCTGACTGACTTCATTGCTAAGCTACTTATGTCATTTTGTTTTGTACAGTCAGCAACAGATGGATCTAGATGAACCAAGTCCTCAAAATGATCTTAATTCCATGATTTTCCTCCCTTCCTTTTGACGGATGGTTCTGATATTTGGTACACACCTTTAGTCATTAGGGGTTACTGCACGATAACCTTTGAAGCGGCGAGTCTCCTAGCCGGATCGCCACCGTGGATCCTGGAAGCGAGAACCCTTGCGTCACTGTATCGGTTCCGAAAGGAGGCGCGGGAGCGGGGATACGATCCCGAGCCCGAAGACATTCGGGCCGAGAGATCCCGGCTCCACAGGATCATGGTGGCGGAGTGGGAGCGACAACTTGAGCAACCACGCACAGGGCATGCCGTCATAGAGGCGGTAAGGCCCATCATGGGGGAAAGGCTAAAGAGGCCACATGGCAGCCTCTCGTATCGACTGACGCAGATTATCACCGGGCACGGGTGCTTCGGACGGTATCTGCGTCGGATCGAAAAGGAGCCAACGTCCGAGTGCCATCATTGCGACGCGAGCGAGGGCACGGGGCTGCACACGCTCACCGAGGCTCCCCATTCCGGGGGCGAGTCGGGGACACCGTTGTCCCCCCTCCCAAGGAGGGCCAGACCGTAAGGGATGGACCTGGGTCAGCCGGGGTGCGAGGGATATATCGAAGACAACCTCACCTCCGGCCTAGCACCACGACCACCAGTTCGAGTCCGACATAACCTCCCCTACCGGCTCCGGCGGGGGAGGCATCCGTGGGAATTTCCGCACGCAAAAAAGAGAAAAGGTACACAGCTTTGGTTCAGACAATAACACAATTTATACGTATCAATAAAATTGTTCGATTTGCTCATAATACCTTAGTACTAAGAACATTTACTGAGACTTGATTGCCAAGATATTTCTGATGCTGACTGTACCGTGTTCTTGTCTGAAGGTAACGAGATTTAAACGTTTTAGCCGATTAACAAAACGGATTTTTTCATGTTTAGGTATGTTTTTGTTAAGTAATATTGGCATGCGGTTTTAGTCGGGCCGAGTTGGACATATTCTCTCCCGATGGCTGACACGTAAAAGGTAACATGAGTTCATTGTGACATGTGTTTTAAATATTAATTAGGTGAAGATTTTTTTATTTATACCACTTAGGTAGCAGACAAGCAAACGGCCCACCTGATGAAAAGTGTTTACCGTGGCCTATGGACATGTGCTACATCAGGGGAATCACACTCGTGCTGCCGACCCTGTAAGCTATTATTTATTTCGTCCAATAGGTACCTCAGGAAAAATTAATCCCTCGGGCGGAACTCGAACCCGGGATCTTTCCCTTACAAGGGGAATGCCTTAACCAATTAGGCCACCGAGACACGACCGATGTGATTCAAATTTCCTTTCTATATTTATCCGTCTATAGGGTGACGGTGGGCCATCCACCGATGTTCTTACGAACTATTGGAACCAAACCAATAAATGACTTTACAACCATTTTTAAACATAGATTTTTAGATTTTTATTTCTTATTTACACGGGAAATCTCAAGGAAAAAAGTTTATTTATTTATAAAAGGACACGTCAATTTGACTTCACTTCGTCTGATGGTTAGCTAAAGGCAAAATCTCGGAAAGAGGGTCGCCATCATAAACATGTATCATGTTAACAGTGGTGGCACTCAGCTTGACGGCCTCATCAGATGCCTTTTCACGCCCCGCTTAAAGGACCCGGGACTGTAGGAAGAAGGAAACACGTGAGCTGGCAGGGAGTTTCAGGTCTTAATGGTGGGGCATAGGAATGATTCACCGAACCGCTTGGTTCTAGAAGGCATATTCTGCACCGTATGCGGGTAACATCTAAGCCCTGCTTGGAATGCCTTGGAAATACTGCCTAAGACCCAACATCTCTATGCATCTTGCAAAGGCTCGTGGGTGTTATATTGCTATTTAGAACAGAATTAATAAGTAGGTACCTAGTTGTTTTATCCGTTATTTATAAATATCTACTATATAAAAATAAGTCGGGTTTTCCTTCCTGACGATATAACTCCAGAACGCCTTTACCGATTTAGCTAATTTTGGTCTTGAATTATTCGTGGAAGTCCAGGGAAGGTTTTTAAGGCGAGAAAAATTCGAATAATTGCCGGGAACCGACCTCCACGCGAGCGGAACCGCGGGCAAAAGCTAGTATAATATTATAAATGTGTTTTGTTTAGAGGGATGTATGAATGTTTGTTACTGTTTCAAAGAACTTCGGAACAGAACAGGATTTAGCGTAGTGATAGAATACGTAAGCTACTTTTAATCACGGGAATAAGTTCCTGCGAGACGCACGAACGGAATTTTTCACGGGAGACAATGTCGCGGGCAACAGATGGCAACAGTTGGTCATTTGATAAAAGACTGAGTGACTATTTAGCCTATCGCAGTACACTGCAGGACAAAGGCGGCATGTTGAGAGGCTTTGGCCTACTGTTTCAACGCTGGCCACTCTGGCCAGACGGGTTTGTACAGGTTTTTATTTAGAGTCCCTTCTTTTGCGTGATATCGTCGGCATATTTCTCCGTTCGTCACCTCTTACGTATGAGATGGGGTAGTGATACATGTATTACTTCTCCGTCTCCACATATAAAAGGTAAGTTTTATAAAAAATATTACAGAAGAAAACTTACCCAACATCTAATACACTATCCAAATTCATATCTAGCAATAGTAATCACCGCTCTGGGGTCATTGACACTGATAACACTTCTCAAACACACAATTAATTAATTAATAAATAATAATGATACGTCAATATTCATTATGTCAATAATTAATAAATGATTAATAAAATTAAATTATTCTCTAATCGTCAAGTGATCCGTTTTTATAATAACATTATTTCTCTGTACCCTCACGAATTAAAAAATAACATGTTTCCTTTTAAAGCAACTGTCATGTCTCAAGAATATTTATTATGATTCACTTTTTTTGAATATGTATAGTTCTAATTACGCGGTATAAAATTTATTTTAAACGTAAACACCATTACTGCATAAACTGTCATTATTTTTTTCTCTTTGAGGCGTTTACCGTGTTCTAAGAATGATTTCGTTACTACATCAGATTTGTAATTTGTTGCCTGATGCTACCTGTAGAGGGGGGAGAGGGGAAGGGGGATAAATGAGACTATGAAAAGAGAAGGGATATAAGGCTGCGTGTACTGTCTCAAAACAGTATTTTTTTATAGCATTTATTATGTCAACTTTAAAGTTCGAAAAACATCGGAAGAAATGAAATGCTCAAGCGAGATTTGAACTCACGACCTTTCCCTTACAGGGGGAATGCTCTTTAAACTGAGCTATTGAGTCACTCAGAATTAGAAAATATGTCGTACTGTTCGCCACTTGCCGTAATTTTCAAACTTCTCCGTATACTGCCAGAATTAATTTTGACATACTGCTCGGTTATTCCAGTACCAATGAGATCCATCTTTGGAATGTGTTCATTCCAGTGAGTAATCCAGCCCATTCACCGGATTGTCAGTCAGTTTAAGCGCGTTTAGAATACTGGAGTAATGATGCTAATTAAAGGAAAAGATTCATAAAAACTTATGTTTGGAGCATTGCACTCTATGGATGTGAGACATGGATAATGACAAAGGGGGACAGGGACAGGCTGGAAGCGTTCGAAATGTGGTGCTGGAGAAGAATGGAGGGGATAAGCTGGACAGAAAAGATGACGAACGAAAGAGTACTAAATAGGGTGCAAGAGGGAAGGTCTTTATTGAGAATAATCGAGAACCGAAGAGGAAAGATGATTGGCCACCTGATAAGACATGACTTGTTCATAAGAAACATCATAGAGGGGAAGGTAGAAGGAAAGAGAGGAAGAGGTAGGCCAAGAGGAACATTTATGGCACAGATAAAGGAAAAGATACAAGTCACATCGTATCAGGAGGTGAAAGGATTGGCGGAGCAGAGAGAAGAGTGGCGATTACTCCACCGACAAGAGCGTAGCTCTTAAGTTCCAGGGAGAGAGATGCTAATTCAGTATTGTCAAAATGTGTGTGGTCGCTGGTCACAACTAACTAAAATACGCTAAAAATCTCTAAAATGGTATTATTACTATTATTGGTATTATATACCCAGATTGTATATTCGTTTCGTAAAAAAAGATTTTGGAAACAGTTTGGATAGCAAAATCGTAAGTTATGTGGGACTTGAACCGACTCTACAAGGACTACCAAGAACAGAAAAATGATTTTCGACCTTAATAACATTTTCATAATTACATAACGTCGGCCTAATTCGTTAACCTGCCAAATCCATTTTTTGGTGAAATTTAGATTTTATATCCATTCGAAAGTTCAATCCAATATCTACCGTATCATTTAAGAAATAATGGTGATATTAGCCCAAAAACGTGAAAAATCCTATGCCCGAAAAACTGCTTTCTAATCACTAGTCAATCTCCACAACGTAAACCTGTTAAATCCTGTTGGGGTCTCAGTTTTGTACTGACGACGCTCTGAAACTCACGTGCCGTTAGTGACGCGTCAAGATTTGTCATTTAATTCAAATATGGATGGAATCTAACAAGTGTAAACAACTTAGTTGTTTACACTTGTTATACACTTGCCGACGGGACACAGCGATGACGACCACAGAGCCCCACTCACGCGCCATTACACCGAAGCGATACCCGATGTCGAACAGTGCGAGATACTAACAGGGGGCTCTCAGGCAACTGAAGAAAAACAGATGCCCTGGTGATGTCTGAATTACAACTGAGCCTGAGCTCCTTAAAGCAGGATCCAGTCCTGAAATAGCTGGCAAGTGTCTTTAATTCCGTCATCCAACAGGAGCTAACGCCTAGGGCATAGAGTGGGAGGGCTATAATACTGTTCTACGAAAAAGGTGACAATACCTAGCTAAAGAACTACAGGCCCATCTCACTCCTGAGCCATGTATACAAGTTGTTCTCGAGAGTCATCACAAATCGACTCAAGGGTAAGCTCAACGAGTTCCAGCAACGGGAGCAAGCCGAGTTTCGAAATGACTATAGCACCGTAGACCACATCCATACTGTTCGGCAGATTGTAGAAAAGACTCAAGACTACAGTCAGACACTGTGTATGGCTTCTGTGGACTACGAAAAAGGCTTAGACTCTATCGAAACCTGAGTAGTTCTGGATGCCCTGTGATTGGCGATACATCGAGGTGCTGACATGTCTGTATGACACAGCCACAATGTCCTTCCAGCTGCAAGACCAGCTTCAAGGCCAGAAGACGAAACCCTTTGACTTCCAGCGTGGAGTGAGACAGGGGTACCTATATCATATCCCTCAATCCCAATAATCAACAACGCATTGGAGGACGTCTTGCAAACTCTGGGTTGGTCTGGGTGGGGTATCAATATAAACGGTGAATACATCTCACATCTTCGGTTCGTTGATGACATCGTCATAGTTGCGGAGTCGCTGGAACAAGTAGGTGAAATGCTGCACAACCTAAATGATGCTTCTTGATGCGTCGGCCTCGGTGTAAACTTTGATAAAACCAAGATAATGTTCAAAGAAAATGTTGCACCGAGTCTAAATTCCCATTGATGGGGCGACGCTCGAAGTTGTCCAAAAATATGTATGATACCTGGGCTAGGTTATTTAGCTCGGTAAAATCAACTTCGAGAAAGAACTAGCCAGAAGGATCCAACTGGGTTGGGCAGCATTTCGCAAACTACACTGAGTGTTCTCTTCTCCGCAATACCTGAAAACAAAGGTCTTTGACCAGTGCGTCCTAACTGTTTTGACTTACGGCGCTGAAACGTGGACACTGACGTAGGGCTAGTCCATAACCTAGAAGTCGCGAAGCGGGCTATGAAGCGAGCTATGCTTGGAGTTTCTCTGAAGAATAGAATTCGAAATGAGGTCATCCGACACAGAACCAAAGTTACCGACATAGCTCACAGAATAAGCAAGCTCAAGTGGAAATGGGCTGGCCACGTCCTTCGAAGGATCGATGGCCGTTGGAGCAGACGATTCCTAAAGTGGAGACAGCTAGAAGGCAAACGGAAGGTAGGACACCCCCTAGCCAGATGGACTGACGACCTGAAAAAGGTAGCTGGGTCAAACTGGATGCGGAAGGCGGAGGATCGGGTGAAATGGCGCATATTGGGAGAAGCCTATGTTCAGCAGTGAACTGCGGTGTGCTAATTGACGTTTAAGAACTTACTATGATTGTTTAAGAAATAAGTTTGGTACCTTTGTGATTGTTAATTACTAAGTCAAACTATCTATGTTTGGATATTACCATAAATAAGACTAGTTTTTAAATAAATATTAGAGAATTTTTGTAAATTTTTGTTAGTTTTTGCTATTATTTATGATGCCCAAATATTTTTTTATGTACTTAGTTTATAACGCAAATTAAATACGAAAGCCTGCTTAATCCCAACCAAAATAAAAATGTCCAAGCGAATACCAGCTATCTCCTTTATTTTCAGATTTTTACCATTTTATTTAGGCTTTTCAAGGAATTTTCATCATTAAAATGATCGATGGACTTATTTGAAGAAATGGGATTTAGGAAATTTCAATAAGTATAAAATTATAGAAGTTATTCAGTTTTTTCATCCTCCTGTAAAGTTCTCTAAAATGGACATAGCAGGTTAACATTTTAGGCCGACGATGAATCATTTCGTATCTTTTTTTTCCGTGCGGTAATCCCCTCGGATACCTCCCCCGCCGGAGCCGGAAGGGGAGGTTATGTCGGACTCGAACCGATTAAAACCGCAAACCGACTGAGGGTCGTGGTGCTAGGCCGGAGGTGAGGTTGTCTTCGACATATCCTCGGGAGGGGGGACAACGGTGTCCCCGACTCGCCCCCGGAATAGGGAGGAGCACTACTCAGCGCACCGTCGCCGTGGAATAAGGCGAACCGGGCATCAATCCATATCAGCATAGCGCGCCGTTTTATTACGCCATATCATCATCTGTATGACAGTGAAAGCTACGATAAGTTAAGTGGTCTTTAACGCCTAGCGTCCACCTACCCGCACCGCCCGCAACGCATTATTATGCTTTGTATAGAAAGTGCGATTCGTACGATGCGGGTAGTAGACCAGCGCACATAGAAATATCAGGGTAAAAATAAATAACAGCAAATCGTGGAACACCTTTAAAGGTTGCCTGTAAGAGATCGCTTGTAACGATAAGGCCGCCATTTGTACATGTTTCATTATGTTGTCCGTACATATATTAAAATAAAAAATAAAAAAAAGATTTTTCGTATCTTATCTTACCCTTTTTCACGCTTAAAATGCACGCCATTTCAGCCTAGTACTTCATAGCGAGTTTAATATATTTTTCCTAGTGTTTTAACCATATTTCCTTTCATTTTCAATAGATGTTGCTGTTATTAATTATTCCCTATTTTTGTCATTTTTGACGTTGAGTGTACTGGCGTATAGGTGGACGCACTTGTTTCACATTCCTTGTCTTGATAAAACGCTGCGTGCGGTGCGTTCGGTGCAGTGCGGGTAGGTGGGCGCTAAGCTTTATTATACCAAAGAGGCATGCGGTTGAAAAGATGGGTGCTCAACCCTTCTGTGTTGGCCATATCACCCAATTCCCCTATACATATAATGACAGTAATACATGTTCGTATGCTCCGGAACACCCAGGCCAATGTACTCGTAAATAGAGATATTTGTGTATACAAATATTTATGGCTTTTCGATGCTTTTCGAAGTTATGTGTGTATTTATCGCAGGTTTATAAGTGCCCGTTTAATGGCAATAGGCTCGCCACCTATTACATTGGGACCTAAACATAAACTGGCGAAATGTGGGTGCTAGCACCTCTGCCTACCCCTTCGGGGAATACAGGCGTGAGTTTATGTTATGTTTATGTTTATGTTTTTTATTTATGATAAATACTCTGTCTATTCTTCTTCATCTTAGCGTTAATACCAGTCGCACGCGCATCGTTCCATCGGAAGCATTCAGCTTGGAGTGTGGGCTCCGCTTTTACCAGTCTAACTGCGGATTTAGCTAAACTTCGATATTTTCAGTAAAGCGATTGCCATGTGACCTCCACAACCCGAATGCGATATCGAAGCAATGCAGTAAGACCAGTTGTTGGACTGCCTAGATGTTCGTATGGCAAACGGGACTGACGGCTTAACGTGCTCTCCGAGGCAGGACCAGACCAATGCAAATATCCAAATTCATGCACACAAATATTTGCATTGAGCGGGGATCGAAAGCGCGCCTCCTGCGTAGCAGCCGCGTTCACTGCCACTACGCCTCGAAGGCTCGTCGTAATACTCTGTAGTAGTAGAGAGAAAAAAAATACAAACCAGCCTACAAGATATGCGCGAAAAACATAACCATTCTTGGCAGTCGGTTAAAAATTTCGATTAATTTTTTTTTTTTCATCTCAAAAATATAAATAATTTGATATTGAATCTCATTTTCCACATAATTTATAACATTAAGGGTCCGTACCACTCCAGCTCGAATTCAAATTTTACCCCCGCGCGCCTCAACAACGCGCTCGCGCCGGTACTACTCGCGCGCAGATGCATCTATCTCACTCCCGCGATGACCCCGGGCCGGCCGACGCGAGGCTCGGCCGCCAAGTTCACGCGTTATCAATCGATAGGGTAAAGTAGCTAGTAATTTAGACATCAAGAAAGTTATGGCAATAAACAAACTTTTGAGAAAAGTGTGCATATTGTAATGATAATTTACATAAAACTTATAATATATTTATACTTATCCTATTAATATTATAAATGCGAAAGTTTGTGAGTATGTATCGCTGTATGTATGGATGTTTGTTACTCTTTCACGCAAAAACTGCTAAATGGATCTGGCTGAAATTTTATACAGGGGTAAATTAGAACCTGGAATAACACATAAGTTGCTTTTTATTCCGGGTTAAGGTTCCCATGGGTTGCAGGAACGGGAACAAAACTTCACGCGGGCGAAGCTACGGGCAGCAGCTTTTTTTTTTTTTTGGACCGTGGGGGAAATCCTTCATGGATGTTATGCCGGACTCTTACCGACTAAAACCCCCACGGTATCGCCCAGCAGCCTATAGTTGGGAGCCCCGGGTAAGCCCTCGGAAGGATGTCCCAGGGCTCCCAACAACCAACTCGTCTAGGGGGTGGTTCAGGTGCTATCCCGCGTCTATGGGGGGTTTTCGGGTATCATCCCGCTTCATAGGAGGGGGGAGGCGTGCGTGAGTCCGTCACGTCATGCTGCCGTCATGGGCCTGCTTCTGTAAGGACGATGAGCAGCCAACTCACCGTCCTCAGGCCCCCGGTCATGGAGGCCGATGGGCTTCGGCGAAGACACGTCGGCGGCGTCCAAGCCGCCGACTGCGGAACTCGGGTGGGAGAGTTCTCTCCCGCTCCCGCCCCGCCGCCTCCTTCACGAGCATGACCTGCTCGCAGAAAGAGGCGGCGCAGTCCCACTTACTCCCGCTGGAGACCATGGCTCCCACCATGGTCTCGAGCGAGAGAGTGTCCACGCCCAAACCCACCACGAGGACCTGGCGCTGTTGCGCCCACGCCGTGCACTCCACCAGCGTGTGGAGCGCTGTGTCATCGCTGCGGTCCCCGCAGTGCTGACAACCGGCCGTGGTTTCCCGGTGTCTTCGCCACAGATACCTACCGAAGCTACCGTGCCCGGTAAGCATCTGTGACAACCGGTAGGAGAGAGCACCATGTCTCCTCTCCAGCCACTCGTCCATGACCGGTCTGACGGCCGCGATTGTGGCGAATCCCCCCTTTGGTTGCTCAAGTCGCACCTTCCATGTCTCCACGGTTTCCTGGTGGAGCTGGGACCGCTGGGCCTCGATTTCTCGAGACGCAGGCCATTGGCCCCGCTCCAGCGCCTCCTTGCGCCATTTAAATAGAGACGCAAGGGCTCTCGCTTCCAGGTCCCATGGAGGGGTCCCGGCTAAGAGACATGCCGCCTCACCTGAGATCGTGCGGTATCCCCTTATCACCCTGACGGCCATCGCCCTCTGTGGGCTCAGCAATCTAGCCACATTACTGGCCGTCAGGGTCTCCGCCCATACGGGGGCCCCGTATAGGGCCATACTTCGCACGATCCACAGGTACAGTCTCCTGCAGGGAGCGTTGGGTCCCCTAATGTTGGGCATCAGCCGTGCGAGTGCAGCTGACACCCCCCTCAGTTTTGGGACCAAACTTCGGAAGTGATGTCCGAAGTTCCACCGGCCATCGAGTACGAGCCCCAGATACTTCATCGAGGGCTCGATGCCGATGCTGACGCCCCCTACCTGTAGGCTGGATCCCGCAGGTGGCCCCATCCGAGGTCCGTGGAAGCACAGAGCCTCGGACTTGTGAAGGGTGACCTCGAGACCTAGCCGCCGTATCCGACCCACGACTTGAGCAACCCCTGCCGTGGCCTTTAGTGCTGCGTCTCGGTGCGTTGCTCCCCGCGCCGTAACGAGGGTGTCGTCGGCGTAACACGTTACGTTCACCCCCCTGAGCAACGGACCACGCAGCACCCAATCGTAACCGATGTTCCACAGGAGTGGCCCTAATACCGATCCCTGCGGAACACCGCACGACACATCCCGCCGACCCGGCCCTAGCCAACTCGGGTAAGTAATGGCCCTCTCGAAGAGATAGGCCCCGACAATTCGACGGAGGTAGGGAGGCACTCCATGGTAGATAAGCGCCTCCCTAACGCAGCTCCAGGGCAAGGTGTTGAAGGCGTTGGCGATGTCAAGAGACACCGCCACTATCACCTCACCCTGTGAGACTGCTTCCTCCGTCAGGCCTCTAATGCGCATGATCGCATCCACCTTGGAGTGCCCCTGACGGAAGCCAAACTGGCTATCCGCCAGATCAGGCCCCACGCGTGTGAGATGCCTGACGAGGCGTTGTGCAATAATGCGCTCAAAGAGCTTGCACACCTCGTCAAGCAACACGATCGGCCGGTACCCTGATGGAGAATTTGCCGGCCGCCCCGCCTTTCGGATCAAGACCAGTTTTCCTGTCTTCCAGACCTTGGGAAACTGGCCTTTTTCGAGGCATGCGCTAAAGAGCCCTAGAAGTCGAGGCCCAAGCTCCTCAAGAGCCAGGACCCACGCTCAGCCTGGAATGCCGTCGGGTCCAGGGGCGGTGTTTCTGCGGGATTTAAGCCGCAGTACAGCCGCCCCTAGCTCACCCTCCGTGACTACGGGCACGTGGTTCTCACTGCCTTCCGCGCTGGGCGCCTGAGACGGAGCCATGCGCGGAGAAATGTGTTCCTCCGCTCTTGATGGAAACAAGGAGTCCAGGACCACCTCCAGCTGCTCCGGCTGGAGACTCTGGGTCAGTGGGGGCGCCTTAGCGCGTAATTTGCCCCTTACCATAAGGTACGGGCGCCCCCACGGGTTGCGCTCCAGAGTCTCTATCAGCTCCTCGCGGCCCAACTTTTTGGACCGCTTGATGGCCGTATGGAGGGCCCTCTTGGCCTCCTTGTACCCACCGGGGAGGCTTGGGGTGTGAAAACCCCCGCTCTCCGTGCTCCATCTAAGGTGACACCAACGGTGGTCCAGCTGCTGGAGGTCATCGAGCGACGCCTCGGCGTCCGAGGACCGGGCATACCGCCCACCGCTGGCGGCACCCGTCGTCGCGTCTTGAGCGACGACGGCTGCACCCAGTGGTGCTCCTGGTCCCAAGCCAAGGCCTCCGCCCCTAAGAAGACGGCACCTAGGGGAGATGGTGGAGAACGACGTGCCCGTAGTTACGGAGGGTGAGGAACATCGGCTACGATTGGATGCTGCGTGGTACGTTGCTCAGAGGGGTCAGCGTAACGTGTTCCGCCGATGACACCCTCGTTTTTTTTTATCGTGCGATAAATCCCCACGGAGCCGGTGGAGGTGGTTATGTCGAACTCGAACTAAAACGCACGCCGTCCCAAGTCCTTGGTTGCCGGAGGTGAGATTGCCAAAAGCATATCTCTCGCACCCCGGCAGACCCAGGAGGACCATTTCTTTCGAGATGGCCCCCTTCGAGTTGGGGGGACCACAGTGTCCCCATCTAGCCCCGGTTACGGGGAGGCGCACCTTGCGCCGCCGCCGCGGCCTGCTTCTGCTAGGGTGACAGGCGGCTCCACCGGTCACCCTAAGGCCAGCGCTCATAGAGGACGGAGGTCGTTCTGCGACCTCCGACGTCCGGTTCGCATGACACCATCATTACGGCGCGGGGAGCAGCGCACCGAGACGCAGCACTAAAGGCCACGGCAGGGGTTGCTCAAGTCGTGGGTTAAACACGGCGGCTGGGTCTCGAGGTCGCTCTTCACAAGTCCGAGGCTCGGTGCTTCCACGGACCTCGGATGGAGCCACCTGCGGGATCCAGCCTACAGATAGGGGGTGTCAGCATCGGCATCGAGCCCTCGATGAAGTATCTGGGGCTCGATGGCCGGTGGAACTTCGGACATCACTTCCGAAGTTTGGTCCCAAAACTGAGGGGGGCATCAGCCGCACTCGCGCGGCTGATGCCCAACATCAGGAGACCCAACGCTCCCTGCAGGAGACTGTACCTGGGGATCGTGCGAAGTATGGCCCTATACGGGGCCCCCGTATGGGCAGAGAATCTGACAGCCAGTAATGTGGCTAGATTGTTGAGCCCACAGAGGGCGATGACCCTTCAATAGAAACAGATGAATGGAAATTCATAATTACGTACTGTCTATAATAAATATAGGAATACGTATGGTAGTAGTACCTAACTACTGCTATATTTACACCGACGGACTCATAAACTGCATCAAAGTTCAGGTTTACTCTAAAAGGATTTTTTATAATAAGTATGCAAACTTTTTAGATTAAATTATATAAATATGGAAAGACTGGCTCTTAATCTTAAAAAAAAAATTAAATTTAAAAATAGAACTGCAGTAAAACAAATGAATATAGCCGGGAAAAGAAAATTTACTTGTAGTATCAGATTTGCGTGTTATTTATAGCAAAGTTTTAAATTGATTCTCATTGGTTTTTTTGTTTTGTCAATTGAATTATTGTTACCAGCATAATTGTTGGGTTAGTTTTTTAACACATCGAGAGTTTTTGAACCATAATATGGATACTTCGTCCGAACAAGCGGCACAAATTGTAGCATTGGTGCGGGAGGGCTTGGATCAACGAACGATTGGTAGAAATTTAAATTTAAACCAGTCTACGGTTTCTAGAATATACAGAAGGTTTGTAGAGACAGGTTCTTACAGGAGGAGACGTGGTACAGGCAGAACTCGAGCAACCACAGGTCGTGATGACTGATTTATTGTTATAACTTCCCTGCGAAATCGTTTCCTCACGTCAGTTAACATCAAAACCGAGCTTAATGAAGTGCGTGGAGTAAACGTGTGTGCACGAACAATAAGAAGAAGGTTAAAGGAAGCGGATATCACCCCTTTTAGACCAGCAAATGGTCCAAAGTTGTCTACAGCTCACAGACAAGCTCGCTTAAGATTTGCGCGTCATCACCTGAATTGGACAGAAGAACAGTGGGCCTCTGTATTGTTCACGGACGAGTGTAGGACATGTTTATATGGTGCAGATGGTCGCAGAAGAGTCTATCGTCGACGTGGGGAGCGATATGCTCAAAGTTGCATTGAGGAGCGTGTTCCTTTTGGAGGCGGTTCATGTATGGTCTGGGGTGGCATATCGATGAACGGGCGAACAGAACTTGTGTTCATAGACATGGTCCGTCAAAACGGTAATAGAGGGGGTTTGACAGCACATCGCTACATAACAGAGATATTAGAAGATCACGTGGTGCCTTACATGGGATTCATAGGCGAAAATTTTACTTTAATGCAGGATAATGCCCGGCCGCATGCAGCTGCACAAGTTCAACATTATTGCGAAGAGGTTGGGATACGTACAATGAATTGGCCAGCACGCAGCCCGGATCTTAATCCCATCGAGCATGTTTGGGACAATTTAAAAAGAGCTGTATATGCGAGAAACCCTTCGCCCACGACAGTGGCAGCACTAAGAACAGCACTTTCAGAAGAATGGGACAATATTCCGCAAGATCTTTTAAAAACCCTTATAAAATCTATGCGGAACCGATTAGAATCCGTAATAAGGGCACGTGGGGGTAATACACCTTATTAAAACACAAATAAACCCTTGCATAAAGTTTGTGTCTATTGTTAAAACCAATTTTTTAATTAAACCAATTTTTCTTAAATTTCTGTTTTTTCTTCAAAAAAAGTCATAAGGTCCTTTCCAGTACATAAACTCAAATTAAAAGATATGACCCTACGCTGTTTTAAAGTTCACGAAACAATCTAGAGGTTTCAATTTAAATCTGTATAGAAAGTATGCATACTTGGTTAAAATATTTATTTCAAAGTCGTCTATTACTTTGATGCAGTTTATGAGTCCGTCAGTGTATATTATGATCATTCGGGTTGGTAGGTACTCATGTATTTACAGAAATATTCCGTTTATTCCGAAACTGACCCGAAAACTTGACCCGGTCGCGGGTTAGGTAGAAACTTTAAAAATTTGTTCCGAACGTAACCCTCTTCCTAACCTGACCCGACGGTCTCGTTCCTATCATAACCCGATCTGGCACTTCGCCGTCCGCTGCTGCGGCACGCTCGCTTCGACTTTCGGCTCTGAGTCGCCCAACCGCGTCGTCCGTCGCGTCGTCGCAGTGAGCGACCTGTAGTAGCCAGGACCTGCCTGAAAGACTTGGGCTGCTACTGCAAGATTATTTTTGTCGATACATAGGCAAGTATGCCTATTTCAATCCAAATTTTTGAAATAGGTAGGTTTTTACTGACCTATTTATTACTTTCTACTAATATAGTACCTATTGCAAATTGTTATGTACAGTATAAGCTACTTAGGTAGGTTGATTAGATACTTACTATAATAATAAATAAATAAATATTCCACAACATTCTACACAGCGCTATCTAGACCCATGGTAAGCTTAATTAGCTTGTGTTATGGAATCTAGAATGCGGATAAACATACTTAGATACTTTTTTGTATATACATAAATATTATACATAGAAACACTCAGACCAATGCAAATAGCCATATTCATGCATACAAATATTTGCACTGAGCGGGGATCGAAACCGCGCCTCCTGCGTAGCAGTCTGTCGCGTTCACTAACGCTATTTTTTTTATCGTGCGTAAAATCCCCACGGATACCACCATCACGGAATCATCATCAATACATACATATTATACATAGAAACACCCAGATCAATGCAAATAGCCATATTCATGCATACAAATATTTGCACTGAGCGGGAATCGAACCCGCGCCTCTTGCGTGGCAGTCGCGTGCACTACCACCACGCCACAGAGGCTGTCTACATAATACATCATTCATATGTTTTAATATTTTTTTACGCCAACATACACTTTTCCTCTTTCAGTTTACTTTATTACCCATTTCGCCTGTCAAAAGATAGGTACTTGAATACTTTCGTATCGTCTATCGTAATCGTCTGCGCAGAGCGCGTGCGACACAAGTTCCCCGTATGATAGCCGAAGCAACACTGAGGAGGAGGCCGGGCGGCAGGGCGGTTCTAAGTTTAATGGTATCGCTTGAGTAAAAATTTAGATATTTGCTCGTTACGCAGAAACCAATGTATATTTGTAAAATTTGAAACACATAATGTCTCTTAACCACTAAACTGCAATTTATTGTGTAAGTTTAGTGATCCTATTTTGCGTAATTAATCCATAATATCGTTTTATTTGTACGGTTTAGAGGTAACTTTGCAATGGTTTTCTATCAAGAAAATTTTACGTAATCGTGTTTTTGCCACACATAAACATTAGTATATATCCTCAACTTTACCACAAATGAATTAAAAAGTCCATGCTTTAGAACTTTTGATATTATACACGTTTATGCTATGTCATTTGAGGTAGTACGGACTCTTAATAAAGTAAAAGTAATTGTTACGGGTATCTAATTTATTCATATATTCTTCCGTCATTCTAGCTTATTAATTTCGTAATTACTTGTGATATTAAATTATTGTGTTGAAAAAGTCTAGTGTAATCTCAATCTCTAATATTATCTACCGCCTTGTGAAGGAGCGAGGCATCCTCTGAAATCGGGTTCAATCATTTAAATTTCCCTCCAACCAGTCTATTACTTAAAGAATAAATTGTAGTTATACTGTCGGTGTAGTGTGGATGTCGGTTCGCGCGACAAAACATAGCCTATATCCGTTCTCAAGGTCTAATCTACCCCTATACCAAATTTCATCAAAATTGGTTCAGTGGTGTAGGCGTGAAAGCGTAACATACAGACAGATAGACAGAGTTACTTTCGCATTTATAATATTAGTATGGATATATATTAATCAACTTCTTCCCGCGACTCCG
This sequence comes from Eilema sororculum, assembly GCA_914829495.1. Classification (NCBI taxonomy): domain Eukaryota; kingdom Metazoa; phylum Arthropoda; class Insecta; order Lepidoptera; family Erebidae; genus Eilema; species Eilema sororculum. The sequence continues at coordinate 42,707,838 of OU618532.1, read as the reverse complement.
TCCACGTGGATCCGGCTATCGCGATCATTGGTCATCTCAGGTTCTGTTCAATCAACTACCACTACAACGCATGCTTAATATTATTGCGTTCAACGCGAACAAACAGACAAGAACTCTAATTAAATAAGTACATAGGTTCAAAATCATTGATCAAACAAACCAAAAGTATTTTTTCAATAACTCCAAAGTACAATCTAGTGGCGGGTAGTGTCTATAATCCGATTCCTGCCAGCTTCCCAATGGGTCGCATGGTGCACGGCAAACTAGATAGAGATAAGGTTTCTTTCCACCAGGTTCCCTTTTGAAAATAATAACCCTTCACCACAGGTACAGACACGACTAATCAAAATTTTATAACAGTTATAGCATACAAAAAATATTGCAGTTGTCACTGCAAACGAAAGTGTACAGCGGTCGTTGAACTCCGAGTGAAACCGTATATAATTTCTGTATAGCAGATATTACTCAGCTAAGTCAAAATTTAATTATTACAAAGTAGTTTCACTCTGAAGACCTCCGCCAAAATGGAGTTGTCGAATTATTACTCGTTTAAACTAACGATATTGTCACGGGTGGAGTAGAATAGGAACCCCAACTCTTCCTGTGGGTAGTGTGGGTGTCGTAAAAGGCGACTAAGGGATAGGGCTGTTCTCCAAGACAAAGGGCCCGCTAGACGCTAGATAGCCTCTGTGGTGTGGCGGTAGTGAACACAGCCACTACGCAGGAGGCGCGTGTTCGATCCCCGCTCAGTGCAAATATTTGTATGCTTGAATGTGGCTATTTACCAGAAAAATATATCAAAGTATGTTTATCCGCATTCTAGATTTCATAGCACAAGCTAGTTAAGCTTACCATGGGTCTAGATAGCGTTGTGTACAATGTGGAATAGGCTGGCACCCTATTAGGTACGTTGTGGGAACGAAAATCATAATTAGCGAAACGTAATTGCTAATACACCTCTGCCTACCTCTTCGGGGATTTACAGACGTGATTATGTATGTATATGTACAAACTTATGATAGTCATTTCGTTCATTATCTGAGGCTTTCCAGTCTAATTTGTGTCAAAGATCTGTAGTTACCACTGCCACTGCCAGTGGGAACGCCACGCCGTTTTGATTTGACGGGTGATCAGCCCTTCTATGTGGCTTATTCCGAACCTTACCCGAAAACCTAACCCGGTTGCGGGTTAGGTAAGGAACTTGAAAAAAAATCTGATATTTGTTCCGAACGTAACCCTCTTCCTAACCTGACCCGACATCTCATTCCTATCATAACCCGAATTGCGCAGATTTCTGTTACTTTTAAAAGTCGAAGTGCGGTAATTCCAACTTCTGTAGGTTAGGTTAGAACTGTGACCACAACGCTCGAGCTGAGCGAGCGAAGCGAGCGGCCGGCGAAGTGCCAGTTCTTCGCAATTCGGGTTACGATAGGAACGAGACTTCGGGTCAGGTTAGGAAGAGGGTTACGTTCGGAACAAATTTCCAAGTTTTTAACCTAACTCGCGACCGGGTCAGGTTCGGAATAAACGTTCTATGTGGGTCCATTTCACCCATTTCCCATGTAACGACTTCAATACATGTTCGTATGTTAACCGGGACCGACAGCTTAACTACTATTATAAACATACAAATATTTGATCAAGGATCGAACCCGCGCTTCCTGCGTAGCGGCCGCGTCCACAACCGCCACGCCACAGAGGCTGTCAAGTTCGGTAGTTAGACAAGTTGGCCTTTTGAGGGCTCCAACTACCCGTCATGACCGCCATAGATGTTCGTATGGCAACCGGGACCGAAGGCTTAACGTGAAATGGGACTAGGGAATAGTACTACTGGGATACTTCATATGCAAGGATCTCAACATGTTAAAAGATGTAGTCTCTGCCTACCTCAATTAGGAAGAGGTACTATGTATTTATTTATATTATCTTTTGGTCTGAAAGAATGATTGACTTAAAACCATATTGTTGTAAAGTTGGGTACTCAGTGAAAGTTTAATTTTATGAATTTTATGACATTTAATTGCAAAAGTGTGGCAATCTTTCGTATCCCAACTACTGAACACTAATTCGTCAGTTTTAACATATTATCGTGTACTAGCTTTTGCCCGCGGCTCCGCCCGCGTGGATGTCTAATCTATCCCTATACCAAATTTCATCAAAATCGGTTCAGTGGTTTATGCGTGAAAGCGTAACATACAGACAGTCAGACAGAGTTACTTTCGCATTTATAACATTAGTATGGAAGTATGGATGCAACTTGACGTATATTTCTACAATTGTTACAATCCTGTTAGTTTTAGTTAATTTATCCATTAATTAAATTGAGCAAGTTCTGGGCCTGAGAAGGTATATGATGAGGCCGTCAAGCTGAGTGCCACCATTTTTAACATGGTACATATTTACGATAGTGACCCTCTTTCCGAGACTTGCCTTCACCTTACCATCAGGTGAAAGGTCAAATTGATGTATTCTTTTATTTAAAAAAGTATCTAAAGAAACCTTAGCATCCTAAAACATAGATTTACATCAGTAGAAGTTAATATCCACTTTTAGTACGAAGTCTAGGAACACTGACCAGCTCAGTTAACTAGATATGTCCTGGATATTCTACTAGCTGTCGTTCAGCTAACTCACGTATTGAGAAAATCAAACTGTTGTATTGATTTAAATGGTATTACTGTCCTAACTAAAGGCGTGTACTAAATATCGGAACAATCAGTCAACTGGAAGGGGGTTACAAAACGAAATTAAGATCATTTTGGGTATTTTGGTCATCAACAACTTTCTGATGCTCACTGTACGTTAGTTATTGCGATCAAACATAGAAATTGTCCTTTCCGAAGCTCTAATCTATCTGAGTACCAAATATCATCAGGATATCTTAAAAAATTAGAACTTTGAGAGTAAATTTCATCCCCTATTTGAAACCTTTCCCTTTTTTCTCATAAAAGGTAGCCTATGTTCCTTTCCCAGGTCTAGTGTATCTCAGTCCCAAATTGCATCAAGATTGGTTTATACATGAAAGAGTAAGTCACTTTCTCGTTTTTAATATTAGTATGGATTCTTCTATACTAAAGTAGAAACTACTTGGGCGGTCCCAAAACTCTATGGGAATGTATACCTAGTACGAAAACATTCACAATGACAGTATTGACTGCTAAAAATAAAATATGATTAGCTCTATGCTATAACATGATCAAATGAATCATCATTAGTCTGTGACGATTCATTATTACATTGTATCGAAGATTAGAGAGCGATTAGGTTACTTCAAAGGCTCAATTCGTTTTTTTACGAATAAAACATATTCATTGAAAAATTGTACTTCACTCCGTTTGGCAAAGTACTTAGCCAAGGTTAAACAGTGTCTTTATGTATATTTATTAAGAAATTTATTACTTAATCAAGTTTGTTTTAAAATTCTGTTAAAAAATGAAATGTGACTAAAAACTGATCAAACCACTACTTCAAGCTATAGTTCTAAATAAATGAGAGTGTTCTAAGAGCATTGAATATAGGGAGCTATAATTTATATCTTGTTTAATACATGTTTTGTGTAAATGTCCCATTAAAGTAGTTTACCTTTAGTCAAGCAAGCAAATGGCGTTATGTCCTGTTGTTTACCATCTCTGCCAAATAATGTATTTTAAAAAACCATTAGAATGTATTTCAAAGAGCATAGGAGTGACCCCTGCTCTGGATAAGTGAATACAAAGTAATTACAAACATTGTCTGAACTTATGAAAATAAGACTGTCCTAACCATGTTTTACACATCACATGAAAGACATAAAAATTTAAAGGGGTTATATGCCAACCTTATAAAGGGGTTATATACCAACCTGATATTCTGGTACACTGAATAACAATAAATACATGAATATTTGAGGCAAACAGATCAAATCATTCATCTAAAATTGGCACTGTTTGGTTATTGTAATCAGATGCTGATGTAGTATTATTGCAAGATGATAACACGAGTCTGGTGAGAGTTCGAGGGCATGTTTTTAAAACGACGAAAGCATAAATGTGGCGTAAAGTTAGGGCATAAGACAGATAAACGATACTTATGAGAATCATGACGATTTTTATCGTAGTGCGACATTGTTGCACTTATACGACTACTTCTATAATTATAGGTACAACTTGCGCAGACACTGTTCATTCAAAATTACAGTTAAAACTAAAATTGAAAAAGTAAAACGTAAAAAAGTAGACACTGTACGAAAATTATGACATCCGAAAATGCCACCTAGGCAGTCGCCTGAGTGTCTGAACACACCATGATTCTCAATTTATCATTTAGAAATATCAAAGGAGGGTAAAATAATGTCATAATAACTATACTTAGTTTACATTTACCTTACAAATATCTCGTACAGTCATCACAAAAGTAACACATATAGCTTCTACCCACTTCAAAACATGATCGGTCAGCAGCCGTGAATCATAGACTAGATAGAATTTGGCAATATATAAATGATTTAAAAAAGTGACTTGACAGCGACGAATCTTCTCTAAAACTGGATGTGCTATGCCGTTTTTTGTCGCAGGCAGGCGCAGGTAATTTTTAATTATAGGATTTATTGCAATAACTTATTAGAATATATGATAAAAAAATATTAGAAACCCGGATTTTGCAGATTTGAATTTAACTTTTGTATTGCATAGACACAGACAGTAACTTAAGCTGGGTCCACACATGCTTTAAAGGTGATAAAATATAAACATGGATTTAGTTAGTTAGTAGTAGTTAGTAGTAGACATAGGTTTTTACAAATGTGACAGCAGTACAAAAATTAACAACCTTTACTAAGAGAATAATCTCCTAGCAACGATGATCATCGACAATTCGAAAGTCATAAGATGCTATTATCCTTAGCATCCTCTCTCATCTGAGACTTTCTCCATCAGCCCAATCTTCTCTGCTAGTTTGCGAAGCCTAGGTCTATATAGTGCCTTTGTAAACATATCCGCCAGTTGCAGATCACTGGACACCTTTTTAATAGTCAGCTCATTATTTGCTACAAGTTCCCTAACATAGAAATGCCGTGTCCTGATGTGCTTTGTACTTCTGTGGAACTCTGGGTTTTCAGCCAATCTGATAGCTGCCTCATTATCCACTTGTGGAATAGGAACTCGTGTAACTTCTGTAAGTGCATCTAAAAGACGACTCAGCCAAACACATTTCCTGGCCGCTTCGCTTGCCGCGACTATCTCAGCTTCAGTTGAGGAAATGGCAACACTTTGTTGCCTCTGGCTCATCCAGGAGACTGGACCTGCTGAGTATATACATACTACACCTGAAGTCGACCTTCCTGTTTGGAAGTCTCCAGCATGGTCTGCATCGTTGTAACATTCTATTATAGCTTTCTTATAATTGCTTTTATAAAGAACTAGCTGTCCCGGCAAACTTCGTTTCGCCTTAGAAATTAGAATCAATTAGCTGTATCAAATTCTCCTAATTATTTTGAGAACGGAAAGCATTTCGATTCGAGTCCCATACGCCCATACGCCCATACTAATAGGTCACCGGGGCCCATACTTACACCTACGGAGCCTATATACCTGTGGGGTCCATACAACCATATACCTCGACGCTTAAGGGCGTTCATACTACCATAAACAATCAATTTTTCGACCTAAAAAAAAAAATAGCCACCATAAATATTTTCGTGGCCCAAGCAACGGGCATTTTGTTAATTCAGAAGAATGTCTACTAATCACCCTCTGACGATATTCGCACGCATTATGTCAATTCTATATCAAACGTCAGATAACATAGAAGAATATCATACAGTAGTATTAGAATAATATACACATTTTTTTCCAATTCGTATTCCAAATTCAAAATTTAGACATGGCGTATGTCGGATCAGCTATTTTATATGGTGGTTATGTATTCTTACATTTTCTGATTTTCCGCGCAATTTTCTTCATTTTTTCTTTCATAAGAACCTTCTCCTAATAATAACGAACACAACAAAAAAGAATTAACGAAATCGGTTCAGCCGTTCACGCGTGATGTCGTGACCAAGGGAAATAGGGGTTCATTTTTATATATATAGATAGATGCCGAAGTCAGGGCAATACTTTAAGTATCGTTTAATATTCGTTTTAACCTCACGCAATCTGTTTCAGTCGGTTTTTCTAGACTTCTTGATACTACACTTATTGCGTAGACAATGTCTGGTCTTGTGCAAACCATTAGATAGGTCAGTGCCCCGACTATCTGTCTATAATTTTCTAAAAGGTCACATCAGATTCACATTTCTGACTTTGTGACATCTCCTTAACGATAGGTGTAGCTACTGGCCTGCAGTCCTGCATTCCAATTTTTTATGATGTCTGGTGTAACTTGATGCCATCCTCTCTGATCTCAAGCTCTTAACCCAAAAAATATGACGCTGGTTTAGTAGTGATTTTGAACTCTTTTTGCAGTTCAATGATATATTTATCAATCACTTTCTGATTTGACCCAGCCAATAATCCATCATCTACATATAAAGCCAGTATAAGCTTTTCACCATTCGTCTTTGTCTTAATAAAAAGACATGGGTCCGCCTCACTTCTCTTGAAACCAAGTTTCAACAGAACATCTGTGATACGCTTGTTCCAGCACCTAGGTGCTTGCTTAAGGCCATATAGACTCCTTCGAAGTTTTCATACCCGTCCTGAGTTATCAATATAACCTTCAGGCTGTTTCATGAAAATTTCTTCATCCACAAAGTCACGTAATCTGCGGTAGGCTAGTGGTATGGGTAATGAACTGCTGAGACGAAGTCTCGGGTTCAATTCCAGGTTTAGTTTACCATGGCACACACCAATGACTTTTCGAAGATTTTCAAAATTTTTGCCCGGTTAATGGCAATAGGCTCGCTACCTATTACATTGGGACCTAAACAAAAACTGGCGAAATGTGGGTGCTAGCACCTCTGCCTACCCTTTCGGGTATTACAGGCGTGAGTTAATGTTTATGTTATGTACAAAACCATGTAGGAATGCGGTTGACACATCAAATTGCAAGAGTGTTCGTTTTTCATTTGCAGCTACACTCAACAGTGCTCTCATAGTGTTCATTTTAGCTATAGGGCTAAATGTTTGATCGTAGTCAACATCCTTTTTCTGTGAGAAACCTTTCACAACAAGTCTAGCTTTGTATTTTTCAACAGAGTCTGGCTTTTGTTTAACTTTATAAACCCATTTACACGGAATCGCTTTCCTGTTTTTAGGCAAAGTTACCAACTCCCACGTCTTATCCTCTCTAAGTGAGTTTAACTCACTCTGCATAGCTTTATCCCAAAGATGACGTTCCGGGCTTAGTATCGCCTCTTTATAGCTGTGAGGCTCTATAGCAGTTGAGCATATATCATTATGAAATCTTAGAATTTTTCAAGAGGTCTTATAAGCGACCGGTCTCGGAGGCTCCTTTGAGGTACATCTACGACATTCTCAGTCGCTTCCTCATGACGATCTTCCCTCTCCAATTCAGTATTTTCACTATGTACAGAAATCGTATCATCGAACATTTCATCCTCAAGTGCTTGTTCCGTCACATAATTCTCTGGCATCCCAACAGTAGTTAAATCTCTGCCGTCTGATTGCTCAGCTCTCTGCTCACTATTTGTGTTCGTTTGACACTCATATCGAGGTATGACGAAATCAAATAGGGTGTTGGCGCTTTTATCAACTGTTTTGATCTGTGTGGCAATAGGTTCTTCACTGTGTTCAAAGTTACCAAGTAGAGGATTTTCATCAAAGGTGACGTCTCTGGATCGGATCAGTTTGAAAGAGTTACTGTCCCAAATACGATAGCCATCATCAGAGTCATAGCCGATCAGTATGCCCTTTTGTGCTTTCTTATCCAACTTCTTTCGTTGTTGTTTCGGAATATGTGGATAACAATGAGACCCAATTATTCTCAAATGATTCAACCTGGGCTTCTTGTGGTGCCATAGCTCATACGGTGATTTCTCATTGTCGTTGGTAGGGCCTGTCCTATTTAAGATATACACCGATGCTGATACTCTTTCAGCCCATAGTGCAGGAGGAATTTTAGCATGTGCATACATTAGACTTCGCGCCATTTCCACAAGTGTCCTATTATCTCTCTCAGTAGGATTCTGTTGCGGTGTATAGGGCATTGTCAATCTTTGCTTAATGCCTTCCTTCTTGAGAGTAGCTTCTACGTTTGCATTTACAAACTCTCCGCCATTATCACTAAGAAATTCCTTAATGACAATTCCCGAAGCTATTGCTTCAGCGATCATAAGCATAAGCTTCTCGTGTACTTCACTTTTTTCTTTCAGAAAGTAAACAAATCTGTACTTCGTATATCCATCTTTGAAGAGGACAAAATATCTTAGCTTTGTTACTGATTCTGGGAAAGGAGACGTCCGCATATACTAACTCACCGGATCTTGTAACTCTATCCCTTGTACCGAACTTAACTCTGTGGGACTTGCTCTATTTTCTTATTTGTTAAATAATAAATTGTTGTGAATTGTTAAATAATAAAATGCAAATTGTAATACAACTGTTTATACTGGGAATTACAACTCTAGGAATTACAATAGATTCTAAATTACAATGGGTTGACCATATCACTATTCTGGCCAATAAACTTAGCTCTGCTGCTTATGCTGTGAGATGGATAAGGCAGTTGACTGATGTAGCTACTGCTAGACTCGTATACTTTAGTTACTTCCATAGCGTGCTGTCCTATGGAATACTACTTTGGAAATGCATCTTTACTACTAACTATATTTATATTGCAAAAGAGGGCAGTTCGTGCCATTTATTGCTTAGGCAAGAGAGACTCCCTCAGGGAACGATTTAAGGACATTGACATTTTTACTGCAGCTTCCCAATATGTATTTGAAAACATAATGTATGTCAGGGAAAATATATCTCATTACACAAAAGTAAGTGACATTACAGACAGAACTCTGCGTAACAAACATAGACTTCTACTTCCATGTTATTGGCTTCGCAGGGTTAGTGATTCCTTTAAGGGGGATGGTATACGTTTTTATAACAAACTGCCAGAATCGATCCTTGGTATGCCTGACAATAAATTCAAAACCTTTGTAAAGACCACCTTATCCAAAAAAGCATACTATAGGATAGATGATTACTTGAAAGATAAAAATGTCTGGCTTGAGCATGGTGCAGGCCCCTCGTAAATTGCTATAATTACAGCATGGTACTGTATTAGTTACGTGACTTATTTGTTACATTATGTAACTTTAGTTTAATTCATTATGAAACAATTTTATTGTTCAATATTGAAAAATAAATGACTATGACTATGACTGGAGATTGATGGATGACACTTTATACACATATCAACATGGTCTAGGGATATTTCAATTAAACCTAAATTACTAAAATTCTATTAACTTTTGGTTAAGACACCTACATTTTTAAAATAAACCTTGTTTAATAGCCTATCTAATCTAACTTTCAGATATAGTTAAATTTAAAAAAAAAACTTAGAATACGAGGAAAAGCTCAGACAAAATTTCAATCTTTACTTTATTTTTGAAACATCAAAACCTAAACAAAACAAATATTTTTTTTTATAAAAATTGTTGAAAACTTAAAATTAATAATCCGTGGATCCACTTAAGACTCTACTGACACATCTGCAGCGATTCTGAATACTCAAAACAAGGGTGTCAATATCCTGTTGTGGAATACTGTCCCAAGTCCTGCTAAGATGCAAGAAAAGGTGGTTTTCATGTACAATATCTTCAGGGAAATTCCTAAGAGCTCTTCTCTGAAGCATATCCCAGGCATGCTCAATAGGATTTAAGTCAGGGGATTGTGAAAGCTTGTATATCATGCTGTTGTAACCAACTTATAACGATACGCGCCGTATGTGGACGGGCATTGTCGTACATTAGCTGGAAATTTTGTCCCATTTACTGTCTGTGGGGCAAGATTACAGGCTCTAGCACCTCATCTCGGTATTTTGGAGCAGTCATATTGCCTTGTATCCAAACGAGGTCCGTTCTACCGCCGAGATGAATTCCTGCCCAAATCATAATCGTGCCACCTTGATATGCATGAACTTGTTGTGGGTGCTGCAGTCGATTCCAACGTCCAGGTTCTCTGGAACGCGTACTCTTCGCGAATCAGGATGAAATCCAAACCTGGATTCATCAGTGAAAAGCACAAGTGACCATTGAGAATCGTTCCAGTTTTCGTGTGCAATTGCCCACTGTAATATTCTTCCTCGATTGCCTCTCCTTAGCGCTGGTACCCGAAGTGGCCTACGAGCACGTAGGTTGACTTCATGCAGTCGTCTTCTCAAAGTTTGACCGCTTACCAGCAAACAATACTCTCTCTGTAGCCTTTGAACCAACTGCATCGCCGTTACATTTGGTTGACTTCGTACAGCATTTACTACGAATCGGTCCTGTGCATTTGTTGTAATGCATTGAAGTCCTCGGTGCCGTTCCACCACTTCCCCCGTGACACGATAACGTGACCAAAGCCTGGATATAACGCTCTGACTGGTCCTCATGGCTTCAGAAATCGCAATTTGGGTAGCGCCAGCTTGAATCATGCCCACTGCTCTTAACATTTCGTTCCTGGTCAAGTGTCTACGTGGCATGATTAAATGAACACCGGAGATGCGTTTGACAAAGATTTATAGAAATTTATGGAGTTTTAATCAAATTAGAAGTTCGTGAACATTTACTTCTTTGGAAGAAATTCAATGAATGCGAATTTCATCTTAAAACAAAACCTAATAATATACAAATTGGAATTTTAAAAAGGAACTTATTAATGTTTTTATAATCTATCATCAATAGTTTTTTTGTAAGGCCAGCACTTTTTTTTATATATCCCTAGACCATGTTGATGTGTGTAGAACTTGCTACATTAAGGTTTCACCTCTGTCAGGTTCAAAAATTTAAATCTGTGGAAAAGTACAAGTGCCATATTAAATAATATGTAATACACCTCATATTACGTAGTTTCATAACATAACATAAACTCACGTCTGTATTCCCCGAAGGGGTAGGCAGAGGGGCTGGCACCCACATTTTGCCAGTTTATGTTTAGGTCCCAATGTAATAGGTGGCGAGCCTATTGCCATTAACCGGGCACTTATAAACCTGCGATAAATACACACAAAACTTCGAAAAGCATCGAAAAGTCATTGGTGTGTGTCATGGTAAACCTGGGATCGAACCCGAGACCTCGTCTCAGCAGTCCATTACCCATACCACTAAGCTACCGCAGTTTATATGTTCGCCAATTATAAGCTTACACAAAGTAGGTACAAAACAGGTATTGGGTGCTATACGGGGTATGTTTTGAACGAATTTATATGATTATTCCGAATCTGACCCGAAATCCTGAGCCGGTTGTGGGTTAGGTAACTTGAAAAAAAAAAGATATTTGTGCCGAACGTAATCCTCTTAACCTGACCCGACATCAAGTTCCTATCATAACTTATAATACCCGAAGTGCGGTAATTCCAACTTCTGTAGCTTATGTTAAGTTAGAACTGTGACCACAACGCACGAGGCAGCGGCCAGCGAAGTGCCAGATCTAATCTAACCTAACATAAGTTTAACCCCATGTGGCTGGCTGCTCTCTCTCTTTACTGGAGAGCAAGGTGAATATTGTAAATTATTTTATTTCATAAAATGGTCCACAATTTTTTATTTAAAGAGGGTTTTTTAGTTTTTATTAGATAATATTTTGGGTTAATTAAAGCCTTTTGGCTATGTATGTCTAATACGCAGTTCACCTAGATCGCAATATAACTCACAAAAACAAATTAGGATAATTCTTATTCGGCTAAAACTTTTATAATTTGCACGTGTAGACATAATTCTGGGTTAATATGGAAAAATCTCAAAATTCTATTGTTTCGAAAACTCGAATACATCTTTCGGTTTCAAAAACTATTGATTTCGGCCATACATATTGTGGGGTCAACATTGAAGCATTTAACACCTCCTGACAGGAATACATCGAGTTTCCAGTAACCCTGTAGGTAGGGATAAGGATATACCTATCCTTTTTAAGGATATACCTATCCTTTTTAACCCCCGACGCAAAAACGACGGGGTGTTATAAGTTTGACGTGTCTGTGTGTGTGTGTGCGCGTGTGTGTGTGTGTGTCTGTCTGTGGCATCGTAGCACCCAAACGGATGAACCAATTTGGATGTAGTTTTTTTTATTTGAAAGGTATATTAGTCGGGAGTGTTCTTAGCTATGTTTGGAAAAAATCGGTCCAAGATGGCCGCCGCCACAACATATCGGAATACGAATTTCTTCATAACTCCCTCAATATGGGTATCAAATGAAAGAGCTTCACTAGTAGATCACTTTAAAAAGTATAAAATAAAAATTAAATTAAAAATTTAGAAAACCCCCGTCACAAAAAACACTTCCAAAAAGTTGAAAATAAATGGAGTTTGCGTTTTACCTTTAACGGTTGCCATGTCGGGGGACCTTGAATTGTTCTGATAATATAACGGAGTGCTTAACCAATTAAGGTCCCCCGACATTGCAACCGTTAAAGTTAAAACGCAAACTCCATTTATTTTCAACTTTTTGGAAGTGTTTTTTGTGACGGGGGTTTTTCTACTAGACATAGTCTGGTAGTGAGACCATTGACATGCACAGTCTCACCTTCATAAATGTCAATAGTATTATGCATGAATCTGATTTGGCTGATCTAGGCTTTCATGGGAGCGATTTATTATTCAAGCACGCTCTAATGGAAAATTGGCATAGAGACAATAACAGAATCGGAATAAAAAAAAAGTTACTGTTTATCCCGGGAATAAGTTCCCATGCGTACCTAACGGGAACAGGATAACAGGATCAATATGCAATGAGGACGAAACCACGGGTATCAGTTAGTTCTATAATATTTTTTTATTGATAAGTAAGACTTCACAGCTGAGAGAAAATAAGAGAATGAAATTATTTCTATGTATACCTACCTTAATACTAAAATTGTCTATGGCTTACTTGATGAGTTAATGAGCCGTCACCAATGTCAAAGTCAAACATAATTGACAAGATTGACACATTTGACACACAGGGGTTAATGTTTCCAATAGATCAAATGCGATTCGATCCGTTCGATCAATAAAATATTTTCAGTTAAACTGCAGCGAACTGCAGACTCCATTAACTCTTGCAGTTCTTCGGCACATCATTTCATAAATCAACGACCAGGATAGAACTTACGAAAGTCGAGATGCTTTTGAAGACGTTAACTCTTTTTCTTACCATCTCATTCGCTAGGGTAAGTAAATATTTACTATTATCTTGTCCATATCACGGTCATAATGTAGTACAACCTTTCGTTGTTCGTTAGTGGTATCTATATTCTAAAATTCGAATAGAATCGATACATCACAAGAAATACCTTTATTAATAGATTATTCTCTTAATTGTTACGCACTACGAAATATAAAAGTTAAATGAAAATAGAGAAGGGCAGTCATCTTGTTTATTCCGATATCGATTTTTCGTTTACACACAAAATGACTGCTTACATTCCTGTTAGATACATTATCGTCTATTATTAGCGTATATAGTGCAGCGATTCCCACAGTAGGTTCCGCGGAACCTAAGGGTTTCGTAGAATAGTCATGAGGGTTAGCCAAAATTATTTTGAAACACCGCAAAACAAAAAAAATTATTGCCAAAAAGAATTACAATGTTGAATATGCTGTGACCCCACACTAGGCGAAGCCTGTCCTGTGGGTGTCAATACGTTTATAATTCACGTGAAAAAATTGTTTGCTCAAGTGACATCTGAGACTTATACTGTTCCATTCACAATATTTTACCAATAAAAAATGCCTATGTGATACTTTGCCATCACAGTTCTTTAACTCATTACTTACTTACTACGAAAGTTGGTAGGCAGTTATCAAAAATCAACTCAGACTATGGCACGGCAGCGCATCTGTGCAGCACAAAACATTGCATGTCGTTGCGCGTTGGCACGCAGCAGGTTTCATTGCACAATTGTCATCTTCAATTGTCCCTTATAATTCGTTCGAGAACCCAGACTATGTCACATATTGAACCATGTTACCGTTAGTGAAGAAATAGAATTATTGAGTCATTGTTAGCGTGAAATTTTGTCATGTAAGTGTGAGACCCCTCATATTTTTAGTGTTTTGTATGATGATCAATAAACTTAGCTTATCTTGCCAAAATTTTAAGGAAAGATCAATGAAATGACTACATTTTTACTGGGAAAATTTTCAATAATATTTATGGTGAGAGACAAATTAAATGCATTTATACTCCATTTGTTTAGGTACTTAAAAAAAGGTAAACAAATCGTAAAAAGGGTTCTTCTATAGGGGCATTTTTCGTTCCGAAATAAAAAGAAACCAAAATAAAATCATTTTAGAACTTAAAATCCATTTCTATCGTATATTTTTCTATATTTAACTACTTTGTTTAATATTAAGTTGCATTTATTATTTCCTAAGCTGAAAAACTATAATAACTATATTATTTAGGATGATTTTAAAACTATTGCACCATGCCTACCATAAAGAAACTAAAAAGACAGATATTCAAAACAGTTTTTTCCAGATCCCGCCATACGTGCGTGACTGTCAAAGTCAATTCGCAGTTTGTAGTTTGTATTTATTGTTATTATTCGGTACCTTAAAGAGCTGGCAAATCATCCCTAGATAAGATAATAGACGAAACCTATAATCGCTTTGTAATTAGTGTTGGTGATAGTTCTTTGGACTCAGACTAAAATTTTATTTAGTGATTGAATTTGAAATCACTTTAATTGTGATTATAATTTTGTGAATGTGTTGAACGTGTGAGTTTAATATTATAAATTTTAAAATTATTTAGTAAGGTAAATGTAGTCTTTATGTTGCCCATAATCATGCACAAAAATATTATTGTCATTGACGGTTGACTATCTCTGAAATCCACCATTTTTCTTGTTTACCTTTTTTTAAGTACCTAAACAAATAGAGTATAGAAGAAAATTACGTTTTTGGATTGCCTGTATGGGACAAAATTGAATGTTTTCAGATTGTGTTTAATTTCTTAATAACTGAACCTTTAAATTTAAATCTTCTGAAATCTTTCCCAAACATGGTACCTGGTGATTAGGTTTTAAACACATTTATAACATAAAAAGACAATCAGCACTGTTGTCTGTCCAGAATTATGAAGCATTTATGGATCTTCAAAGTTCATCCACATTAAAACTTTATTTATTAAAACCAGGCTACGTTTACACAAAAGATGTGGGGTTCTATAAACTAACAGGTATTTGGTTGGTGTTCCGGTACCTTGAAAGTTTAGGAACCCCTGGTTTAGTGAAGTCAATTTACTCTTATAAATAACTAAATATCTAAATGAATGTCCATAGGTCATTGTAAACACTTTTCATTTGCCACCTAAGTAGTAAAAAAAAGATGTCCCATAAATACTGAATGAAATCTATCTATACCTACCATGCTCACTCCAAGTAACACTTTATCATTATCATTGCATTCATCCCGATTGCATTCAAAGCCTTCATAGTCAAGATTCTGCATATGTCAACGTCAAATAACACTTAGATGTCAAATAACGGCAGCTTTACCATTAACAGGGTCAATTCTACGAAGATAAAAGGTGCAGATGTATATGTCCTAGCCTCTCAGCTCTCCTCAATCAAACGTTGACTGACAGAAAGGTTTTTACCAGCAACGTTCCAGCAAATAAGTGGTAAGATATTTATTTTTACTAGCCCTGCACTTATTGTGAACAATCAAGGAGATAAGTACTCCTTTATATGCGAGGTGCATTTGAAGATGTTTGTGTATAAAAAAAATCTGATGTTATTTTTCAGATGTTTACTTTGTGTATTGCATTGGTGCAAATATGACCATCATGTAGCCACACCATATTTTCATACCACAGGTAGCAGACAAATTTACGGCCCTCTTCATTGTAATAATAAAAAATATATATATACATATGTGTGTTTTGTTGTTTGAGGTAAAGTTAACAAGTGTGTTCTCCTGTAAATTAACAAAATAGATAGGTACATTACCTTAAAGATTCGGGCGCCTTGGAGAAGCACATGCCTAAGATAGTCAATCAAGTAGGTTGAAGACTTTTAATCTGCCGGAGGTAAGCTAAATGAAACCACCGCACTGAGGTTTAAGGTTTTATTCTCTAGCGCTCCAGTGTGCTTATCATAGTAAGAATTTTATGCTAGTAGATTAAAATTTAAGAACTACATGACATATTACTCTTGTCACCAATGCAATTTTTTAAGGTTTTTAAAGTTAAATTTTAATTAAAATTAAACGAAAGCTCACGGCATCCCTCGACGAGTGTGTGAAGGTTCACCTCAACCAGCGAAGCATAATATTCCGCTCAACAAGCCATTATTCCAAGATATTGCACATGCTCGTTCGTATGGTTGAGAAATCGTTCAAACCATCAGAGGCAAGTTCCAAGAAAAGCCAAAGTTAAACAGAGAAAAAGGAAAAAGAAAAGGAAAAGGCGGCTCCTATGGAGACCTGAAATAAAATTTTAGGTTATTAGAACAATTCCTATGAGAATACTCGAAGTCCTAATTTTTGAGAAAAACGTGTGACTTACCGCCATAATTAGTTGGTTAAATGCCAAACACACGATAAATCATGGTATTTTTGAAACAAATACTGAAACAACAGAATTTAAAATATTATTTTTCAATCAGAAAAAAAATACGTCGAAATGAATCTTTTGAGAAAATGTCAACTCACCAGAAATATGGGACAATTCCACTACAATATCATAGCGGGGACATTTTATAATATCATCCGGACAAAAATAACTTCAATCCATTACAATGGATGACGATTCATAAATTTTTATTAAAAAATCGACATCTTTGTCGATCGTCAAGAGAGAAAGGTGACGTGCCGGCCAACGCAGTGTTGCCAGTCGCCTCCAATGTTCGCAAATTAGCGAAATTTCGACTAAAAACCGTTAAAGACCACCGATGTAACGAGATTCACAAACGCGACGTTACATTACATCCCTCCCCAAAAAAGAAAAAGGTATTCCTTTTTATTTTTAAAGAAAACAATGAGATTCAAAGACCAAAATCCAAAAACCTCAAAAGAAAATAAAATGTCTTGCAACATTCTACAAAAAAAAAAAAAATGCAAAAGCTTCATGCAAGCATATTGCAAAAACAATCCACAAAAAAAAGTAAAAGAATGTGAAAACATTCAAAAATAAAATTTAAGTTCGGAAACCAACTTCCAAATACAAAGGAAATCAAAGATATTTTCCAACTCAATGAAATAAACCAAAAGCAAAACAAATACTCCGAAAAGAGTGAAAAGTAATCTGAAAAATAAAGTATTCAGAGAAAATGAAACAAATCCCAATTCAATTCCAATTCCAGATATCGATTAGGCAACCAACGCCATCGAATCTAATCCTAGATCTTAACCAGCCTTCCAGCATCAATACAAAAGTGCGGTTGAGCTCCTACGCCACCGACTCTATACCAGCAATTCCTAAATAAGTATCAAACGAAGAAGATATCGGTTAAGCACCAACGCTGCCGAATCTGAAACAAAATTGGCAAAAACAAAGAAATTTTCCCATTATCGGTTAGGTGTAAAACCGCCGACTTCAATTCAAATCCAAACTCCAAAATCCAAACGTCAAAACAAAATCACAACAAAAGTGTGAGGTTAATATATTTATAAGCATTGTGATCGGCATAACACCACCAACTTTCCGAGCACAAGCAAAATATAAAGAAATTATGACAATTGTGACCAGTACAACACCACTGACTTTCTGAGCACAACCGCATAAAAAAAAATATGACATTTGCGACCGGCTCAACACCACCGACATTCCGTGCGCAAAGCATAAAAAATGTTACTATGTGTATAGAAACACAATAGTACAAAAAAGAAAAACGACAATTGCGACCGGTACATCACCACTGGCTTTCCGTGCGCAATGCGTAAAAAGGCGTGACTATGTGTATGAAACACAATAGCACAAAAATGTAAAGTCCAGAAAATCCCAGGTTTCCCAAAAATGGTATAACAAGGTATAAGGTAAGTGCATATAAAATGCGTCCAATCCGAGAATCCTAATATTAAGACAATAACTCAGAACTGTACAAAAAACTAAGTTCAAGAAACTTAAATTTCCATTCCAAAAGTGAGTGGAAATAAGTCAAGTGAATTTAACACAGAAAATGAATTTTAGATTTCACTCCTAAACTAGAGCAGAAACTAAATTCCCAAATTTGTACAAAATATACAATTTTACAAAAATGTAAACAAATATATATACAGGACAATAATCCTATTATACAAAAACAAATAAAAATATAAGATCTTTTGAGTGGAACAATTTGTTAATATGGAGAAGTGAGTATAAGAAACAAGACCTAAAATGACCTAAGTAATTTTTAATGTATCTAAAATTGAAATTAATAAATTGATGTGAAGTTCCTAGCATACATCTCCTTTCAAGACCTCTAAACCTTTCAAACATCACCTTTTAATGAGGTCATACTTCAAACAAAGTACCAAATACAAAGATAGATATTGGCAAACCAGTAAACAATTTAATATTTAATAATGTCTTTAATGTGATAACGACCTGTATAGTTTTTGTTAAGGTCTTTCAAGACATAAACATTAGGGGAAACTTTATCTAATATTTCACATTTAATAAACTTAGGTGCTAACTTAGCCGAAAAGAATGCAGGAGCATTAGACTGCACAAAACTGTCTAAGGCGAAGCAATATCAGCAAATTTATCAATGAATCTACGGTAATAAGAACATAACCCAAGAAAACTTCTTAATTGTCTAACGCTTTCTGGGCGTGGGAAACTTTCAATTGACTCTAATTTAGCAGGGTCTGTATGTAAACCATTACTATCAACAATATAACCGAGGTAACGAAGTTTATCTTTACAAAAATTACACTTTTTTAAATTAATAGTTAACCCAGCATCTTTAAGAATTTTATAAATTTTATTTAAATAATATAGGTGATCAGAGAAACTAGAATTTACCAATATAAGATCATCTAAGTAACAGAATGCTACATTATCAAATTCAGGCCCAAACAACTTATCTACAAGCCTTTGCAACTCAGCTGGAGCATTGGTCAAACCATACACCATACGGGTAAAATGAAACAAACCTTTCCCAGGAACAACGAAAGCAGTCTTCTCTCTAGAAGATTCTTCTAAAGCGATTTGCAAAAATGCCTTAGACAAATCAATAGTAGTTATATAATTAGCACCTCGAAGGTTATCTAAAATTCTAGAAGGATAAGGCAAAGGGTAAGAATCTTTAATAGTTACTGAATTTAATTTTCTAGAATCCAAACATAATCTTGTTCCACCATCGCGTTTTTCAACGGCTAACACTGGAGAACACCAAGGAGATTTGGAAGGTTCAATAATATTTTCCTTTAATAAAACTTCTACTTCATCATAAAGTTCTTTTTGTTTAGCAGGACTAAGTGGCCAATAACGTTGTTTAAAAGGTTCACCAGTAACATTAATTTTATGTTTAACTAAATGAGTGAGACCCAAGCCTCTCTTTTCATAAGAAATATCTTCAAAAAGTGAAATAATTTTATTAAGTTCCTGTTTCTCAGACGGAGAAAGTTCAGAAACAGAAGTAACCGCATTAACACAAGTTGTGGATTCATTTTCAAAAGTAATTTTATTTAATAAGTCTTTAGCAAGGTTAAATTTCAACCAAAAGTCGAATCCCAAAATAATGGAAGGTTTAAAAGAAGGTATTATCAAAAAATCTACATTTTTAGTTATATTATCACTAGTGATAGGTAAAACCATAGTTCCAATAACCTTGTGTGGAGAACCATCCGCAGTAACAGCATTACCTTGGTGAGGTTTAAGTTTACATCCTAATTGTAAAAATGTTTGATGAATATTAGAACCGAGTACACAACTACAAGCTCCGCTATCTAACAAACCAGAATAAAGTTTATTATTAATATTAAATTTTAAATAGGGTCTAGTGTCTTTATTTTTAACAAACAAAACAGGGGCAGCCCTGATATTACTAAAGAAAACTTTCAAATAATCTAACCAGTCACAAAATTCTTTTTTACAAGTGGCATCATCCGGTGCATTGCTAAATTTTTTCAACATCGAGTCACCTGAGGTTTTATCAAAAACTAGGGCTCGATGGGGCCTGATACGTTTTTTGACTGTTCAGTATTACAAACTTCGCAAGTCTTCGTAGTGACACCAGCTTTGTGACACTTAAAACAAATTATGCCAGGAAACTTAGGGCAATTTTTATAAGAATGTCCAGAGGACTTACATTTTAAACATATTAATTCATCTGCTTTAACAGCATTAACGTGAGCAGAAGGTTTTTCTTTTTTAATACTTCTATTCTCACTTAAGTTCTTTCTAGACACAAAATTTTCTAATTCTCTGCTGAGGTTAATGAACTCTTCAATAGTAGAAATAGTTTTACCAAACACAAAAGGTGTGTAAATATTTAACATATTATGTTTAATAATAGTTATGAGGGTAGCATCACAAATAGGCATAGACAAACGGCTTGACATATCCATTATATCTGTAATAAAGTCTGGTAAGGACTCAGTTATCTTTTGTTTACGAGTGCGGAGTTCATGTTCTAAATGATAGTCAAATTCAATCCTATCAAAACGTTTCAACAACGCAGCCTTCAATTCCTGCCAAGAAGCAATACGAATACGCACACTACGAAACCATTTAAGCGCTGTGCCTGACAAAAGATCAGCAAATGAACTAACTAAAAAATGTTCATTAAAATTTTTAAACAAGAAATATTCTTCCACTTCAGTAATAAATTCCCTAACACACGATTTACCATCATACAAAAGCTTACAACGTTTCAAATCGGGTAATTTTGTAACAGAAAGCAAGTTTTTCTTCAAGTCTTCATTCAATAGAACATTCATCATATTAAACGAAGATGCAGCTCTCGGACTATAATCACCAGCTCCCCGACTATGTGAAAACGGATCAACAACTTCAGTCAGATCAGCCATGACATGGGGCATCTCGTGAGTAGATGTACCAACCGGGACAGTATTATCAATAACAAACAATGGCGGGGCCTGAGTTTCCTTGTCCATTTTTGAAAACAATGTGAAATCTAAAAATAGTTGTATAAAATGCACTAAAAACTTCCAATGAATGCAATGAATGCAGCCATAAAAGTTAGAAAAGTAAATAAGTTATGAATGCAACTTAATTGTTATTGTTGAAAAATGCTAACCTCAAAAGTAGGTCAAACAAAAGAAAGGAATGTTATTGTTAAGTTATTTAGGTCAAATGCCTTTAAGTAATGATAAAAAAGTGCATCAGTGATTCACAAAATAAAGTATTTCTGTTTACTTGAGGTAAACATCAAAGATTCAAATATTACTATACTTTCACATATTAGTTTGGAGTTTATAAACTTTTCATTATATATTACTATGTAGATAATGTAACTTGTTATAAATTAAGGTTATACAAGATAAAACAATGATAACAATAACTGTGAATGTTATACAAATTGAAATATTCACCTGTAATTAAGAGATATAAACAACAGCGTACCAACCTGTAGTAAGATTAGTTTTGTAAAGTAAACAAACAATAATATTTACTGAAACACAGAGTTATGCAGTAATATACATGAAAGAAACATTGTTCTAAACATGTTAAATTAAATTAATAATGCAAAGGTGACAAGGATATATATATATTTGCACACTGTCAGGTCCCTGTTCGGGCGCCAATTGTAATAATAAAAAATATATATATACATATGTGTGTTTTGTTGTTTGAGGTAAAGTTAACAAGTGTGTTCTCCTGTAAATTAACAAAATAGATAGGTACATTACCTTAAAGATTCGGGCGCCTTGGAGAAGCACATGCCTAAGATAGTCAATCAAGTAGGTTGAAGACTTTTAATCTGCCGGAGGTAAGCTAAATGAAACCACCGCACTGAGGTTTAAGGTTTTATTCTCTAGCGCTCCAGTGTGCTTATCATAGTAAGAATTTTATGCTAGTAGATTAAAATTTAAGAACTACATGACATATTACTCTTGTCACCAATGCAATTTTTTAAGGTTTTTAAAGTTAAATTTTAATTAAAATTAAACGAAAGCTCACGGCATCCCTCGACGAGTGTGTGAAGGTTCACCTCAACCAGCGAAGCATAATATTCCGCTCAACAAGCCATTATTCCAAGATATTGCACATGCTCGTTCGTATGGTTGAGAAATCGTTCAAACCATCAGAGGCAAGTTCCAAGAAAAGCCAAAGTTAAACAGAGAAAAAGGAAAGGCGGCTCCTATGGAGACCTGAAATAAAATTTTAGGTTATTAGAACAATTCCTATGAGAATACTCGAAGTCCTAATTTTTGAGAAAAACGTGTGACTTACCGCCATAATTAGTTGGTTAAATGCCAAACACACGATAAATCATGGTATTTTTGAAACAAATACTGAAACAACAGAATTTAAAATATTATTTTTCAATCAGAAAAAAAATACGTCGAAATGAATCTTTTGAGAAAATGTCAACTCACCAGAAATATGGGACAATTCCACTACAATATCATAGCGGGGACATTTTATAATATCATCCGGACAAAAATAACTTCAATCCATTACAATGGATGACGATTCATAAATTTTTATTAAAAAATCGACATCTTTGTCGATCGTCAAGAGAGAAAGGTGACGTGCCGGCCAACGCAGTGTTGCCAGTCGCCTCCAATGTTCGCAAATTAGCGAAATTTCGACTAAAAACCGTTAAAGACCACCGATGTAACGAGATTCACAAACGCGACGTTACATCATTGAGAGACAAACATTGCAACACTGGGACCTTCAAACTCGTGCTGCCGACCTTCTAATATTCTTTTTGAAGGACCCTATTGTAGGTGCTCGTCAAAACCATTTTATTTTTTTTGGGCTGTCCATGCTTTATATTTTATTTCAGTTTTATATATTTTATTGTAAACATAGATATATCCTTGTCAACAGCAACTGCGAAGGAGTCATCTTGAAGATAGTCGGTGACCTCAAGACACACAAGCAAGAGTTTTGCCTCCGTTGCGAGTGCAATTTTGAGACGCGTAATACAACTATAATTATGGTATGTTTGTGGATGGAAACACATTTTTTTTTCATAAAGTACACGTCAATTTGACATATTGAAACTCCTATAGTGGTAGATATATACCTGCTGGCTATGGAACTTTTCAAATATAAAATTGATTATAACTGAAGCGTGCATTACATACTTACCTAGGTAGCATCAGAAGCCTAGTGTTTAAGGACTCTACGAGTCCTGGCCATTTAACTGTGATGCAACTGATACTGATTTGATATTCACCGTGAAGCAAATGCCTTAGTAAGCCTAATCTGACGTTTGAGGGCTCCAATTGCCCATATCGACTGCCATAGATGTTCATATGGCAACCGAGACCAAAAACTTCACATACTCCCCGAGGTACGACCAGACCAATGCAAATAACCATTTATCGCACCAACTGCGTATCAAATTAGTTTCAGTTACTAGAAGTCTCTTAGAAAAATCAAATCAGTTTATTCACTTAAAACAGGTACATAAGGTGATTTCGTTTACAATAATGTGCACGTGCTCCACTTATTACCTCGATGAGTGTGCAAAGTTTATTTTTTGAAGATACATTGTCAAGTATTAGGATATCTAAACAATAATAAAAATAAGAAGAATCTGCACTTCTACCCTCTTCTGGGTTAAATAATGCCGTGAGACACTTTGAACTATTGATTGTCATATTTCCAGGTTGTGATTATCCTGCTACTGTGGGTTCTAACCTTCCTGTCGGGTTATATGGCGTTTGGATTTGCCTGAACCCACTGGCAAACCGGCGGCATAATCGCGGTGACAGGTTCAACTATCCAGATGACGACAATTCGGAAGAGGTGCATAATTTTTTTTACAATGAATATTCGTTCAAAAAATGTAACCTTGTAAGATATTACGAATTTATTCATTACTAGCTTTTGCCTGCGGCTCCGCCCGCGTGGATGTCGGTTATCGCGACCAAATATAGCCTATGTCCTTTCTCATGGTCTAATCTACCCCTAAACCAAATTTCATCAAAATCGGTTCAGTGGTTTAGGCGTGAAAGCGTAACATACAGACAGACAGACAGAGTTACATTCACATTTATAATATTAGTATGGATAGCTGTTGCCTGCGTTCAGCCCGCGTAGATGTTAGTTATCGCAATCAAACATGGCCTATATCTATTCTCTAGGTGTGATCTATTCCTATCACAAATTTCATCAAAACAGTTCAGTTGTTTATGTGTGAAAGTGTAACAGACAGGCAAACAGATAGTTACTTTCACATTTATATAATATTAGTATGAATTTGTTTGCAGGCCGGACTTCTGCTCCAGGAACAAGAGGAATGACTTTATGGCTGGAGCACTGCTAACGAAATTGAGGATAATAATGTAAATGTACCCCGGAATTAAGTGACTTACCGAGTAAAATGGGGCAAACGGATATCAAGGGGTGAGGTATATAATGGCCATATATTTTTGTACTTATTTTCTTTTTATAACTAACCTATTTTAATGTCATAATGTGCTGTGGCGATACAGCCACACATAAATTGATAGGTAGGTTTTTGAAAAAAAAAAACTTAATTTAGTTCACCACATCACTTTTGTTTTTATTAACAAAATATTCAGTGCGGTTCTTATTGTAACTATTATAGGAACTACTAGTTTTACCCGACTAGTGCAATACCAAAGGAGGGTTATGATTTTTTCATATTCACCCTTTTATCACTATCAACCCCATTTATACGGTAGTTCTTATCCATGCGCTATTACTATACTTGCTTAGAATAAGTACATATTTACTACAGCACTATAATAAAGCATTTGATATATTAAAAATGTCTTTAAATAGTCTGTTTTTAATAATTGTAGTATTACAACGGCGAACAATTTATTAATATTTATACAATTATCGATTTATACTATGGATCCTGACGACCTTGGCATTTAAATAATAAAAAATATGACATTATAAAAAAAAACTTAGTATTATGTATTAAAACTAGTTAAGTATTTAAGTAAGTGGTATTAGTTACCATATAATATTAGGGATTTATATCAAGTATAGAATACTTGAAACTATAAATGGATGTCAACAGTGAAGGGGGAAAACAATATTACTGATATTTTATCTGTTATAAACATTAAAAAACAGAAATTCTATAATATCTTCTATGAAGCAGAACTTATTAGGGATATGTATAAAATGTCTACATTAGACATCCAATATTGATGTATTTTACAAACGGACACAGGTTTTATTAATATATAATACTTATGATAATTATATACTTATACATAATTATATTGTATGTATTTATTACACGGAACGGAGTCGGGTAGTTTTGCCCGCCTATCATCCGAATATTTTTGGGTCTAAAACATATCTCACATAATTAGCGTAGTGTTAGTTACTGAAAAGTATTAATAAATAAACTATAATTATTATTAGTTTCTTACTAGTGCAGGGCAACAGACAATGCTGTGACCGTGGCCAGGTATTGGGCCGACATAATTTAAGAGATTAATGAGCCATTGACACGAAGAAGAAGAAGACTGACAGAATTGATTTGATTTGTATTATTACGGTTTTGATTATTAGTTATTTATTATTGTACCATTTTATTACGGCCAAGTGTTATTTATTATCTTTATATTATTATTATTTCATATATACACAATAAACTTAAATCGTGTGATAGTCTGTACAGATTAAATAAAATACTTTTTTTTTATTGACGTGTACCTGAAGTGTTTACGTTATTTTATTATTATAATTAATTTTTATCTTATTTTAAAATATTGAAAACAAGACTAAAATCGATATGAGAAACGATTGCATTTTTTTTCTATTATTTATAAGAAAAAATAATGTCGCTATGATAAAATGTACTTGTTTGTTTTTAAATAAGGGAACAATTTTTATATGTAAATAGGACGCGTGACGAGTGTGATGATGATGACTGATAGCACTTGTTAAATCATCAACATGAACTGTACTGTACTATAATGGAATTGTAGGTAGATGATCTCATTCATATTTTGGTCAGTCAATAAAAAAACTATTTAAAATCTCGTCATTTAGTATACGAAGAAAGATCAATTTTTGGCCGGGATTTTTTTATCGATTGGCATGGAGTGAATTAAAAAAATGAAATACCTATAGGTATTTCGCCGATTATTATGTGATATTACTTCTTTTGTATAACAAATATTAATATTTTTATTTGGTGTTACAACCATGTTAAATCTCAATCAACATTTATATTCAGTTTAACTGACGGATATTGAGTATGTAATTGATTAATTCGATTATGATTATGGATGAGGCGGTTCCTGCGAGCTTTCTCTTACAGGGAGAATGCTCTGACGGCTCAAAGTATGTAAGGCTAAAATCACATGTTTGTTAAACGGATTGTAATTTATATTTTTATTTTTTGTTACTTGCTGTTAAGTTTAAAAAAAAAAAAGTAATTTTGTAGGCCTATTCCCATGTATGAGTAGGTACTACCTACGCGACGAACGATATAATAACTGTTTAAATATTTCATTAATAAATCATTGATATCATAAGAAGATTATTGTTTTATTTTATAAGAGAGAGCTTTATTACCAACTAGCGGGGTGCAGTCAATTGACAGACTAAATATATTAAAAAGAAGGGTTTTCCCTGTCCCCATCAATGTGATTCAGCTAAGCTTTTTATATAGAAAGGTGCGTGCTATGGATGCCTATGAGAATAGATTTGAATTTTGAAAAGGCGATCATTCAGATTGGGCTAATTTTTATTTATGCGGCCACTAAAAAAAATGCTTGACTTTGATAGAACACAACATTGTAAGCATTTTTTATTACTACACCAAAGTTCTAAATAGATTCCTTGAGATTTTATTTAGGGTTAAATATTTAGTGTAAAGTGTACATAAAACAAGCTAGTATTGTCTAATAACTACTATATTGCTTCTGTTATGGTAGTCTAAAATGGCTTTACGGTCTCGTATGGAAACTGTGTCTGTCCCGCAGTTCTGGTTCTGACGAAATGCGATTAATCCGAAAAAAAAATAGGTGAAAACAAAAACACTAACTGTTAAAATGCAATTTTGTATTTATTATTTAAAGTTCGCCAGCTCTTACAAACATATCCTCTAAGCCTTCAGCAGGAATGTTTATCACAGGAAGGTGCCTTGCATACCCCAAGTACCACACAATACACATCACATGGGAGCAGCAACCGACAGTTCTTTTGCCATTAAGGCAGGTGCAATAATAATGCGTTATGGCTTGCCTGCCCGTGAGAGTTGTATCAACACATATATATACATTATATGTTCTTAAACGAACATGCCGTGATTGAATTCGGGCTCGAAGTAGGCAAAATTCTCTTTCTTCAACCTCACGTAGATGTTCAGCGGGTATTTCTCCCCCAAGTTCAATGGTAAATCTACCAGTGCCCTGGATGTGCTCTGCATAATAACTTCGGGCCTGTTTTATTTGGTAAATACCGACTGCGAATAAAATAAGGTCTTCCTCCGTTAACATAGGGAATGGAATTTCAGACGGCGTGTCGATTCGCACAAACTGTGCCCGTCTTCGGTTATAATTGTAAGTATTTACTATATCGCCTAGTATATTTGGAATACCCATCCTTTCTCTTACTATTTCTAAAAACGCTGGGGCTCTGACATTGTCCGTAATCAGCCGATGATATGCATTTAATAATGCTGCAGCAATCCTAAAATAGTCGATCATATCCGGTAAGGCAAGATTGCTATGGACTATTCTTAGCAGTCTAAAATCTCTTTTAAATCGTCCGTTAACTATTTCTACCACCCAGCGGCATAAGGTGACAAGGCGGGTCTTGTTGGCTTGTACTGTAGACAGTTGTGTTTCGTTAGCATCCTTTGTCTGGGGCATATGCACTGAGTATCCATGTGACCGTAGAGTCAACTCTGCATCTCTAAAACCACGATCCAAAATAAACACGTCCCCTGGTCTATGGAACCAGTGAAATACGCTTTCTTCATCCTGAAGAATTGAGTTCATTATGTGAGCATCGGAAGTCGTCGCAGCATGTGGACCAGATACCTCAATAATATGACCATCGCAGCACACAAATAAAAAAACGAAACCTTTTTTTTTATTAGGTTCCGATATTTATGGTGACTGTACGTGAGTCTTTGAAAAAGATAGTTTGAACTTTTTTGATTATATATATATGTACCATCACAAATGACGATAGCATTTCTATGCTCGATAGAGCTCTCAGGATTTCCAAATAATGATTCGGGTATTAACAAGTTCCTTTGTGCCACATCTTGTCGATTCATGTGATCAAACCCTAAATGGGTAGGAACAAAGTCTTGCAATAGGGCTTCTCGACCTAAAATTAATAATCTTCGAAAACGAGATTCGCTTGTTCTGAAAATTAATGCCAGCCTAGCGTTGGAATCCCCTGTACGCAGTTTTGCTAAAGTTGCAGCCAGTATAGTTTTTTTAAACCTGTTATCATTTAGGCTGGGCGTATGATTAATTAAATTCAAAAATTGTTCATGTGTAAGCCCAATCCAAGTATGGAATTCGTTAGGATTTATTAGCTCATATTGCTCAAAGTCGAGAATATCTTCTGTAATATGATTACGCATAATATTAAGAGCATTAACTATCTCCGAGGCCGTAAAATCTTCTCTGAGATTATCTTGAAGAGGAAGTGTATGCCAGAGGTTTCCCTCCAAATGTTCTTGACATACTCGAGCATTTTCTGGTACAATGAGGTTATAGCGTACGATCTGACGAATTACAACATTATTCGGAACTCTAAGGCGAGTCCCATTCTGACAATGTTGAAAAACACAATTCGCAGTTGTGTTTGGAGTACGAAGATATCCAGTTAATGTTAGTGTTGGATGGAGACGATTTACCTGCGCAGCAGGTTCATCTGGTGCAGGAGCATTGACAACTTGATTTGCGTCACTAATTCTTCGTTCATAAGCCCTTTCAACTCTTTGCCAACATGGTCGACAAATGTGATCTGTCGGTTCTTCCTGAAAACAATAAAAAATAAAATGATTAGCGATCCTCCAATAAGACTTGTTGGTAACTTCGCTGACGCAAAGTTATGATGCGAGCGACCTCTACACACTCATCGAGAGCCTCGACCGAGAAGGCTCTTCGAGAACATGCCTGTACACACTCGTTAGCACAGAGTCTCGTATAACTCCCTTGACAATGGACGTAGAATTGTTGCTGCTGTTTATCTTTGCGCCATAAGCTTTCATTATAACCTTTTAAACATTTAATATACAAAGAAAACTTATTCGCGCCCAAGCATCATGAATACATTGCTTATCTTCGTGTTTCACATTCTTAGAATTCCAAAAAACGGCTGCTGTCTGATAGCACCCCAAAAACTGTAATTCGCGTTCATTAGACAGACCCCCCATAGTGAAACGCTGTTTATTAAAAACTTTCTGTGGGCGACTAAATAAAAATACCGACACGCTACCGAGAGCGACCGAGATGAGACGAGTGCTCCCTGTACACACTCGGCCTGTGTCGACGAGTGTGTATAGCCGCCATGAGAACCATTGTGTTGCCAAGACGAATCTAACAATATGCTTTAATTATGCGTTGTTAATCGTTTAGGTGAAGCTGCCCATTATTTAGGATAAGATCTATTAAAAAATGAATAACATAATTACCTGTCTCTCAATCAGTCCTTCAATAACTATCTGCGCCATGTCACTATGTTGCTCCTCTCGTGAAGTCCACGTATATGTCCTTCGACCCTCACACGGTTGACGACATTGTATACACAACATTTGTGACATTATGTCAAAACACGATAACTCAAAAGAAACAAGTGAGAAAACTCGATTGGTAGCCGTCCGATGTAACAGAAGTTGCATGGATAACTAAGTTCGTGACTAAACAAAACAATGCCGGCCGGTACAGCGGCGCCCGCCCCCCGCCTGGCCCCATCCGCCAGGCGGAGTACGCTACACCTACCTTACCTATTCCTACACCACCTACTACACTCCTACCTTATCTATTCTGTGGTGATACGTAATAGTTTTCAAATAAAAATGTTTGGAACCACCGAAACTTAGTTCACCTTTTTTCTCTCGCTTCGTTGGCTTTAGTACAGTTGTTCGTGTTTTTCATTTTATCCACGATACACCGGCCAGCGAATTGCCACTTATCTAGAGCAGCAGGGATGATTACTTTTCGTTTGCGACGTGTTGTAGATGGCAACGAACAAAACGTCCAAAAATTGTTATAACAATTCGACCACCCGACTCAAAACTAACATTTTGGACAAAAAAGTTCCATCAGTCCACCACCCTAGTCATAGAGTATATGACCCTAGTCAATCAGTTCGGACAAAAACTGTCCTAACAGTTCGATTAACGAACTACTAGGACAGGACAGTAACATTAGATTTTATCTACTGTAATTTGATTACTACTAGCGCCACCTGTGGCGATCTCAGTGGTACTCACATCAGTTAGTCGGTGCCGCGGTGTAGGAACTTTTGTGCTAGCTAGCACTAGATGGCGTTCGATTTCTTTTATGTTTTAACTATATGAAATTAGAAATACTCATAGCACCTAAATGGGAAAATTAATTGTTTAATTATAGGCTATCTTATTTAGGTTTAAATTAAACAGGTTCAAATTCCGCATGCTCAAAACCGGAGTATTCAAGGAAAAAATGTGTGTATAGTCCAACCAAGTTGAAAGGTTGCTGTACTTTGTTTGATTCCTACTTAGCAGGGTGATATTAAAGTTGTAAGGGTATTCGACCGTGATTTGGTGCTTTTGATCATCGTTTCAATTTAAAAAAAGTGTTTTTCGAGAAGCTTCCAGCTATAGGGGTATAAAACTGAGGCCCCGGCTACATATAAATCCTTTTTACTTTCTGCATTGTGACTGGAACGTTTGTATTGCTGTGTCTTGGAAAATACTTTATACTTAATTAAATTCGTGTTGCCCATTTTTTTGGTAAGTGATTTTACTTGTATTTGTCAACATCCTTCTGCAATCTGGACGATTCTTAGTGTTATTTCGTTCTTAGGGTTCCTAGTTCGGGATTAGAGAGAGCGTGTTCTGTGGTCGAGTTCCCAACCGCTGTCGGCGCAAGCCTGTAACCTCGACGTGAAGCACCTTGGCTGGTCGAGATTGCGGCAAGAGACGTGCGCAGACGCCGAGCAGGCCGACAACCGGGGTCACGTATTCCTT
Source organism: Eilema sororculum (assembly GCA_914829495.1). Classification (NCBI taxonomy): domain Eukaryota; kingdom Metazoa; phylum Arthropoda; class Insecta; order Lepidoptera; family Erebidae; genus Eilema; species Eilema sororculum. Next base: position 42,676,452 of record OU618532.1, on the reverse strand, counting down.
TTTCTTCTTTATTAAATGTAACTTTCCTATATGTATATATAACTTCACTCTGCAAGAAATAACTGCATCAACGGTGGGTTGACCGACGTGTACTACCCCTACTAGCCGTAACACTCTGGCTACCTACTGCAAGCAGGTCACCGTGGTGCAGCTTTTTGTATATCTTTCTGTAACTCTATTGTCTGTAATCTTCTTTTGTATAATTTTATCTCTCTGTAATATATGTATGTACAACAGAGGTAATAGTGGTTTTCTCTGAAGTCTCCCTGGTCTCCCACACGCACGCACACTTTTCTCCTCTGTCAAAAGGCGCCCTGGGATCCCATAGAGCTCGTGCATATCTCTGCTGGGTCAGCCGGTGAGTAGTCCGTCTGACACGTTCAGCGGTTACAAGGATGGAATAAGCCTAAAAAGCCAAGCGAACTATATTATGGAAAGGAGGCTAGCTTACTCAATAAGGCAAATAAAAAAGACCAATCACATTTTATGACCCTTTATTTAAAATTTAAATTGATAAAATATTTACACACATTTTTATAAAATAAGATTATACAGTGCTTGTTCCAATATACAGGACATAGTAAGCTGCGCTGCCCAGCTAAAAGAATATAATAAAATGATTAAATTATGTATATAGAGTAACTAATATTATATCTTTGATATTACGCGATTAGATAGTACCATGTACAATCGACAGGAGAGACGGTTGCACTTAAAGATGTGAGCGTATCTCCTTTGTCCACTGTTCATATTTAAACATATAAGTACACAGTACAGTGCACGACTTTTGATTGGCACATCAGGACGAATGACTCCGGCTTGCTGCAATTTAGTCGAGTGTTATCTCTTTATTGCAATTTCACTTTGATATATTTATAGAGTAATTAAAAAATAGTTTTATAAACACTTTAGACTACTCTATACAGATATCAAACTGACAGCTGATGACAATAAAACGCTCCACTGAATTGAGCCAATCCAAAAGCTGATTTCACCCGGATCCTAACATCTTGTCTCGAGCCGTGTACTGTACCTATGTTTATTGCCTATAAATAAACGAGGCATTATGTTGTAACTTTACCGCTATATGAGAGGGGTGCGATTAACCCATAAACTTTACATTCTCATCTAAAATATATTTAATTAATGGCATTACACATGAACTACAACCTAAGGCCTGTCGGTGATGCTGATAACTTAAGCCTAGAGCTAAACTAAACAATAGCCTTACAAATTACTTAGTACACACATCATAGTAAAAGATTAACTTATGTGGCCACACAATATATGCATTTGTTTGTACAATATTAAAATTATCCCATGTTTAATAAACCTCACTTTTGGTTATGTGTAATAAAATCAATATTATTATATTACATTAATAATTTAATAACATAATTTCCAATATAAACATTACATCAAATTATTTACTTACATATACAGTGACGAATTAATATTATTAATTTAACTTCTCTTTGTTTTTTTTTTCCTTATTTTTTTTAGTTCTTATTTTTTATGAAAACTTTTTTGAAGAATCGGAACGATATTTGCAGATGTTATAGTGTACTAACAAACTTCACTGGTGAATGCTAAAAATAGCTTTAATTTAAGAGCATACCAGGTTGAACTTATAAATTTTATCGCGTTCTATTCGATGTAGTTTTATTATTTACACTGATACTGACATTTCACTAGCTTTTCACCAGTCTAGATCACGGATGTTGTAATAACACAAATTATAACGAACTTGATTTATACGATTAAATTAATTATTACTAAATTACAGTGCCATTTTTGGAAGAGCCCATATGTTTCCATATATTATGTTGCTACGATCCCGGCATAAATAGATTAAATGTGTATTTTAATAGTCTAGCTTGAGATATTGCTATTGTAATAATTACATTAGATTAGTATGATATATTGCTAGTCAAGGCCTTCATTACAGACGACGTGGCTACGTTAAAGTGTAGAGAAACCTTATATGTAAATATGTTTTTGGGGACTTAACAATTTATGAATACAACGCTTTGGGAATTCCAGGATGGTTTTTCTTAAAAGTATTTGCCCCAAATGCTATATTGAATTGCAAAATGAGAATAAAAGTGATGTAGTGCATATATAGATGAGCGATTTTTTTCAGAAGGTCTAAGATTATGTATTTATTCCCAGTCAGGTGAATGTACGTAATACTTATAGGGAAACATGTCATTGCCAGATGTATAACCTTGAAACACGAACCGTGCATACTTAAGAGCAATAGTTATAATCATCGGAAATTTACGTGAATAAACATTCTTAAATTAAAAAATATTATACCACTTAGGTGGCAGACATACACACGCACTCCTGATGGAAAGTGGTTATCGTGGCCTATTGACCTCAATAGTAGGGGCGTCACAATATTGTTGCCAAGCATGCAAGGATAGAGAGTTTCTGTGCAGTCAGTGCAGAAGACAAAGCAGCCTTTGGTCTACCCACTGAGCAAGAAGGGAGCTCCAGTGAGCGAAATTATATAGGTATATTTGTTTTTATTATATTGAAGCATCTTTCTTTCTATATTTCAACTAGCAGGAGTTTTCGGTGCAGGTATTCGTGTACGTCAATTTTGGTGCCATGATAGCAAGATATGAATCGAAAGAAATTATAGATATACACACACCAGATTAATGTATTATAGGTAGTACACATTTAATTTCATTATTCATTTCTATCGACAAACACGGTACTTTTCTGCACCTGAACCGACCAATTTTATAAACAAGCTTTTCAATCATTCAAAGTGCAAATACAAAGACTTTATACTTGTATACTAAACTAAAAAATATTGCAATCTTTACACATAGTGCGATATTATTTAGACCTATATTAATATTTCTTATAAAATCTACTATAACTATATTGGATTCATTACTCTGTAGGGTAATCATACATTTTACTTAAACTTATACTTTACTTTATTATATAAAAACTCTTGGGTATTATATTAATATGCTATTAATTGTGTATCAGTTAATATTGCTGTAGCATGGGTAAAAGATGTCAATGTAAAAACACTACTGATTTATCATTAAATATTAATTAGATTACTTATATATTTACTTAGAAATAAGGTTTTGTGTTCTATCACCGCAGACCGCAAAACAATGCCACGATGAGCAAAGTTATAGGTGTACCAGAATCTCATGGCAAATAGCAAATTAGAAAATTGTAAAGTGCAATACTGGGGAAATTGGATTGATACTTTTAAACTGTGGGGAATTTTTTTTTTGACGTGATGACATCAACATTGCCATATGAGAATCGTAATTCTTTTTTTAAAATCGTGACATGAGATTCTGGTAGACCTATACTAACTCTTTCCCCATTTTATATTATAGGTACTTTTTTATTTGGGGTCAGCTTAATTCTAAACACAAAAGAAATATATTACTTGGATGACTATTAAGTTAAGTTAAGTTAATTAATTGTTAAGTTAACTTAATAATAATTATGTTAACTTAATTATTATTATTAAGTTAATTTAATTATTATTAACTTAATTATTTTAAGCAAACTTAAAAATTAAGAGCAAAAGAAATAATAAAATCTAATAACTTGTTATAAGAATTAATAAGATGTTCTACAAATCTGAATAATATTTCAACATGTTATCTGAATTGGACCAATTCGGCAAAAATTTTGTTCTTCACTATATAGTATAAAGCAAAACTTATATCTTCAAAACTACGCTACGGATTTCGATACGGCTTTTTTTAATCGATAAAGTAATTCAAGAAGAAGGTTTATATGTATAATACATGCAAAATATAATGGAGGGTGCAGCGGAAAAGGGATCTGACGCCACGCGGGCGGAAAAAAATTGGCGCACCGAATTTTGCCGGGTTAGTTCCATATAATCTAATACATCCTAATCATCTACCATTGGAGTACACAGAAAGGAAATCTTTCCATCTCTTCCGTTCTCATTCCTTCAATTACATCTTTTACTCTCTCTAATCTCAAGCCTGAAATGAAACATACTCACAGGTAAGATAGACCTGGCCATCTTTATGATAACCTAATTTTTAAATTTTTCTCTAAATCTCTATACTATACATGTCCGATCCATCCAAGCATCTCATTTACTTCCCTGTCTTTAATATCTTCTGCCGTACAGTAACAATCTTGCTATCATCCACTATGTCTTTTAAACATATCAGTTTGACTCTTCTATGAAAATATGTTTATTCTACCACCAACCAGAGAGAGCGATATTTATACGAAATTGCTTTAGTACCATCGTTGTTTTTTGTTTTGTTGTTTCATTGCATGTAATATATTAAACATACTAATTTTATTTTGACTAATCTAATTCTTACTTTTACTTTTTTTCGCCTCACTAGCAGGGGTACAATTAATTTTTGCTGGCTGTGTTATTTGGTGTTAAATTTTGGTGTATTTCTAAAAATTTTGACATTGATTAAAAAGGGGTTCTACTTTTGCTGTCTTATTAGTTTATTTAAAATGATTATTATTATTTATTATGCTAAGTAATTATAGATTTTTAGAATCAGCATCATTCATACATTACCTATAATATTAATGTATAATATAAGTTCTTTTTTTCTGCTATATAGGAAGCCTTTGTTATTGCTGTTGGTATTATATAGTTCTTTTTTTTCCCACGTTTTCGATATAAAGTAACTATTTATAAGTTTATAAGAATAACATTACCATTAATAAGGAGTAAAATTTTAAATTCTTTTTACTTTTTTCTAGTGTGAGTCTTCTTTCCTTTTTAATGGGCAACTATGAATTACTTAAGCTGGAATATATTATATTTCGTTACATTATTTCATGGTTAAAATGCATATTGATATTGTATATTTGATTCAATAATATAACTATAGCACAATTTGTATGTATACGCCATACTATTCTAGTATGTAATTTTTTTGCATCTACTCAGCCGTATACCTACTACATTCAAATTTGTAAAAATGATAAAAAATTTAGTATTAATAGAATCATTCTTGTCTTGGATCCGTATCAGAGACGGTTAGCTCTTCGCCTATACAGTACACAGTCTGTGGTGTACAGTATAGGCGAGGAGCTAACTATGATACAGGCAAATCTTAGGACTTAATATTGAGTAAGACACTTTGTACTTTTCCACTATATTTTATTTTTCACCTGACCAGTTTCGCCTCACGGCATTCTCATCTCAAAGGTATGATATAAAGTGACTATTTCTAAGATTACAATATTATTTAACAAGTACAAAGTGTCTTACTCAATATGTGTACAACTGTTTATACTGTTGATTGATGGCACTTAGGCGTAGGACTTCAGCTTGAGGTTTGTTGTGTAAAATAGAGGACATCATATAGTTTATCGTGGAAGATGATGTTTAAAGAGGTTAGATGAATGAAGCATACCATTTGCCACCAATTTTGAACCCTACCAAAATTATTAAATTTTTTAAAAAATGTCACTTCAATATGTTTATTGGTAAGTTACAAGTCTCAGATCACTATGATACTGACTTTCCGTTTAACATCAACATCAGCTGTTTTTTTCCCGCTAGAATCCGATACTGTAGGGAGAAAAAAAAAACCAAAGAATTTCATGTCCATATGTTCCATAAAGTTATAGGCTAATTTTGGTGGCTTTCAGTTATATAGGATAATTTTGGTGGGCTCAACAGCATTCCCTAAAATTCCTTATAAACTTACATAGCATGCGAGGTTGCTTTCTAGTTCAGCATGGTGTGCCTATCGTAAATATTCCGGCGTTGCTCGCGGACCTGACGCTTCCATTTATCTTGCTGGTGAGTGACGCGGTTGAGGACATTGCCGCGAGCGCCTAACTGCTGAGATGGACCACTGAGTGTGCTTTCATCCTGAAGAGACAATATTTTAGATAGTATCTTTTGTTATCAGTAGTAATGCACTATTGCCAAGAAGAACCTTACTTGCAAGTTGATATTTGACAGAAGAGGCTTTGCTCTTTACTTGGGAACATGGCAGTGAGGCGATAGTAACTCTAGTAAAAGCCAGCTTGTATCAAGTGATTCATCAATTTACTCAAGTAGATTATTTATAAACCTATAGAAAAATATTTGATAAACAATATTTAACGAATGATAAAAAGATGTATGGGGGCCAAATATCATCTGCTAACTGTTAACAATTAAAGGTTAAACTCAAATCTAAAGAATGGGTAAGAGGGGGGACCCCAATCTCCAAAGTGCAAGCTTTAGATGCACCCAGGACTAATGGGTGATGAGTTTCATATTAAAGAATGCTTACATCTTCATTAGTGTGTTCTTGGTAAGATGCCTTGGCACGCTTGTTGATCAGTGGGTCGAGGCAAATCAGGAAGCCCATGTACACCACCAGCAGCATAATCACCCAAATCACGATGATCACCACTACCTGTAAAATAATTATACGAATTTTCAACTTAATGCAGAACATTTTGTTATGAAACACTAGTACAGAGTGCAGCGAATGAAGTTCTACAGTATTTATTTCTATTTTGTGACTGTACTCTCTTCACCTGAACACCAATACAAGTTAGGCTTTTAATGTCTACCGTCTGATTTGGGACCTTGACAGGTAAGCCTGTCTGATCCTCATCTCATTATTCAGCAAGCGTACAGGCTGGCAGGTAAGGTGGGTTTGGCCCCTTAAGATTTCAGTGGGGACACGCCTATTTATGTTGTTAAGAGTATTTTATAAATCAAACCTTAATAATTGTGGTATTCCTGTTCTCATACTTGCATTCGCAGCGAGGACAGAACTCTTGCTGGCGGTCTTTAAGCTGGTCAGCTATAAACGGCAGAACTACAACCTCACAGTTGCTGTAGAAAACATTAAGACAAGCATTAGTCGTTAGCTTTTGTTAGAAATTTCACTAGTACGAAACAAAGAAATGCTTACCATTTATTGGGTGGTACGTTGCCAGACTTCATGAAAGGGCTTCGGTCAGCCCCGGCAGTGTCATTGAGGACAGCAGCGGGACTCGGGCAAACACATTTGCAGCGATTGTCTTCATAGGAATGTCCCTGAAGAAAAGAGTTTATTGTATAAAAGGAATTCTTTTTTCTTCAACCTACCATTAACACCAACCGCATTAGGGTCCGGGGGTACGATTTGTTGTAGTAAAGCAGGTATCATCTTTATTTGGGTATTTATTGACAGTGGCTTTTGGGTATACGAGCGAGAGCCCTAACAACACTTTCGGGGCAAAATCAGTGTCATTAATCCCTGTTCTGTACTACCTAATGTATAAGGCACATAGAAACAGAGTGTTAGCTTGGCTAAGGTTGCCTTCGTTCAAATCGCCAAAGGGGTAAGGCCTACCGCATGTATACAATTTTTACATTGACTCAACTGTTTTGTCGAATTGTGTACTTTTCGCGATTTCCACACAACTAAACTGTTTAGTGTAATAATAAAAAAATATATACACATGTGTGTTTTGTTTGAGATAAAGTTAACAAGTGTGTTCTCCTGTAAATTAACAATATAAATAGGTACATTACCTTAAAGATTCGGGCGCCTTGGAGAAGCACATGCCTAAGATAGTCAATCAAGTAGGTTGAAGACTTTTAATCTGCCGGAGGTAAGCTAAATAAAACCACCGCACTGAGGTTTAAGGTTTTATTCTCTAGCGCTCCAGTGTGCTTATTATAGTAAGAATGTTATGCTAGTAGATTAAGTTTAAGAACTACATGACATATTACTCTTGTCACCAATGCAATTTTTTAAGGTTTTTAAAGTTAAATTTTAATTAAAAGTAAACGAAAGCTCACGGCATCCCTCGGCGAGTGTGTGAAGGTTCACCTCAACCAGCGAAGCATAATATTCCGCTCAACAAGCCATTATTCCAAGATATTGCACATGCTCGTTCGTATGGTTGAGAAATCCATCAAACCATCAGAGACAAGGCCCAATGAAGGAAAAGCCAAAAGTTAAACAAAGAAAAAGGAAAAGGCGGCTCCAATGGAGACCTGAAATAAAATTTTAGGTTATTAGAACAATTCCTACCTATCAGAATACATGAGGTCCTAATTTTTGAGAAAAACGTGTGACTCACCGCCTTAATTAGTTGGTTAAATGCCAAACACACGATAAATCATGGTATTTTTGAAACAAATACTGAAACAACAGAATTTAAAATATTATTTTTCAATCAGAAAAAAAAATACGTCGAAATGAATCTTTTGAGAAAATGTCAACTCACCAGAAATATGGAACAATTCCACAACAATATCATAGCGGGGACATTTTATAATATCATCCGAACAAGAATAACTTCAATCCATGACAATGGATTCAGATTGATAAATTTTTATTAAAAGATCGACATCTTTGTCGATCGTCAAGGAGAAAGGTGACGTGCCGGCCAACGCAGTGTTGCCAGTCGCCTCCAATGTTCGGAAATTAGCGAAATTTCGACTAAAAACCGTTAAAGACCACCGATGTAACGAGATTCACAAACGCGACGTTACATTACATCCCTCCCCAAAAAAGAAAAAGGTATTCCTTTTTATTTTTAAAGAAAACAATGAGATTCAAAGACCAAAATCCAAAAACCTCAAAAGAAAATAAAATGTCTTGCAACATTCTACAAAAAAAAATAAAATGCAAAAGCATCATGCAAACATATTGCAAAAACAATCTACAAAAAAAAGTAAAAGAATGTGAAAACATTCAAAAATAAAAGTTTAAGTTCGGAAACCAACTTCCAAATACAAAGGAAATCAAAGATATTTTCCAACTCAATGGAATAAACCAAAAGCAAAACAAATACTCCGAAAAGAGTGAAAAGTAATTTGAAAAATAAAGTATTCAGAGAAAATGAAACAAATCCCAATTCAATTCCAATTCCAGATATCGATTAGGCGACCAACGCCATCGAATCTAATCCTAGATCTTAACCAGCCTTCCAGCATCAATACAAAAGTGCGGTTGAGCTCCTACGCCACCGACTCTATACCAGCAATTCCTAAATAAATATCAAACGAAGAAGATATCGGTTAAGCACCAACGCTGCCGAATCTGAAACAAAATTGGCAAAAACAAAGAAGTTTTCCCATTATCGGTTAGGTGTAAAACCGCCGACTTCAATTCAAATCCAAACTCCAAAATCCAAACGTCAAAACAAAATCACAACAAAAGTGTGAGGTTAATATATTTATAAGCATTGTGATCGGCATAACACCACCAACTTTCCGAGCACAAGCAAAATATAAAGAAATTATGACAATTGTGACCAGTACAACACCACTGACTTTCTGAGCACAACCGCATAAAAAAAATATGACATTTGCGACCGGCTCAACACCACCGACATTCCGTGCGCAAAGCATAAAAAATGTTACTATGTGTATAGAAACACAATAGTACAAAAAAGAAAAACGACAATTGCGACCGGTACATCACCACTGGCTTTCCGTGCGCAATGCGTAAAAAGGCGTGACCATGTGTATGAAACACAATAGCACAAAAATGTAAAGTCCAGAAAATCCCAGGTTTCCCAAAAATGGTATAACAAGGTATAAGGTAAGTGCATATAGAATGCGTCCAATCCGAGAATCCTAATATTAAGACAATAACTCAGAACTGTACAAAAAACTAAGTTCAAGAAACTTAAATTTCCATTCCAAAAGTGAGTGGAAATAAGTCAAGTGAATTTAACACAGAAAATGAATATTAGATTTCACTCCTAAACTAGAGCAGAAACTAAATTCCCAAATTTGTACAAAATATACAATTTTACAAAAATGTAAACAAATATATATATATAGGACAATAATCCTATTATACAAAAACAAATAAAAATATAAGATCTTTTGACGTGGAACAATTTGTTAATATGGAGAAGTGAGTATAAGAAACAAGACCTAAAATGACCTAAGTAATTTTTAATGTATCTAAAATTGAAATTAATAAATTGATGTGAAGTTCCTAGCATACATCTCCTTTCAAGATCTCAAAGCCTTTCATACATCCCCATTTAATGAGATCATACTTCAAACAAAGTACCAAAAACAAAGATAGATATTGGCAAAACCAGTAAACAATTTAATATTTAATTATGTCTTTAATGTGATAACGACCTGTATAGTTTTTGTTAAGGTCTTTCAAGACATAAACATTAGAGGAAACTTTATCTAATATTTCACATTTAATAAACTTAGGTGCTAACTTAGCCGAAAAGAATGCAGGAGCATTAGACTGCACAAAACTTCTCCTCCATACTATATCTCCCACTTCAAAAGAAATGACCTTTCTCCCTATATTATAATAACGCGCATTACGCTTATAAGCTTTAAGCAATGAAGCTTGAACTTTAACAAAAATATCACTAAGAAATTTTAGTGAAAAAGCAAAAGAAGACCTATCAACAACATCAAGTTGATCAAGGTTATCAAAAGAATTACTAAAACGGTGCAATGAAGCATCAAAAATAAGTTCTCTACCGAACATGAGAAAATTAGGAGTGAAATCTGTGGCTAGATTCACACTATTATTCAAAGCTAATTGAACATGAGGCAAATATTTTGACCAAGTTCTATGATCATCTTTAACAAAACAAGAAATACATGTTTCGACCGTTTTGTTATATCTCTCTACAGGGTTATTTTGAGGGGTATATAAAGTATTATAAAATATTTTATTAATATTATAACTTTTCAGAAATTCAACGAACTGCTTCGCTGTAAACTGGCTTCCATTATCACAAACTAAAATTTTAGGCGTTCCAAACCTAAGAAATATCTCTTTTTCAAGAATCTTACAAATTACTTTAGTAGTAGCACTAATCATAGGAAATATCCAACAATATTTTGTAAAAACATCTACAATTGAAAGTATATACTTGTGTCCAGAATAAGCTTTTGGAAGAATTCCAATAATATCAATAGAAAGCATTAACATTGGTTTATCAACTTTTTTAGGATTAACCATAATTCCATGAGGTGGATTAGTAGAAGATTTATAAGCTTTACAAGTATCACAAGAAGAAATGTATTTTTGAACATCAATAAACATACCTTTCCAAAAATAATGTACTTTTAATTTATTTAAAGTTTTATGAATTCCTAAATGTCCTGAATTAACATCATCATGATTAGATCTAATTGTGTCTAAGATGTGTTCTTTAGGTATGACAATTTTCCAATTTAAAAGATTATTAGGATTATATTTATCTTTACAAAATCTATACAAAGTATCACTTTCAACTTTGAAATTTTTATATTTTCTAGGAAACTTTTGACAATTTATAAATATTTTTCTATACCAAGGATCAACGATATCCTCGTCTGGCAAAACAATATTATTATTTAAAGGAACATTAATAGCAGAAATTTCTATTCTAGATAGACAATCTGGAACTAAATGTAAAGAACCTTTTTTATATTTAACATCAAAAGTAAATTGAGAAATTCTAGCAGCCCAACGTGCAAGACGACCACTAGGATTACTAAGTTTTAGAAGCCAAGTTAAACTAGCATGATCAGTGATAACTGTAAATTTCATTCCTTCAATATAAGGTCTGAAATGTTCAATAGAATCTAATATTGACAACAACTCTCTTTCAGTTGTACTATAATTACGTTCACATTTATTAAGCGATCTAGAATAATAAGCTACAGGATGTTGATCTCCAATATCATCATCTTGGCTCAGGACACTACCAATTCCAACGGAACTAGCATCGCAATGTAAAAAGAATGGTTTCTCAAAATTTGGGCAATGTAAAACAGGTGCAGAAATCAATGCAAGTTTTAAATTATTAAAAGCGACTTCCGCTTCTTCATTCCAGGAAAGAGATTTTTTAGAATTCTTGCTTCCAGCCGTTAATTTTGTTAATGGCGAAGCAATATCAGCAAATTTATCAATGAATCTACGGTAATAAGAACATAACCCAAGAAAACTTCTTAATTGTCTAACGCTTTCTGGGCGTGGGAAACTTTCAATTGACTCTAATTTAGCAGGGTCTGTATGTAAACCATTACTATCAACAATATAACCGAGGTAACGAAGTTTATCTTTACAAAAATTACACTTTTTTAAATTAATAGTTAACCCAGCATCTTTAAGAATTTTATAAATTTTATTTAAATAATATAGGTGATCAGAGAAACTAGAATTTACCAATATAAGATCATCTAAGTAACAGAATGCTACATTATCAAATTCAGGCCCAAACAACTTATCTACTAGCCTTTGCAACTCAGCTGGAGCATTGGTCAAACCATACACCATACGGGTAAAATGAAACAAACCTTTCCCAGGAACAACGAAAGCAGTCTTCTCTCTAGAAGATTCTTCTAAAGCGATTTGCAAAAATGCCTTAGACAAATCAATAGTAGTTATAGTATTAATTATATTTTATATATTTATTATTAGTATTGAGTTGATAGTATGTGCGCTTCAATATATTCCTATACACTTATGACACTCGACAAAATAGTTGTTCAACTAAAAGTTATATTATATGCGGTAGGCCTAAGCAGAGGTGTTGAATTTCCGTTCTATGTAGTAAGGGGCGAGCCTAATAGGAATGAATACTATGTACAGTACAGTTACTGTAATGTAGTGCTTAGAATAACAATTGCCCTGCTTGAAACCTGGGTGTGGGCAATCAATCAATTTAGATTCAATTGTAATTGGAGGATCGCAGCAAGCGGTAATATGTTATCTTTGCAAACCATGCAATAGATGTATAGAGATGATACCAAAAATAATAAGCCAAATTGTTACTATTAAACAACATTATTGTGTTATTCATAGGATTCTGAGGTTCCACAATATACTTTTAAACAATAGCAAGTAATTTAGTGTTCAATCAGGCTCATGAAGGTGGTTTGTGTTAAGCGCAATAAAATAAACGGACGAAGATGCCTCGCAATGGGAGTTGCGCAAAGAGATAGGGACTGTGGAATTAAAAACTGCCTCGTCATAACTACATCAGAATACCATCCTTTGTTATATTTATATTAATAGAATCAGCTAAAACAAAGTTTACACAGCTACATACTTGAAGACATATCATATATATATAATATGGTACGTTAGGAAAACAATACAATACTATGCTAATTTGGTTAATAACGTAAGATAGCAATACTTACAGACACTACCACGGCACAAATAGCACTGAGAAGTAGTATGACTACTTTTACATACATTTTGAACAAGTTTTAACAGCAATATAAATGGAAAATTTATAAATACAATCACTTTAAATTGCAACCAGCCACCACCTTAGCTAATCGGCCATTATTGGACAGGGACACTATTATTTTCAATTCCATTCCATAGACTATATAGAATTAGAAGTAGGGATGTGAAAATATTGCTGTATAATATAAATCGATTGTATTAAAATTATCAACAATCGATTCTTTATAGGCATAACCCAATTATAATCGATTTTTTATCTATCACGCTCAGACATTTAGTCTGGTCTTCTATAACCCGCAACTTGTGTCTCTAAAAGAATTAAAAGAAGGCGCTTTAGAATCGTGGAGAGGCTATGGGGGAGCTTATCCCCAGCCTGTCCCCTACTGTGTCGGTGTGTATGCACCTTTTGGTACCAGCTCCTTCGGCTCAGGCAGTGAGATCGTTCTCGACAGCAGGCTGGCCATATTAACAAAGACTAGGAGCTGAATATTATTCAAACGCTTACATAAGCTATTATTAATTAACTCATTGCTCCCGGATTTCGAGCATGCACACGCTTTTATTTATCTTGCAATATAATTTTGTTTGGGTCACATCTGGCAACTTGATTTTAAAGCAAATATTCTTAACCGATTCTGATGAAATTTTTCATGTCACATTAAGTTTGAACAACAATGCATTATTATGGCATCGTAAAATTTATTTGTTGATTTCAGCCTTAATCAATGAATTTCAAATAAATATTAATATCAGTCTTATTTCATTTCTAAAGACTTACTATTTCTGGTGTTTCTAGAAATCTTCTAGAAATAGAAAGCTTCTAGAAATCAACACAAATTAATATTTGAAAAAACAATAAAATTAATATTTCAAAATCGATTATTTTTATAAGAAAAATCGATAAAATATATCGCTTACATAATAATTGATTTTTATGGGCAATGTCTCATCCCTACTTGTGTATGTAGAGTGATGAGGAGCACTGACCTTTAAATAGGACTCATATCATAGACAAGAAAGACGGACTACGCTCCATCTACTCTACTCTCGTGTCCGAAGTCTATGCTCGAGTCTTGGGGATCATCATCATTTACAATACAATATATAATTGTAATATTTATCAAATTATCATAGTTAGATGGAAATTGTATGAAATTACAAGCTCTGGCATTTTATTTTACTATGATGTCTGCTGATAGATTTGTTAATTAGGTACCTAACAAGACTGACGAGAAGAGTGCTCTTGGAAGACTAGATTGCTGGAAGACCAGGGCAAAGCTTCGCCCTGTAATAACTGGTAATAACCTTTACCATAAATAATTTTTGACATCGACCCTATGAGTAGGTAATAGTCTTCGGGAGCAACTTTGGGTAGTAAAAAAAGCAATCCTAAAAGTAAGCATGTCAGTTATCATATCTAAACAATCACGTTGCGAAATATGTTGAAGTATTTCACAATCCTGTGGCACAGAATAGATTTGTATCCATTTATAGCACGGCTGCGGTTAGGCGATTGGCACACTGCAACGCTCGACGCTGCGTCGTTCGTCGACGCGCGCGGACGCGAGAGAGCTAGTATAGTCGGAGAGATATTAGATTTTTTTTGGTAGGTAGGTGTATGAAGTAATCTAAAATTTTGAGAAAAGTAAAGTAAAGCCATCCGACCATTAGCTCGATAGCCCAGACTATATTAAAAACGCTAGAGATGAAAAGAAAATGATTAGAAGTGCAAGCTATTTTCGACTTATTGACATGACATAGTAACTAATTTTTTTTCTTATATTCGTGATCAGCGTCATCTATTAACGCGAAAAGAGATGTAACTAAGAAAATGCCATTTAGGTTGAAAGTTGCTTGCAGTCTCTGCGTGTTCCGATAACGAGCCAAAACAGTGGTGTCGGCTCCAATACCCGATATTGGGCATCGATATTTGACTGCCTCCGATCTCGGATGTCGGGTATTGGATATCGGACGTCAGTTAATGTGAAAGCGCTCTAAATTTGACGTTAAATAGTCACGTTGCATTGCAAAAATATTAATTTAAAATTCGTCTCAAATACCTACACAGAAATTTCTAACAGCTCTCGGACTAAAACTCCCTCGAAAATCACGCGCGTGATTGCAGATTTCAGTGTGCCATAGCTCGCGTTTTCTGCTTGTACGCGCGTATTCTGCGGCAACGCGCGTGATTGCGTTGTCAGTGTGTGGGACCCCGCGTTTTTCTATACAAAATGAGCTCCGTAGAGGCGACGAGCGCGACGCCGCCGCGTCGACGCAGCAACGCTCGACGCCGCGTCGCGCGTCGCAGTGTGCCAATCGCCTTAAAGTCCTGTGGCATACACAGTATACACACTGCGATAGTTGTCTTGATTTTATTTTATATTCCACATTTCGAATTTATCAATTCGTTGCCCGCCCTCTGTACCCGTCCCGGGGTACCGTCGTCGCCGTCGTCGTACCGTAAAATGCCTTGCGCTTTGGAATAGTAGAATTCACTTGAAATAGATGGCGTTACTTGTACCATTTTTAGTTGCGAATATAATACCGGTAGGTTCCTCTTTTCTCCTTTTCTGTTTGGTATTTAAAAGTCGGCACACTTGCTGATTAACAATGAGGCTCTGGCGGTAGTTTTCCGCCAGGGTTCAAGACTCAGATGGCAGTTGCTCCTGTAAAACAGGATCACATCAGGAGAAAGCGGAAAAAAACAGACCACGGACAGTTTAGAGTTTGCATATAATGCGATAATGTATCCCAATTTCTTCAAATAACTACATGGGCCGTTACCTATAGGTACTTAGGTAGGGGGAAGTGGTGCCCTACATAGGTACTCTTTTTACAATTTTTTTTTTAGATTTTTATGGAATGTGTGAATTATCAAGCATATGCATACATGTGGGAGAAATATATCGTTGTTACTTAAAAATTAATTTCAAACAAATTTGAAGGATTAGGAATTCAGGAAGGATATTATAAAGAGCTTTTAAGGAGGTTTTTCTAGGATATATATATATATATATATATATATATATATATATATCTAGGATATTTGTACTAATTCACCCCTCGTAGGTAGATACATATCTTAAACCCACCGAGTACGCCGAGTACCGAGTATCACCCGAGTACTCGGCGCATCTCTAGTCTTTAGCTTACCATCAGGCGAGATGAAGTCAAATTGACGTGTCCTTTATAAAAAAAAAACATCACAACCAATTAAAAAGCAGTTCAAATGCTTCAAAAGTCAAGCCATGAAATCAGCAACAAATTCGCGACGGGAGTCGGCACGGGCCCCCGTAATCCAGGCAATCTGCGAGCCTCCAGGCATTGGCGACTTCAAAATAACAGCACTTGTGCAAGCCAATAAAGCACGCCATAAAAAAATAATTACATTTTTAATCTACAAAAACGCTAACAGGAGGTGGAATAGCGTGATATACGGGATCTAGATGAGACACGAGTGTTGTAACTTGTAAGTCTTATTTGGTTACGTAAGTACCCGAACGATTTCAAGTTTGAACCTCATTTGAATGAATTTTTTATAGCATTTATTATGCTACTTTAAATAAAAAATAAATAAAAAAAGACTTTAAAAAGAAATGATGCGTCGGTAGCTTAGTGGTTAAGGAGTCGGCCTTACGATCGAGAGGTCCCGGGTTCGATTCCTGGCCATTACACTACCGACGCGAACCCACTCCTAACACAAGCAATTTAGCTTAGTTGGAGGGGTTAGAGGGAATATTAGTAATTCTTTAAAAAAAAAACGAATACATCGGGCAAAATGAAATGCTCAAGTGGGACTTGTACCCACGACCCTTCCCTTACAGGGGGGATGCTCTTCCGACTGAGCTGATTTTAAATTTTTTATAGATCTTTTTGTGAAGATGTATAAAAGAAAACATATTTTATAAACCACTAGCTTTTGCCCGCGGCTCCGCCCGCGTGGAAGTCGGTTATCGCGACCAAACATAGCCTATGTCCTTTTTCATGGTCTAATCTACCCCTATACCAAATTTCATAAAAATCGGTTCAGTGGTTTAGGCGTGACATACAGACAGACAGACAGACAGACAGAGTTACTTTCGCATTTATAATATTAGTATGGATTTTTATTGTAACAATTCCAGTGGCGCCTACATCTTTGTTCGCCCTTAGTAGCCCCGAGGCGCACACATTGGGCCCTAATGTGATTTTATAGAGACCATAGAACGGCGATTAGATGTTCTTCTAGCAAGGGGGTGCTGCACTAATTTAATTTTTTAATTCTTTGTAATGTATCGTCATGCTATCGTTGTCGGTACTCAGTATAAAACCCGACTACCGAAAAATCACACTCTAAAATGTAACAAACAAGAAAATATCAAGGATAGCCGTGGTCGTATGCCACTTTACCCTAGAATATATTGTTTTGTTAGAGTAAGTGGCATACGACCACGGCTATCCTTGATATTTTCTTGTTTGTTACATTTTAGAGTGTGATTTTTCGGTAGTCGGGTTTTAGTTTTAAAGTTTATTTTTTATTTACATTATTTTGGGGGAAGGTAAAGCTAATAATTTATACATATTTGAAATGTGCTTCTTAAGCCCTTTCATTTGATACCAAACACGGCATATTTATCTCAAATTTATTTTTTTACACAGTACCTACCTTATGAGCGCTAGAGGGCGCCACACAAGATTGAGTGACACATCATATAGCCTATAACCATCGGACGACAAAGCCGCTTGTAACGATACCTCATTTGTCTAGTTCTAATAAGTAGTTGAGGAGCTATGAGGGAACAAATGAACATACATACATACATAGCCTGTCAAAATCATAACCCTCCTTTTGGCTTCGCCGTAGTCGGGTAAAAACTAACGGCGATTTCGTGAAATAGCGGCAATAGGAACTACGGTTGTCACTGACAAATAAGTGGACCTCGATTCTACTAAAGCTAAACCAACTTGTGGTGCCACCGCTACTACAAAAAACGGCATTGTATAATAGACTTTAAAACCATACGTTTACAGTTCAAAATTAAATGACTTTTCGCAGAGTATTTGTAAAAGTGTTATGAAACTGTTTTCATTTCTGAATGAAATTTTTATAGCATTTATTATGCTAACTTTTTAAGTTCGAAATACATCGGGAAAAAGAAGCGCTCAAGTGGGACTTGAACCCACGACCTTTACCTTACAGGGGGAGTGCTATTCCAACTGAGCTACAGAGTCACACCTGAATCACTTCAAATTTCCCTTCTCTTTATATGTATTTGTCTTTAAGGACGACAGTGGTGTTTTCATTTCGTTTTGGACTTTACGCGTATATAATTAAAGCCTAAAATTTAAGATATCTGCGGTAGCCTAGTGGTATGGGTAATGGACTGCTGAGACGAGGTCTCAGGTTCGATCCCAGGTTTACCATGGCACACACCAATGACTTTTCGATGCTTTTCGAAGTTATGTGTGTATTTATCGCAGGTTTATAAGTGCCCGGTTAATGGCAATAGGCTCGCCAACTATTACATTGGGACCTAAACATAAACTGGCGAAATGTGGGTGCTAGCACCTCTGCCTACCCCTTCGGGGAATATAGGCGTGAGTTTATGTTATGTTATGATGTTATGCTAAAATTTAATATCATTTTTGTAGTGACTGTGGCACAGCAGTTTAGTAGAATTGAAGGCCGTTCTAATGCAAATCGCTGACGATTTGGCACGATTTGATACTGTTGTAGGGAAAGGGCCTCCTAGTATTGTTGGTTTTTCTTTATAGGTAGTAACTACAAAGTCTCAAAATTATCATAAAAAAACTAAGTTATTATGTGCAAACGAATCAGTTTTATTGATTTAAAATTGTATTTCAAAGTCAAAGTCAAAGTTTTTATTTGCATCCATGTGTTGTACAGATGTTACATAATGTATATTTTTGTCGGAATTATAGGTGTGTTTCAAATATCACAACAACCTGTCCACAGAAAGGGAGGAATACAAGGCATTTTTAGTCGGTAGGACTCCGGCATGACATACATGAAGGATTTTCCCCCACGGTAAAAAAAACAAGATCATTTTCAGTAGGAACTTTGTTGCAATTATTCTAGTCTTACGATTTTTAATTATACATGTTCCATACAAATAGGACCTTGGAGGCGTAGCAGTATAGTGTTCGATGTCAACGTCTGTCACGGATTCGATTTTTAAATAAAAACTATAAAATAAGAACCGACGCAATTTTTATCGCTCTTTTACCATTCTTAACTTAATAAGCTCGGTTAGATAATTTTATTTTAACTATAGGATAATACCCAATTCTCCTAATAAATAGATATTTAAATTTTAGTCCCAGTATATTTTCAGTCTTCCAAATGTCAACGACACGATTTCAACGAAAACACGGCCTATTTCTTAATAAAATAATCATTCATTAATTTTGACACGATCACAATTTGTTAATGTGGGTTGGGTTTTTTGGATATCAATGGTTACATTACAGAATAGATATTAATATTTATTTAGTATATTACATATATTATACTGTTTGGATATTTAATTTGATTTCCATAATTCAAGACTGAATTTATCACTATAGTACAGTAACGTCAACCATTCCGTGAACTGAAAATGGCCGCCAATTTCTTTTATTAATGTCAAATCGTCTCTAATTTAAGATAAAACCGCATGTATTTGATAGTAGCAACCGTAGTTACTATTCTCGCCATTTCACGGGATCTTTGCTTTTATTTAGAACATCGTTTCCTACAGTTAAACTTGGTTATAGCTGATTACACCTAACGAGCGAAAGGTCTTTCTATCCCCTTTAAGACAAAATCTACTACTGTAAACCGAGACAGAATGGTCTTGTTCTAGCTCTAGCTCTATGTTATTTTGGTCCAAATCAACCTTTAGGAGAATTGCCTTTTCAGTTGAAGGGTACAGGCAAAGAACAGGAAATGTCACAGTTTTCGATTGTTTCTTTAGTCTATTGAAAACAAATCTTTGTCTATAGTAGTTTAGTTCCCAATTAGCGTTGGCGCCCACCGAACTGCAATAATTTGCTCGCGCACTTTTTAAGTGTTAGTTAATATCAACCTTATGTATGTATAATACATTTCAAAATTGAATATACGTTTAGATTATAAATGAGTCTATGCTCGCGGCAGCTTCAATTCAATTTTGCAATGTATTAAACATATATAATTAACTAAAACTTAAAAAGTGCGCGAGCAAATTGCAGTTCGGTGTGCTCCAACGCTTACTAACTTTCAAAAAAAGTAAACAGATGGCGCCAAAAAGGTGTTTTTTTAATGGCCGAAGCGAAATGAACCAGGAATGTCCATGATATACCAGTGAAGAAAAAGGATTGTCCAAAGTAAAAGTTATGATTTTGACGCCGATCTCAATAAAAAAATTACACTTCTAAACTTTTAAATGCGTTTTCTCAAAATCTATTCATTTGGACATTCCCTGTTCTTCGTCAGTACCCTTCAGTTTATCTCAACCCACCTCAAGTTCATCCTTCCGTTCACCTGTGCTGCAATGTCGCCAAGAAAGTTCGTGAATGGGTCTCAAGATGGCATTACGGAGTTAACTACGCAACTTGCCACCTTAGCGGGACGTGGCACATTGTATAATTAATGCATGTTTGAGCGAAACTGTCATGGCGAGCTTCCACTTGGCCCTTTATCACAATAACAATAACACGGTAGGTACAGATACAGGGTGCGCCGTTTTCATATTTCGTTGTAAGTATTTCACTGTTGTTATTGAAACTTGGAACGAAAAACCATAATTAAGTACGCCAGTACAGTCAGCATCAGAAAAATGTTGACGAGTAAAGTACTCCAAATAATCTTAAAACCAAAATACTACTATTTTTCAGTCTGTGCCATAATACTCAGTGTTCTTAAATATCATTTGAAATCCATATCCATACTTCCATACTAATGTTATAAATGCGAAAGTAACTCTGTCTGTCTGCCATCACTGTGATGCGAGCAAGGACACAGAGCTGCACACGCTGACCGAGTGCCCGGCGTGGGACACGCCGAGGCGGGTCCTAGTGGCGGCTCTGGGGGTGGGAGTCCTCACACTCGTCACATTGCTCACAGCGATGGTACGATGCGCAAACGCTTGGGGTGCGGCCACCTCCTTCTGCGAGCAAGTAATGCTCGAGAAGGAGGCGGCCGGTCGGGTCCGGACCAGACTCCGGGCCCGGGAAGCCCGTGCAGAGCGAAGGCGAACCGGACGTCGGAGGTCGCAGAACGACCTCCGTCCTCCATGAGCGCTGGCCTGGGGGTGACCGGTGGAGCCGCCTGTCACCCTAGCAGAAGCAGGCCGCGGCGGCGGCGCAAAGTGCGCCTCCATGTAGCCGGGGCTTGATGGGGACATTGTGGTCCCCACAACCCGAAGGGGGCCATCTCGAAAGAGATGGTCCTGGGTCTGTCGGGGTCTCGCACCCTCGATATGCTTTTGGCAATCTCACCTCCGGCAACCAAGGACCCAAGACGGCGTGCGTTTTAGTCGGTTCGAGTCCGTGGTATCCGTGGGGATTTATGAGACGATAAAAAAAATCTCTGTCTGTCTGTATGTTACGCTTACATGCTTAAACCACTGAACCGATTTCGATGAAATTTGGTATAGGGGTAGATTAGACTATGAGAAAGGACATAGGCTATGTTTGGTCGCGATAACCGACATACATCTTACAAGTTAAATCCGATGCATTTTACAAGTTAAACTGCACATTTGGCTAAATTTCGATATTTTCTGAGAAGCGACTGATGAACTCAATGGGGCGTGCGTTTACAGCAAAGGTATCTCCTTTCCATCCCCTTCCCATTCTTCAGAGTACACCACTGCCACTGCAGGATCACCTCAATATCCTCGGTATGGATGTTCGCCGCAAACTGAACAACAAAAACTATATCGAGAGTATCATCAAATCAACCTCGCGTAAACTCGGAGTCCTGAACAGAGTGAGACGAAAGACGATGACCAAAGGTGATATCGCAGCATTACAGTTAGACCAGTTGTTAGACTTTCGAGGGCTCCAACTACGCTACGGTATGGCAACCGGGACCGGCGGCTTAACGTGCTCTCCGAGGCACGTCTAGACCAATACAAATACCATATTCATGCATACAAATATTTGCATTGAGCGGGATTCGAAACCGCGCCTCCTGCGTACCGGCCACGTTCACTACAGCTACGCCACAGAGGCATTGTGTAATGCATTTAATGGACGATCAGAAGTCCAAACGAGCTGGAGCTCGCTGGAGGGGTGAGGACAGGTCCCTACCTCTCTAGCTGGGCAGAAACTGTTTGGTGTGATTTTATGTTTGCACAGCCAGGATTCTAATTGATTAGAATCCAGGATTTTATTTAAACACACTGGCACACACCACTTAGCACGTTTAGAAGATTGATCTTGGGGAAAACGTTTCTGATGGAATAATTATATACAGTTATATATGTATATACAGTTTCATAAAAAGTGGTTTGACTGAAGAATCCTGCTTTTTCTAGGTACTTTATAACTACCACGTTAAGTGCTGAGATTTATACCGCTTATAGGAGGGTCACGAATCTTTTTCTTTTTTTTCAGGGTTATTTTTCCATTCCTTTCATTTTGTATGCGATATCTACAAGAGATAATTCTGGCTTTACCAATATTCATTGGCCTCAAAAAATAATCACAAAAAAAATGCAAAATGTAGTTATAATAAGAGCAAATAAACGCATCACCCTGTAGAGAAGTGCCGCAACCCTCTCCCAAAGGTAATTATGGCAGCGAGTGAACTGCAATTAAAAACCTAACAAAAGCTTCCAAGTTTAGTCGAAAAGCGCTTGTAAATATTACATTAGCTATCGAATTAACTGGCATGTTCATCACCAGATACCCAGCCACCATAATTACGGGAACAACGCTTTTAGACGTAAAATCTAATTTTAATTTTAATATTATCAACTCGAGGGAACTTGGATTTGTTAGTGCTTCACTCGTGACTTGAGATGAACATCAAAGTTTACGCGAATAGCTACTATATCTATCTGCTACATTCAATTAAAAATAATTTAAAAATGTTTATAAATATATAGGTGGCACTTTAGTAGGTATACACACGATAAGTAGGTAGTAGTAACAAATTAACCATTTTATTTCTAAAATGTCTGTCTTTCTTCCCGTTTGCCTCACTGTTTGCTATTTTTCGGCGATTACCTTGGTTGGGCCAAGTTTTTCCACGACGATTAGTAAGTCCACGCAAATCGTCTTTTATGAAGTCAAATCAGCACTTATCGACACCGTTGCACGTTTTTGTTAAAAGCCGAGGGTCAGATATTCCAATCAAATCAATTGTTACCGAAGAAGGTGGTTGTACCTACCGGCGGAGACTATTCTCGTGAAATTTATTAGCGAAGTGACGGGAAAAGAGTCTTACGCGAACGCGGAAGCGCCTCACAGTTGCGATATTCGATAACGGGAAGTAACGCGATCATAGTAAACCTTTTATTTGCTTAATTTTTCGACCAGGTGCGCTAGTGATAGTTGTTTAAGCTAGTAACTTATCTATATAATAAAAGATGTCAACAGGTAAGGAATTACGAAATTAGAATTAGTAGACTTCCGATCGTCCATGTAGTAGGTAACTGTAGGTAGGTTACCTAGGTAACGTCAGCGTTATAAATATCTTGACGACGAAGTCTCAAAATGATCTTAAAACTCTCGTATTAAGAGCAAACTATTTTATTGATTAAAATGGTATTATTGTCCAAATTATAGGTGTGGACCAAATGTCAATACAACCAGTCAACTGGAAGGGTGTACAAAAACTAAATTAAAATAATTTTGAGTACTTGTACAGTCAGAATCAGAAAGATGTTGACGTACTGTACCTACCTACCTAGTTAACTAAGTACGTATTGAATACCAAGATATAGAAGGGTGCAATGAAGGTAAAGTATTTATCATACAAAAGTTTCAACTGCTAAAGTTAGCCGCTTCTTAAACTCCGTTCAACAACGCGAGACAAACTCCTTAAACAACGAACCATACAAATCTGTCTCATTCAATTTATGTGACGGGTTTCAATAAAACGGCAGTTAACGCTGTCCACCATCAATCTTGCAACTTTAAATGAACATAATATTTTAAGAGAAAACAGATCAGTGTAACCATCCATCTCTCTCGCTGCTCACAGTTACCTAACACACTCTATTTCTGCGGTAATTTGTAAAAGTTAACTCACTCTGTACCAAAGTTGGGGCGAGCGGCCATTTTGTTGTGGCACCCGAACGCACCGACATGGCCGTTTGCGCGCGAAGATTTCCCGCGAAACGCAGGAAGGGTGCGAGCGCTACATACGGTGGTCCAAAAGAAATGATGATTAGAACCATTTATCATTTTAATACGAATCCGGCCCTTGTTAATAGAGTGTTTGGGGGATTAATAGATGTAACATTATTTTCATTGTTAATTTTGTGGGTTTGTTACATGTAATTTCGTTGCGTCGGTCAGTCGCAATGAATTTATTATGAACTTATCTACAGAAAGGGTTCGTTTTAATGCACGCTCGTTCCTGTTTTAGTGGCTGTGCCAATGCGTGCCGGAATTCGTATTGTTTACTTTCAACCTTTTCGCTTTTGTTGGTGTGAGCAGAGAATGAGGTTAGTCTCTTCCGCAGTCGTAAAATGTCTGCGTGGAATGGTCAGGCACATTCATGTTACGGCTTTTTGGATTGACAGATTCTGAGCGGATAGCGACCTTGTAGTGGAAAATTGTTACCTGCTATGTTATTTAGTTCGACTTTAGGTAGGTACCTTCCAACCAATCTATTGGTTACTTACCTACTTACATTGCAAGAACTAAAACGCCTATCAGGAAATACTTATAACCGTTGTATTTGTAGCTAATTCCTTGCCTGAGTTAGGAGGGTGTAACTTTAAGGGTTTGTTATTGTGAGTCATTTAGCTCTGACAGGAGTTTGGCGGGGAATCTGCATTGTGAGCTCCAGAACTTTCAACCGGAATATCCGTGATATATTTTCAATCAATGTGCGCAAAAGACGTGGCAGAAAAGGAATGTGGGGTCTAGGGGCCTTTATACACTCCATACATAGTTATTATAGTTTTATAAGAAGTATCTCGTGGTCTAAATGTGTCATCGCGCGTACCTATCCATTAGTAAACGACATGTCTTGCTTATAATAAAAAAATCTAAAACGAAAGCTGTAGAACACTAAACACATATTTCGCTTGCTTTATGAAACATGCAAAGGAGTGCTCGCGGGTGTAGTATTTTATACGATATTTTGTCATCTGGTAACCCTTACAGACGTGGCTTGGGTGCGTAAACACAGGCTTGTTGTAACTTATGTATTTGTAAGTTCTCTTGATGCGACATCGCGGCTTGACGGGTACCGCTAAAAAGTTGCATTTATAACCTAAACAATTCTGTTAATAAAAATTTGTAAAGATTTTTAATATCATAAACTAGAAACTATAGCTAAGTACTACAATAAACTGAAGAAAATAAAGAAATACATAAAATATTTACATACTTAATGCGTCGCGGAATTATTCCGCATCGTCACCGACCAGTAACGTACCCAGAAGGCTGGCTGCATTGCCACGTTGAATGGCAATGCTTAACCTCTGTGCAAGGTAATAACCAGCCTTCTGGTCACGCGTAGCGACGATCAGCCACTTTGATAGGTCACAAAAAAAAGTCGGTTATGTTTTTTTTTCAATCTCCATCAAAAAACGCTCAATTTAATTTTATTAATTATATTTTCTTCTATTGTATTGTGTGTCTGAAACGTTGAAGATATTTTACTTGACCGACTGCCATATTATGACTTACACTAACCATTGGCGATACTGCAATTCTGTAATTAGACCAGTGTCTAGATAGCGTTGTGTAGAATGTTGTGGAATAACTTTATGAATTTCAAGTAGATCTCAATAGAATCCTATAAATCTCTCATAATACTTATGAGCCACAATAAATTCCATTGCCGAATCTAATTTCGTGTAAATATTGCCGCATGACAACATAATTATATCCTAATACGACTCCAATAAAGTGGCCTATATAGACCTGAAGGTTATTGAACTTTTTAAGGCCTCATAGATGTTACCAGAAGTATTAAGGTATACTTACTCTCTGAAGTATGAAGGTGTATCCCGCGTATCTATGTGTGAAGAATTGTCGCCTATTTTAAGACTGACCTGACCTTTGGTTGTTCTCTTGCGAAAATCCCCACGGGTACCTCCCCTGCCGGAGCCGGAAGGGACGGTTATGTCGGACTCAAACCGACGCACACACACGCCGACTGAGGGTCGTGGTGCTAGGCTGGAGGTGAGGTTGTCTTCGAGATATCTCTCGGACCCCGGCTGACCGAGGGCCAGACCGTAAGGGATGACCATAAGGAGCCAGCCTCGGGAGACTGACCTGACCGGTATTCTTTAACTCTGATTTTTGGTCATCACATAGCCACGAGCCTCTCAAGTATCTAATGAATTGTGTAAGGAAGTAGCAGGTGGTGGACTGTTGTCTCTGCATACCCCTGAGGGAAAAGGCGTGAGCCTACACATGTACCTTCATAATTTATCTCCATAAATCATGATAGCGATGTAACAACAGCTGAAGATCAGGAAGTTTAGCAAAACGCGAATGCGATGACACATAAAATATTAGTACGTCGCATTGCAAATTCGTGTCCGGAATTCGACGCCGGGTCGCGCATTATTTATGTCAATGAATACATTACTTATTTGCGTATCTATATTTTTCTAATGTTTTCTGGAGAGTTTTGTGCTACAAGTGGGAAGATCAAAGGCTTATCCGGCTTTTCTTCACTGATGGCACAGAAACTCTTTGTTCTGGCGTTTTTCTCGAAAACTACGGACCCTAGGCGGTCGTGTGAGGTACGTAAGGAAAGGCCTCGTCAGCGGCCAAACGGTGGTGCAAAAATAGTATAGGCTTCCCTGAAAAAAATTGGAAATAACGCCCAATAACTGCTCATTTAATAAAAAAAAATCGACTGTCGTATGATTTTTAATTAGAGTCAGTAGAATGACATTTCCAGTGTTGGTTTTTTGTCTCAAATAAATAGTGATGTGGTTGAATCGAGTTTTACAATTAAAAGATAGTCGAGATTATATTTTTTTTTTATAAAGTCACGTCAATTTGACTTCACCTCGCCTGATGGTAAGCTAAAGGCAAAGTCGCGGAAAGAGGGTCACCATCGTAAACATGTACCGTGTTATGGTGGTGGCACTCAGCTTGACGGCCTCATCAGATGCCTTTTCACGCTCCGCTTAAAGGATCTGAGACTCTAGGAAGAAGGAAACACGTGAGCTGGCAGTGAGTTCTAGATCTTAATGGTGCGGCATAGGAATGAGTCACTGAAACACTTGGTTGTAGCGGGTATATTCTGCATCGTATACGGATGGCATCATAGCCCTGCACGCGTTGTCCTGTGAAGCAAAAGAGAGGGTGGGACTTATTGGAAGAGCTCATCAGAACATTCACCATGATAGAGACGGTAGAATACTGCCAAAGACGCAACATCTCTACGCATCTGCAAAGGCTCGTGGATGTTCGTCACCTCAGGATTCCCAGTAATGCGGACCGCACGTCGCTGCAACCTGTCGAGAGCATCTAGTAAGTACTTTGCAGAGCCATCCCAGGGATGCGAGCAGTATTCCACGCAGTAACGAATTTGGGTCTTGTATAGAAGACAATGCTCGGAGTAGCGTTGTCTTCTATACAAGACCCAAAACGTGACCCAAAACGTGAAAAAACGTCTCACTCTGTTCAGGACGAGTTAACGCGAGGCTGTTTTGATGATGCTTTCGACATAGTTTTTGTTATTCAGTTTGCAGCGAACATCCATATCGAGCATATTGAGGTTATCCTGCAATGGCAGAGGCGTGCTGTGAAGAGTGGGAAGGGGAAGGAAAGGAGATACCTTTGCTGTAAACGAACATGCCTGCGTCTTCTTGGCATTGTACTCGACCAGGATCCCAGCGCCCCATTGAGAAATATGGTCCAGGATCCGGTCCAGCTCAATATTTATATATATGAATATGGCTATTTGGTTTGGTCTGAGTGTTTCTATGTATAATATATGTATGTATTTACGAAAAAAAAAATCTAAGTATGTTTATCCGCATTCTAGATTCCATAACACAAGCTGCTAGTTAAGCTATGCTTACCATGGGTCTAGATAGCGTTGTGTAGAATCTTGTGTTGTGGAATGTTATTAGTATTATTACATACTAGCTTTTGAAACGTTTATTCTCAGCTTTTATAATAAGATGGTAAGATCCATTTTTCTCCAATAATATTGTTTACTTAATACATAAATGTACCTATTACATAATATACAATAAAAAAACCGGCCAAGTGCGAGTCGGACTCGCCCATGTAGGGTTCCGTAGCAGCAAGTAACATTATATAAAGGTTCTTGTAGTTCATTGATGTTTTTTATTTTTTTTGAGTTATTGGAATGAAAGGCGAAAATTCTGATTTAGGATGTAATAAAAAAAACTACTTACTAGATCTCGTTCAAACCTATTTTCGTTGGAAGTTTGCATAGCAATGTACATCATATATTTTTTTTAGATTTATCATTCTCTTATTATAGAAGTAAGAGGGGGGGGGGGGGCGCACATTTTTCCTCTTTGGAAGTGTCTCTCGCGCAAGCTATTCAGTTTAGAAAAGAATGATGTTAGAAACCTCAATAGCATTTTTGAAGACCTATCTATAAATACCGCACACGTATGGGTTTGATGAAAAAAAAAAAAAAAATTGACTTTCAGTTCTAAGTATGGGGACCCCCAAAATTTATTGCTTTTTTTCTATTTTTGTGTGTAATTCTTAATGCGGTTCACAGAATACATCTACTTACCAAGTTTCAATAGAATAGGCTTAACAGTTTCGGAGAAAAGTGGCTGTGACATACGGATGGACAGACAGACATGACGAATCTATAAGGGTTCCGTTTTTGCCATTTGGCTACGGAACCCTAAAAACGCTTTCATACCTAATAAAATAAAGTATGACTAAAATGTCTTAGTCTATTGATTGTCGAACATCACTATTGTAGCGGGTCACCCTTTTTTGTATCAGTGACAGTTGCACTTGTCATTTTACTGACTCGAATTAAAAATCATAGTATAAAATGTTTATTATTGGGCCAACTGTAACACCTAGAAAATCGGGAACGTTACCTACGGACAGAGGGTGTCCCAGTGGGCACGTTCCAATCACTAGATGCATAGGTTACTACTGATGGAAGACCAAAAACGAGGAGTTAAGTTAGGTAGGCTCTGGCCTACTTGGTACCTTAGCTATGTTGGATGAAAATCTGTCCTAGATAACCCCCGCCACAAAATGGCGAATGACATTTTTTTCACAACTCCCTCAATATGGGTATAATACCTACTCAATGAACTGGATATTTTTCTACCCCACTGTACTATTCGTCTAAAGAGAACTATTAAATTTAATTTATTGAGGGTTACGAAACGAAACCTTTACCAAACGGGATGTACCTAGTCGAAAAATGTAAGTAACTTTATCCGATTGTATATGGGGAATTTTTACAAGGTACAGTGGGCTACTAACAGAAGTCCGTATACAGCCTAAGATCTTTGCGCACGTAAGTCTAATTTAAAAAAAAATTAAAAATAGATGGCGTTAGCTCTGTTAACAGCATTTAAAAAGTACTTATTTTAAACAGAAAAGAAAGATATAAAGAAATGCTTTTATTTACAGTTAAGTTTTATTTTTATCTAGGTATACAACATACAAAATTACTTGTCCCGACTGATTGACTGACTGATTCATTAATGTAGAGCCTAAACCGCTGGACCGACAAACTTGAAATTTTGACAGTAGATGCATTTTATGGTGTAAGCATTTTGATACGAATCCTAAGATTCGTACGATACTAAGAAAGGATTTTTGGAAATTCTTCTACTAAAGGGGTCAAAAAGGGATGGAAGTTTGTATGAAAGTCCGTTATTTTCAGAGCTATGCACAAAATTTCATAAACCTGTGTCTTTTAAGAAATAAATAAACACGTGTATCAGCGATTTTCAAAATTTAACTATTAAAATAGGTGATGAATGATTGTATAGAAAGTTCGCCATTTTCAAAGTTAGAAGCTTGAAGCTTCGTACACTCGTCTTTGGAGAAATGTATTGGCGCAATAACTGACATCAACCGCGGGTAAAAGCTAGTATATAATAATAAAGCAGTAGATATTACGTGTCTGTGCATTTTATAAATTAATCATAAACTGAATTGTGGGCCTAATGCACACGCTAATCTCCAAAATATATACTTATAATTCAGATTGTGGAATATTATCTTTGGTATATTTCAATTTAAAAGACAATAACGCACCTTCGACAGAGTATAAAGTACTTACAAGGGGGTGTGTGACGTCATTTCATACACTTATCAAATTGTTTACAGACTTCTGCAGCCCACTGCGCAAATAGTACCTACCTAAGTAGATACTAATAACGCATAATTTCAGGGCAGCATACATGAAAATAATGTATTCTAACTATAGTAAATTACCCTATTAGGTACGGGGTATTTGATGATTTTACTGTAAACACCCTTTGTCTGGGCATAATTGGAAAATGATATGAGTATCTAATGACAGACCGGAAGAATGATGACGTCACTGATGTAGGCACGTGCATGGTATACATGCATATGCGTTCAATTTTGAAAGCCAATTCTCGTAATGAAAACATGATGTCTTCTACCTAACCGAATTGTTAGATAGTTGAAGAGACTGCTGGAAGACATTTTTTGAAATGAGAAAGTTTTTAAAAAATGGAAAAAAATCGAGATCACATGACACAATGTATGGTTATTTTCATTCGTCTGATCGTGCCTCGGAGAGCACGTCCGTTCGTAGTGCAACCGTCAGTGGCGGTTGCACTACGAACATCTATGAAAGTCGTTACGGGTAGTTGGAGCCTTAAAAAGTCCAACAACTGGTCTAACTGCAATGCTTGACGACAGTCACGGAAAATATTGACTAGAAATAGTCGGAAAAAAGCAGATCCCAGCATTCTACGTGAAAGCTTCGGATACGACTGGGATTAACGCTAAGATTAACGCTTGTAACTCAATGGTCATTAAATATGGTTCCCATATACAGTTGCCTTCTCGAATGATGATGATAATAATCTTCGGAGTTCAGAATTTAGACCCCATCTAGAGATCCGGTTCTTAGCATTCCATGGATTCACCGTGCGGTCGCCGGGTCCATGGCGTGGTACAGAGAGGAACACTGTGACGGCACCTGGGACTTGCGACCCAGGTGTAGGTTTAGGGTGGCCACCTTGTGATGCATCAGCGCTCACCTCCACCGTCAGTCGTGTTCCCCCCTCTACCTATCCAAATTTGGTAAGATCCTATCAACGCCGTTTTAGATATTCGTTTGAGTAAAGAGCTTACTGAAGCTCTTGGCAATCCGAGGTCTTTAAATAAGTTATACAGGGATTTAGCTGGAATTCCCCTTGCTCCTACTTCCACGGCGTAGAGTTTAACCACATAGCCATTTTTGGTTAACTCGTTGGTCAAGTCAAAGTATTTGTTTATTTTTATGAGTTTTAAAATAAAGTCGTAGTATTTCTGTGATATGGTCCAAACTTTCAAGTCGACTTCAAAGTTTGAAACTCATTAATAAATGTCTTAAATAGGGTCGTAAGCATGTTTTTGTTATAGGGTCCAAACTTCCATGTCAACCTTAAGAGGACTTCCTAGCTAGCGAATAATCCTGAACCTGTCATTTGAACGCCACTATTGCCGTCGCCCCCGTCACTCCTGTCCCCGTAGAGTGCGATAAGGATAGCCACAGCTCAGATCGATTTCATCACAAATTTTTTGGGCAAAATCGAGGTTTCGTATTTCCCGTTTTTTTCAGCGAGAACTACGCCGATTTAAATATTTTTGACACTGTTATATTAGGAAATAGCGTATCTATGTTCCCGTAATTTTTTATAACGTTCTTATTTTATTGACTGCTGACAAAAATAAAATAACAGAGACATGCGTACTGAAGATCTTGATTTAACGAAAACAAAAATATTGTTCTAAAAGCAATATTCAGGGAGGAAAAAGGGGAGAACGGTACTATGGAGAAACAGATGCTAGGAAGTCCTCTTAACGTTTGAACCTCAATCTAAATGTGTGATAGGATAAGGTCGTAAGCGTATTTTTGTAATAGAGGTTGACCACAGAATCTGGCATTTATAGAACGTGGCATTATAAGAATCTGGCGTTTATAGAATGTGGCATTTTAAGAACCTGACATTTGTAGAATATGGCATTCATAATATGGCGTTTTAAACTCATCTGATAGTTCTAGAATCTGACATTTGTCGACGAATCCGGATATCTGTGGGTTCGACCCTTCAAATCGATCTCAAGTTTGGACCCTATCTATAAATGGGTCTTAAAATAAGGTAGCCCGATATCAGAGCAAACGAAAATTTACAAAAATATAGTCCACACTTGTGCTGTAATAAAACTTTCCTATAAGCTTGTTTACAAGCGCACTTATATAGTATTTATGTATTGTAAACAGCCGCACAAAGGAAGTGGCCACATAGGAATGTGCGCATTCAAGCCGAGGTCGCTCGCAAGTATGACAATGCTTCAGCGTACGCCGATGTGAATACACCTTTAGGTACGGATGTCGGGGTGCTAAGTTGCCGCTGCTTTTTCCTCTTTTTGTTTTATTCTTGAGAGTTTTATTGGTTTTTATTGGTTGAGAGTATACTTCACTGACAGGTTTAAGTTCAAATAAACATTGTAAGTACAACATAGTATCATTAGATTGATTGCATTAGGTGGCAATCTCTAGTCAGATTTGCAACGCTCTCAATTTCGGGTTTGGTAGTCTAGCAGTCGCTACCGCTTCCTTTAGAATACCTAGATATTAATCAATTGCATAGAATTTACATAATATCACACATAATCCCAAACATTGATTACTTTCATGTATCATAATCATCCGTAATGATGTCGTACAATGGTATTCTAATCTATTCTACTAAAGATTGTGCTACTACTACGCTATAACAGTCAAAAACTTCTATTGTACAAATCGATCTTAACCAGCAAAATACTTAAAAAGATCTTTGCACCAGGGTATTAAGAACTTTTTGAGCACCCTGACAGTCAAGATCGATCTGATGTTGACTGTACGTTTTTTAAATCAATAAAAAAAAACCTCCAGCATAGAAAGCAGCATTTTAGCGCCGCCAGCAACCGTTATTGTTCCCAGCGGAGTGGCGCGCGAAATTCAGCGCACTATACCTACACAGCTACACTTTGCAAAGTTTATTGCGCACAAATTGTGTGCATTATTTATTTAATTTAAAAGCGAAGAAACCGGAGCGCGATCATACGCCTCCACGTCGGAACGAGGACGGGAAGAATGCAAAAATATAAATAACTCCGCAATTCTTTTCTAAGGGTAATGGCATATTGCTTCCGATTGCTTTGCGGGTTTTAATACATATGTATATATACTACTCGTGTATGTATATAAACGAGAGTTTTGTTCAAAGAGGCTTCTATTTCCTACGGGTAGGTAAACGTCTTAGGTCTGAACGTGGACCTAGCAGTCGTGCTAGCAGAAGCAGGTCTTTAGTGGAAGGTTTCTATTTCCGAGTAGGTAATAATAGGTCTGGGAGTGTTGGTTGGATTTCGACCATCTATCCAGGAAATTAAGGTTTATTTTAAATTGCAGTCTTAAACTGCGCCTCCACCGGTACGCGCTGGGCCCTAAAGACCTGCTTCTGAGGTCATTGGTGGGAGAATTCTGTACAAACATACCTATATTTTCTTGAAGGGCCCACCCGTTCAGAGCTTGGTTCGTGGTGGCAGTTACACCTAGCCGTTGATCTAGAAGTAAGCTCTAAGTGGCGGTGTGTTGTATTTCTGGACATGCCTCTCTTTAGGGAGGGGGGATTTGATCTCCAACAACACGTTGGCATGACTAACATTGCTTGCAAATTTGGCAGGGTTTTCAGAGATATCTTAATAGTAGGCCGTCCCTGGTAAACGTATTGTAATATCGAGAGGTGTTAGTCAGTTAGCGTACGATATTCCCAGCTCCAGAGTGGTGAAGCACAGCTTACCCTTAAATTATGCTCGTCAGCTCAATTACCCTAGCTCCTTGGTTTAGCGAAGATAACTAAATGTGGCGTTTCTTTTGCTTTTTAAAGTTGAATGAAAAGTTTACGACCTAAAATGAATTCTTATTAAGTGTAAAAAAACTAGCAACAGTCTCGACGAAGATTGTATCAGTCTGTGCGATATAATAAAACAGACGAATGGGTTTAATACTTCGACACTGTTCACTGAGTAGACAGAAATGTAAGTATGTATAGCAGCTAAATCTTACCAGTTGTAGGTTTTACTTCTATATTAAGCATATTTTTAACCAACTTTTATACAAGGAGGTTCTCAATTCGAATGTTAAAATTTTTTATGTTTAACACTAACCCAGATTCAGCCTCAGTTGCATGGCTCCAGTCAATAATAGTGCCCAGAATACGGCAAAATTACCCCCTATTATGTGGGACCGAATATTGGTGAAATGAGGGGGTTAGTTCACCTCTGAATAACGCTCCAGGGATAAAGGCGTGATTGTACGTGTATATTTTTGTCTCGAAATCGGCGGACTTGCATAGTAGGTCTAATGAATGTAGAAGTAACTCGTTATATAGGTACTGGAATTCTTGAAGAAATTGAGAATAAGCCGTGTGTAACACGAGGAGCGTCTCAATTGTGTTGTTGACTTTGTAATGTTAGATATGATTCTGGAGCCAGCAGCAGATACATGTCATTCTTGCGGCTTCTCAATGGGCCCCTATATCCGTATCGAAGTTTATCAAGTAATGTATACATGTACTGCATGGGTCGGCAGTTG
This sequence comes from Eilema sororculum, assembly GCA_914829495.1. Lineage (NCBI taxonomy): Eukaryota > Metazoa > Arthropoda > Insecta > Lepidoptera > Erebidae > Eilema > Eilema sororculum. The sequence continues at coordinate 42,641,313 of OU618532.1, read as the reverse complement.
TTCATATGCGATCAGCTTCGGAATCTTTCATTGCATATATCCCCTTCGGCCACGTACGAAACCAAGTTTCAAAACTAGTTTCTAAATAAAATTAATATCCAAATAATATTATAAACGCGAAAGTTTGTAAGTATGTTTGTTACGTAAAAACTACTGAATGGATTTTTATGAAACTTTACAACAATATAGCTTATTCATTAGAATAACACATAGGCTATATATCATCACGCTACTACTCAAGGGAATGGAGCAGTGATAATTAATGTCAACAAATTCGGCCGGCATCGGCTTATACGCAGAAGTGGCAGTGTGGTTATTTCTGTTGCTGTTTAGATGACTGTATCATTGTATAAGAGGGTGCAGCGGGATCGGGATCGGACGCCACGCGGGTGGAAAATAATTAGCGGTACGAAGCTAGTGAGTTATATGAATATGTTTAACTGCATTTAAGAACACTTCATAAATGCTAGTCAATTTGAGAAGACTTCTAGATAGCATTGTGTGAGGGAATAAAATATTATTACTGTATGTACATTACATACCGGTTCGCCATTGTGTCAGTACCTTAAGCGGCTGCAGCGCTGTTCCGTTCTGAAACAATTTCCGCGGCGTTAAAGAACTTCTTCTTTATAAAGCTTTTGGTATCTGCCCCAGTTTCTCAACGTACCTACTTTATTAATCAAATGCATTTACTTGTCAGAATATTTTGCAAAAGATTACAACAATTGATGACCTTGGTTATAAATAAATAAAATAAATAAATATTCCACAACATTCTACACAACGCTATCTAGACCCATGGTAAGCTTTTATAGCTTGTGTTATGGAATCTAGAATGCGGATAAACATACTTAGATACTTTTTTTTTGTAAATATATATATATTACTAGCTGTCCCGGCGAACTTCGTACCGCCAATTTTTTAGATCCCGTTCCCGCTGCACCATTTAGGGGGATGAAAAATAGATGTTGGCCGATTCTCAGACCTACTCAATATGCTCACAAAATTTCATCAAAATCGGTCAAGCCGTTTCGGAGGAGTATGGCAACGAAAACTGTGACACGAGAATTTTATATATTAGATTATACATAGAAACACCCAGGCCATATTCATGCATACAAATATTTGCACTGAGCGGGAATCAAACCCGCGCCTCCTGCGTTGCAGTCGCGTGCACTCCGCCACGCCACAGAGGCTATCTTGTATAGAAGACGTCAATTGGGTATTATCCTATCTAATTGAAATAAATTATCTAACCGAGCTATTAAATTAAGAATGGTAAAAGAACGGTAAAAGTGCGTCGGTTCTTATTTTCTAGTTTTTCATCCATCTAACCTATAATAGTAACTGATTTGACTATTAAATTTTATGACGTCACTAAATCTTTTTTCATACAAGTTACCTTAAAATCGTTTTGACGTTTAGTAAAAACTAATTTGACTAGTCAGTGGAATGTAATACCCAGTTGATTTCAGCTCACCAGTTTGAGCTGGAGACAAAGTCTCAAGAAAGAGGTCACTATTACCACGAACGATGTTACTATGGTGATCCTAAGCTTGATGGGCTCATCCGATAGTTTTTTTACAGTTTAAAGGACCCGGGACTGAAGGAAACATAGCTGCAAGCTCAACCTCCCTAGACATATGGCACAACCCTTAGTAGAATAACGTCGTTGTCAAACCAAAATCTGCTATGTGCACTCTCTTCACTTAGCAGATTTTATTTGACAATATTTCTAGCTGCTCCAAATAGCATATTTGAATAAGTTGTCATAGTGCATCGTATAGTACTTATAAGCACATAGCCTTTCATGCAATAGATTGGTTCATTTACCAGTCGCAATTGTCAAAATCCAATCGTAATTTTCAACATGTTAAAATTATAAAAAATGTACATACTTAGCAGATTTTGGTTTGACAACGACGATAATCAATTTACGGGATTTGCCACGTATTTTGGCGTTTATGACAGTCGTACGCAGAGTGGAAAGTTGAGTAAATTGTACCGGCTTCTTAAATCGTAACCACACCTAGATTTTTTATTAAATGACACTTTTTTAGTCGGACGTAGTTATACTAGTTTTTCTACACTGGTTACATCAAACTATGCTTTAAAACTATACTTTACTAGATAATAAAGACATTGAACTCTATTCGACATGCCTATTTGATCTTTACAAGTCATTTTATAAGCTAATATCATTTTTTAAACATTGATTTTTCCCTATGTATTCGATTTGTATAGTTAGCATACTTAATACTGTAAAATTCATTCAAGTATTTGGGAGAAGTTATCAAAAATCAGTGTTTAAAAATGATTGTTCTGATAGTTCGTAAGAAGATCGGTAGATGACTCCACCGTCGCCGTAAGAACGGGTAAATACAATGGAAATGATTATTATATTCTATTCCACAAAGGAATTACCAGTTTTCTCCCTAGACAGGGGGCAAATCTATTCCCACTGACAGTCTATTAAAGAATTTCCAACTACACTCCTCTGTATTAAGTGAAATTGCGTCGTTAGCAACAATAATGAGTTAGTTAACCGCACGATTGTTTTAATACAAGCGCGCCGAGTGCTGTAACGAACCCCATTTGTCTTGCGGCCGCCATCTTGGCGTGTTTTGGGGGGAAAATCTTGATGGATGTCAAACGTTTTTTTTTATCGACGCGTTTCGTTTTAGCATTGGGTGGTTGGGTACCTCTATTATAGGTACTATTAAATAACTGTAAAGAATAGTTAAATACATATTATAGTCGTATCTGTTCATTGGAGATAAGTATTACATTTAAAAAACAATGCGTTATGTACGAAGTGCATCGTAGCAAAGCATACATAGAAATAAAATAGCATACTAATATTTTCTAACTTGGAATCGAACTTGCGGTACTATTATCTATTCTGTGCTTGTGGCCTACTACGGCCACAAGCACAGAATAGCGGTTGAACGTTCATTTATACTTACTTACTACGCGTAGTAAGTAAGTATAAATGAACGTTCAACCGCTACGAAATAAAATATTATTACTGTATGTATTCAGTACGACTATTCAGTACGATTATGTTTTTAAAATGTGTGATTTCAAAACTTATTAGACCCCCATAGTTTATAATGTTGACAAGTTCCTTGTTTCGTCCTTTAGAGATTCGGCCCAATAGGACGAATCACAGAAATTAAAAATAATTAAAATTATCGTTCACTGATTCGTCCCATTGATTTTTTTCTTCATTTTATACAAAATTTGTATGAAGTAGTAACGTCAGCAAGGAAAATGCTTGAGACACTTCACGCGAGATATAATGAAAAAACTTACTTTTGCCGATGTTTCGGGTATTATATATCGCGTGAAGTCCCGAACATTACCTATAAACTATGAGTAAACGCCGCGATAGTTTAAAAGTTACATTATTAGACCCTAGCTTTTGCCCGCGGCTCCGCCCGCGTGGATGTCGATCATCGCGATAAAACATAGCCTATGTGCTTTCTCATGGTTTATCAAAATCGGTTCAGCGGTTTAGGCGTGAAAGCATAACTTACAGACAGACAGACAGATGGACATACAGACAGACCGACAGACAGAGTTACTTTAGCATTTATAATATTAGTTAGTATGGATTCTAAAAATTGAAAGATGTCATGAATGCAGACTTAATCCTTAAAAAATATTGACTTTTCTCTCTTCTTTCTTTCCTCGTTGAAATCGTAGTGTTGAAAGTGCAGAATAAATGTGATTTCATATAAAAAACCTCTGCGAACGACCTAGGCTATATTTAATCATGATAATCGAAATCCACGCAGGCCCACTGCTTCAGGAAACAGCAATACTTAGAATCTTTATTTTTCATCATAAACGAATTGATATCATATTGCTGTCTTTGTCTACCTCGGCAAGAAAAGGCGTGAAAACGATTTCACACGTTTTTGAACAGTACTGAATACGGAGTCTGTATAGGTTTTAAAGAGCAGTATCAATTATTCCGCGAAGTAACTTTTTTATTCGCTGGAAAACATCGCCCGTTGTCACCAAATGTATGAGAGTGAATGAGTGAGTGAGAGTGAGTGAATGTTTCAAACCGCTTGGCTCCAAAGAGACAGATTTAAAAGCGACATTTCATGGGAAGCTCCATTTGTTGATTTTGTGATGAAAATTCCTTTAAATACGAAAAACATCGAAGAAAATGAAATGCTCAAGTGAGACTTGAACTCACGACCTTTCCCTTACAGGGGGAATGCTCTTCCAACTGAGCTATTGAGCCATACCTGATTCACTTCAAATTTTCCTTCTCTTTATATCCGTCTTTAAGGGCGACGGTGCAGCTATCTACCAACATTCTTACGAACTGTTGGAAACAATGAATGATTTTTCAACCATTTTTAAACATTGAATTTTGATGACACCGCCCAAATTTTTTAATGAATTTTTTATAGCATTTATTATGCTAACTTTTAAGTTCGAAAAACATCGGAAAAAATTAAATGCTCAAGTGAGACTTGAACTCACGACCTTTCCCTTACAGGGGGATACAGGGACTTAAATAGATTGGAGAAAAAGAAAATTTCTCTTCATGTTAGTACTTAAATGATTCATATTCACTAGGAGCTGTTCGCGGCTCGACTCACTTTAAAACTGGTGGGCTACCAAACACTATAAATTTCGGAACTGCATCTAAGTACTAAATGCTAACGAAAGGTGTAGAATTTGTACCTATGTAGGTTGGTACAGTCAGCATCAGAAACATGTTGACGTACAAAGTACTCAAAATTATCTTAATTTAATTTTTTCCCCTTTCAGTTGACTGATTGTTCTGATATTTGGTACACACCTTTAGTTTGGTCAATCATACCATTTAAATCAATAAAATAGTTTGATTTGGTCTTAATAGGAGAGTTTTAAGATTTGAGACTTCGTCGTCAAGATATTTATGACGCTGACTGTACCATGAAGTAAAATAAGACTAACTTCGTTCAAGACTTTGGCAATTTTGGTAGGACCCATAATTTCTAATTACTTATAATAAACTAAGCATTAATTTATTCATGAATATTTTGAAACTACTAATTACAAATAAAATAAAAGAAACCATTTAAAAACTAAAACTAAGACTAAAATTAAAACGCGTCGTAGAATTCCTCCGCATCGCATGTCTCTTGTGGGAGCGTTCCCAGAAGACTGGCAGCATTGCCACGTTGTATGGCAATGCTTATTATTTGAACTAAAAAGAGGCCAGCCCTCTGGTCACGAGAAGCGTCGACCATACGCTTGGCAATCTTCCTGAAGAGATTGCGAGCGCTCGGGCCCCATGGCCCCAACGTTTCGATTCCAAACGGCGCAAATTCATAGTCTCCAATGAGATTGGAGTATTTGCACCGTTTGAGAGCCTCTGCAGAAGCAGCGGCGGCACCGGCACAGCCAGCCGTGCCAGGTATGTGGGTAGGGGCAATGGTGTCGACGCATGTTGCCTCCCACACCAGGACCCTACCCATTTTCCATGGCATTAACGACATACCATCCGGTATCTTGCCATCGTCGTCGTCTAAGAGCTTGTAACCAAAGACCCGATTCCCACACTCCAACCGCCTGTAAACGGGCACGCTCAGCAGCATTAGAGCAAGTATTTAATAGATTTTGCCTAACTAAGCTGCGAAGCGGCCCGTCCCACTGACGCTGTGAGAAAAGGTTCCCTGGAAGATCCGTGTTTGGACATGCAATTTTCCAAGCATTCACTGCATCGGTCTTGCACAATACTACTTAAGTATATTAAACCTAAAAATATGGGGTTCTTCAAGAAGGGCATTTGAAGGTTTCTTCGGGGTCGGCAGCGGGAGTGTATAGGCCGTGATGCAAAATACGTAGATAGGCCTCGGTAACCACTTTCCATCAGGTGAGCCGGGTGTTTGTCTGCCACCTAAGTGGTATAAAAAAAATGTAAAGAGGTCGTTTTGGAGCTGTTCTGTGGCTAGGAGGTTTCAGGCGACTGGGACCACTACATAACTGGGACCGTGGTGTCACTTGCCTGATTAGTTTTTATTTATTTTATTTCGTCAGGCGAGTCGGACCATTCGTAATTTTAATTTTTTTAATTTTTTGCGATGAACAAAACAAACACCAGACGCCCTTGACAAGTGGAAATTCTTTGACCGATGCGATGAATGGATGGGATTGATACGTATTCTGACGTTTACGACGCTTATAACTGTCGTCAACGTGTGTCTATCCCTATATTGATCAATCTAGATATAAACGTTTTGCCACTTGTCTAAAGGCGCTGATCGGATTTGGATGCAGTTTTTTCTAATGAATGCAGTTTTTTTAGAAAGATCTTGACCAGCCTTAAAATTCAATTTAATCGGTTTAGTAGAACCGCGTAAATGACTAAGAGATATGACAATCGACATACATACGGGCGAAGCTGCGGGCATAGGCTAGTATTTTACAACTATACCTCCTAGGAATGTACGACTTCCTTACTTACTAAAACAATTCATAAATTACTTACAAAACAACTTCTAGTACCTAGCTACTTTAAAATAAAACAAAAAGTTACTATTTTAAAGTAGCTACTAGAAGATAATATTTGATTGCGATTTGCGATATTAATCTCTCCCCTTCTGAAAACATACGTAAAATTATATTACCCAGCTAAATCTCAAAACAATATCATAACGCAGGGTATTGTACGGTGTATTGAAAATTATTTTGAATGAAAAATAGCTGGTTTATAATCTCATTCATTCTCTGAGTACATAAGACAAAAAAAATATATTATATTGGTATAGCTCAAGTCATATACATCTTGGACCTAAAATGTGCTCAACATGTACTCTATCGTGCAGTACACATTTCTCAGATGTATATTGAAGAAAGGTGCTGGACTACTGCGGTGCACGAGCTCAAATGCACCAAGTATAATAATACTAGCTTTTGCCCGCGGCTCCGCCCGCGTGGATGTCGGTTATCGCGACAAAACATAGCTTATGTCCTTTCTCAAGGTCTAATCTACCCCTATACCAAATTTCATCAAAATCGGTTCAGTGGTTGAGGCGTGAAAGCGTAACATACAGACAGACAGACAGAGTTACTTTCGCATTTATAATATTAGTATGGATTATAAAACAATCCGCGCGCGCCAGGGCCTTTTATATCTTGCGATTTAGATCCAAGATATTTGGTTTGAGCAATAACGTCACAAAAGACATTCAATTTATTAAAAAAAGGAGGAATTCCAAATATGAATTTCAACATCCACTCCCCCATGAACCGTGACACAATTTTGGCTCGAAACAAACAACTCATTGACAACAACTGAAGAACCAGTTATTTGACAGCAGCTGTCAAATCCAAAAGCAAACAAGTAACTTTTTAACCGTCAGAAATCCCGTCAAATGATCCACAAAGCCGGGAAGCCGTGATGGGATCATAAATATCATACTATACAATACACAATGACGTACTCCAACCCCTTGTATCGCGAATAAAAAAAAACTCGTCATAATAATACATTGAAATTTGATGGGGGATTTTGACAACCCTAGTTCGCAGCACCGAGAATTGAAACTAACGAATTTGAATTTTATTTGTTTGTATTTAAGGCTGTGAATAGTTTGTAAAGTTATTGGCTATGAAATTAGGTGTACATTTCATAACATATGCATCCATTAAACAGGTTGTATTCTATGAATCGTTACTAAATTAGTGTAAACAATACTTTAGTTAGATTTTATCTTAAAAGACATTGTGTTGGGTCGTTATTGAATATTATAACTGGTGAAGGGTAGAGGCAGTTTTGTGATTTGTAGTCTTATTGAATATTGGTACCGATATTAGAATTTGGTGGTATCTAATTGTACCGTAGTAGATACCATACCACATTTTAGAGGACACACAATTTGAATGAATGTTTAAGCATTCAGTTTACTAATTACATGGAGAACATTCCCACAGCTACATTCTATCATCGCACCGCTCGCGGCAGGGAATTCATCCCCACACATTGCATCCGAAAACGGTGCGCACCGTGCGGTATGAAAGGAACTTCATCCCACGCACGCTCAAGCTGTGGAATGAACTCCCTGCTGTGGTTTTCCCAAGCGACTACAATATGGGGTTCTTCAAGAAGGGCATTAGAAGGGTTCTTCAGGGTAATGAAAATCGATTTAGAAAGGAAAAAAAATTGTGATCGGTCCAGGCGGAATTTGAATCCGCGATCCTTCTCTTACAATGAGAATGCTTTAGACCGGTATTCTCTCGTTTCCCATAAATTCATTTGCACTAATATTAAAATAAATAGTGCAGGAGAGAAATGAAAAGTAACTAATGTCATAGGTTACGAACACGCGTACCTCTGGTACGATTGGTCAAGACGAATAAGGGTCCAAAGTAAAGCAAGCTTATGTCACAAGCCCAAAGAGGTTTAGCTACTAAGTATCTTAGTAAAAAACCGAAGATATTGAAGCCGGCTGATCTTTAAAAGAGCTTAGGATAAACCCACCGCTTATCCGGGTGAAGGCAGCCACTTCACAATTGCACACACTGTAATCAGATCAGGGGTGCTAGTGGAAATTGAATCAGAACGTACTTGACCCATTAGATTACCCACTATTTTTGATATCATCTTTGTATCTACAGCTATAGAGTACAAAATTGTTTGAGTAGTTAAAAACATACTGTGTCAAACCCTCAAATGAATTGAAAGCGTGTGTGGAAGTTGTTAAGATTGAAATTTGAATGAGTTGTTTGAATGTTTTTAGTGAAGGGTGATTTAAGATCAATGCTTATTTGTGTCTAATAGGAAAAAAACAACAGATGCAGACATTTCACGGGTATAATAATGTACTTATTGGAATTTTATGGCGCCTTTGATCTCGTGCGGTCTCCGGCCCGGCTTCGGGTCCTTTGGGGATGGTTTGTTTGGACATGCCCTGTATGCTGAGCGAGTTTTTTTTGAAGCATTAGGGATTGTTGATATGGCAAGAACAGCAGCAGGCAAATATTACTAACGTTTCTGAGAATAATCTGTCGCATGGAGTGGTATTTATGCTATTAATACGCATTTTTATCATAACCGGGTCGTGTCTCGATTGCATTCGAGATCTTCACGACTCTCGACTTTATTTCTCCACTTCGCACGATCTTGGACATCCCTAGCCCTAGGCCCTATACGATCTTCTATAAGACCTTCTATAATATATCTTCTATAAGACTTCTACTATAAGACCTTCAGTACTCATATGCACCGGTACAAATACGGTGAAATCACCGTCTACAGAGTCACTGCACTTTGGCGTCTGGCCATTTTAATACCTTAACAGGAGTATATCTGGTTTTTCACCAACTCAGAACAGCTTTTTTTTATCGTGCGAAATATCCCCACGGATACCAAACCCACGGAGCCGGTGGAGGTGGTTATGTCGGACTCGAACCGACTAAAACGCACGCCATCTTGGGCCTTTGGTTGCCGGAGGTGAGATTGCCGAAAGCATATTTCTCGCACCCCGGCAGACCCAGGACCATCTCTTTCGAGATGGGAGAGCTAGGGTGACAGGCGCCTCCACCGATCACTCCCAGGCCAGCAATCATGGAGGATGGAGGTCGTTCTGCGACCTCCGATGTCCGGTTAGCCTTCGCTTTTCGCGGGCTTCCAGACTAGACTCCGGACCCGACCGGCCACCTCCTTCTCGAGCATTACTTGCTCGCAAACTCAGAACAGCTTGGAGAAAACAAAATAGGTTGATCCCTTGCGGCACCTTGGACCTTGGATCATAAAGGATACTAATCACCTTAAACCGTAACGACTGCCTCAGATATTCCTATGGCAACAAGGACCGACGGCTTAACGTGCTCTCCGAGGCACGACCAGATGAATGCAAATACCCATATTCATGCATACGAATATTTGCATTGAGCAGGTATCGAACTCACACCTCCTACGTAGCGGCCGCGTTCACTACCCCTACGCCACAGGAGGCTACTATATGACACCTGTTAAAATTCTATTCCAACTTTTATTTTAAATTCAATTGAGGACATGGCAACATTGAAATTGAATTACTATCAATGTTCCCCTCTCCTCGGGGCATCCCGTGAATCCTTTTATAAGTAGCTACTTGATCATTATCTTAGTGGCTTACGTGTGACGTAACACTGTATGACGTAATAACGTTTGCTAAGTTTCGGGGGTCGAATGATCCAATTTGATCCGAACTTTCGGATCGGAATGCAATTTTTTGATAACTTTGATTTTTGTTGGGGCCACGACCCTTTATTGGTGGGTAATAAGTATAACTTTATTTTATCTATACAGCAGTGTCTTATAGTTAGTATAAAATGTCTAACTAATCTGTATTGAATAGTATTAACGGTGCCATAGGTAATAATAGGAGGTAATAATAGGCAGTGTTGCCGTTACAAATTATTTTTATTTTATTTTTTCTTTTTGTTTTAATAATTTGGTATGAGGTTTGTATATTTACATAATCCATGCTGCTTATGTTATGCAAAAAATAAACATATTTTTCTTTGTTTTCTTTTATTTCCATTAAAAATCATTTAAGTGCGAGTCGGAATCTATTTTGTTTGTTCTTATAGCGGCAATATCCCCAACTGTGAAAATTTCAACTGTCTAGCCCATGAGATATGGCCCAGAGACAGACAGATATACTGCCGAGTCTAAGTAATAGGTTTCCGTTTTTGCCCTATGAGTACGGGACCCTAAAAATAATATAAATGGATGTTTAAGACCACAATAACCTCCAGGCTCACGTCAACCTCGCCTGTGGGTGTATCTGCTAGAGTGCACTGGAGTCGGGAGGTCTGATGGCACTCTTTAACTAGAAGCATACCTGACTTCTAGACCAATGGCAAGTCACTGGCCGGTGTACCGTAAAATAGAATGATAAATGTATGACGTACATGACAGTCGTCAACAAATATCATATACGTCAAATCTCAAACTTTCGTCATTCTGTTCTACGATTCGTCGGCCAGCGAGTTGCCATTTGTCTAGAGGAGCTAGGGCTCCAAAGTGCAAACTTTGGACTCAATTGGGAACATAAGAAAGTTTACGAAATTTAAGTTTGGATAAAATAAGTTGCTTTTAAGGAGCAACTTATTGAGTTTGCAGTCAAGTGTCATCTTACTCTGCGATACTAAAATGCCAGTTAGGCTGAAGGGGCAGGTCTATAAAACGATCATTAGACCTGTCCTCTTACACGGCTGTGAGGCGTGGCCGCTGTTGGAGCGACACAAGCAGATGCTGCGTGTCACGGAGATGAAAATGCTGCGGTGGATGTGTGGAGTCACGCGTTAAGATCGCGTGAGGAACTCTCGCATCTGCGGCAGCCTTCATGTCCGTGACATCGCAGATAAAATGCAAGAGAGCCACCTCCGCTGGAGCGGCCACGTCTTGCGGAAACCGCCCGGCTACGTGGGTAACAAAGCCTGGCAATGGCGCCCCCACCCGGTCCAGGTAGAATGGGTAGGCCCAAGAAGTGCTGGCTTTGACAAACCCAGGACCATCTCTTTCCAGATGGCCCCCTTCGGGTTGTGGGGACCACAATATCCCCATCTAGCCCCGGTTACGGGGAGGCGCAGTTTGCGCCGCCGCCGCGGCCTGCTTCTGCTAGGGTGACAGGCGGCTCCACCGGTCACCCCCAGGCCAGCGCTCATAGAGGACGGAGGTCGTTCTGCGACCTCCGACGTCCGGTTCGCCTTCGCTCTGCATGGGCTTCCCGGGCCCGGAGTCTGGTCCGGACCCGACCGGCCGCCTCCTTCTCGAGCATTACTTGCTCGCAGAAGGAGGCGGCCGCACCCCAAGCGTTTGCGCATCGTACCATCGCTGTGAGCAATGTGACGAGTGTGACGACTCCCACCCCCAGAGCCGCCACTAGGACCCGCCTCGGCGTGTCCCACGCCGGGCACTCGGTCAGTGTGTACAGCTCTGTGTCCTCGCTCGCATCACAGCGATGGCACTCGGACGTTGGCTCCTTCCGGATCCGACACAGGTAACTCCCGAAACACCCGTGTCCGGTAATCACCTGCGTCAGCCGGTACGAGAGGCTGCCGTGTGGCCTCTCTAGCCACTCCCCCAGGGTCTTACCGCCGCTATTACGGCATGCCCTAAGAAGTGCTGGCTTGGCGTCGTGGATTTGACTGCTGTGATCTATCTTCAACTGTAAGTATGTTATTGGGAACGGCCGTAAAACAACAATGATACGTGTTCGCATCTTGTTTTTCCGTACGGAAATCCCCTCGGACACCTCCCCCACCGGAGCCGGAATGGGAGGTTATGTCGGACTCGAACTGACTAAAACCGCACGCTGATAGAGGGTCATACTTAGTGCTAGGCCTGAGGTGAGGTTGTCCCCAACATATTCCGCGCACCCCGGCTGACCCAGGGTCATCCCTTATGGTCTGGCCCTCCTCGGGAGGGGGACGACGGTATCCCCGACTCGCCCCCGGAATGCCGCCGTATGTATTCGCATCCAGCAATCGGGTAGGTACACTTGATCCTTCACAGAAGGTTTCCTCTCAAGATTAAAGGGTCAGGTGGCAGTCGCTTCCAAAAACCCAACATAAATAAAATAATTTTAGGATAGTACAATCCAGGGTCCAACTCTATGTAACCGCATTGGCGCTCAGATGAAAAAATAATTTAGCTATGTAACAAAATCCATATTATCTATTAGATGAAATTTCCATGTCACAATGTTAGTTACCGTACTCCTCCGAAACGGATTGACCGATTCTCATGAAATTTTGTGTGGTCTGGTCTGGTGGAAACGTCTGAGAATCGGACAAAATCTATTTTTCATCCCCCTAAATGGTGCAGCGGGTACGTGATCTGACACCACGAGGGCAGGAAAAAATTGGCGGTACGAAGTTCGCCGGGACAGCTAGTAATATTATAAATGCGAAAGTAACTTTGTCTGTCTGTTTGTATGTTACGCTTTCACGCCTAAACCACAGAACCGATTTTGATGAAATTTGGTATAAGGCTAGATTAGACTTTGAGAAAGGACATAGGAAAGGCTATGTTTGGTCGCGATAACCAATATCCACGCGGGCGGACCGGCGGGCAAAAGCTAGTATTAGATATAGGGAAGTACTACAGATCTTATTGGGTCATCTTATACCCCGGTATTTAAGACCCGAAACGACATGCAGATATAGTCACCATAATAATAGTTATCGAATAAAACCATCACAATTATTAAATAATTCAAATGTTGCCACACTCGTAAATCGATCAGATAAATTTAAGAGCACAAAATTAACACGATCAAATACAAATAAGTACCGAAACCTGCCCCTCGCGTAACGAGATATAAATATAATAAAGCGTAATCGATTATAACCCCCAATATTATTCTGTAGCAACCCTATCAAATAACTTTTCGAGAAAATGAAAACGTTACTTGTCCTTTATGTAATAAGACTTAGAGTTGATTTTTGAATGATGCTGGTTTGACTGTTGATACGCGAATTATTGTACGCTCTGCTTAGCCATTTGTTGGTCTAAAGGATTAAATAAAGTTGGATAGGAACTGTTAATTGTATGGTTTAGGTGGTTATGACAAACAACCAATTTGTGCTACATAATTTTTTTTTATTTTTTTTTATCTGTTTATAAGTGCCCGGTTAATGGCAATAGGCTCGCCACCTATTACATTGGGACCTAAACATAAACTGGCGAAATGTGGGTGCTAGCACCTCTGCCTACCCCTTCGGGGAATACAGGCGTGAGTTTATGTTATGTTATGTTTAATATTTTTTAAGTTTACGCGAATATCACTCATTGACTTATACTTCAAACTATGTGAGAACTACCATCATGAGTAACACCGCGATCATGGCTGCTGAAAAATAGCCGAAACGTCGGTTTACGCGATAGAATCCGTAAAAAGTGGTTTTATTTCAATAATTTGTGCTAAGTATGTTAAAAGATTTATACTGTTAGTGTTACAGGATCGGTCGAAGTAAACCTCACGTAGGTACACCAGCAGATAAAGAGAACGAGGCTTTCCTCACAGGGACTCAGGGAGGGGATCAGACATTGAATCCTCCTGTAAAATCAAGAGACAGAGTACGAGATTTATATTCCCGGCGTGGTCTACCCGCATCAATATCGATTAAAATATTCTATGTCCCTTTTTTATTTCGAGCGGAAATCCCCTCGGATACCCCCCCTGCCGGAGCCGGAAGAGGAGGTTATGTCGGGCTCGAACCGACTAAAACCGCACGCCGACTGTGGGTCGTGGTGCTAGGCCGGAGGAGAGGTTGTCATCGCACCCCGGCAATATTCTATGTCCCAAGTTTTCGTATAACTTTATACCAAATTTCAACAAAATCGTAGTTTAAGCGTAAATGCGTAATAGACCGACAGGCAGAGTTCATTTTGTATTTGTAATATTGGATATCAGTCAGCCGTTTAATCGCATTTGGTCCAATTGTCAAAAACAGGATAAAATCGCGGACCTTCCATCCTGCTTCTGGGTGGTTATAAAAAAATAACCAAGAAGGCCTAACCTTCTAACCTAACCTATCCAAGTCGATAAGAAAGATGTTAACGTACAAAGTACTGAAAATGATCTTAATTTTTTTCACCCCTTTCCAGTTCTGATATTTTGGCACAGTCTTTAGTTTGTATAATAACACCATTTAAATCAATAAAATAGTTTGATATGCTCATAATACGTGAATTTTCAGATCATTTTGATACTTCATCGTCCAGGTATTTATGACGCTGACTGTAAAAAGTAAAGTAAAAGTAAATTATTTTTTTAAATAAAACACAAGAATAAAACATGTGTTGTTTGTAGGTACATTGCAGGTATAGACAATAGGCGGCCTTATCGCATACATACAGCCAAAGACAAAGTGCCCGCTAAACGGCAATAGGCTCGCCCCCTATTACGTGGTATCGAAAATCATAGTTGGTGAAACGTGGGTGTTAATACTCATCTGTCTACCCCTTCTAGAATTTACAATATGTACGTACTAAGCGTCCAATGATCTGACGATAAACAATTGGGTATTCTACTGACTAGTCAAATTAGTTACTTTTTACTAAACGTCAAAACGATAAGTTGTAAGTTAACTTGTATAAAAATAGATTTAGTGACGATGAAATTCTATAGCAATATATTCAGTTGTGACGTCATATCCCATTTGAGTGCAGTTTGTGATAATATGTTGCCGCCAAAAACGCAACCGGGTACTAGGGGCTCATAAAAAACTGGAAGTTAATATTGGTATGCTGGTGGAAGATCATAATATAAGAGCGGTCATATGCAAATTATGCATCCATCGTGATGCCATGCATCCAAAAACGCACAACAGCAGACCCTCGGTACCAGGCGAGCATAAAACACTGGATGTGTATATTTCTAAAGCGTCCAACAGACTCTACGTCATAAAATGTAACAATTTAGCATAAACCCATGTAAATTTAATTCGGTCAATACTGCAGGTCGTGATTTCATTTGAATATGTCTAAATCGATATGAATTATTTTCGCATAAATGCATGCAATGACAACTGCAGACCGTGAAGGCAAACGGAAGGTGAGACGCCTCCTAGCCAGGTGGACTGACGACCTGAAAAACGTGAAAACAGACTGGATACGGAAGGTGAAAGATCGGGAGTGATGGCGCACATTGGGAAAGGCCTTTGTCCAGCAGTGGACTGCAAAAGGCTTATTGATAGATTGATTTTAATATGGGACGACAACGTTTTGCTTTTGTCTCCCTTTTAGGTGCATAGGGGCTCCATAGTGGATTAAGCTACAAGAATGTCTGGATATAAATAACAGTGTGGCTAAAAAAGTGGCGCATAAAGGCTAACGAAACCAAGTCAGTGCAAGTCACCTTTGCGACTAGACATGATACTTGTCCACCTGTTACTCTAAACGGCATCACAATACCCCATGCTGACGAGGTTAGACACTTGGGACTGTATATGGATTGTCGCCTGACTTGGCGTAAGCATATCTTCACCAAAAGAAAGGCCCTAGGAATCCACTTGTATAAAATATTATGGTTAATAGGCAGAAGATCTCAACTTTCTTTACAAAATAAGCTATTGCTTTACAAATGTATCCTGAAACCTATCTGGACCTATGGTATCGAATTATGGGGTACAGCCTCAAGCTCCAGCATAGATATACTCCAAAGATTACAGTCTAAGATGCTACGTATTATAACCGATGCACCTTGGTACAATACAAATGATTGCACAAAGACCTCAACTCAAAGTTGATACGGTTGAACATCAAATAAGAACGTCAATAGCGTCTTATGCCAAACGTTTGGAAAAACATCCAAACACGAGGTGATTTATGCTGTGTCCTCATACTTAATGCAGGCTGATACTGGATTCGTGAGACTTAAAAGGAAAACGACAAGAGATCTAATCAGTTATGTAGAAACGGACTGATGGCCCCACATGATTCCCCCTATATTTTTGACCACGTGCTTAATGTCTACGAGACAGTATTGCATCGAAGAGGAAAGAGAAAAAAATCAAGTGACGTCATAAAATTTAATAGTCAAATCGTTCACTAATAAAGGTTGGGTGGATTATTAAAAATAAGAACCGACGCAACTTTTACCACTCTTTAACAATTCTTAATTTAATGAGCTCAGTAAATAATTTATTTTAACTACAGGAAAATACCCAATTTGATCTGCTCTTACTGCCATTCCATCAGTTTCGCGATTCTAAGCTGACCCTTGCTAAACGCATAGGCGGTGCGCGTGTAATTTCATTGTTATTACTTATACGAGCATGTGCATCATGTGGGGTAGGCAGGGAGCTCTCGCTAATCATGCCAGTTGACAGTCATTGGTACGGTTGTTATAAATGCGAAAGTAACTCTGTCTGTCTGTCTGTATGTTACGCTTTCACAGCTAAACCGCTGAACTGATCTAGATGAAATTTGGTATAGGGGTAGATTAGACCTTGAGAAAGGACAAAGGCTATGTTTGGTCGCGATAAATGACATCCACGTGGACGGAGCCGCGGGCAAAAGCTAGTAAATAAATAAATATAATAATAAATAAATGTTTTATTTCAGCAACAACAATATTACGACATCTATATATATAAAAATCAATTGCTGTTCGTTAGTCTCGCTAAAACTCGAGAACGGCTGAACGGATTTATCTTATCTTCTTCTTGAAATGTTCGTGGAGGTCTAGGGAAGGTTTAAAATGTGAGAAAAATTCGAATAATTGCCGGGAACCGACATCCACGCGGGCGGAGCCGCGGGCAAAAGCTAGTTATAGATACAAATGAATTCATACAGTAGGTACATACAATATACAAAGTGATTAAAATTTGCGGCAATCTCTTTTTATTTTTCTTTTGGGTTTCCTGGTTCCCAAACTAGGCAAACGCCTGTGAATTGGGAATGAGTGTTACTCCTGTTTAATATGTCAAAAAAAGTGTACATTCAGCGCCATAAATGTCTTGACATCAAGTCTCAAAATGATCTTAGAACTCTCGTATTATGAGCAAATCAAACTGTTTTATTGATTTTTATGGTATTATGGTCCGAACTGAAGGTGTACACCAAATATCAGAACAATAGGTTAATTGGAAGGGTGACCGAAATTAAGATCATTTTGAGTACTTTGTTCGTCAACATCTTTCTGATGCTGACTGTACGTGTGAACTTCAAAGTGTTTGAGAGTAGTTCTTTACCGCCGTTCCCAATAACATACTGTGTACTGACAGTTAGAGATAGATCGCATCTATGGATAATGTGCTCGGCTGTTTAAATTCAAAACATAGTAACTCCTATTTCACACCAATTTCGGAAAATAAAATTACACCGCGATGCACTTTCCCGCAAAAAAATCAGTTACCATGTTTTAAATTTAAACAGCCGATACGTCAAATTTGACTGTTACGATCTATCTTTAACTGTAAGTATGTTATTGGGAAAGGCCGTAATGATTAGTAGTTATTACGTATCAATAAAATTAAAAAAAAAAAGTGGGCATGCAATTAATTACAATTAGGAGCATTTTATTGTTGTATCATAATCTAGTCACGAGGGTGTGTCATCCCCGAGGAGGGCCAGACCGTAAGGGATGGCCTTGGGTCAGCCGGGGTGCGAGGGATATGTCGAAGACAACCTCACCTCCGGCCTAGCACTACACCCTCAACGGTGTGCGGTTTTAGTCGATCGAGTCCGACATTACCTCCCCTTTCGACTCCAGCGGGGGAGGTATCCGAGGGGACTTCCGCAAGAAATAAAAGTGTGTGTCATCATCATCAACCATGCCTGAACTTGCTTTATACATTTTATACAATCGTAAAAGGCAAGTTTTTCTGATATCAAATATTTGTACCTATGCATGAATATGGCTATTTGCATTGGTGTCGGTGTTTCTATGTATAATAAGTATGTATTTACAAAAAAAGTATCTACTTAAGTATGTTTATCCGCATTCTAAATTCTATAACACAAGCTAGTTAAGCTTACCATGGGTCTAGATAGCGTTGTGTAGAATGTTGTGGAATTGATTTATTATTTATATTGTAAAATTGTAAATTAGTCATGTCTGTCTGTATTTACATAGCACACATTTAAAAAAAAAAACTTGGGTTATGTTACTTAAACTCATTAAAAAAAAAAGACACCACTTAGGTGGCAGACAAGCACATGGCCCACGCGATGGAAAGTGGTTACAGTGGCCTATAAACGTGTGCAATACTTGTGCGTCACTATCAAATTGCCAACCCCATAAGGAACTATTTATCCTGTTGATGGATAGTGAAGTCCAATTGACGTGTCCTTTAAAAAAACACTTACTTTTTCCACAGTACTGATTTTATTTAACCTGACCGGTTTCGCCTTACGGCATTCTCAAAGGGTTACATTTAGGATTTGCTTTACATTAAGATTAATTTATTGATCACATTTATTTGATTGCAAATCTTAAATGTAACCAATTGTGAATGCCGTAAGGCGAAACCAGTCAGGTTCAATCAAATAAATAGGTACTGTGGAAAATGTACAAGTTATCTCAATATGTGTAACCTGTAAGGAACCTTCTGATGCCCTTCTTGAAGAACCTCATATTATAGACGCTTGTGAAAAGAGACTTCTAATCTAATTTTTAGGCTAGTAGCCAGACGGACGGGTTTGGACGGGTCCTGTATACGCTGTGGTTGGGTGGGAAGACGGTAGTAGTTTCCCTAAAAGCTGTATAAAAAAAACAAATTTAATAGAAACAGGTGGTGTAGTAGTAAGTGGACCCTTAGTTCCCAGGAAAATCAAGGATGCAACTGGGAAGAAACGCCACGTCCAAATATCTAGTATAATAACATTATTTTGTATAACATAATAATCTGAAAGGCAGCATAAATACTGCTAGTTATTTGGCGCTCGACTCCTCCCATTCTCTGCCACCTACAAACTTTTTAAGACAGCCACAAAAGTTCATCTTATTTACCGTATTATGTACAAAACTCAAACTCTCTCGGCGTAAACAACTAACTTGTTAATCCCAGTAGAAACAGAAAAGGAAGCCGGTCGCACATCATTGGAATTTACAGCTAAAACTTCATCACCTAATTTGTAAGTGAAACAAACAATTTAGCTGCCGAGGAGTGGTGGAAATGACATCGTAAAATGCAGTAATAGGCACCGCCTAACGATGTTTCGAACGAGCGTTGCGCTTTAATATTATATAAAGAAGAAATCAGTGGGACTTTACGGGGAAATTGGACACATATTACGTAGAGACTCCTCCGGCCTCCCCAAGTTTCGGGAGAAAAAGATATTCGTAGACAATTATTTTCAGAGTTTATCACGTCGTTAAAAACATTTTTCGGGGAAGAAGTTTTACTGAATGCATACATACATACATACATACATACATACATATATTCACGCCTTTAAATCCCCGAAGGTGTATTAACACCCACGTTTCGCTATGATTTTCGGTCCTACGTAATAGGGGAGCGAGCCTATTGCCGTCAAGTGGGCACTTATTTAGTCACGGGCTTTATGTTTACTGTCAGGTGGAGAACAGCCCTATCCTTAGTCAACTTCTACGACTACTTCGCCCCGCCTGATGGTAAGCTTAAGGCAAAGTCTCGGAAAGAGGGTCACCATCGTAAACATGTACCATGTTAACAGTGGTGGCTCTCATCTTGACGGCCTCATCAGATGCCTTTTCACGCCCCACTTAACCACCACCTGGGATTACTTGTATTCCATCTATTGTTATTCTATTCCACCGAGCACCAACACGGCACAGATTTGAATGAATGAATGAATGACAATGGTGTAGAATACTGGGTTCCTTGGGGCTGAGGGTAATCATTCCTGGACGCTGGTGCACCTGCTGACTGATGGACGATCTTTGAGGGTCCTTTCGGGGTTAAGCCATCGAATAAAATTGGACATGTTGGTCGACCCCTTACTCTGTGATGAAGGTTTTGGATGGCTAAATTCACTCTCACACTTCAACAATCATTGTATTCGGTCTCACGTAATAGGGGGTTAGCTTATTGCCATATTCAGGGCTCTGTTGTGCCCATATCTGATGTATATATCTGTCGGATGTTAAACAGCCCTATCCCTTAGTCGACACTGCATGGGAAGAGATAATAAATAAAATATTTTCTCGTATCAGTGAGCAAATATGTCGGCAGTTTACGCACATAACACCATTTATTGAAATAAACTTGTTTTAAACTTGTAAGGGCGTTACCCCCCCGTTTTATTGTTAATTCCCTTCTCATTATTTCATAGCAACGAACTTTACATACTTATCAATTCACGATGTCCTAGTTACTCTGCCTTTCAGTAAGTCTCCACAGACTAAGAAATATTCTCTTTTTTTACGACAAAAGCATAATTAAACCTTAGAGAATATTCCGTATTGTATTCTCTTTGGTGTGCTCGAATTTTAAATTTAAATGCCTGTGAGTTTCCCGCCAGTTGTGCCGTTCGTTCAGAAATAATACTCTAATGGCCTTGCATTTTAATATTTTTCCTTCTTATTATTCACTGATTTGCATGCAAAATGTCGCTAATCGTTATAACTACTAAGCCTTTGGTTTGAAACATCAAAGTGAGGTAAACTAATGACATAATGAGGTTCAGGAATACAGAATGAGTGCAACTTTGCTTTAATTAAAAAAAAGAAAACTAAGCTTCAAAAGAGTTCGGTTTTAAATCGGTATGAAATTAATTGGTAGCTAATTAGAGATTGGGATAATAGCGCGTTTTTGACAGAGAAGACACTCATATTAAAGTTCAAAGAAACTCAAAGAGGAGAATAAAGAACGAGTGATACCTACTTAGATGTATAGAACGTCCTGTGAGTTTTGGTGCCAACTTGAAGAGGGACGCATCGCGGTATTATTTTATTTTCCGAAATTGCTGTGAGGTCGAGTTTTTATGTATACATATGGTGGATTTTTAGACATAACGTCTTGGACAACGCACACAAGTGTAGGAAAGTGGAATATTACAGTGAATATTACAGTGAATTGTGACTTTTCATGATTGGTGCCAATTCTACCTAGGGAGCATTCATCATTAATCGGTATCGTCATCATCATCATCACCGACATCAACTCATTGATATCATCATTAACTAAATGAAATAAGTATATTATTTTTAATCGGGAAATTTCCAACTCGACACTGGCAAAATTGATATGTTGCCAGCTAAGAAAAAAGAAGAACAACGTAATGAGTAGCTCAGCTGGACAGAGCATTGCCCCTGTGAGGTATTGGTCGTGGGTTGAAGACCCGCTTTAACATTTTTGTCTAAATGGATTTTTTACAGGTGTGTACCTTTACCTCTCACCCCTGCTGACCCAGGGTAATCTCCAGTTTCAAGATGACCCCCTCAGTCAAACGTTGTACCAGCCAACACGGCTGAATCTAAAAATGTTTTACTTAATTGAAAACTAAAACCATAATATTCGTGTCGTTCGCCGATACCATAACGATTACGCCGGCCACTAAACACGGCCATCAAACAAATGTTTAGCAACATAATACATGGAGTCTCAAGCACTCAACTGCCCTACAAAATTACGACAATAAAGAAATGAGAGATAAGTGCTACAACATTAAAGTTCGACTACTAACTACCAGTATAAACTGAACCGTCAACTTCCAGACATTTTGTTCCCGCTAACCGAATTTATAAGACAGAAATACTCGCGGGAGTTCAACTATAACTGGTACACTTGAGTAGGGTAAAAGCTCCAAAATTGTGCGCGTGGCTTACACGTGCCTCGGAGGGGACGACGAAGTTTACATCACAATTAATGTCACATCACTAATTGGTGATAGCGGTTTGACAGTTAGGTACAACACTAGACTGGTGGCAAAGTTTATGTATCGGGGAAACTTTGACGGTTGCCTAGTGTTGTGTCTCTACATTTGACAGACTTATCCCGTAATGGAATTTTGATTGACTTTAAGATAATTAGATGTGAGAGGTAACAGTCAGTCCTTTGTTTGTCACACGGCAATATTTGCGATGGTTCGTCCAAGTATACTCGATAGCAAAATCATCTGGAAAGAGTTTTTTTTTCAAATCCCCATACATTTTCCCTTTCACCTGAACATTGTTCCCTTAAGTTATCACTTTTTTTTTTCTTTCGCCAAATTATACTTCCAGATGATTTTGCTTTCGAAACTGTGGCCAAATTCTTTTTATCCGTAACGACTTTAAAATCACCCAGTATAATTAAGAATATTACGAGGAAATATCATAAAACCTGTATGTTGCAAATAGAATACTTAGTGGACTTCATTTTTAGACTTCACCCAAGCTTCAAACGCGGTCGAATTTAGTTTTAAGTTTGATATGATCGTATCTATATTAAGACAAAGGACAGTGACTGACTGAGTCAGGGTCAGACCCGTATTATAAAAAGACACTCATTTCCTTATCTCTATTTCATCTGAAGACAGATGTACAGATTTGACAGATTGTCTGAACAATCTGTTTTCAGATAAATCGAGATTGCGAACTGGGTACCATTGTAGAATATGGGCCGGTTCAAAACGCAGCTCGTAGCCATAACAAGACTCCAGTATAAAACTCAGTAGGTTTTTTGATGGTTTACTGCACTTTTTAAACTAAGAATGGTAAAAGAACGGTAAATGTTGCGTCTCGTCTGTTCTTATTTCTACCTTCTTATTCATTTTTAATCATCCATCCAACCTTTAGTCGGTAAATGGATTGTACCATTAAAATTATAACATCATACTTTTGTATTCGATAAGATTCCTCCTTACAAGTTACTGTTTTGACGCTTATTAAAAAGGAACT
Source organism: Eilema sororculum (assembly GCA_914829495.1). NCBI lineage: Eukaryota > Metazoa > Arthropoda > Insecta > Lepidoptera > Erebidae > Eilema > Eilema sororculum. The sequence goes on along the minus strand of OU618532.1, from coordinate 42,617,995 downwards.
AATTTGACTAGACCGTCAAGTAGGTACCCAAAAGTAGCTTTAGGAAAGTAAACAGTTCACTCAAGCTTCGCGAACCTTATCGAGTAATCTCTACTGACAGACAGCTTCTAATTTTGCAGATGAAATAATCTGCTGTAGAGAATGGTTCTTTCTGCGTCTACGCTAATAAAAACATTGTCAATTTTTTTCTCAATATGCAGTGTCAAGTAAGGAAAAAAAATAAACTCAATATACCACGTTTCATTATTCAGATAAAGCGAAGTGAAGTCAAGTCAAGTCATAGTCAAGTCAAAGTCCTAGTCATACTCCAGTAAAGTAGTGGAGATTTTACTAGAGGTTTTTATGGAGTTTTGGAATCTACAAAATTCACGTTAATATACCGCTTTCCTACTCATGTGTGTATTGTCTAAGAAGTTATGTCTAAAAATGCATCATTTTTACATGCAATAAACTAAGTTTTGCACAAATAAATTGTTACTCTGATAAATTATAACGATCAATATAACATTTTGTGTCAATTGTGTGAGCGACTGAAACAACTGAAATTACTAGTATTTTCCTAATCACTCTAGCTAAGCTAAATTGCTCCTGTTAGTTGTGGGTTCATATCGGTATTGTAACCTAGGACCTTTCGATCATATGGCCGACTCCGTAACCTCTAAGCGAGTAGTATAAAAAGGATCTCGTGCGTCCGTTCAAAATGCATAATCTAATCTATTCGCCATCCGATCGGCGCGTGCCGGGCCACGCATTCTCTTGGGACGCGGCCTATGTTAGTGCGTTCTGTTACTCGACTGCGGAGTCAGAAAAAGAACGTTATGTGTTGACCTATATTTACATTATACGCTGATAATTTGTTGGTGAAACAATTTTATTTGAAAATCACCAGTTAACCATCTCAGAACTTAGTACCTATTAAGACAAATGAAACTGTACAATACGTTCGCCGAAACTTCGTTAAAAGTGTCACAAATTAGACTCGAGCAGCTTGCTCTGGCTGAAAAGTTTCCGACAAGAGGCTAAATATGAATTTAGGGCAGCAGGTACGTTTAATGAATCATTACCAGCTTGTAAGTCTGTTTGTGTGAGCACAATAACTGGAGCAAGCTTGCCTTTCAGAGGTGAAACGTCAGCAGTTTTATAAAAATCAATTGTAGCGGATATCGGCTTTTGAAGGATAACCTTTGGACGTCTCTGGGAAATTACTAGTAGGATACAGCACGCTGAAGAAAGCTGTGGGCCAATTTATCGTAATAAAACATCTGTTCAAAATTCAGTGCAGTTTAAATCTCAATCTCCTTAATGTTAAAAACGATGACGATGGCAACGAAAGTGTTGTTGTAAAGGTCCTCCAAGATATAGGCGTGGCCCCATACATCTAAGCTCATGAACCTATACCTAACTGCTTCTGTTGCCAACGACAAAAATGTTATAATACATATCAAAAATTCTAAATTCAAAATCATTTATTTGCATAGATCATGAAATCAGCACTTACAAAACGTCAATATAAAAATAAATATTAAAGACTAGTTTAGCAAATGGACCACTTGTTCGAAACACGGCGCAGATCTTAGAAGACTCCGGTAAAAAACTCAGCGGGCATTTTTTTTGGTCTATTTACAATCACTCAGTCTAATACTTAAAGTCTAGATACAGTGATTTGCTTGATTAGCATAGCTGAGCGAACATCACTTCCAAGCTTGTTTATCATCAAAGTATTCTTGGATTTTATAATAGCCTTTCTAACACAGCTTACTTATAACTGGTAAATAATTTAAAAATTCAGATCTGACCGAACGGCTGTGGTTGAACTCAGTTCTCGACAGAAATATCACTTTCGATTCTTTAGTAGGTAATGGGTCAAAGTCGCGAGTCAGAGCAAGTTTGGACTAAAATGAAATTGGGACGATCGACGTCGTCAAATGAATGATAGATACAACTAAAATATATATCCATGAATTTTATTGTTATTACATTTATGTTGTTTTATAAGATTTTTTTTTATAAAGTAAACGTCTATTTGATTTCACCTCACCTGATGGTAAGCTAAACGCAAAGTCTCGGAAAGAGGGTCACCATCACCAGTGGTGGCACTCAGCTTGAAGGCCTCATCAGATGCCTTTTCACGCCCCGCTTAAAGGACCCCGGACTGTAGAAAGAAGGAAACACGTGAGCTGGCAGGGGAGTTCCAGGTCTTAGTGGTGCGGCATATGAATGAGTCACTGAATGGAAAGGTATTTATTAATGGTTTTTTAATTATGTAGATAGTACTGATGATGTAGTAGTATGTAAATACGGTGCTGATGGTAGTTTTAGTAGGTTAAGATAAGATAGGATGCTCTCTAGTCTGGACCATGTAAAATCCCTTTTCCGTCCGTTATTACATCTTCAAATATACCATAAAGCTACTCTATCGTGCTGTTCTTCAATTGATCCTTCAACATCATTTCAGGTAGTATTTTTTATCGTTTATTTTTTTAAATTTTACATTGGCGTCCAACGTGTTGCTCAAGTGCCACGTTGGGTGCCAAAATTCTGTGATTAAGTTTCGAGTTGCATTAACTGAACTATTGGAGGCAAACAGCCAGCTGCCACCCAAGGCCAATACCATCCGTGTTCGCAGTAACGACCACAAGCGAGTTCTTGAAAATATAATTAACACATTGGCACCCAACGTGTGGCGTCCACGTTGGGTGCCAAAATCCTGTGATTAAGAAGTTCAAACTGTTTCATTTGAACTATAACAGTTACAACCACAAGCAAGTTCTCGAATATATAATCTTCTAAGCATTAACATGTGGTGTCTGCTGTTACCAGCTGAATCAACTTAAGGTCTTGTGGGTCTTGTTGGGCCCGACCATGATCTTCAAGGGACAAGCCAACAACACCTATAAGTACACCTGCTTTGCTACAAGAAAGAGGAGAGTAGAGTAGAGAGAAGTCGTTCCTGTAAAGCCAAGTTAACCACAATACGAGTTCCAAAGTATGTACAAGATTCAGATGTAAAGAAAAGCGGCGGTTGGATGGAAAGGAGAGGGTATGCCTAAACATGTTAACATCATAGCACACATCGCCGAAACTAATAAATTACATTACAAATTTTATTATCGTATAATCATATAACTGCAACCTGCCCCAGCCATATTGTGGAGATCCGTGAGCCCTCGCATAGCGACACGTGGCCAGTAATCAGACAAATAGAGACATGGCCGTTTGAACTTAAAAAAAATATAATTCATTGGATTTGGACACCCTAGTTTTGGTGCGAGGGTTCGGTGATAATTGTTTTGTCCTCAAACAGCGGAGTAGTAGCAAAAGTTTAGTATATTTTGTCGCTTTCTCTATACTTATGAAATATTTTATATTACATAAGAGTAATGATACAATATTGAAAAAAATAGATGCAAACGAACAGTGCAAACTTACGAAATATTAGGTAAATAAAAATGGTTAGCGATTAAAAAAGAAGTAAGTATGTAACTAAAAACAAAATTAAGCGTATGCCTTTCCATATCTATGAAACTAATGCCATACCAAACCCATTTTTTAATTATCCAAAATATGAATTTATGTGGGGGAAAATGAACTACAAGTACGAAAAACATCGGAAAAAATGAAATGCTCAAGTGAGACTGGAACTCACGACCTTTCCCTTACAGGGGGAATGCTCTTCCAACTGAGCTATTGAGCCACACCTGAATCATTTCAAATTTTCCTTCTCTTTATATCCGTCTTTAAGGGCGACGGTGGAGCCATCTACCAATATTCTTACGAACTGTTGGAAACAATGAATGATTTTTCAACCATTTTTAAACATTGAATTCTGATTATTCCGAAATATTTGAAATATTTGAATGAATTTTTATAGCATATATTATGCTAACTTTTAAGTTTGAAAATCATCGGAAAAAATGAAATGCTCAAGTGAGACTTGAACTTACGACCTTTACCTTACAGTGGGAATTCACTTCCAATTGAGCTATTGAACAACTATAAGTATACAATTTTTATTAACAACCCCAAGGTTCGTCAATAGCTACGAAAGCCCATTTGTTTGGTTAAAAAATAAGATGATTTATTCACAACCACAGGAGAAAAAACTCGGTTTTCGCTTGACCTAATAATATATACTTGAATCTTTGAATACATTGCAAACAAAAAATATTAATGTATAAAAATGGAGGCGAGGTCACCCAAGGTTACATGATATGCCTATCTTGAGCGTTACACGCGCCAGAAATCTCGAACGTAAAGTAAATATACTAGGAACTCATAACCCAAAGTAAGTTGATACAAAATCTAGATCACTGCAAGCGCGGACTGCAAACATGTCAGTTTGCATGTCTGAGTGTTTTTACGTTAGTGTGTGTTTAGAAAAAATGGTATCTAAGCGTCTATTTATGCCAATTTATGCATTCGGTTCTATCTTTCTTTGTCGCACGATAAGAATAAAATGTTTTATTCGCACACGTGTTTTCGTCTCTATTATGCCCCGTCCGCACGCTTGCCGCTTGCCGCAAACTCCAAACCTCTACAAACGTTTGGCTTGATTTGACAGACCACCACACGCTTACGAGTGCTTGCGAGTGAGACATTGTGTTCTGAAGAAGCAAGCATGACGGACGTTGAGATTACGGCAATATAATTTGGCTGAAGTTATTTTTATTATAAATACAAGTATTTTCTTGAAAGGAAACGAAAAATAAAAAAAATCTTCCTAAAGGTGACCACAAGAATTTCCTTCTTACTTTTCAGTTCCTGAACTGGCTTATTAAATACTAGCTTTTGCCCGCGGCTCCGCCCGCGTGGATATCGGTTATCGCGAACAAACATAGCCTATGTCCTTTCTTATGATCTAATCTACCTCTATACCAAATTTCATCAAAATCGGTGCAGTGGTTTAGGCGTGAAAGAGTAACATACAGACAGACAGGCAGACAGACAGACAGCACTTTCTTTACCATTCTTTACTTTCGCATTTATAATATTAAGTATGGATATGGATATTAGTATGGATTGCACTAAGGCGACACTATGCATCAGCTACTTTTTTTGTCCTTGCGATCAGTATTTCCCGGGTCCCAAATGCATGGTTCTGCCTGGTAACATTCCAGGAAGTTCAAAATGTTTTCATTTGACCATTTGACCAGTCACTCATATTTGTACTCAAGACGACCCATACGTCTGTACGCCGCCAGTACACAATCGAGACTGAGTGTACGCAAACGTGTGGACGAGTCGCAAGCGCTTGCGGCAAATTCCTTTGATTTGTGACAAAAAAACCGACACTTGGCGGATCGGCAACAAGCGCTTGCAAACCTACACAAACCAAATCAAACGCCCTATCCACACGTTTGAATTTGTGACGGCTTGTTTAGGTTTGGCAAGCGTGCGGACGCGGCTTTACACTCCCAGATTTCAGCGGGGCGTGAAAAAGCATCACTGTCGGAGCCTGTTGTCGGAGCCATTAAAGTAGGGAGTACCATTTTAAGATCGAGAGCATCTTGGATGGTGGTTAGTAGCTTCTGTACTTCACCCTAGCTTTCTGCCTAAATTGATTATATCCAGTCGGGTGTAATGCCCCATGGTTCTAGAGTTTTGAAAGGAGTTGCGATTACGGTGGAATGTAATGGATGATGATGAAGACAATCATGAAGCAAGATTTCATTCACTGGAAAACCTGTATAGGCAAAAATTTGATGACTGTGACAAATCCTTGCCATGCTCCACCCCCCCTGTCAGTGACACCATACGGGTTCTCTCTACTTGTACCAGTACTCCAGACTCTGCATGTGATTTTAATGTCAACATTAAGCCGCCTAGTAATACAATGGTATTTTCTGACAGTGTGGGTCGCAATATGGGCTCAATGTTTAGTCGTCATTTGAAGAACTGTATGCATCATTGCAAGCCCAATGCGACCTACTCTCAAATTATAGACAAAATTGTGTCTTCTAAATATAACAGTAGTTCCACTATTGTGTTGCTGGTGGGTGAAGGTAATGGAGTGGGCAAGAAAGAATTAATGTACGGTATAGACTGCCTGAGTAAATTAAAAGTATTTAAAATAATATTATGTGCATTCCCATATGTGTCGTGCCAGTCTGCATGTTACAATAGAAATATACATTACATGAATAATTTTATTCATACCTTGACTTGTCGTCATAGTGACACTTTTATATTTTTTGACACTAATAATTTTATTAGTAGTTATTGTTTTAAGACCAAAGATAATATTTATCTTACAAAATATGACAAACATAAAATTGCTACATTGGTGGCAAATAATATTAACTTTCGGACGAGTTTACATTGTAAACAAGTGAACGACCCAATACATACAGATTTGCCAGGTACTTGTAGTAGTAATTCTGTATGTTTACCAGATAGTTGTACTGATTTAAACTAAATAATCAGACAACAGGAATGCCAGAGCTAAAGATAGTTCATCAAAACTTGCAAGGCCTTCCTGGCAAAGAATTAGTAGTTGAGTTATTCCTACAGGAATTAAATGTAGATATTTTGTGTTTAACTGAGCACTGGCTAAAGGAGACTGAGATGATGTTCAGTATAGATAATTATACAATTGTAAGTTGCTTTAACAGGAAGTCTGCTGAAAGAGGTGGCTCCATGGTCTTAATAAAAAATGGTCTCCGCAGTAAAGAGCGGATTGACATTGTTAGACTTTCTGTTGAGCGCTGTGCTGAGGTGGCCTGTGCCGAGCTTGATAATTGTGTAGTAGTATGCGTATACAGTCCACCAAGGAGTGACTTTGGAACTTTAATTGGGGTCATGGACAAAGTTCTTGGGATAGCATCAAGTAATAATAAGAATATAATTGTATGCGGCGACTTCAATGTAAACATCTTGGAACATTGTAAGAGAAGTACTCAATTTTTAAACATGTTCAAGAGCTATAATCTTGAAAATATTTTCTGTGAACCAACCAGAATCACTGCTGAGACTGGCAGTTGTCTAGATAATTTTTTTTGTGATTGTGTATACTCAAATAAGTCTGTAATTAGTAAGTTGCCCTCAGATCACCGGGGTCAAATAGTATCCTTTCCTATAGGTAATAATAGTAGACCTAAAGAGAAAATTATGTGTAGGCCCATAACTTTTAATAAGATTAAAGAATTCAAAGACTTGTTAGAGAATAAGCTCAATTCAATAGCTTACTTAGGTAATAATCCTGAGGTTCATTATAATAGTTTATTTAATAAATTAACAGACGCCTTTTCACACACATTTAAACAAAAAATTCAAAAACTTAGTACGAAATCTAAATTCTGTGAATGGGCTACTGTAGGTATATATAAAAGTAGACGAACGCTATTTGATTTATACGCCCAAAAACAGTACAGATTCGACAATAGTTTCACTGAATATGTTAAAAATTACTCAAAGTTATTCAAAAAGGTATGTAGACAAGCAAAGGCCATTCACATTAAAAGAAAGATAATTGAGGCTCCTAACAAAATGAAAGAAACTTGGAAAGTTATTCACAAAGAGTCTGGTAGATGTAAATTGAGGGATAGTGTTCCTAAAATTAAAGTAGGAAACAAGGATATAACCTCCCCAAAAGATGTCGTAAATGCTTTTGAAGACTATTTCACCAATATTCCAGTTCAACTCACTTCCTCTATTAATTCAAGCGCTCACAGTGCTGTTGCCCTAGTTGAGAGTAATATTAGTTCTTCTAAATTTAACTTCCAACACATTGATCCTAATGACATATTAAAAGCATTTAAAAATCTCAAAATCAAAATGTCTAAAGATTACTGGGGCATGTCAGTTAGTTTAATTAGTCATGTAATTAATATCATTGCACCTGATTTAGCACTAATATTTAATGAATGTGTAGATGAAGGCAAGTTTCCTACCTTAATGAAACACAGTAAAATTATACCATTATTTAAGAAGGGATCTAAGTCAGAACTTGGAAACTATCGCCCCATCTCTATTTTGCCGGCTCTGAGTAAGGTGTTTGAGAAAGTGATGCTCAATCAAATGCAACTATACTTCAATACCAACAATCTTTTCCATAGCCAACAATATGGCTTTACTGGTGGAAAATCTACCACTGATGCGGGAGTTAGCCTAGTTAACCTAATCTACGACGCTTGGGAGGGATTACAGGATGCTATTGGGGTATTCTGTGATCTATCTAAAGCATTTGATTGCGTTGACCATCAGACACTTTTGCTCAAGTTACGTCGGTACGGTTTTGGCAACAAATCTATAGAACTATTAGAATCTTACTTAACAGATAGGCTGCAGACTGTTGATGTAAATAACGTTAAGTCAAATGGGTCAAACGTCAAGATAGGCGTACCCCAAGGATCAATCTTAGGACCTTTTCTCTTTTTGGTTTATGTCAATGACCTACCTTATATGATCGAGGCACACGCCGGAATAGTATTGTTTGCAGATGATACATCGCTGATATTCAAAGTAGATCGTAATAGTACAGATGCGAATAATGTAAATAATATCTTAAACGTAATTTCAAATTGGTTTTCTGCAAACAACCTATTGTTGAATACAGAAAAAACCAAATGCATCAAGTTTACACTGCCTAATGTGAGGCAAGCTCAGATTGATATCGTGCTGGGGGCTCAAAGGTTAGAATTTGTAAATAGCACTACTTTTCTGGGAATCACAATAGATTCGAAATTGCAATGGGATCACCATATCACTGCTTTGGCCAATAAACTCAGCTCTGCTGCTTTTGCTGTCAGACGGATCAGGCAGTTGACTGACGTAGATACTGCTAGGCTGGTGTACTTTAGTTACTTTCATAGCTTGATGTCCTATGGAATACTACTTTGGGGGAATGCCGCAGACTTAGAAACTATCTTTATATTACAAAAAAGGGCAGTTCGTGCCATTTACTGTTTAGGTAAGAGAGATTCTCTTAGGGAACGATTTAAAGATATTAACATTTTAACTGTAGCTTCCCAATATATACTCGAAAATATACTGTATGTCAGAAAAAATATATCTAATTTTACAAAAGTAAGTGACATTACAGACAGAAATCTGCGCAATAAAAATAAACTGCTCCTTCCATGCTATCGGCTTTGCAGAGTTAGTGATTCTTTTAGGGGGGATTGTATACGTTTTTATAATAAATTGCCTGAATCAGTCCTTGGTATGCCTGACAGTAAATTTAAAACCTTTGTGAAGACCACCTTATGTAAAAAAGCATACTATAGGACAGATGATTACCTTGAAGACAAAAATGTCTGGCTTGAGCATGGTGCAGGCCCCTCCTAAATTGCTTTGCTGTAACTACGGCATAATGTTTAAATAGGAACGCGAACTTCTTTTTTTATTTATTTTTGTTAACTTAGGTTAATTATTTTATTATAAGTTTTTTTTATATACTTTAATTATCTTGACACGAGACATATGTACATTCGTCCATATTTAGTCTTAAGAACTTACTTTTTTTTTTTGTAAATTGACGTCCAGAAAATGCTACAGTGGAGTTTGTTGCGCCGTTTCTTCTCCACTGGTGCCTAGGAAGCGGTGGTAAACTTAGTTTTAAGCAGAATTTGACGTCAAAAAGCTGTAGTAGTGCTACACAATTTTGAATAAATACCTTGAGTTTTGAGTTTTGAGTTTTGAGTTTTGAGTTTTGAGTTTTGAGTTTTGAATCGGCAGGACATTCCTCGTAAGCAGACTCCAATACCAGGCTCTCATAAAAATCTGGATGTAAATATACGTTACCGATTCAGCAAAGAGCAGGAGGGCACTATTTCGTTGTAAATTTATTTAAATACTAGCTGTTACCCGCGACTTCGTCCGCGTTTAGTTCGGAATAGCTCAAACTCATTATTAAACATGGTGGAAGATTTTCATCCCAACTGGAACGGAAGTACTGGAGATAGTGAATTTTACTCAAAGGAAACATTTGTTTATTTAAAAAAAGAAACAAACTGGATTCAAATCATTTCGAAAACTCGCTTGACATCATCTCCCTTGTATTTTTAAATTAAATATTATGAATACAGTCTTTTGAGTGACTGACTTATAAATACAGGGCTCAACTACTGAAAACGGGTCCGGTCGAGTACAACCTATTCCCAAAATGCCTGATCGCACTATAAACGAATGTCAAACCGTCTGTTTCCCAAGATGTCTGAATTCAACATGACTTAGGCCCGATTCAGCTGAATCCTAAAATGTCTTCTTCCCACTATGCCTGAAATTCCTAATGCCTTAATCATAAAATGACTGAAAATATTTTTTATATATTTAATAAAAAGATATTTTGACAGCCTCTGTGTCGTAGCGCTGGTAGGCTGAAGACCAATGGAACCCGTGGGTCCCACTGCTGAGCTCCCGCATGCGAATTATGTGCTGGTTTATAACTATTTCACGTTTATTTATCCTTCAAAAATATAGTAGATTATCAAAGTCTGTGTTCAAATTAAACTTAATGCTTGAACAGACTATAAATTAGAAATGTCAGCGGCTGCCAAATTCAGTCATGTTGCTATTCGGTTATTTTGGGATTCAGTCCATTTGGGTTTTGATCATTTTGGGATTAGGTTTATTCGAAAATTTGGTTCTCTGACGATTTGGGCTTCAGATGTTTTGGCATGAAGACGATTTGAATTTCAGGCATATTGACGTCTGCCTGAGACGTCAATATGCCTGAAATTCAAATCGTCTTTTGGGAATAGGTTGTACTCGACCGAACCCCTGAAAACTACGAAAATTGACAGACTTCTTCTATGGGCTTGGCAAATATTGCGGAAGGATTTTAAAAAATTCAACATTTTGCTGACGAAATCATTATCAAGTATGTGATGAACATTGTTATATGTGGACTTGGTAATGTTCACCATTTTTAATGGTTTGAATATTCTTCCTTCCTCCCAAATTCTTAAAACATGCTGTGGCAGCATATTTTAAGAACTTACGAACTGAACAAATTAAAATAAGTACATCAAGTATCACACAAAATAGTTTCAAGAAAACCCGGTGCCTTGCACGCCCTGAGCAGTGAGCAGTCGTTCTCTTTTTTGCCGAGCCAATGGTGGGTAGTTCCAGTTTTATGATAAATTCCATCGACCACAGTCACATCGTTGTTCATTGCTTTACACACAGGCAGAGAAGAGGGGCGCAGTGGGCCAGAGAGCAAATACAGCATTGACTGGGATGGTGTCATATAGCCTCATTTTGCTATATATTACTTGTATTGGTAAGCTTGTTTCCAGCAGATGATGTAGATACTTCCAAATTGATACTGGAGTTGATGTCTACGTGGCGGATTTTTTGGTCTGATGAAATTTACCGGAACTGTGTGTTTCTCTGCCCACATTCAGTCTCTTTTATATAATAGGAGCAGCGGTATCTTTTATATACCTAACACATAGGTTGGCTTCTCCTGGCGTACTGTTATCATTTCTGGGATAGATTTACGTATTTACTATTAGATACCTACTTATTAGACGGAATAGATAATATCGCAGCGGCGTGCGTTGGTAGTCATCAGGTCACTAACATTGTATAATGTCTGCAGTTGCATGAAGACGTTGTCTCTCAGGCTGTATTTTACCATTTCTACCGCACCACGGCGAGTGAAAGAGCCTATTAAGAGCCTTTAAACTAATCTCTCCTTCCTTCCGTCAGTCACATACGGTAGAAATAATGCCACCTCGAACCAAGCTGTTCGGAACTTCATTTCTTTATCTTGCAGTTAAGAAATGTATTGCTCTGCCCACATATGTGTTTTCTTCTTTTTAAGATCCGGAGTTTTTTTTTATATAGGACACGTCAATTTAACTTCACCTCGACTGATGTTAAGCTACAGGCAAAGACTCGGAAATAGGGTTACCATTATAAACGTGTACCATCTTAACAATGGTGGCACTCATCTTTATGGGATCATCAGAAGCCTTTTCACGCCCCCTTTTAAGGACCCGGGACTGTAGGAAGAAGTAAACCGCGAGCTGGCAGGGATTTCAGGTCTTAATGGGGCGACATAGGAATGGGTCACCAAACCACTTGGTTCTTGATGGAATATTCTGATCCGTATGTGGATGACATCTGAGCCTTGCATGCGTTGTCGGGTGTAGGAAAGGAGAGGGTGGAACTAATTGCAATAGCTCATAAGAACATTCACGATGGTAGAGACGGTAATACGATAGGGACAACTATCTCCCAGAATACTTAATGTGCTTCATAGAAGATGCAACGATTTACTTCCTCCATGAGCGCGGCTTTGATGGTGATAGCTTAGGCTACCCATCACCCTAGCCGAAGCAATCCCTGCTCTTCAAGTTGAGACCGCCTATTTATGATAGGTAACCAAGGCAGGTATACTGGAGTACCTAACCCCAGAATACCCCCAATGCCCCATTCCTCTGTTAAATTTTAATCAGTTTGATTCCAATATTGCGCTTGCCCCGATGTGGTGGCATGGGTATCGATGGGGGATACCAGTTTCAGTTTTATGACTTCTCAGGCCGGTGGGGACCACATTTTCATTCTCCGAATTGAAGAATTTTGTATAGAGCTAAGAATATTATATAATAAGTTCTACTATTACTGTCACACAGCCTAATTTTATGTATTACCTATAGAATACTAAGCATAGAATTTATATTTTACTTCAAATAAAACTATAAATACAATAAAATACAACAAATACACAATAAAATAAAAAAATTAAACAAAAGTAAATAAAAAACCATAAAAAAGAAAAATTACATTTTAGATGGATTCGAACGCAACTCAGCTAGGTTTAAGTCCACCGCAGACGTATTGAGCCACAGTTACCATGAAATCATAGTGTGAAATAGACGTTTACATATTATGTCATAAAAACATTCTGCCCCATTCCTTATTATAATAGCGTGATGATATAATAATTATGAAAGCCAGGAGTATTTTTACCGAACCAGTTGCTTACTAATTTGTTGGATTCGAGAGAAAATCATTCGAGAACAATATGAATTCTATCGAGACACCTGGTGTGCCAAAGATTCTGCAGTAACCTGACCTGACTTGGCTGAGATGTAGAACTCTCGAAGTTCTTCAGATTCCTATGACCGAAATAATATCTTCTTGTAAGCATTGTTGCTTCTATAATGGTTCGATCTATTCACACAATCACAAATTGTTAGCCGTGATATGCTATTATTGACATAACTTTTTTATTTATGAACCGATTTCAATAAAACAAACACTAAATGTTAAGTGAAGCCTGCCACAATATATTAGTGAAAACCGCAACCAAATCCGTTCAGCCGATTCTGAGATTAGCGTGCACAAACTCACAGACAAACAGATAAACAGATAAACAGACAAACAGACAAAAATTCCAAAAAACGTTGATTTGGCTTCTATTACGTTTATAAAGTCCCCCTATAACATTTTTTTTCATTTCCTTTCCATGTACAGACATCGATCGTTTACAGATTTATTATATGTATATAGATTATAGAATTCATGAATAGAGTTCAGTCAAGGTTACAGTGGAACGTGTCGAAAAATGACCATCTCACAGCCATATACCAGGGAGTTATAACACAACGGAATTGAATACAAATTCCCGTTCAATGCAAATATGTGTCATAGATTTGCGTGATTCTATGTATCTATCATCATATTCATCATGCACATATTGAAAAATAAAAAAGGGGTATGTGTTTTACACAGCATTTGTCGGTTCGAGTTCGATCAAATCAGCTCCGCTAGGGTAAAAATTATAGGTGAAGTCTCATCAAAATCTTCGACGTCCAAGTCTCACGTGTTAGCTGGTACTCCTGTTGTTTAATGGAAGAGGTATCAGTCCAGGGTTACATTTCGAAGTGGGGGTGGGACAATCGCTACTATGAAACTTAAAATAAGTCAAATTAATTAAAATTCTCTGAGGATCCTTTAGATGGAACTGGGATTAATCGTGGGATGACTATGCAACCATGTTTCAGGACATCGGGAGAACTTTATTCTAAGCAGGTGTCGATACCAGATTCTCATAAAAATCTGGATGTAAATATATATTGCCGATTCAGGAAAGAGCAGGAGGGGAACTTCTTTGTTGCATTCCAAACAGTAAATTAATGTATAGAGCCCACGACCAGAGGTCAGTCAAGGTTACAGATGATCCTGTCGCAAAATGATGATTTCGCACCCATCTACTAGGAACTTAGAACACAAAGGAATTGGAGACAACTTTCCGTCCAATGCAAATATATATCACATAACATAAACTCACGCCTGTATTCCCCGAAGGGGTAGGCAGAGGTGCTAGCACCCACATTTCGCCAGTTTTATGTTTAGGTCCCAATGTAATAGGTGGCGAGCCTATTGCCATTAACCGGGCACTTGTAACCTGCGATAAATACACACATAACTTCGAAAAGCATCGAAAAGTCATTGGTGTGCGCCATGGTAAACCTGGGATCGTACCCGAGATCTCGTCTCAGCAGTCCATTACCCATACCACTAGGCTACTGCAGATATATATACAGGGTGTAATCGTTAAGTGTGTCCAGGCCATTATTTCGTACCTTCAGAGAAGAAGTAGTTCCGATTGCTACAGCACCTTCAGAGAAGAAGCAGCTCTGATAAGCTACAGCACCTTCAGAGAAGAAGCAGCTCCGATAGCAACCGTACCTTCGGAGAAGAAGCAGCTGCGATAGCTACAGCACCTTCAGAGAAGAAGCAGCTCCGATAGCTATCCCATCTTCAAAGAAGAACCAGCTTCTATAACTTCTACACCTGATACCCGTGATAGACTGTATTATCGTTATAAAGCTAAATTATATACCTTTTTCCCCCTTGAACTATTTATTTCAAGTCGTACCGTGACAATTTCTCGATTATGGCAACTGAAGCGTTATTTCTAATGAAATTATGGCAAATACCAGTATAGCATATGAAATTATGGCATTTTAAATTATAAACCATCATTTACGTATGTTTAATGTTTACTTTGATTCTTCCTTCGAATGAACGATTTTCTAAAGTATCTGTCGAAGTCGTCAGGGTAGGACCACCACATCGAGGTACACTTCTCTCGAGTTGATGGCATATCATATCATATTATGTTCTTTCATAATTTCAGTAGAACTGTTGACTGGCTTTCATGTGAAACCTCTGGCTGTTTAGACCAGATGAACAGACAAACAATAAAACTTTCTAAAATAACCCATGTTTGGTATAAATATTGATTCTAGAACATATAGTAATAGAGTCATTGAGTAGTACCACGGAGCAGTTACCACTATTGGGCATTTTCAATATACAATTTTTTCCTCTACTAGTCTGAAGGCGTTCCTCATACATGGGCAAGCCACACTCTACAGAACTGTTTCCGCCTCGGTTAGACTTGGAATTGCCCGTCATCGATGACAGCGTCTCACCCACTTTGGAACAGAAGCTCTGCCGTGTTCGTGGCTCAGGGTTCATCACATGGAGATTCCCGGTAAAGTACTCCACCGCAAGTCTTACGGGTGTGTACGTAGGTATGTAGCTGGTGTTCTGAAGTTTCTATAAGACTTTCATTGTTGACGGGTTAGATGGCATTCGCTCTCCAAGAAAAAGCAATTTTGGGAAGAGGATGAAGCTTTGAATCGATTTTATCATGCTATCTTTGACCTTTATCGAAAGTTGATCGCGACTCGAACGCCTGCTGCGTCCATAAAAACCTACATATATAAATGTGTTTGTGATGCTGAAAAAAGGAAGTGGGGATCTTATTAATTCAAATTAATTCCGACCAATAAATATATAAGTGTAGTCAACTGTAGAGGACAGTTCAAGGGCACACAGCCAGCGTTAAACGTGTCGTGAAATGACCATCTCACACCCAAGTACTAGGAACTTATAAACTAAAGGAGTTTGACGTGCATGTGTTCCTCGGGGCTTCGACCTTGAAACTAATTTAGCTTTACCCTCTAAATGATCGTAAAACTGGACTTCAGTATGCAATATCGGCTGAGACTGTTAAGGGGGTGCTCTCAAAACGAGGCAATACGACCAACGGCTCCTGGATTCACATTATCGTCTTACTATCCAGCGGGGCGCAAAAGGACAACTGGAGAAAAGTGAGGCTCTCTAAAGTAAGCTTTGGATGGAAGCAGGAGGGACGCTGGGATATGATGTAACCATGAATCACGAGATCGGGAGAACTCTATTGTAAGCAGGTGTCGATACTAGACTCTCAAAAACATCTGGATGTAAATATATACTGTCGATTCAGGAAAGAGATGGAGGGGACTTCAAATTTATCCCAAACATTAAATATTAGGCGATTGGCACACTGCAACGCCTGACGCCACGTCGCGCGTTGTTGCGTCGACGCGGCGTCGCTCACGACGCCTTTACAGAGCTCATTTTGTATTTTTTTTTTTTGTCGTGCGAAAAATCCCCACGGATACCACCCCCACGGAGCCGGTGGAGGCGGTTATGTCGGACTCGAACCGACTAAAACGCACGCCGTCTTGGGTCCTTGGCTGCCGGAGGTGAGATTGCCAAAAGCATATCTCTCGCACCCCGGCAGACCCAGGACCATCTCTTTCGAGATGGCCCCCTTCGGGTTGTGGGGACCAAAATGTCCCCATCTAGCCCCGGTTACGGGGAGGCGCACTCTGCGGCCTGCTTCTGCTAGGGTGACAGGTGGCTCCACCGGTCACCCCCAGGCCAGTGCTCATGGAGGACGGAGGTCGTTCTGCGACCTCCGACGTCCGGTTCGCCTTCGCTCTGCACGGGCTTCCCGGGCCCGGAGTCTGGTCCGGACCCGACCGGCCGCCTCCTTCTCGAGCATTACTTGCTCGCAGAAGGAGGCGGCCGCACCCCAAGCGTTTGCGCATCGTACCATCGCTGTGAGGAGCTCATTTTGTATAGAAAAAACGTGGGGTCCCACACACTGACAACGCAATCACGCACGTTGCGGCAGAATATGCGCGTAGAAGCAGAAAACGAGTGCTTTGGCGCGTAAAACGCGAGTAATGGCACACTGAAATCTGCCATCACGCGCGTGATTTTCGAGGGATTTTTTGTGATGATTTGTAGTGATTTTCCGACATCCTAGATCGGAGGAAGTCAAATATCGATGCCCAATATCGGGTATTGGAGCCGACACCACTGTTTTGGCTCGATATCGGAACACGCAGAGACTGCAAGCGACTTTGAACCTAAATGGCATTTTCTTAGTTACGTTTCTTTTCGCGTTAATAGATGACGCTGATCACGAATATAAGAAAAAAACTGTGTAACTTTGTCATCTCAATAAGGTTGAAAATTGCTTGCACTTCTTATTATTTTCTATTCATCTCTAGTGTCCTTATCACAGTCTGGGCTATTGAGCTAATGGTCGGATGGCTTTATTATTCAATAATTTACTTTACTTTTCTCAAAATTTTAGATGACTTCACACACCTACCTACCGAAAAATTTCTTATATCTCTCGGACTATACTAAAAACGCTGCTCCACGCGTGACAGTAGACAAATCTGCGCGCGGATGCAGATCTGCTCTCCCGCGACCACGCGCGTCGGCCGCGTTTTACGTGCGACACGGCGTCGAGCGTTGCAGTGTGCCAATCGCCTTAATGTATACAATCCACACCCAGAAGTCGGTCAAGGTTACAGATGAATGTCGCAAAATGACAATTTCGCGCCATGTACCAGGAACTTATAACACAAAGGAATTGGAGATAAATTCTCGTTCAATGCAAATATGTCATTGATCTGCGTAGATATTATGCACATATTTTAAAATAAATGTGCTGAAGTATGTGTATGCCTTCGATTCTTCATCGCACGTTATAGAACTGGAATCCTTCCCCCGCACTTTTACTTCTCTCTTTATAGAATCCTGGATACTTCAAGCGGGGTGTGAAAAAGCATCTGTCACGGCTGTCAAGGTAGGGACCACCGTTTTAAAATCAACAGACTACGCTATGTTTTCTAACACTTCTACCAAAGTATCGTATATTTTCATACCTTAGTTTCATTTTTATTGTATTTAGTTAGTTGGCTTCATTCATTCATGTATTTCCTCCTCTATTTTAATTCTTGTATTCAATTTTTATATGTTTTTTTTGTCTCTTTAACAATGTTTTCCAAATTGATACCATTTTGACATTTTAATTTTGTAAATTATTTTCACTGTCTGTCTCCATGGCGACGGTTTATTTTTCGTAATTTTTATGACCTGCCAGCACGAATTCTTAACATTTTTACTGAAATCCCCTGGCCACTTAGAAAAGGTCCTACTTCTAAATTCAGATATTAAAAACTTTACCTTCTAAATACAATTTTGTCTTATGGTCAGAGAAGGAGTAGCTTTCAAAGCTGAAACACATTGAGAGAGAAGGAGTAGCTTCCAAAGCTTGAGAGAGAAGGAGTAGCTTCCAAAGCTGCAACACCTTGAGGAAGAAGTAGCTGTTACACCTGGAGAAAAGAAGTAGCTTCCCATGTCGATACAACTGGAGTGAAGCAGTGGCTTCTGGCGTGTAAACGAAGCAGTAGCTGTTGCAGCTGGAGTCAAGAGCGGCGGTGCGAAGGACCTCGTCGCGACGGAGGCGCTGTGTTGCTGACGGGCCAAACTAAATTTTACCTAAAGACTAAATTGTTGTTACAAAGTTCAATTATATATCCTTTTTCCCCCTTGAACTTTTTATTTCAAGTCGTACCTTGACAAGACCCCTGCATGGTTGCCCGTTAATGGAATGAATAAAATACTTATATTTTGAATATATGAAATTATATTTCAACGGATATAAGTTTGAGGTACATCCAGTATCGTGCGAGATGACAGAAGGGGCACAGATGCATGATAGACAGATAATCGTCGCTGCATTTTCTCGATAGCGCTACGTTCAATAAAACCTCCTTCATAATTGGACGCAAGCCCATCTTCACTGAGAGGTATTGCAGTTTCGCTGGTGTGGTTGCCTTAGTGAAGACGTCAACAAGCATCTCTTCAGTATTAATATATTGCACCACAATATCCTTGTTGTTGACTCGCTACCTCATGAAGTGACTATATGTTGTGAGCGTTTGGACCGCGGGTGTACCGATTAGAATACTGCTGATTTTTTGCAGGATGATAGTACCTGTAGTGTACCTCAGTGTACTTTTCATAGAATTCAGTGTACCTCTCTAGAAAATAAAATATTTAACCAAAATAGGTACACTCGCCATCCAAACGTTTAGACCGCGGGTGTACTTATTATTTCTGTTAGGAGACGCTCAATTCGGTATTTCTTTATTGATAACATTAGTACCTGCAGTGTACCTCAGTGTACCTTTCATAGAATCCAGTGTACCTTTCATAGAATTCAGTGTACCTCTCTAGATAATAAAATATTTAACAAAATAGGTACACCCGCACTTCAAACGTTTGGACCACGGGTGTATTGATTATTTCTCTTAGGAGGCGCTAAATTCGCTATTTGCTTGTTGATAACATATGTACCTGCTGTCTACTTCAGTGTACCTACAATCAGATCTAGTGTACTTCTATTGATGAAAAATTATACCTATAACAAAGTTACATAAATACCAATTTTATCAACCCGCCATTAAAGATCATATTATTATCTCAATTTTCGCCGGTAAGGCTAAGGTCACCATTATAAAAATCCAAGCTCCACTATTGGGTCAGTGTCCACTATTGATACTTTTACCTTACTTATGTACTTATATATATATATATTATAGTTATTTTACTTGATTGCGTAAAGACTGATGACAAGGCTGATGGCAAGTGCTGCCTTCACCGGTTCCGAAAAGTACAAAAGAAACAACAAAATGAAGACCGCCATTAAAGTTTTGCAGGAATGCAGCGTGTTTGTGACAATTGTGACTCAAGGGGTGTCTAGAATTTGCATGTATGAGATTGTCAGGAAAGTGGGCTTTATATTTAAAACATCAATGTAAACTTTTGAGAATGAGAATGAGAAACCCGTCAGGTTCAGAATCAAAATAAACTCAGTGGAAAAGTACAAGTGTGTTATTCAATATAGGCTTTCTATAAATTTTGAATGTATGTCTGTTGCTGATTAAGTTATTAAATTAATAATGTCAAGAAATTTCGAGTTCAAAAATTTTTCAAAGAAATCTTATTAAGCACAGTTCTATTTGACATTCATTTTTTGACCGGACGGGTGATCAGCCCTTCTATGTGGGGCCATTTCACCCAATTCCCCTGTAACGACTGCCATACATGTTCGTATGGCGACCGGGACCGACGGCTTAACGTGCTTTCCGAGGCATGACTAGACCAATGCAAATAGTCAAATATAAACCTACAAATATTTGCACTGAGCGAGGATCGAACCCGCGCCTCCTGCGTAGCGGCCGCGTTCACTACCGCCACGCCACGGAGGCTGTAGGTAAAGTGGTTACTACAACCAAAGATTCTTGATATTTATTTATCTACAGTTTAACGATTACGATATGGATGTATTGTAATTAAAATCCTACTAATATTATAAATGTGAAAGTTTGTGAGAATGGATATGTGGATGTGTGGATGTTTGTTACTCTTTCACGCATAAACGGCTGGACCGATTTGGTTGAAATTTGGTATGTATATAGGTTATACCCTGGATTAACATATAGGCTATATATCATCACGCTACTACTCAAGGGAACGGAGCAGTGATCATTAATGTCAACAAATTCGGCTGGCATCGGCATATACCTACGCAGAAGTGACAGTGTGGTTTTTCTGTTGCTGTTTTATAACTATATCATTGTATAAGAGGGTGCAGCGGGAACGGGATCGGACGCCACGCGGGTGGAAAATAATTGGCGGTACGAAGTTCGCCGGGTCAGCTAGTAACATTATAAAGCTGAATGGAGAAATTGCTTTACATGGATATTGTAAAGCAATTTCTCCTATTACCTCCCTAAATTAATGAGTTATCAAAAGCAGAACAATGTTAGAATGTCTTGGAACATAAGTAAAATCACATAGAATAAGTTGTTTATAATTTGTGCAATATTTGTACTACATTTATCAACGTACATAATATTACTGACATGAGATTGTTCATAAATTTTTATTGTTTTTATTATTACTTGTTAATCTTCTATTACATGTTATCTTACTTCACTGCTTAAGGGTAATAATTATATATCTCTACCTACTAATCTACGTCCCATGTTGTGAAAGATATTCCTAGAGATTGCCTAGTGTGATAAGGCCACCAATTGAGTCATTAAAGTGTGGTGAAATATTATATTACTAAAGCTAAACTTCACTTTTTTTTCAGCTGCGAAGTCTAGAAGAGTGCGTTTGACAAGCAGTATTAAATGTTTGTCCCCAAAAGGCAGATCATTGAAAAAAAATAAAAAATGTCTGGGTTGAGCATGGTGCAGGCCCCTCCTAAATTGCTGTAATTACGGCATAGTGCTTAATTATGAACGCGAACTTCTTAGTCTTTATTTTTTGTTAAGGTTAATTATTTTATTATTAGTTTTTTTATATACTTTAATTATCTTAACACGAGACAAATGTACATTCGTCCATATTTAGTGTTAAGATATCACTATTTGTAAATTGATGTCTGTAAAATGCTAGTGTGTTTGTTGCGCCGTTTCTTCTCCAAATATAGAATTAATAAAAAATAAACTACATATTGTTTCATTCTGTTTCTAGTACCAAATATAAAAATATAAATCATACAACACCCCAACATAGAATGGGCTATCGACTTACGACATCACTATTATCGATATCGTTATTAGGTAAAAATATGAATATGGCCTGCCCTACACGCAGCTCACTTTTTTTTTAAATCTACGTCACGTCAATATGACATGATGGTATGCGGACCTGCTCCTTAAGATTCAGTTTTTGTTCAGAGACTGCCTTATCTGTACGTAGTACATATCTTCTAATCTGTGGACCGGTCTGGACAGAAGTACGTTTGACATATCAAAAAATGCTAACGCGTAAGGGACGGAAGATAAATAGCTCCGTCTCGTTCTGTCTTAACGTAAATTGTATTTCGCTCGCTCTTTCTATTCAAAGTGACGTCATTGAAGCTACTTCTAGGAATGTAACTTAGATGATATATTCGGATTAAATATGTTGCCGATTCAGGAAAGAGCAGGTGGGGAACTTTTTTGTTTCAAATATATTTCAAGCAATAAATATTAATGTATAGAGTCCACGACCCGAGGTCCGTCAAGGTTACAGATGAACGTGTCGCAAAATGACGATTTCGCGCCCATGTACCAGGAACTTATAACACAAAGGAGTTGGAGACAAATTCCCCTTCAATGCAAATATATCATTGATCAGTGTAGACATCATGCACATATTTTAAAATAAATGTGCTGAATTATGTTTATTTTTTTTATTTATTTTTTTATAAAGGACAGGTCAGCAAGCTAAAGGCAAAGTCTCGGAAAGAGGGTCACCATCGTAAACATGTACCATGTTAATAGTGGTGGCACTCAGCTTTTCACGCCCCGCTTAAAGGACCCGGGACTGTAGGAAGAAGGAAACACGTGGCCTGGCTGGGAGTTCCAGGTCTTAGTGGTGGGGCATATGAATGAGTCACTAAAACGCTTGGTTCTAGCAGGTATACTCTACACCGTAAATGAATGGCATCTTAGCCCTGCACGTGTCGTCCTATGAAGGAAAGGAGAGGGTGGGACTAATTTGAAGAGCTCATCAGAACCTTCACCATGGTAGAGACGGTAGAATACTGCCAAAGACGCAACATCTCTACGTATCTGCAAAGACTCGAGGGTGTACGTGAACTCAGGATTCCCAATAATGCGGACTGCACGTCGCTGCAACCTGTCGAGAGCATCTAGTAAGTACTTTGCGGAGCCATCCCAAAGATGTGAGCAGTATTCCACGCAGGAACGGATTTGGGTCTTGTATAGAAGACACCACTGCTCCGGCGTGAAAAAACGTCTCACTCTGTTCAGGACTCCGAGTTTACGCGAGGCTGATTTAATGATGCTCTCGATATAGTTTTTGTTATTCAGTTTGCAGCGAACATTTATCTCGAGGATATTGAGGTGATCCTGCAGTGGCAGTGGCGTGCTCTGAAGAGAGGAAAGGGGATGGAAAGGAGATACCTTTGCTGTAAACGCACATGCCTGCGTCTTCTTAGCATTAAACTCGACCAGGTTCTCTGCGCCCCATTGAGAAATGTGGTCCAGGATCCGGTACAGCTCAGTAACAAGAAGCTGCCTTTTTCCGCGATATCAGACTGCTTGGCCGCAGGAGGTGCGTAATAACTCCCGTGTAAGGTGCTGTCGTCTGCACATCAATGAATGCTACCGTTAAAAAGCATGTCATATGCAGAAGAAAGAGAGTGGGAGATAATACGGCACCCTGCGGCACGCCAGCATCTACCTGCAAGAACTCCGAAGCTTGTCCTTCACAAAGGACGCGAATACGGCGCCCCTGCAGGAAGCTTGCAACCTAGCTGCAAAGTCTGGGGGGCAGGCCAAAGACTGGGTAGCTAGGAAAGAAGCGATTTGTGCCATACCCTATCGAAAGCTTTAGCGAGACTAATTGCCAGTGACTTGCCGTCCTTTTCCATAGCCTCACCCCAAAGGTGGGTCACGTACGCCAGAAGATCACCCGTTGACCGTTTCGGTCTGAAATCGTATTGCCGGTCGCTAAGCAAGAAGTGATCCTCAAGATGGCGCATGAGCTGTGTGTTAATGATGTGCTCGTAACCCTTGCACGGCACTGAGGTAACGGCTATGGGTTTATGCCTTCGATGCTTCATCTTCCGCCCAAATACTCGGTTTTTATAGTTATCAAAAATCTATGTTTAATAATGATTGTTACATCATTCATCTATATCATCTAACATTTTCAATATTATGTGCTACAAGCTCGTCTAAGATGTATTTCCTATGCTATATTCCTCACAATAGTATTGATTTTTAACACTAACCACCTAATTTCAGTAAATTTGTTGCTTTTATAAATAAAATAACATTCAGAGAAGCTGCGATAAAATGAATGTAGTTTTGTACCCAACTTGATGAGTAGTCATTTTGTTTTGTACATTGTAACTTGAAACATAAATAATGAACTGAATATAATTCAGATCCCGTTTTAAAATTCTATGGCTAAATTTTATGGGTAGAATAAATGCACAAGTGTGCCAAGATTAGCATCGCCCGTTTTGCAGGCACCCAAATATAACAAAAAATAGGTACAACTAAAGAGTGATGGTGCACTATTAGTAAAATTTGTACATATTGTGCTATAATGGTGCTATTATTAATTTATTTTCTTTTTTTGCATCGCATTTGTATAAATAGGAATAATATTTAAAAAATACCATATACTACCATATGCTCACGCTTATTTCACGCATGTACTTTTCCACAGTACCTATTTATTAAATTGACAAACCACTGTTTTCCACCTGTAAAATGACATTCGCGACCATATCATGAAAAGAGTGATAAGATCGGAGGCTTTTTTTTTTATCGTGCGAAAAATCCCCACGGATACCACCCCCACGGAGCCGGTGGAGGCGGTTATGTCGGACTCGAACCGACTAAAACGCACGCCGTCTTGGGTCCTTGGTTGCCGGAGGTGAGATTGCCAAAAGCATATCTCTCGCACCCCGGCAGACCCAGGACCATCTCTATCGAGATGGCCCCCTTCGGGTTGTGGCGACCACAGTGTCCCCATCTAGCCCCGGTTACGGGGAGGCGCATTTTGCGCCGCCACCGCGGCCTGCTTCTGCTAGGGTGACAGGCGGCTCCACCGGTCACCCCCAGGCCAGCGCTCATGGAGGACGGAGGTCGTTCTACGACCTCCGACGTCCGGTTCGTCTTCGCTCTGCGAAGATCGGAGGCTAAACTCCGCGCCCTAATGGCGTCTTTTCTCCCCATTCGGGTGCAAGTCTTCCAAGACTAGGCCCATTGTAACCAAAAAGGTAGGTAAGCCCATGGGAAGTAGTAGGAAAACAGGTTGATACAATCAACCTGTTTTCCTACCAAGGGTAGGTTGATGCAATCAACCTTCCTACCTACCATTTCCTACATATTACAAAGCAAATCTTGACTAAAATTTGAAATCTTCAATGGTTTCGTGCATGGGTAATGTTCAGACTATCGCTACGTAGAAGTTCAAGGTCGAAGCCCCCAGGAACACATGCACGTCAAACTCCTTTAGTTTATAAGTTCCTAGTACTTGGGTGTGAGATGGTCATTTCACAACACGTTTAACGCTGGCTGTGTGCCCTTGAACTGTCCTCCACAGTTGACTACACATTAATGTTTATTAATCGGAATAAATTTGAATCAAAAAGATACCCACTTCCTATTTTCAGCTTCACAACTTATTATGCAGGTTTTTTTGAACGCCTAGTATCGAGATCAGCTTTCGATAAAGGTCAAAGATCGCATAATAAAATCCATCCAAAGCTTCTGACATAAAAATCTGGATATATATATTACTAGCTGTCCCGGCGAACTTCGTACCGCCAATTTTTTCCTACCCTCGTGGCGTCAGATCCCGTTCCCGCTGCACCATTTAGGGGGATGAAAAATAGATGTTGGCCGATTCTCAGACCTACTCAATATGCTCACAAAATTTCATCAAAATCGGTCAACCCGTTACCCTCGTGGCGTCAGATCCCGTTCCCGCTGCACCATTTAGGGGGATGAAAAATAGATGTTGGCCGATTCCCAGACCTACTCAATATGCTCACAAAATTTCATCAAAATCGGTCAAGCCGTTACGCTCGTGGCGTCAGATCCCGTTCCCGCTGCACCATTTAGGGGGATGAAAAATAGATGTTGGCCGATTCTCAGACCTACTCAATATGCTCACAAAATTTCATCAAAATCGGTCAAGCCGTTTCGGAGGAGTATGGCATCAAAAACTGTGACACGAGAATTTTATATATTAGAGAATTATGTTGCCGATTCAGGGAAGAGCAGGAGAGGAACTTTTTTGTTTCACAATAAACATTAATGTATAGAATCCATGGCCAGAGGTCAGTCAAGGTTACAGATGAACGTGTCGCAAAATGACGATATCGCGCCCATGTACCAGGAACTTATAACACAAAGGAATTGGAGACAAATCCCGTTCAATACAAATATGATATTGATCTGGGCGTTTATAAGCTTAATATTATGTAAATATTTAAAAATAAATGTGCTAAAGTATGTTGATACCTTCGATTCTTCATCGCACGTTATAGAACTGGAATCCTTCACCCGCACTCTTACTTCTCTCTTTATAGAATCTTGGACTCTTCAAGCGGGGTGTGATAAAGCATCTGTCACGGCCGTCAAGGTAGGGACTACTTCGATTCTTCGTCACACGTTAAAGAACTGGAATTTCTTACCCGCACTCGTGCTTCCATCTTTATTTTTAAAGCTGGGCGTGAAAAAGCATCTGTGTCGACCATCCAGGTAGGGCCACCAATTTAAAATCAACAGCCTCTAATATGGTGGTCCGTAGCTCCTGGATTCACACTAACGTCTTACTATCCAGCGGGGCGCAAAGGACAACTGGAGAAAAGTGACTCTCTATAAAGTAAGCTTTGGATGGAAGCGGGATACGCTGGGATATGATGTAACCATGAATCACGAGATCGGAAGCAGGTGTCGATATTGGACTCTCAAAAACATCTGGATGTATATATATGTTGTCGATTCAGGAAAGAGTAGGAGGGCAGCTTTTTGTTTCATTCTAAACGATAAATATTTACGTATTGTATGGAGTCCATGAATAGAGGTCAGTCAAGGTTACAGATGAACGTGTCGCAAAAAGACGATTTCGCGCCCATGTACCAGGAACTTATAACACAAAGGAATTGGAGACAAATTCCCGTTCAATGCAAATATATCATTGATCAGTGTAGATATCATGCACATATTTTAAAATAAATGTGCTGAAGTATGTTTATGCCTTCGATTCTTCATCGCACGTTAAAGAACTGGAATCCTTCACCCGCACACTTACTTCTTTCTTTATAGAATCCTGGATTCTTCAAGCGGGGTGTGAAAAAGCATCTGTCACGGCCGTCCAGGTAGGGACTACCGTTTTAAAAACCACAGTCCCATGCACAGTTGCCCTTCTAAACTTCACTTCAGCTTCTTACTATTCAGCGGGTGATTCCATGTGGATGTCGGTTATCGTGACAAAACATTTCTCAAAATACGTTGGTGTATCAAGTTTCATGCTTCTAACTTTGTAAATGACGAACTTTTCATACAAAATTTTATCACCTATTTTACCCTCTTAGTAGTTAAATTTTGAAAACGCTGATACACGTTTTCATTTATTTCTTAAAAAGACACAGGCTTATGAAATGTAGTGCATCTAGCTCTGAAAATGACGGACTTTCATACAAACTTCCATCCCTTATTTTACCCCCTTAGTAGCAGAATTTCCAATACTCCTTTCTCAGTGGATGCTTACATCATAAAATGCATCTACTGTCAAAATTTCAAGTTTATATGTCTAGCGGTTTAGGCTCTGCGTTGATGAATCTGTTAGTCAGCCGGGACACGTTGTCGATTCAGGGTAAGAGCAGGAGAAGAACTTTTTTGTTTCAGATTATATTCCAAACAATAAATATTAATGTATAAAGTCCAGGACCCGAGGTCCGTCAAGGTTACAGATGAACGTGTCACAAAATGAAGATTTGGCAACTATGTACCAGGAACTTATAACACGAAGGAATTAGAGTCACGTTCCTGTTCAATGCAAAAATGTCATTGATCTGCGTGATTCTATATAATATGTGTATATATTTTACAAAAAATGGATGACTAAATTGAAATCATTTACGTATGTTTAATGTTTACTTTGATTCTTCCTTTGAATGAACGCTTATCTAAAGTATCTGTCGAAGTCATCAGGGTAGGACCACCACAGTGAGCTACCCTTCTCTCGAGTTGATGGCATATCATATCATCGCACCCCCAGTGGAAAATAGGCATAAGTGATGTTACTTTGATTCGTCGATTTTATCATATTTGAAAGGTACGTTTAAAGATACATATGCTAAATTTTTTTCATATTTCTCTTGTTAAATTTGACGAAATAAAACAAGAAATGCGTTTTGAGAATTTTGGTTCCATTCCATATAATGAGTCACTGAAACGCTTGGTTCGTATATGGATGGCATCTTAGCCCTGCACGTCTCGTCCTGTGTAAGAATGGAGAGGGTGGGACTAATTGGAAGAGCTTGTCAGAACATTATACATAGTAGAGACGGTAGAATACTGCCAATGACGCAACATCTCTACGCATCTGCAAAGGCTCCAGGGTGTTCATGACCTCAGGATTCCCAATAATGCAGACTGCACGTCGCTGCAACCTGTCGAGAGCATCTAGGAAGTACTTTGCGGAGCTGCCCCAGAGATGTGAGCAGTATTCCACGCAGGAACGAATTTGGGTCTTGTATAGAAGACACCGCTGCTCCGGCGTGAAAAAACGTCTCACTCTGTTCAGGACTCCGAGTTTACGCGAGGCTGATTTGATGATACTTTCGATATAGTTGTTACTCAGTTTGCAGCGAACATCCATACCGAGGATACTGAGGTGATCCTGCAATGGCAATGGTGTGCTCTGAAGAGTGGGAAGGGGAAGGAAAGGAACCTTTGCTGTAAACGCACATGCCTGGGTCTTCTAGGCTTTGAACTCGACCAGGTTCCTAGCGCCCCATTGAGAAATGTGGTCCAGGTTCCGGTCCAGCTCAGTGACAAGAAGCTGCCTTTTTTCCGCGATATCAGACTGCTTGGCCGCAGGATATGCGTAATAACTCCCGTGTAAGATGCTGTCGTCTGCATAGCAATGAATGCTACCGTTAGAGAGCATATCATTGATATGCAGAAGAAAGAGAGTGGGAGATAAGACGGAACCCTGGAGCACGCCAGCATTTACCTGCAAGAACTCCGAAGCTCGTCCATCACAAAGGACGCGAATACGGCGCCCCTGCAGGAAGGTAGGCAGGCAAGGGAGGTCTGGGAGGCAGGCCAAAGGCTGGTAGCTTGGAAAGAAGTGATTTATGCCATTCCCTATCGAAAGCTTTGGCAATGTCAAGACTAATTGCCAGTGACTCGCCGTGCTTTTCCATAGCCTCACCCCAAAGGTGGGTCACGTTTTTTCGGTCTAAAGCCGTATTGCCGGTCACTAAGCAAGGAGTGATCCTCTAGGTGGCGCATGAATTGTGTGTTAATAATGTGCTCGAAAACCTTGCACAGCACTGAGGTGACGGCTATGGGTCGATAGTTGGCTGGGTCCGAGCGATCCCCCTTCTTGGGGATCGGCTGGACATTCGCCTCCTTCCAAGCCGACGGCACTGTACCTGAACTGTGGGACAGTCGGTACAGCCGCGTTAGCATAGGACATAGCTCCGCTGCACATTTTTTAAGTACGACCGCTGGAATACCATCTGGTTTTCCGGACATCGAGTGATTGTAGTACTCCACGGATATCGCGTTACCTGATATGGATATCAGACATTGCGTGATCACCAGTGGGCATTGTCCGTGGTTGCATACCACAATCATCGACTCGGGAGTTGGCCGCAAAGAGATTGACCAGCAAATTTGCTTTCTCTTGCGGCTTATGGGCCAGAGATCCATCGGGGTTGCTCAGCGGGAGCAGCGAGGGCTGGCAGAAGTTGGCTTGCATGGCTTTGGCTAGTCGCCAGTAGCCACGGCTACCCGTGAGATGCGCCACTAGCTCTTGGCCCAGCCGTGCTATGCGCTGGGCATCCGCCCTGACGTATACCCTCTTGCAGACCTTTGTGGCTCTGTTGTACGCCGCCTTGGCCTTGTTGGGATCGCGTGTGACGCGCGCCCGCACCCAAGCGCGGTACGCAGACTTTTTATGCTCAACAGCCTCCGCAGACTCGCACCCGAACCACTGACGCGCTCTGCGGGCTCCGGTGACATCGGTTTATGGGATATAGTATTCCATTCCCAAACCGATCTCACCGGCGACAGCAGTAGCGCTCTCAGATGGGTTCTTACCCTCAAAGCAGCGTTCAACCCACGGGATGGACGCATAATAGTCGCGTAGTCCATCCCAGTCCACTGACGAGTAGTTCCAAAGACGCCTCTTCCCCTGCACGGGTCGTGGGGGCGCTACAATGGGCACGGTGGAGCGGACCAGACAGTGGTCGGAGTTACCTAAAGCAGCACTCACCGAGACACTGTACTGGTCCGGGCGACTCGTCAATAGAAGGTCTAGCAGAGAAGGCTCTATGCCGGACTCTCTTGATATCCTGTAATCCTTGATGTTTGTGTTTCCTGTCTAATCCTCCTAGTGTTTTCCCGGCTGCTCTTGAGGAGTCCGGGGTCCGCTTAAACAATGATTTGTCTGGGTTTATATAGTCTGGTAATTACATTGAAGCGACTGTCGTCTGACCTTCGTAACCGGAAAGGCGAACCTTAACAATATTCCACAATTCCACAACATTCTACACAACGCTATCTAGACCTAGCTTTTATAGCTTGTGTTATGGAATCTAGAATGCGGATAAACATACTTATATACTTTTTTTTGTAAATACATACATATTATACATAGAAACACCCAGATCAGACCAATAGGATCCTGGTTACATATTAAATATGAATGAATGTGCAGTTTCCTCGCGATGTTTTCGCTGGGTAGTTCGTTGTTTCGTCCTATAAAGATTCGGCCCAATGGGACGAATCACAGAAATTAAAAATAATTAAAATTATCGTTCACTGATTCGTCCCATTGATTTTTTTTCTTCATTTTATACAAAATTTGTATGAAGTAGTAACGTCAGCAAGGAAAATGCTTAAAATAATATTGCGGAGGGGTAATAAGATTAGTATTATTTGAAAGAAGACTGGTGTCGCAATTTCAAAGTGCGATATAAGTCTTCTGTGTTGTAATACACCATAATGTTTATATATATATTCTTATAAGTATCAATGTAGATCAACAGACGATACTTGGACTATCAAATTTAAATTTTAAAATTATTATAATATTAGGTCGGCAGTGCGCGTGTGACTCCCCTGGTGTTATACACGTACATAGACCACGGTAACCACTTTCCATCGTGTATAATTTCAATAAAGACTCTTCCAATCCGTCGCGGGGATATTAAGGTAGAACGCGCGCGGAATGTGCCCAGCTGACTGGCAGTGACCTCCACACCATAAGGCTCATATCGAAGCATTTCAGCTAGGCCAGTTGTTGCTTCCAAATACCCTTAACGACTGTCATAGATGTTCGTATGGCTACCGGGACCGTCAGCTTAACGTGCTCTCTGAGGCACGAACAGACCAATGCAAGTATCCATATTCATGCATACAATTTTTTTTTTTTTTTTTTTTTTTATATTTGGTCCGTCAATTGACTGCACTCCGCTAGATGGCAACAAAGCTGAAGTGCAGTCCAGAAGATACAGACCACCATTCGCGGTGCCATTGGACGTAAAATGGTGGTCCCTAACTTGACGGCCTTGATAGATGCCTTTTCACGCCCCGCTTGAAGAACCCGGGACTGTAATAATGGTGTAATAGTGGAGCAAAAAAAAATAATGGTGGCAAGGTGACCGTGCCCTTTGCATTTGTTGAGTCATCGTGGTTTGCTCGCAGGATGAAAGCATTGCGGACAGCTGTAGAGATTAGTAGGTGAAGAGTGCAACGGGCGCAGATTTGGCAACACTACGGACAGTCCGCCGTCACGTGTTATGCGGACGACACGCTGGTGACAGCGTGCGGGGCTACATACCGCGAAGCGACCCTGAAGGCCACGACCGCGGTTGCCCAAGTCGTGGAGCGGATCCGGCGGCTGGGTCTCGAGGTGGCTCTGCATAAAACCGAGGCCATGTTCTTTCATGGGCCTCGGTGCGTGCCACCGGAGGATTCCAGCCTCATAGTGGGAGACATTTCCATCGGCATCAAGCCCCAGATGAAATATCTGGGGCTCGTGCTCGACGGCCCGTGGAACTTCGGGAAGCATCTCCGAAGACTGGCCCCCAAATTGAAGGACACAGCTGCCGCTCTGGGGCGGCTGCTGCCCAACATGAGGGGGCCGGATGACTCCTGTAGGAGACTCTACGCGGGAGTCGTGCGGTCCATGGCCCTATATGGGTGCCCAATATGGGCGGAGACCCTGACGGTCCATAATGCACGTCTGCTGCATGGTCCGCAGCGTGCAATGGCCAGCAGGGCCATCAGGGGGTACCGCACGATATCCCTGAAGGCGGCGAGTCTCCTTGCCGGATCCTTACCGTGGAACCTGGATGCGAGGGCCCTTTCGATGCTATATTTGTACCGAAAGGAGGCGCGGGAGCAGGGACGGGAGCCCGAAGAAAGGCGCCGAGGGGGGTCCTAGTGGCGGCTCTGGGGGTGGGAGTCCTCACTCTCGCCACATTGCTCACAGCGATGGTACGATGCGCGAACGCTTGGGGTGCGGCCGCCTCCTTCTGCGAGCAAGTAATGCTCGAGAAGGAGGCGGCTGGTCGGGCCCGGGAAGCCCGCGCAGAGTGAAGGCGAACCGGACGTCGGTCCTCCATGAGCGCTGGCCTGGGGGTGACCGGTGGAGCCGCCTGTCACCCTAGCAGAAGCAGGCCGCGGTGGCGGCGCAAAATGCGCCTCCCCGTAACCGGGGCTAGATGGGGACACTGTGGTCGCCACAACCCGAAGGGGGCCATCTCGATAGAGATGGTCCTGGGTCTGCCGGGGTGCGAGAGATATGCTTTTGGCAATCTCACCTCCGGCAACCAAGGACCCAAGACGGCGTGCGTTTTAGTCGGTTCGAGTCCGACATAACCGCCTCCACCGGCTCCGTGGGGGTGGTATCCGTGGGGATTTTTTGTAAACACATACATATTATACATAGAAACACCCAGACCAGACCAATAGGATCCTGGTTACATATTAAATATGAATGAATGTGCAGTTTCCTCGCGATGTTTTCGCTTACCGCCGAGCTAGTGGTACAAGTTTAGTATATCATCGTTTGGTCTCCAAGTAGGGGAACCCCTGTAATACGAGTACAAGACGACGACTCGTACCACTAGGCTGATGAATGATTCGCAGTCTATTATTATAACATTACCTAATGTCTGTTACTAACGTGTAACATCCTTTTCTATTTTAACTTGTAAAGGGTTCACTATCCATTTGCATAAAAAAATAGCCATAACATAGGCTTATGTTAATTTATACTAATGATATTAATAAACTCTAAACTAAACTAAACTAGTAGGTGAAGGATAATGCCACCACTCGGGGTGCCTAGCCTTAATAATAACATGTGTAATAACAAAATATGTACTATAACTCGTTACCTTGATTTGTTAATAATTTTTGCTTGTTACCTTTGATTCTTATCGAGAGAACATAAACATTTCGTTGTACGAAGCCAATAAAAACTTATTTAAGTTTAGTCCTAACAAATTATCTACTGATTATTGAAGAGTTTATAAAAAAAATCAATAGTGGTAGTAATCCTCACCGAAACTCTACATTTCTGAATATTATTGTGCAATTTTATTGTTGATAGTACGAACTTTAATTGTTACCAAAATATAATTAGTATTTTGCCTGAAATAAAAAATAGTGAATAAAAAAAGGCATTTCCTTTTTTCCCTGTAGTCATAAATAATAACTCTAAGTAATATAATATGTTAATATGCAGCTAACTTTTCTATAACATATAATGGATTATGTAATTATTATTGTTTACTTAAGTTATCTTAACAAGCCCTTAAATTGAAAAAAGGGGTAAGTGTTGCTTGTGCATTTCAAACATAATTTTTATAAAGGAAATAATGCAGTAATCTTACTTATACTACCATAAATGTTCATATTCATAAGTTCATTACTGCTTTAATATAACATACTTGTTGAAATATATTTTACTTTTCTGGCAAAGTCTGGCATAAATTTTGATACTCAAAATCTTTTATTTTATTGTATTCTGAAAAATAGAATAATAATTTATTTTTACAATTCCTAATAAACCATAAACATTAGCACTAACTTAAATACAACACGAATTGCAATATTTTTTTCTCCTTTTTTTGATATAAGAATAATTCTTCTACGTTTGGAAATAAAGTAAATATGCCCATAAATTCAGTTTTTTCACCATACTGAAAAATCTGCATTTTCGTCTTATGCCTTTTTTCCACTGAGGGTGCGAATTTTGTTTGTCCAGCACGCAGCCACCCCGATAGCGTTTTCAGAGACACTCATGTAGTAGTACACGTTAGTAGGTGGGTCATAGTATGAGCTCTAGCTCCGCATTCACTGCGTGGGTCCATCCCATCGAGAAACACATTAAACCTGGTTTTCGTTACTTCTCCCAATCTGCGTTTGGAGTCTGTAAGAGCATAATGATAAACAGCGGAGTTTATGGCTAGATTCTTGGAGAAAGTTCTTTCAAAATTTCAGTAGTATCTATTGACTGGCTTTCATGTGATACCTCTGTCTGTTTAGACTAGATTAACAGACAAACAACGAAACTTTCTAAAATACCATGTTTGATATAAGTATTGATTCTAGAACACATAGAAGTAGAGTCATTCAGTAGTACTACGAAGCAGTCACCAGCATTTTATATTGGGCATTTTCAATATACATTTTTTTCCTCTACTGACTCGTGCCTCATACATAGGGCAAGCGACACTCTACAGAACCGTTTCCGCCTCGGTTGGACTTGGAATTGCCCGTCATCGATGACATCGTGTCACTCACTTTGGAACAGAAGCTCTGCCGTGTTCGTGGCTCAGGGTTCATCTCATGGAGATTCCCGACCAAGAACCCCACCGCAAGTCTTACGGGTGTGTACGTAGGTATGTAGCTGGTGTTCTGGAGTTTCTATAAGGCTTTTATTGTTGGCGGGTTAGATGGCATTCGCTCTCCAAGAAAAAACTATTTTGGGCAGAGTATCACGCTTTGGATGGATTTTATCTTGCGATCTTTGACTTTTATCGAAAGCCGATCTCGATACGAGGTGTTCATAAGAACCTACATATATAAATAAGTTTGTGATGCTGAAAAAAGGCCTCTCTTGCCCGTGTTACTACCAGTTCTACTACCAGTAGTAATACTGTTAATTTTTTTACCTTTCTTACTACTGCAGTAGTAAGTTGTTAGAATGGTAATTATAATTTACCCGTGTTACTACTGCTCTTCTTTCCTTGACGGTGCTACTACCAGTAGTAATACCAGTAAATTTGTTCTTCCTTCTTACTACTGCAGTAGTAAGTTGTAAGAATGGTAATTACAATTTACCCTTGTTACTACTTTTAATAAATTGTAATTAAAACTTATTTGATAAATATGATTCATTCTTCTTGGTTTACGCCTGAGGAAAAACATACACATGTCATCATGTGTCATAGATCTGTGTGAAATTATAGTTTATTGTTTGTCTTGTATAATAAAATAATTAATTATTATTATTATGAGTGGAGATATTGAAGATATTAAATTTATACAAAGAAAAGGAGGAACAATACTAATATGTAACGGACATCAGTATTACAAACTAAAACTTTATAAGAACGGGTCTGTTATATGGAGATGCGCTTCATATTTCACAAAAGACAAATGCTGTGGAAGTTTAACGTTGCAAGTAAGTAAACCGTTACCTATATACTTACTTACCTAAATTAAAAAAATATGATGTATTTCCTTCGCTGACCAATGCTAATTTACACAGAGCAACTCTGTGATACGAAAAATGGGTCATTTATGCAAGCCTGATTTTGAGAAGAACAAAATTGCAATGTCTATAGCGGAATTAAAGGATACAGTTACTAAAAGTGATAAACCGATAACAAAATTGTACAATCGAACATTAAAGAGGTTTGTACTTGAAGAGGGTAATAACTCGGCTAGGAATTTTCCGTCCTTTACAAACATCCAACATTCACTGTACGATGTTCGTAACAAAACATCTGCTGTTATGAAAACAGTTTTTAATAAATCAGAGGAGGTACAAGTACCTAAAAACTTTTATAATATGGTTCTTGCTGATTACTGTTTTGAAGGTGATCGTATACTTTTATTTTGTACCTCAGAGGCAAGAGAAGTCATACCTAATATAACTGAATTTTTCATAGACGCGACATTCAAAGCATGTCCGCCACCATTTAAAGAACTCGTCAGCATTCATGGCGATATCGGAAGTACTGCCACTACAACGAAAGTAGTACCCATTATATTCGGTTTATTATGTTATAAGACTCAGATTGCTTACGAAAAAATGTACGATATGATACAATCACAGCTGCCTCAATTCAAACCAGAAATATTTCACTGCGACTTTGAGGTTGCTAATATTAACGCGCTTTTACTTAAGTTTCCGTCCATAAAAATTGTTGGTTGCTATTTTCATTGGCAACGTTGTGTTTGGAGAAAAGCTGAAGCATTAGTGGGTAAATCAAGATGTAAAGCCGAAAACAGAATACTTTCGCTATGTGCCGTATTACCACTCTTACCCTCAGAAATGCTTTTGGAAGGGTGGGCATACATAAAAACAGAAAGTGAATACCTGCCTACCCTGGATAAATTTATAAAATACATACAACGCATGTGGATTAGAGAGAAATATTTAAATTTATTAAGTGTCTTTGGCATGAGACATCGAACTAACAATGTTCTCGAAGGCTATCATTCAAAATTAAATAAGTACGTTAACAAAAATAACAAAACTTTAATGAGGTTGTTAAATGTAATTAAGGATGATAGCTTTATTAAAATCGTTGCCAAGCAATTTAACTTAAGGAGAAAGCGAATTATATTAAATGATGACAATATACAAAATATCCTAATGCAACTAATTAATAAAGAAATCTCTATAGGTTACGCGTTAGAAAAGTTGCGATAGCTAATGTTTTGTTATAATAAAATTATAACAAAACATTATGCAACTGGTTTCCTACTACTTATCGGTTTTTTTGTTATTAAGAATACAAAACTTTTTTGTTAACTATAAGTAATTTTTTTCATTTAAAAATGTTAAGCTAATCTGTGGCATTGCCCATTTTAAATAAATAATTATTTTTATTTTGAATATTTCCTTTTCTTTTCCTTTTATTAAAAGTAGTAACAAGGGTAAATTGTAATTACCATTCTTACAACTTACTACTGCAGTAGTAAGAAGGAAGAACAAATTTACTGGTATTACTACTGGTAGTAGCACCGTCAAGGAAAGAAGAGCAGTAGTAACACGGGTAAATTATAATTACCATTCTAACAACTTACTACTGCAGTAGTAAGAAAGGTAAAAAAATTAACAGTATTACTACTGGTAGTAGAACTGGTAGTAACACGGGCAAGAAAGGAAAAAAGGAAGTAGGGATCGTTTTAATTCAAATTTATTCCGGCCAATAAACATTTATGTGTAGTCACACACAGCACAGCAGAAAACCCAAGTAATGCAACTATAACGCTAGTCTTCCTGTGGGTATTTTGTTCGATCACTGCGGTTCGTAGCTGGGGTTGCAGACTACGTGTATTATAAGGCCCATCTGTACTATATTATAGCAGACAAGGTGATCATATCGATATAGAGATAGATATACTACATACAAGATGCGAGCAGGCCTCTGTATTCTACACTCCATGTTGAAGCCGAGGCACAATTGGGATCAACTTGGGGAATCTAAGATGCGCTCACCGATTTATCATTAAGTCAATTACAGCTGTTTCTGTCGTCTCTCAGGTGATCACGAAGATCTCAGGAGTATTAGTAACAAACAAAACATCCGTCAGCTGATAACACAAGGATAAAAAGCAAAAAAAAAAATGTTTACTGCAGCGCCCTCTAGTGGGTTGTCACCGTAACACCTATCTAAGAACATGCACCAATCAAATCCAAACCAATAATTGAAAACTGCATCAAAATCGGACATAGTATTTTTGGAGAAGATTGGCAACATTGATTTGCATTCAAACTGCTTGCTGTAGCGCCCTCTGTTGAGTTGTCAACACCTATCTAAGAACATGCTCCAATTAAAGTTTTGGAGAAAATGGCAATATGGATTTGCACAAACAAACAAACACACAAACATCCTCTCACCCCAAACGCGTATACCGTCTCCGTTCCGTCGTGGATAAAAACTGTCCATTTCAACAACACAATATGCTCAGCACGGCATCATTCATCCACTTCGCTGAAAGATTTAGGGAACTGCACTGACAACACAAACGGGCTCGACGGATCACATGACCTCTCCGCAGTTAGACGCCATAACTGATAAGTGTGACTAGGATGACTCTGCCTGCTGCCACTGGGGGTGTCATGCGGATTAGGATGATTCCTTCTGACACCTCCACAGGTGTCATAGGGAATAGTCCAATGACACCACTAGGAGTATCATTTGGTGGTGTCATGGGGAAAGAACGGTATCGGCTATCTCAGCTAAATGTACTTGTTTGACGCCAGCATGAAAGCGTAGGATCGGGAGGGAATCAGCAAGCGGTACATACACGACGAGGTACACAGACTTTGTACCAATCATAAAACCAAACAATCCATAATCCAAAATTAAGGAAAAAAATTAAATACCCGAGAGACAGTACAAAATGCCTTTGAAGAATTTGTTGCCTCCCGTCCAGCTGATTTCTTTAAAAAGGACATCAAGAAACTGCCACTGCGTTGGCAAAGATGCATTGATTGCATGGGTGATTACTTCGATTAATACAAATAAACAATACATGAAAAAATCGTTTAAATTTTTTTCATACAAAATGGCAATTTCATTGATAAAGACCTAATATATTAATAATTACTATTGTTTTTACACATTTTTAAAATACCTAAAGGTTCTTGTTTTGAACTATTAAACCTTTTAAATATTTATGTATGTTTTTTACTATTACCTATAAGTATATTACAACTCACTGTAAAGAATTTTATCCAGAAATAGAGATCACGATCTCCCGAACTTAAAAACAGAGCCAAATTTTATCAGGAATCAGGCGTCAACTAAGGGGTTCACAAATAAATTAATATTTTGCTCTTTCTGGCAATGGTACACTTTTCACAAAACATTTTTTTTCTCTCATAACTCCTAAGGCGATTGGCACACTGCAACGCCCGACGCCGCGTCGCGCGTGGACGCGGGAGAGCAGATCGGCATCCGCGCGCAGATTTTCTACTGTCACGCGTGGAGTGGCGTTTTTAGTATAGTCTTTTAGTATAGTTGCAGTGTGCCAATCGCCTAAGACATACCTACAAATTCATCACTGATTGCAGATACAAAGAGAAAAGAAAAAAAATATATTGCCTGTTTGCGAGCGAATTTATCAAAAAACCACAGGGT
The DNA here is from genome assembly GCA_914829495.1 of Eilema sororculum. Classification (NCBI taxonomy): domain Eukaryota; kingdom Metazoa; phylum Arthropoda; class Insecta; order Lepidoptera; family Erebidae; genus Eilema; species Eilema sororculum. Next base: position 42,578,718 of record OU618532.1, on the reverse strand, counting down.
GGCCCTATTCAACATATACAAATTTTAGTTATACATATATGAGGCAAACATGAGACAGACCATGAAACATCACTTTGTCTCTTTTTTTCTAATATACAGTTTTGCCTGTAAATAAGAGACAAAACATTTAAGTTATTTCTCATTTGGGAAAATGAGTGTATAGATTTGACAGCGTGCCGAGTTTTGGCACAATCCATGAATGATTTGTTACACTCATTCATTACTTTACTCTACACGAAACTACAAGAAGCATGATAGTGATGTACTCCAACAAATGATTTGTCGATGAAAATACTCTTTTTTCACATAATTTATTTATTTTAGGAAGGCTTACAGACTAATAACATTAATATCTTGTGTAGACATATTGTGTAGACATATTGCTAATTACAAGCCCAACTTATTACATATTTACTTATTTATTACGAATGCTAGTAAATTAAATTGACTAACAACAACAAAAAAAATAAAAAAATACGAAGATTCTTACGATGCAAAATTAAAAATACAGGTAACAGTTTTAATGGAAAATAACTAAATAATAATAATCTAGGTAGAAGATATAGAACAAAGCCCAAGAATAGTCTGCAGCTGGTGTCATTACACTGACTGAGTTCTGCGACGGCTACTAGCGCCTTCGCCAAAGAACTTGTCACCCATGCGTCTTTTAATTGTGTTCGTGCTTGTACAGAACAAATCTATGTCCAAAGATACCGAGACCTCGTTAAACTTTTTTAGACTGCGAATAAGAAACCCACCGCGTCTGTAATTCGTTGAAGCTGCAGGGACACTCAACACTGGCCGCTGTCTGTAATAGTACAAATTAACTAATAGCTGGTACAGATAACTCACTGTCTGGAAAATCAACAATCTAACTCAGTTAAGTTCCTTAAGTTAGAGAGATTAACCTCTGCATACCTACAAATTTGTCGGCCTACGGTTATTATTATTTCCTTACTTCGCAGTCGCTCGGCCACAGCCCGCCAAAAATAGCTTAGTGGAGATCGCCGAAGATTTGTGTTAAAACAAATATTGATGCGTATACAGAGAGTGTCACGCAATACAAAGCTGGCTTTATCACAAGGAGTTTTATTAAAAAAATTAAATGCGAGGTTTTGCATCATTACTGCTCGGAGAAGAAGACGTGAAGAGCCTCATTTACAAAAAATCAAGAGGAGGCCTTATATACGCCTCATCGAGCGTGGTAAACATACACATATCACAAAAACAGAAAAAATAATTAAAATGCACTTGACAAACAAGAGAACCCCCGAAAGTTATTACTTATATATATTTAAATTTATGTGTGAATTTTATGACATGAAAAATATTTTTGCCGATTCTGATGCAACACATAGCACTAATCACAAGTTTCTTTTAATTAAATGTGTAATACAGACTTTTCTAGACATCAGGTTTAGACACCACGATCGTACACAATGCGATAAGCTGTCACATCGACAATATTTAAATAAAAAATGCTTATAATATTTTTATTGTTATTTTCTTCGCATAAACCGTCATGATGATACCATGCGCCTAGCATTTTTCTATACTCCTAAATATAAGATATCGACAAATATAACGATACTAGAAGCTACAGCCCTAACGTAGTAACCGTCGGCCATAAGTTCATTCATGAAAATGGAACATAGGTATACACGCCTAATCTGTAGGTATGGCCTATCTACTAAGCGCGCGAGCGTTCTTCCTATATCTATGCAAAAAACTAGGGTAATTTATCTTTCAAAGTCGTCACACTTGTGTTACATGGCGCCATAGATAATATTACTATTTATAGCATAAACTTAACGATTTTAAGCATTAAAAAATATTCTCTGTCTCATGCGTGGTCACGCTGAGCCTGTGTCTATTAAACGTAGTGTATTCAAAGTCTTTGGTAATAATAGATCCTAAGCAATAAATATTTATGCCTGATGCCTGAAGTCAACAAAGGTCAGTCAAGGTTACACATGGAAGCGTTAAACGTGCCGCAAAATGACCATGTCCGATCGAAGTACCAGGCACCCATAACTCAAAGGAACTAGACAAAAATAGGAAACGAAAGAAACGACTCTGATTGGCTGAAGCTGTAAATAGAAACATCATGATGTGACGATATTACAATTTACATATTACAAAATGAATTGTAACTACTGCAACAAATCATGGACAGATACCAGGCTCTCATGAAATATAGGATATATTTCTGTCTATCTTAGAAAATCCGTGAGAGATTTGCATAAATCTATGTAGATTTTATTCAGGTTCATCGTTCAATGTTGCAAATGATTCGTGTATTATGTTTGCATCTCTTTCGTTCCAATGTATTTGATACATTTTCTTTTGTATACACATATATAGATATTATACTTACACAGTAACATCTTGACAAATGCACAGAGACATATTTATGCATACAAATATTGGCATTGCAATATTGGAGCGGGAATCAAACGTTCTACCGCTAACCTATTTATAATTTATAGTAGTAAAACCAACGATTCCGGAAAATCGGAACTACGGCTGTCACCACAGAAATAATATTATTAGAACGGACGTGTGGGCGGGAAACGAGTGGCAACATTTTTAGACAATTCCTGTCCATTAAAACAGGAACTTTCGAAAGTTAACTCGGTACTTTTAAAAATAGCTGGTGATAGCATCGTTAAAAATATTAAAATTTAAAAAGCCTCCGTCAAAAAAACTGGCGCGTAAATTGGGTAAACCTATAGTTAAAATAAATTATCTAACCGACCTTATTAAATTTAGCATGTTAAAAGAGCGGTAAAAATTGCGTCGGTTCTTATTTATAGTTTGTGTATATATATATATCTAATATATAAAATTCTTGTGTCACAGTTTTCGTTGCCATACTCCTCCGAAACGGCTTGACCGATTCTCATGAAATTTTGTGAGCATATTGAGTAGGTCTGAGAATCAGCCAACATCTATTTTTCATCCCCCTAAATGGTGCAGCGGGAACGGGATCTAAAAAATTGGCGGTACGAAGTTCGCCGGGACAGCTAGTCTAATATATAAAATTCTCGTGTCACAGTTTTCGTTGCCATACTCCTCCGAAACGGCTTGACCGATTCTCATGAAATTTTGTGAGCATATTGAGTAGGTCTGAGAATCGGCCAACATCTATTTTTCATCCCCCTAAATGGTGCAGCGGGAACGGGATCTAAAAAATTGGCGGTACGAAGTTCGCCGGGACAGCTAGTATATATATATATATGTTCAATTTAAATTTATTTTTAATCATCCACCCAACCTATAATAGTATTATTAAAGTTTATGACGACACTAAATCTTTTTTCGTACAAGTTTCCTTAAAACTTATCGTTTTTACGTTTAGTAAAAAGTAACTTATTTGACTAGTCAGTAGAATACCCAACTATAAATAAATAATGCTAGTCAGTCCTTTAACTTTGATATAGGTAAGTATCTAGTAATAATTTGATTCAAGCGTTGTCATGTCGTGGACCTTGGATCGTTCCGATAACATGACGGATTGCTTTACCAGCTTTTTTTTTTTTTTTTTCGTGCGGAAATCCCCTCGGATACCCCCCCTTCCGGAGCCAGAAGGGGAGGTTATGTCGGACTCGAACCGACTAAAACCGCACGCCGACTGTGGGTCGTGGTGCTAGGCCGGAGGTGAGGTTGTCATCGACATATCCCTCGCACCCCGGCTGACCCAGGGCCATCCCTTACGGTCTGGCCCAGGAGATTGCTTTACCAGCTAACACTGCTCATGGCCGTACTATCCTACCTAATATATTTTTGTAGTTGTCAATCACAGAGAATTCAGCACGCTTTGACATTATTGAAAGGAACATAGGGGTCACATTCAGTTCAAGAATTGTTGGTTTTACCACAGTTTTACTATTCAATAGCAGTAATCAAAATAAAACAATAATTAACATACACTTATCGAAATTGTTACCAAAAACTACACTTATCCCTTAAGGTTAACGTTACCCTAAAAAGAAATAAAAGATCGTTGGAAAACCATTTGTGACGCAATTCCGGGGCTAGTGCGGTGACGGCACGCGCCACCGTATCCGGGATCTTTCCGGCGTTAATCACCGTAAATGTTCCCGGGCCCCTGTTGTCCCTCACTACTTTCGGAGGGATGGAAAGAACATGGGAATGTGTCTGTTATACTTTGATATTTGTTTTTTTAGAGGGTGAACGGTACTCTACGATAGACAGACAAGGAAAATAATAAGTGTAGATACTAACTTTTTTTTAGGAAAATAAAAGAAACCAACATTTTGAATGTATTTTTAAGTGCCTTGGGACCCTATCTCTTCACGAGGGTGTCGTAGAAGAGAAGGCGACTAAAAGAATAGATCTGCTCTCTATTTCACAGTAAACGACAAGCCCGCTTGTCGGCCATAGGCTCGCCCCAGAAAATAAGCACGCTACCAGAAAATATGCCTGCAATTTATAAATTTTCAAATAACGCATGAAAATCTGCTGGATTTGTGGACATTTGTGATTACTGCTCCGTTCCCATGAGCAGTAGCGTGATGATATATAGCCTACGCTCTTCTTCAATAAATGCGCTTTTCAACACATAAGGAATTTTTAAATTCGAACCAGTAATTCCTGAGATTAACGCATTCAAACAAACAAACTCTTCAGCTTTATAATAGTAAAGATGAACAAATCATATGCATTCTAATGCGTACTGTCGGTAAAACAAGCTAGCTATGATTGGATTAGCTCTGCGTTAGTACCAAGTTAATTATGATTTTAATTGGGATACGCGAATAACATATTTTGCCAGAGTACGCGCTCGCGAGCGTAGTACGGCCGTACCGTCAGCAGATTAGGCGGCTAAAATAATATTTCACATAACATTTTGTTTTCATCATTATTATTTTACTGTAATATAACAATATAATAAAAAATTTAAACAGTTATATTGTTTTCAAATTGTGTATAAATGAGTTTATTTTTCACATTTAAATAAATTTCCAAATACAAAGTAAATTATTCTTGTGTGATATTTTTATGTCACTTTGTGTGGGGATTTCTTAACAAAAAAGAAGTTATATAAGAGGCGTCAATAATATTGATAATGGGGATATGTAGGTGGTAAGTTTTGCTCAAGTCATCATCATCATCATCTCGCAATGATCTGCGTTTTTTTTAAAGAATATTAGTACTGAAATTACTAATATTCCCTCTAACCCCTCCAGCTTAGCTAAATTGCTTGTGTTAGGAGTGTGTTCACGTCGGTAGTGTAATGGCCATGATTCGAACTCAGGACCTTTCGATCGTAAAGCCGACTCCTTAACCATTAAGCTACCGACCAGTGAGGTTGTAGTCAACTGATTTTGGGCTCCAACGACTCTAAGATAATGATAATCAATGTGAATTACGACCACCAAAATCTTTACATATATAATTCTTCTGTATGTGTGTTCATCTTCTAAACGGCAGAACCGATTTGGATATTTTACAATCATATAAACAAATTAAAAATATAATCTATCTGTCTGTCTATATGTTACGCTTTCACGCCTAAACCACTGAACCGATTTTCATGAAATTTAGCTCTTAATATTATGAATGCGAAAGTAACTCTATCTGTTACGCTTTCACCATCAGCATCTTTATAAAATTAGGTATAGGAGTAGATTAGATCATGAGAAAGGACATAGGCTATGTTTGGTTGCGATAACCGACATCCACGCGGGCTGAGCCGCAGGCAAAAGCTAGTGTATTAATAAAAATAATCTTGTGTACATTTTTGCTATCTGTCCCCGTTTTGCGGATGGGCTCGGCAGCATCCGGTAGGCGGGGAGGCCGCCTCATCCGGCGGAAGCGCCTCTCAACCTGCTGTCTTGCTTCGCTCAAAACCTTTCCTGTTTTTACTTTTTTCGTTATGTAATACCTAATAAAAGGAGGTCTGGTTCCCTCTATAATTTTCTGTAGGAGGTAAATAGAAACTCTATGTCTTAACCAAGTATCACTACTGTTATATATATATATTAGTACTAGCTGCACGCGCACAGCCGCTGCCGCTGTCCCAGCGGCACCTGTAGAACCCACCGTATCAGCAGTTTTCAAAGTTGTCGACCGAAGCCTCAACAAAACGGCGAAATGTGCGGTTTCAAAAATCACAAATCGGCCGATTGTCGGTTTAAAAACTTTAGTTATCGTAAATGCGGACAAAAAGGTCACCTACGACGCGTGTGTAAAGTGGCAAACCGTGAAAATTCTGTGAAATACAATGGCCCATCTCGCGCCGTGACCGCAGCCGCCTCATCCGTTCTATAGGATACATCTAGATTTTTTAGGCCCATTATATGATCGTACGTATCATATAATTGTAGACGCTTTCTCGAAATGGGTCGAATGTTACTCCATGAGGTCGATAACGTCTGAAGCATTAATTGAGCGTTTATACGAGGTAATGTCCCGGGTAGGTGTGCCGGCGGTGATCGTAAGCGACAACGGTACGTCGTTCGTATCACAAAAATTTGCAGAATTCTGTAAGTTAAACGGGAAAAGACAAATGTTTTCCCCCGTGTACCTACCTAGCAGTAACGGTCAAGCCGAGAGCTCGGTTAAAGTTGTGAAGAAGGGTATTAAAAGTATCATACTCTCGTGTCGAGATCAGAAATACTTAGATTCTAAAATAAACAAGATTTTGTTTGACTATCGCAACTCGACACATAGCTCGACTGAACAGTCACCGGCGCAATGGTTTTACGGTAGGCAACTGAGGTGTCGCCTAGACTTACTTCAACCAAATGTACCGCCTTCCTCACCGGAACTTTCCGACACAATAAAACGTAAACAATCGTTGCCGTGTAAATATTACATGGGAACCAAGCGTCCCGATTTCGTTTCGAGAGAAGTAATTTTATTCAAAAAATATATTAATAAGATCAAACATTATTGGGTAAAAGGAACTATAGTACATAGAATTGGCAATGTTTTATACAAGATTTATGTACCGGAACTGAACAACTACGTAACACGCCACAAAAACCAAATGAAGAAGTGTTATGATCAACAAGCTGCTACTACGTCGCCGTCGTCGTTACAATTGGACACAGACAGCCTACCAGGCAACACTGAGAGTGCAGCAGGTCCTGCGGTCGCCGCATCAGAGAATCAGCCAAAGTAAACATCAAATACTGAGGAGGTAGATGCTGATGGGGAGGAGACGGAGACACAGGATGTCAATACTGACGCTGAGATCATAGTCGACGGTTCCACTGACTGTGTAAGGACGCCAAGGACGCCCGCACCAGCGGAAATCCTGGATCATACGCCATCTCCCAGTAGGAGTAGACGTAATCGCACACGCGTCGATTACGCACAGGTTTTCTATTAGAATAAGTTCATAATAAAGGTGGAGGGATGTTATATATATATTAGTATGTAAGCGCGCGCGCTGCGCCCCGCGCCACGACCCTAGTAATAATCCAGTGTATCGCTAACCGGCGTTTGATTAGCATGTTTCACCCGCATACGTAACAACTACTTTAAAAGTAAGTGTCTTAAGTTTACGTGAATATAACTCATTGAAATAAAACCACTTATGTAAGTCTACGTAACTATGATTACTATTATTTTGTAAGTAACTATCAACGCAGAATTACCTAACCGTGTCGTTAAGTCTTGCTGATTTTGTTGCTTACTGGGTTTGATTAAGTAGATGACTGGGTCCCAAGCTGGTGGTACGTTCCATCCATCCTCTCTATTAAAATTTGGGTGATTTTTATTTTCAATAGCCTCGCGGATCATTCTCGGAATATATCGATGTTCTTTGGCGAGTACCTGTGGTTTATCAAACCTTAGGTAGTGGTTGGTGCCTTGTTGCGCGTGTTCACATACAGCTGACTTTGTTATGCGTGGTTGTTTTATGTCAGCTATGTGTTCTTTGACCCGAGTGCCCATGCTTGAACTCAAACTCAAACTCAAGATATTTATTCAAAATTGTGTAGCACTACTACAGCTTTTTGACGTCAAATTCTGCTTAAAACTAAGTTTACCACCGCTTCCTAGGCACCAGTGGAGAAGAAACGGCGCAACAAACTCCACTGTAGCATTTTATGGACGTCAATTTACAAAAAATAAGTTCTTAAGACTAAATATGGACGAATGTACATATGTCTCGTGTCAAGATAATTAAAGTATATAAAAAAAAAACTTATAATAAAATAATTAACCTAAGTTAACAAAAATAAATAATAAAGAAGTTCGCGTTCCTATTTCAACATTTAGGAGGGGCCTGCACCATGCTCAAGCCAGACATTTTTGTCTTTAAGGTAATCATCTGTCCTATAGTATGCTTTTTTACATAAGGTGGTCTTCACAAAGTTTTTAAATTTATTGTCAGGCATACCAAGGACTGATTCAGGCAATTTATTATAAAAACGTATACAATCCCCCCTAAAAGAATCATTAACTCTGCAAAGCCGATAGCATGGAAGGAGCAGTTTATTTTTATTGCGCAGATTTCTGTCTGTAATGTCACTTACTTTTGTAAAATTAGATATATTTTTTCTGACATACAGTATATTTTCAAATATATATTGGGAAGCTACAGTTAAAATATTAATATCTTTAAACCGTTCCCTAAGAGAATCTCTCTTACCTAAACAGTAAATGGCACGAACTGCCCTTTTTTGTAATATAAAGATAGTTTCTAAATCCGCGGCATTCCCCCAAAGTAGTATTCCATAGGACATCAAGCTATGAAAGTAACTAAAGTACACCAGCCTAGCAGTATCTACGTCAGTCAACTGCCTGATCCGTCTGACAGCAAAAGCAGCAGAGCTGAGCTGAGCTTGGCTAGATTTAACCAATATACACTACACTAAAGTAAAACCAACGAGACGAGCGAAAGAAGGTAAACAAAGCGACCATTACTGAGTTACGTTGCGATAACTAGCGATTATTGTCTCTGTTCTTGTCGCACATATCATACGTACGCGACAATGGCCGAGCGACAGCTGTCGTTGCGTGTTTTGTAGTACAGGAAAGCTGTCAGCACAGCGGTTCTAAACTGTCAGATCCGCCATCATAATGAGCAATTTCATTCCTGTCTGGAATGCGCTTGAAGTGACAATAGTTTTGAACCGCTGAAACTTTGTTTACCATTTTTCTCTCACTTCGTTGGCTTTACTTTACAATTATACACTCTGATAATGATGGGTCCTTAATGAAACATGTTTACATCGACGTGGGCTAGATATACCACTATAGTGGCACTTAAACGTGTATAGATATAGGTACTGCTAATAATAGGTACAGTCGCAAACAAAAGTATCTGGGCACTAATATCTCAAACTAACTGCACCCGCGGGCCCGCCTGCGAGGATGTAGTTTTTAGTTATATCTCCGGTTCTATTCAACCAATTGCAATAAGACCGATTAGCAGTCGGAATGTAAGTCTAATCCATACTTTCCGAAAAGGACCGCACCAAAATCCGTTTAGAATTTTTTACAACAATCGCGAATTAAAAAACAGACTCAGATAGGCACTGATAACAAAATAATTATTTTAGGTATTTTATTTTTTTATATTTTATTTTAATTTTAAAATATTTTGTTATTTGTTATTTTCAACACAAAAACTAAAACGTAAGTGAAAGTGATTTAATTTTTGATTTATTTATTTTTATGTACTTAGTTCTTATAGCTCATCATCGTCCACATAGAGACGTTAGTCCTGATTGCATCCGAGGCCACGGTTCACTCGGAGCTCAGGCTCCGCCTTCCGACTCTTCCTCCTCCACTTCGCACGATCTTGGGCGTCCAAGGTAGTGAGACCGCTTTCACGCATGTCACCTTCCACGACGCCTAGTCAGCACTTCTTGGGCCTACCCCTTCTAACTGGACCCAGTGGGGGCGCCATTGCCAGGAATTTGTTACCCACGTAGCTGGGCGGTTTCCGCAAGACGTGGCCGCACCAGCGGAGGCGGCTCTATTGCATTTTATCCGCGATATCACAGACATGAAGGTTGCCGCGGATGCGAGAGTTCCTCACGCGATCTTTACGCGTGACTCTACACATCCACCGCAGCATTTTCATCTCCGTGACACGCAGCATCTGCTTGTGTCGCTCCAACAGCGGCCACGCCTCACAGCCGTGTAAGAGGACAGGTCTAATGATCGTTTTATAGACCTGCCCCTTCAGCCTAACTGGCAAGTGACGCCAGTCATTTCCCGCCACTTAGCCCATGCGGCGGCAATACGTGCCTTGACGTCGTAGTCGATGTCACCGGAAACGTGAAGTACAGATCCCAGGTACTTAACCTGATCCGTGCGCTCGACCAAGTCATCGCCTATGCGAACGGGTGTGGGATCTGTTGAGTTTAACGCCAAGTATTCTGTCTTCGCCACATTTAGCTTCAGACCGCCGTTCTCAAGCGCCTCTTTCCCCGTTGCACCAATCTGTTCCTGTCTGCGTCCATCAGCGTAATGTCGTCACTAAGTACGGATCCTTGGAGTACCCCGACGGTGATGGGGAAGGTTTTCGTGTCGCCAACAGCGGTCCAAACCACGGAACCGGAATCTTGGTACATGTCTCGGATGGTATCGATGTACGCTTCTGGGACTCCTTTGGACCGCAGTGCCCACCAGATCATCGCGCGAGGCACACAGTCGAAGGCCTTCTGCATGTCTAGGAATAGACAGTACAGGGGCGTGTTCCTCGCCCTGTATCTCTCCGCCACGATCCTTAGGGCGAACGCCGGATCCATAGCCCCGTGTCCGGGGCGGAACCCATACTGACACTCCGAGAGGGTACTCTCCTGTCGGATCCGGGAATCGATTATCCGCTCGTAAAGCTTCATGGTGTGGGACATTATCTTTATACCTCGGTAACTACCAGACTCCTGCACCGATCTCTTGCCCTTGAAGACTGGCGTAATGACACTCAGCCTCCACTGGTTTGGGATTTTATCGGTGAGGAGGACACGGTTATAAAGGTTAGCGAGGATGCCCACACCACGGGCACCCATTGCCTTCCAAGCCTCGATGGGGACTTCGTCGGGTCCGACAGCTTTCCGGTTCTATATGCGACGAATGGCAGTCTGAACTTCAGCAGGCGTTATCGGTGGCACTAGTCCTTGATTTGGAGGGAGATCTGGTGGCTGCACCTCTTTGTGCTGCTTATTTAGCTGATCGTGGAAGTATGAGCGCCATCTCTCCTTCACCGCGACTTCCTCGTACAGCAGGTTGCCCCCAGGGTCTTTGATGCAGCGGCACTTGGTTATAGCCTGCGCCGCTTTGGCCCTGGAGCGCGCCAACTTATAAATGAGCTTTTGCCCCTCAGACGATTCCAACTTGTTGTATAGCGGTTGCAAGTGGTCTCGTCTGGCCCTGGCTACGGCTCTCCTAGTGGCACGTTTAGCCTGTTTGTACTCGTCGTGGTCTTCAGGAGATTTGGACGCTTGCCACTTTTTAAAGAGGGCTTTCTTCACCCTGATCTCCTTCTGGACTGTGTCGTTCCACCACCAGGTGTCCTTGTCACACTTGCGTCCACCCTTAGACATGCCAAGCACTGCCTTCCCCGCCTCAAGGATAGCTGCCTGAATCTAGTCCCAGCAATCTTGTACGGGTTCGTCTACAGCATTAGTGCACTTATCGCCGATAGCTGAGACGAAGCTCTGGGACTTGGCTTCATCAAGCAGCCACCACTTGATTCTGCGTCGGCCGCGCTCAACTCGTTTGTCTTTGGGTTTTACGCGGAGGTCCATGACAAGGAGACGGTGTTGCGTAGTGAGACTCTCCCCGGGTATAACCTTGCAGTTGGGTACCCTACTGATGCTGTGCCTCCTAGTTAGCAGGAAATCGATCTGGGTAGCGCACCCCCCACTCTTGTAGGTGATAAGGTGTTCGGGCTTCTTTTTGAAGTACGTGTTCACGATGGCAAGATTGGCAGCCGCACACGTTCTGAGGATATGCTCACCCTCTGGGTTACGACTACTGTATCCATAACCACCGTGGACACGCCCAAATTCCTCACACCCACCACCCACATGACCGTTCAGGTCACCACCCAGAACAATCCCCTGCGACAGCGGAATGTCACGGAGCACTCCCCCGAGTTGGTTCCAGAACGAGATCTTTTCGGCTTCGCCACACCCAGACTGTGGAGCGTAGGCACTTATCAGGTGGGTTACAATCCCATCGACAAGCACCCTCACAACCATAAGTCGGGCGCTATGGCGTTTCACCTCCAAGAAGTCATCCTGAAGCTCCCGGGAGAGCACCACGCCCACCCCGGCCTGCCCATCAGGAGCACCTGTGTACATCAGCTGGTAGCCGTCCCCAATGAGCTTGGAGCTACTGCCCTCCCACCGAGTCTCCTGCAGGAACGCCACGGCCACCCTCCGCCTGGGGAGTACGGCGGCCAACTCTTACGCGCGACCAGTTAACGTGCCGATGTTCCACGTTGCGAAGCGAAGTTTACAGGGACCGCGATTTTGGCCTATCTTCTTTAGCCGTGCCCGGCTCAGGCACGGTAGCCCTCGTCCACTTGTCACAAGACGCGGGCGACACTCCTGCGCGCCGTTTTGCGGCGGTGCCCTATTTCTCGCGCGATCCCTTACATTACCTATCATAATATGGTTTGGCTATGTTTTGGCCTTTCCGGGGGCGACTGCCGTCTGACCCCCCAACCCCGAAAGGAAAGCCAGCGCCAGAGTCTCGTCCGTTTTTCAGCAGGTGCACCGGCTTGCAGGTCAGGCTGGCTTGGGTCCCGAAGATCTTGGTGTAACCCCAAAGCACCCTAGTTCTTATAGCTCATTAAGTTATTTATTTTATGAAAGGTTTTAGAGCAAACGTGATTGGTAACTGTACAGTATTATCTACTTTAATGAATTTTTAAAGCATTAAGTATGCTAACTATACAAATTGAATACATCAGGAAAAATGAATCTTTTCGGCCGGGACTCGAACCCCCGATCTTTCCCTTACAGGGCCTTAACCAACTAGGCTACAGAGACACGCCCGATGTGATTCAAATTTCTCTTCTATTTTTATCCGTCTTCTTTCATTTTTCCTGATGTATTTGATTTTTTTAAAAGGACATGTCAATTTGACTTCGCCTGGCCTGATGTTATGCCGAAGGCAAAGTCTCGGAAAGAGGATCACCATCGTAAACATGTACCATGTTAACAGTGGTGGCACTCAGCTTGACGGCCTCATCAGATGCCTTTTCACGCCCCGCTTAAAAGACCCGGGACTGTAGAAAGAAGGAAACACGTGAGCTGGCAGGGAGTTCCAGGTCTAAGTGATGCGGCATAGGAATGAGTCACTGAAACGCTTGGTTCTAGCTTGATAAGTGTTATCTACTTGTGAGGGCGACTGTATCGCACTGCCATTTCCGGAAATAGAACCATGTCCCTTGGGTGTCGTGCCGTGAGGGCATTACAATGTACCGTCTGACGTGTGTTGATTGTGTCACTGAAATGTTGCGCAGGGTCTAAGGTTCGGAGTTAACTCTAGTAAAATCAATAGTAGCAGTAGGGCTGTAATATAGAGATTTACTGTGTACATTTTTTGATTCTATATACAATGCACCAACATGCCTTTCATAATAATATTATAACACATTTAAATTTGCTTTGCTAACCATACCTACTTTGGTTGGCACTATGAAGTAGGACGAAACAGGAAGCAAATTTAATATGTGGCAAAAGAGGAATTCTTTGGAACGTAGGAATAACAAATGGGGCCAATGTGGAACAAATCATTCATTTATAAACCTTTTTATTTTGTTCCTATAAATTAATTAAATAATTAATTTTTTTTTAATTTTTTTTTAAAAATAAAATGAGTAGTGTTGTATTTTGCAAACTCCCTAGTCCTTAAGTTTAGCACTGAGGTGGCCATTTTAGCTGTCTATCGTTCACCGTCTCATCGTAATATAAAACAATTTCTTTATAGTTTGGATCGCAACCTTCAGTTACTTAGAACCTTTCAGACCATTGTTCTCATTGGAGACATAACCATAAACCTATTAGCTCATATTAGTAATAAGAGTGACTTAGATTAACTTTGACCAATATCTAACACTACTGGCGTCCCATGGTATGTTACCGGCTCACACATATGCTACACGCAAAGATCGCTGCCTAGATCATACCATTATTAAGTCAAAAAAACCTTCTACTACTCTAGTGCTCGACTCTCTTATTACTGATCATGCACCTATAGTCAGTCTCATCAAAACTAAGATGGAAAAGTGTGAACCGGTTTCCCTGCGTGCCCACATTGATATTCCAGCCTGTGTAACAGATCTTGAAAAAACCAACTTCTCATCGGTTGTAAGTTATCGCGATGCGGATTTGGCTGCATCTAACCTTGTAAATATATTATCCTCAGTAGTCGAAGCAAATACTAGTACCTCGGTTATACCAAATAGGAAGAGGATTACGAAGCCTTGGATTACGCATGGACTCCTCAGATGTATAAGACACAGGGATAAATTATACAAAAAGACTAAAAAAGAATCAGAATCTGAGGAAACTTGTGTATAGAAGAATAAGAACTTCTGTAATAACCTATTGAAAAATATTAAGCAACAATATGAGCGATCTGAATTGGAAAAGAACAGTCGTAACCCTTAGGCTACTTGGAAAATAATTAAAACTCTAACGAATCTACACAAACCCAAATCCTCTCCTATTGAACTTCTTGCGATGGATACCCCAACTTCTGCTGTCAACATGGTAAATAAGTACTTGGCTAATATAGGGCAAACACTTGCATCCAAAATAGAATCTATGACTGGCAATCTGGGTACTGATGCTCCCGTGAATATAGTAACTAGCCCCAACTCAATGGCTGTCTTCACGACAGATGAAGAAGAGGTGGAGCGTATGATAGTGAATCTTAGGTCGGACTGTGCGGTGGGCTGGGATAGTATCTCTGCGGGTCTAATTAAATCTGCGAAATATATACTCGTACCTATAATTACCCATGTCCTAAATATCTGTAGCTCAATGGGTGTCTTTCCTGCAGTTTTCAAGAGGGCTGTAGTTGTCCCTATATACAAAGGCGGGACCGAGGCAGTGTCAATAACTATAGACCTATCTCTATATTAACCACACTGTCCAAGATCTTTGAAAAAAATTTAAACAATAGGTTAATTCAATACATAAACCCAGTGGTATGGGTAATGGACTGCTGAGACGAGGTCTCGGGTTCGATCCCAGGTTTACCATGGCACACACCAATGCTTTTCGAAGTTATGTGTGTATTTATCGCAGGTTTATAAGTGCCCGGTTAATGGCAATAGGCTCGCCACCTATTACATTGGGACCTAAACATAAACTGGCGAAACGTGGGTGCTAGCACCTCTGCCTACCAGTTCAGGGAATACGGGAGTGAGTTTATGTTATGTTATGTTATAAACCTACATCAGATAATTGCCGATAACCAATACGGTTTTCGACCGGGTAGAAGTACTGAAGATGCCGTTATTGAGTTAACTAGTACCATAGCAAAGAATTTTAAAAGTAACCTAAAAACAAGGGCTATTTTTTCTGGATTTCTCCAAAGCTTTTGACACTGTATCGGTTCCTCTCTTGCTCAGAAAGCTAGAATGTATTGTATTGGTATTAGAGGATTACCGCTTGCAATTTTTAGGAGCTATTTAAGTGGTTGCTTGCATGTTAAGATAGGCAAATACACTAGAACAGAAGAATATCTCAACTACGGTGTACCCCAGGGTAGTGTACTTGGGCCTACTTTATTCATACTGTACATAAATGATCTGTGCAGGTTGCGTCTATCACACTCTAAAATTATCACATATGCCGATGATACAACACTCCTGGTTCATGGCTCTAACTGGCTGCAAACTCGCCAGAATGCAGAAACGGCTCTGAATGCTGTCATACAATGCTTAACTAAAAACCTACTCACACTAAATTTACAAAAAACAAAGTTTATGACATTTGGACCGAGACTTTCATCACAGCCACCTGCATCTTTCAGCCTATGGGCTCACAGTTGTGACCACGCCAACGGAACTTACCTTTGATCCTAACTATAGATCAAAAAAGAGGAGATATGACATTATTTGTAATTCAATACGTTGAGTTACGAAGAACTAGAAGTACTCCTAGATTAAGAATAAATAACACACACACACACACACACACACACACACACACACACAGACGCAAACACACTGTCTGCTACTTTAGGCTTTTAAATGTATTCACTTAATAGTTTTAGTTGTAATTACCAATGCATGTTAAATTATAGTGTGATATTGTGCCATTCTCTGGAGGTGGGCGTTAATAACTGCCACACAGTTGTAAACTACTGCGGTTATTCTCGTGCACATTTCTTATTATGTACTTTGTTTTCTGTTACAATAAACATTATTATATATTATTTTACACCATTGTCTAGTTTTTTTTTATTCTTCGACTAAGGAATAGAGCTCTCCATCCAACTGCAAACATAATACATGATAAAATGCCTGCTTGAACGAAATAGGCTTGCCTATAACGATTAAAAATCATAGTTAGCGAAATGAGAATATTAATACACTTCTGCCTACCCCTTCGAAGATTTACACACGTGAATATACGAACAAACAAAATCACTTTCGCATATAATTTAGTTATTCATTCGAAGCCCCAAAACGTATATCAGATATAAGGATTTTTTTCATATAGCTACAAAGAGTAATACCGATTCATTACGGGTCTAATTCGAAATAGAATAGTTAATGTGCAGCTAAGTGTGGTATACTGTGGCAGTCCAGCCGTGGTTCCGTACCTATCTGCGGTACCCTAAAAAGGGTACGAAGCTATGGTGTGGTCTCGGGCATAAGCGGTAGCGGTGAGCAGAAATGATATTTATAGTTTACTTGGTAGGCGTGGATTTAGTAATCAAATCGTTCTAAAAGTAAAGACTTTATTTTTTGCCATTAGATACTCGCTGCAGAAGTCCGTATTATAACTACAATATGGAAATAAAATTGTACAAAGTGAAACCATACGCTATAAGTAATACCTATACCGGTACGGGGTACCTTCCAATATAGATTGGCTGGGTGATTAAAAATAAATAAAACCGTTAAAATAAAATCAAATCTTACCTTAACTAATTTTCGCACTAAATTTAAAAAGAAGAATTTAGAAAGAAAAAAGGACTTCTTTAGTTTTTTTAAAAGAGGTAACGTCATATATATTTTATTCCTGAGCGATTCACTTTTTCTTGATGTGATCGAAATTAAATTCACCTTTGAATTAGTTATTAACTAAATGCTAAAAAATCTCTTTACGAAACCAAAATCTACACTTCAGAATTCAAACTCGCTCATAAATTATTGTGCAAAATTCCCAAACCGCTGCCGCTCCTAACTCTGCCCACGGCCCACGAATCCCCGAAGGAGCCACGGCGGCGATAAAAGCCTCATGCATTATACAGGCGGGTCCGAAATCGAAAAATTAAAACTCGCGCCATCTGTCGGTTGAACGCCGTAATTACTGTGTTGTGATGTGTTGTTCGCTAATCACAATAACCTACTTGTGTTGTCCATTGTACATGTATAGTTATGTTTATACATGTATATGTAGGTAGGTATATGCTTTTATTATATGAGCGTGTATATTCTATTCACATCACTACAATATCATCATTAGGTACATAATTTATATTCTAGAATAAAGTCGCTTTTCGCGTCTGTCCGTACCTATGTATGCATATCTAATATATAAAATTCTCGTGTCACAGTTTTTGTTGCCATACTCCTCCGAAACGGCTTGACCGATTCTCATGAAATTTTGTGAGCATATTGAGTAGGTCTGAGAATCGGCCAACATCTATTTTTCATCCCCCTAAATGGTGCAGCGGGAACGGGATCTAAAAAATTGGCGGTACGAAGTTCGTCGGGACAGCTAGTATTTTTATAACTACGCTACGGATTTCGATGCGATTTTTTAAATAGATAGAGTAATTCAAAAAGGTGCCTAATTCGGATGTCAAGGAAAAAAATTGGCGGTACGAAGTTCGCCGGGTCAGCAAGTTACATTATATACGTACTCATCATCACGCCTTTAACCCCGGAGAGTTGGCAGAGGTGAAATGACACCCACATTTTACCAATCATTGTATTCAACCCCAATTAATAAGCCACGCCTATTGCTGTATTCCGGGAACTATTCTATTATTCTATATCAGAATGTGTTCAAAATGTGCTCTTGCGTAGTTTATGGCCAATGTACACATTGGGTCATGTCTGCCCCAACATTGGCCCAATGTCTAGACCGGCCATCAGATAGTTGGCCCCGCGCGCCTAGATCGTTTGATGTGTGCACGTTTGCCCAATGTGTACAGCTGTACTTGGCGATTGATAGTTGGTGCCAACGCTGGCGAGCTTGCCGAATAGTGTCGGTTTTACGTGCTGCATCTAAGTATCTAGGCGCGCTGGCTGTGGAGCTGGGCCAACTGTCTGATGGCAAGTCTACACATTCGACCAACGATGGGCCAGACGTTGGTCCAATGCGTACATCAACCATTAGACGCGTTTTTGTGTGTCTTTTGAGAATAGCAGGGATCCTACGGCGATGTGATGAAGTCTAATCCACCAATTATAGACTGATTAACAAACCAAGGGAAGTGGATTTGAAGGACTGGCAGGAGCGTGGCCTGTTAGGAGATGGACCTTCAATACCCGTAATGAACCGACTAGACATTCCGGTAATAAGACCTAAAAATGCCGAATCGACCAAAACCATCTACTTAACGATACTTGTAAAATATCAAAAACGTCTGCTTGCCGGACAATTATGCTAATTTTGATACCAATTCTGTATTGTCAAAACGGATTATTCCAGAAAACCCTACCGACAAATCCCCACCAGTGGGGATTGTTATTTTTTTTCCAGTAATCCCCACTAGTTACATAAACTCAGACTAGTGGGGATTTTTGGAAAAATAAGTAACAATCCCCAACAAATGTTGTTGTTTTAAAATTATGTAACAAGAATGCGTTGATGTATTATTTATTTAATTATGTTACATTATAAAAAAAAATTAAAACTTTTATGATATGAAGTATTGCAATATTGACCGTGCCAACAATTTTATAACGAATTCTGAAATAATTACATTAATTTATCGCAGTTTTTGTTGAAGAATTTTAAAACAACATCTGGTGGGGATTATTACTTATTTTTCCGAAAATCCCCACTAGGCGGAGTCTATTTAACTAGTGGGGATTTCAGGAAAAAAAGGTAACATTCCCCTCTGGTGGGAATTTGTCGGTGGGGATCTCTGGAATAAACCGTCAAAACTAACTAAAAATCTCTAAAATGGTATTTTACACCCAGATTGTATTGTCGTTTCGTAGAAAAAGATTATTAAGTTGCATTAAGGCTAAACCGGTCAGATTCAATATAATAAATACAGTAGAAAAAGTACAAGTGTGTTTTGAACCTGTGAAACAAGCAATCTCGTATCTAGAAATGCTACATAATAGCATTCCTAGATACGAGAAATTGCTCGTTAACCAGTACCAGATATAATCCCCAATAGCTCCAGACAATGATACTGATCCCTTAAAGTCTGGAATCACGGCTGCAAGTCCACACTAATCCTATCGAGTCACACATGGAAGTTAGCTCAATCGTAAAGCCGATTAGCAACACTGGCTAACATCCACTTAGAGCGTTCACATTCAAGCTTCAGGGTTGCCAGATTATAGAACTGATACTCTCTGAAACAAAGCCCGTCCATTGCGTAATGCGTGCACTACGTATAGGACAAACAAATTGGGACTTGACAAGGAATAGTCAGCAAGCCTAGTACCAATTTTCTTTTACAATTCCTTGAGGAAAGTTTCTGAAAGACTACATTTTGGATTTGCGTCGTATTAACTTCGTTGCGTTATCCATCATCTCGTTTTTTTTCTAGGTAAGGATGTCCCTATTGACATACCTAGAAAAAAATATACTAATTCATTAATGTCAAGTGTCAAAAAGAAATTGATAAATGAGATGTGTATTGACAGCAAGTTTGTGAGTATGGATGGATGAAAACATTTATCCATCCATACTTACATACTTTCGCGTTTATAATTACTCTTTCTCGTTTAAACGGCTGGAGCGATTTTAATAAAATTTATTATGGCGTTAGCGGACACCCTGGATTAACACACAGGCTATGTTTGGTCGCGATAGCTGTACTTTAGGTGGACGGAGCCACGGGCAAAAGTTAGTCTTATATATGACAGTTACCTTTTTTTTTTTTTTCGTGCGGAAATCCCCTCGGATACGCCCCCTGCCGGAGCCGGAAGGGGAGGTTATGTCGGACTCGAACCGACTAAAGCCGCACGCCGACTGTGGGTCTTGGTGCTAGGCCGGAGGTGAGATTGTCATCGACATATCCCTCGCACCCCGGCTGACCCAGGGCCATCCCTTACGGTCTGGCCCTCCAACATATGACAGTTACCAAAAGAGGCGTATTGTTACTTATCAAATAGTGTACTTAAAATTGATATACATACACATACTCACGTCTTTAAATCCTCTAACGGGTAGGCAGAGGTGTTTTAGCACCCACGTTTCACCAATTATGGTTTTCGGTCCCACGATGTAATAGGGGGCGAGCCTATTGCCGTCTAACGGGCCCTTGATCTTGGGCTGTACGTTTATAGTCTGATGGAGAACAGCCCTACCCATTAGTCAGCTTTTATTGATATAACTACATCCTACTAATATTATAAATGTGAAAGTTTGTGAGAATGGATGTGTGGATGTGTGGATGTGTGGATGTGTGGATGTGTGGATGTGTGGATGTGTGGATGTGTGGATGTGTGGATGTGTGGATGTTTGTTACTCTTTCACGCATAAACGGCTGGACCGATTTGGTTGAAATTTGCTATGTATATAGAATATACCCTGGATTAACATATAGGTTATATATTATCACGCTACTACTCAAGGGAACGGAGCAGTGATCATTAATGTCAACAAATTCGGCTGGCATCGGCATATACCTACGCAGAAGTGACAGTGTGGTTCTTCTGTTGCTGTTTAGATAACTATATCATTGTATAAGAGGGTGCAGCGGGAACGGGATCGGACGCCACGCGGGTGGAAAATAATTGGCGGTACGAAGTTCGCCGGGTCAGCTAGTACATATATACAGTCACGGCTTTTTCCCATTGGGGTAGGCAGAGACTACAGTTTTCAACTTGCTACGATCCTGGCATATCTTTCCCTTCTTCTACTTTCATAATTGTTTTCACGCTCGACGGTTTTGGCTACTCTTGACATGCCCTTTCTTTAAAACGTCTGCGATCTGCTTGACTTATTTCACAACATTCTACACAACGCTATCTAGACCCATAGTAAGCTTAACTAGCTTGTGATAGGAATCTAGAATGCGGATAAACATACTTAAATACTTTTTTTTTGTAAATACATGCATATTATATATGGAAACACCTGGGTGTTCGTTGTTGTCTGGACCAATGCATATAGCCATATTCATGCATACAAATATTTGCACTGAGCGGGGATCGAACACGCGCCCCCTGCGTAGCGGCCGCCTTCACTACCGCCACGCCACAGAGGCTGTCGAACATAGGTATATTTGGAATCTTAACTCTAATTACGTCACAAAATGTGGGGTATGCGTTTTTTAGGTGTCCTTTGAGGATAACACGGGATGCTACTGCGATGGAACAGCTATAATCCACCAATATATGCGCACCAGACCTTGTTTCCTCACGACTAAGTATCAAGATAAATGCCGCGAACTTTACCAATGTTTTATTCTGTGCAGCCAGTCTCAGAAGTTATTGTCGCCAACAGATATCGTGGCACGAGTCGGTAATAGACATAGCGAGTCCATACTTCAAAGTTAAAACGTATTGTGTATCGGTGACCGAGATAAATTCGCGGCACAAACTTGGAGATAAAACTATTGTTAACAGTCACGTCACAGTTAACGTCGGCAAAAGTATGTTTTCCAAAATTTATCGCATGAAGTTCCGAACTATTATAAACTACTAGCTTTTGCCCGCGGCTCCGCCCGCGTGGATGTCGGTTATCACGACCAAACATTGCCTATGTCCTTTCTCAACGTCTAATCTACCCTTCTACTAAGTTTCATCAAGATCGGTTCAGTGGTTTAGGCGTGAAAGCGTAACATACAGACAGACAGACAGAGTTACTTTCGCATTTATAATATTACTAGCTTTTGCCCGCGGCTCCGCCCGCGTGGATGTCGGTTATCGCGACAACACATAGCCTATGTCCTTTCGCAAGGTCTAATCTACCCCTATACCAAATTTCATCAAAATCGGTTCAGTGGTTTAGGCGTGAAAGCGTAACATACAAACAGACAGACAGACAGACAGAGTTACTTTCGCATTTATAATATTAGTGTGAATGATTAACAGATTATATTGTCTATATGTGTTACTAGCCAACCCGTCCCGGCTTCGCCCGTGAAAATGTCTTATTCCATATTTTGATAGTGCCCTAAATGACGAACTTTTCATACAAACGTTTATTACCTACTTGACCTTCTTAGTAGTTAAAATTTGAAAAAGGTTGATACACGTGTTTATTTACTTCTTAACTGAGACGGGGTTATTAGTGCATGTAGCTCTTAAAATGACGGCCTTTCATACGAACTTCCATCCCTTATTTTATGCCTTTAGTAGCGGAATTTCCAAAAATCCTTTCTTAGTGGATGCTTACATAATAAAATGTCAAACTGTCAAGTTTGTAGGTCCAGCGGTTTAGGCTCTGCGTTGATGAATCAGTCAGTCAGTCGGGACAAGTAGTTTTATATGTACAGATTTTGTGATTTTAAACTATTTCTGATATTTCAGTCGCTTCTCGACAGTCATGTGCACACGTAGATAGGCTTTATGTATACCTAGATGCATCTTTGAAAAATATCCGCTTACCAAAACTAAAAGGGTTCGGTGTTGAATGAGGTTGCCTGGAATACTTAGACCGCTATTCATTAAACAGTATTTAACAATAAGGCCCGAATTATTGCCATAGACTCGCCTCCAATTGTGTTGGACCATAAATAAAAAAGTCTTCCTCTTTCCTCAATCCCAGTTGCATCTGAAGCTTTTCAGCTTCGAGCCTGTGGTCTGCTTTACCAGTTCTTCGATATTTTCTGTGAAGCGATTGGGATCTGACCTCCACATCTGACAAATGCGACATCGAAGCATTGCAGCTAGACCAGTTGTTGGACTTTTGAGGGTTCCAACTACCCGTAACGACTGCCATAGACGTTCGTATGGCAACCGGAACCGTAAATAAAAAAGCGATTAAAATGTATTGTTGCTGTGAAAGTCCGAAATGCAGTGTATGTTAAGATAAACTGGTGACTGTTAACATTTACCAAGATTTTTGATGAGTGTCCGAGATAATGTAACGGTTTCATGGCGATTTCGGTCATTGACCGGTGACTGTTATCTACATATCATACACCAGGATAACTTGGTCAATGTTCATTATACGAGCGAAATTATGACGCGTGTGAGCGCGCGAAGCGAGCTCGTTGGCACCTGCCTCCTCGTTGGTTTCCTTGTCCTTGTGTCTATAGGTACATTTAATAATCCAGCGATCTATAAATATTAGGTAAAGTACCAAAAGTTAAAGTAGTCAATTATTTTATAACTAAAAGTATGACGTCATAGTTCTCTATTGGATACCTATAAGTTTTCTTAGAATTTACCGTTTTTACGTTTATTAAGTAGAAGCTAATCTAACTACACAGTCAAATAACCAATTGGCTATTATCCTGTAGTTAAAATAAATTATCTAACCGAGCTTATTAAATTAAGAATGGTAAAAGAGCGGTAAAAATTTCTTCGGCTCTTAATTTATAGTTTTTATTTATTTTTTATCATCCACCCAACCTATAATAGTAACTGATTTGACTATTAAATTTTATGACGTCAGATGACGTTATAACTTATCGTTTTGACGTTTAGTAAAAAGTAACTAGGTCAGTAGTTCTATTTTTTTTACAGTTGTACAAGTGTCGTTTGTACAGTACAATCCGGCCAGCAACGCACCTCGTCCTCAGTCGTATGCGTATCGATTGTCGCGCAATTAGCCGTGCGATCGTCGCGGGCCATCCGTCAACCTTTTTAGAGTTAGGAGCGTGAAAAGGTAACAAGTAAGAGAGTGAATGGACCAATTAAATAATTCAGTAATTCGTGAACCCGCCGGCGGCGACGTAAACACGCGTGAGACGCTGCGGGGGCCGTGGGCGGCGCGGTGGTGGGGCGAGGGCGTGGCCCGTGACGTCACGCCGCTCGCGCCGCCACAGTCGGTACATATCCGGCGAAGCGGACGGTCGCGGCGACGCGTCGCCTATTATCACCCGAAAGTACGATAAAAATCGCCAAAATTTTTGACCGGCAGTATCACTCACCTTCCAAGGTGTTGAAATTGGAGGACGACCCTTGGGGGTCATGTGCGATGTATTCGCCTGATAAGATGAAGGCCGGCGGCGGGCTGATGGCGCCGCCCGGGTGCTTCCCCGGCCGGTACAGCCCCACGTACCGGAGCTCGGACCCGCGCCGGTGCGTCCCCAACCCGTCCGTGAGTACACAATACTACCTTCTCCTTTTACATATTTTTTATTTCTCCGAAGTGAAGAACGTGTTTATGTCGACATGACAGCAAAATAAAACATAAACCGACCGCGCGTAAAAACATATATAAAAAAATACGGGTTTATTCCAAATTCTAAATATGATTTCTTTCAGGTCGTCGATCTTCGTACAAAATATAAATATTAGTGTATCATCCCTTGTTGTTTCAGGTTATTATGTATATGTATTATATGTATGTATGAGCTGTGCGATGTGTATATATTTATATACTTATAGCTCGCGTGCAATGGCGATTTCATGGAGCTCCATGGGGGGATTTGTGTTTCAGCGAAATTGTCCATGTGTTCATATTTACTTCACTCTCAGTACCTTATCACAGTACATAATGTATAATAATAAAAAATAAACCTTCATTTGAATTGGTTACATTTACAACAAGGCTGTATAAACACCTCTATTTTAATGAATATAAGAAATCGATTCACAGGTGTAGACAATTACAGTCATACAATTAAAATAAATCGTCATCAAATTTATTGAAACTAAAATAAATAAAAACATTTTTATTTTTATTTTGAATAGAATATTAGTTACTGAAATTACTAATATTCCTGTTAACCCCTCCAGCTAGGCTTAATTGCTTGTGTTAGGAGTGGGTTCACGTCGGTATTTTAATGGCCAGGATTGGAACCCGGGACCTCTCCGCCTTTCAACTCCTTTTGATATTAGAATACCTAGTGTTAAAAATTCAGTGTCAATAGTGTCAATTTAAAAAATAATGTAAATCAAAACAACTACAAATTAAAATAATAAATAAATTCAATTTCATAAATCAACAAAATAAACTAACATTAACATTAACATTGTATTCTGAATTCTACTATTGTACCTATGATGTTTTGCTTTGTGTAATAAATAAATAAATAAATAAATAAAAAAAAAAAAATAAAACTGAAATCCATTTTCATTTAATTCCAAATAAAAATTCGATTTCCATTTATATTCAATTCAAAATCATTTCAATTGCCTAATAAACTGCGCGGCGAACAAAAATGATTATAGACAATTACGGGTCGGTAAATAAATAACAAGTATCGCTGTTTCTACCAGTTTCGCGCTTATTTGTAACAACCGGGGCAAAGTGCCGACGGCGGGTGGGTAATCATTACAGTTCAATTATTGTTCAACCGTTCTTTAATCTGACATTTCATTTTTTTACACTTCGATTAGAAAGTTACATTAAAAATAATAAATTACATTTCGATTCGACTGATTCTTAGAAAATGTTTACCGACGGTGTTCATGGTTGTCTTTTTTAGCTGATCAATTTAAATATTTATGATAATTACGTGTGTATTTTTATACAAGGTGATTGTATAGTCGTTTCGGAAAAAAGATTTTGAGCACAGTTTCTATAGCAAAATCATCTGGAAGTATTAATTTGGTGGAAGCAAAAAAAAATCACCTTGTATGTCATTTTTATTAAAATATAATTTTTATAAATAATAAAATTATCTTGAAAATAAAAAGGATATTAAATTAGTACAATTTTATTATACTTTCGGAATAATTCTAACTTTGCAGCGTATTAGAAATACTTTTCCGTTAGTTATAGTAGAAAAAATATCCGTCGAAAGGAAATTATTGTACTTAGTACCTACATGAAAATATCATGTGCCGACGGCGACGGCTACGGCGTAGCGTCGGCCGTAGACGCTCGTAGACCTACGGCGAGGCTATTATGTAGGCGGGTCGCTAAGTATTAGTGACGGAAAATTTATATTGTAAATGTTCAGTAAATGAAAATTGAACGACGATTTTAGCCAATTTAAATGAACAGGTTTTATTGGAATCGGGTAGTTTTATTTTTAAATCAACATACGTTTTGCATTATTTATTCATTTTAACATTTTGGAACAGGAGGTTGTGAATGTGAACACTAATTGTGATCGGCATGCACTGAATTGTGGTGATATTTTACAGATTTCAGCGTCGGCCAGCAGATGGAGACAGCGGTGGTCGGATTAAGAGGAATATCACATTAACTGATCTATAAAAAAAGCCTTCCGTTAAAATATTAATCTGGACTCTTATTACCGTACGCTACAACAATTAAAGCTAACGTGGTTCGATAATATACAACATTTTAAACGCGGATATATTCTTTGAACGCCGTTTAAAGATCTCAATAATAAACGAAAAAGCACAATTTAAAAATGCGCGTAACTATTATTACCATCTATTTGTTTACCTACTAAATTAATGAATATAATTTATAAGTTTTATTTATATAACTACAATGTTTTATTTAATAAACAATGAAATAAGTTTACTTCAAAGCATGCTTCTAAATAAAAATAACTCATAAAAACGTCAGCGTTTTTAATTTTATTTCGTAATCGTGACGCTATTTACATTTTGTGTAAATAAATGTAATAATTTCAGAATAAACTCTTAGAGGCCGTGGTATACAATAATATTAACGGGATTTAAATTGACATGGTAAAGGTACAATCTTAGGTTACAGTAACATTAATTTTTCGTTTATCTTATTGTGTAATCAGACACTTAAATTTGAAATCAATTAAAACAATAAATTCAATTCAATTCATTAATACCAAATTAATGAAATCTACAAATGAATATTTAAATAATATACTTAGTTTTCAAAACTGTTACTACGATTTTCAAAGTTACGTAAAAACGGAAATTTAATGTTTGAAATATGGTCACATAGTCAGGCCAGACAATAATAATAACAATAACAAAACGAAACATTTTCGCTTACGATTTATAAGTCATATACTTTTTATGTTAAACCATCGTATCGAGTTACACTTTTTAGTGTCACTTAATTTACAATGTTATGTAAATCCTCATTTTGTACGCGTTTCACGTACCATTATATTTTACTTTACGTCCATTTACGTAGAAATAACCATAATAAATGAAGTTTAAATATACAACATTCTATTTCTTCACTAAAATTGATTATGAGTTTATATTGTTTGAAGTTTATCTGAATATGAATCATTTAACTTTTCATTTCACCTAATTTTAAATTTAATTTTTAATTGAATATTGGTTATTATTAGTGTGTTTATTTTATTTTATATTTCAATTAAATTTATATTATTTTTTTATTTAATTATGTAAGTTTTGACTATAACACTATTTTTAATATACTGTAAAGTCAACAAGTGTTAAATGGCATCGTGTTTATTCAACATAATACGTAATTAATATTACGAACACCTATGAGTAGGTATACTTACATTCAGTGTTTTATACAAAAAAAAAGTTAGTTAATTTGCAATAGAGGTTTATTCTACATCAAGGTTTAAAAAAAAATCTTAAGACCCGTTTATAGGCTCTTATTATAAATAAATAAATAATAAATATTCCACAACATTCTACACAACGCTATCTAGAACCATGGTAAGCTTAACTAGCTTCTGTTATGGAATGCGTATAAACATACTTAGATACTTTTTTTTTTGTAAATACACGCATATTATACATAGAAACACCCAGCCCAATGCAAATAGCCATATTCATGCATACAAATATTTGCACTGAGCGGGGATCTAACCCGCGCCTCCTGCGTGGCAGTCGCGTTCGCTACCGCCACGCCACTTCACAGAGGCTATATAGGTAGGTATATAGTTTTAGCCCAGGCTAACCTCTTCGAGGTCTTGACACAGGCCTATCGGAGTTAGGAGGACAAACGGTAGTCACTACCATACAAATCACTAAAACCAAAGAAGGAGAAGGAGTAATGTCAACGGGAATCACGCAGAAATAACGATATTCAATGTTCTTTATTTTTATATCCTACTAGCTTTAGCCCGCGGCTCCGCCCGCGTGGATGTCGGTTATCGCGACCAAACATAGCCTATGTCCTTTCTCATGGTCTAATCTAAGTACCCCTGTACCAAATTTCATCAAAATCGATTCAGTGGTATAAGCGTGAAAGCGTAACATACAAACAGTCAGACAAACAGACAGACAGAGTTACTTTCGCATTTATAATATTAGCATGGAAGTATGGGTCGGTTCATGGACGCTTACTTAGGTACATACATATGTCTCGTTTCCATTACGCATATGATATAAATCTTGCACTTATTTCATTGAACTCTTACCGTTTTGACGCTTGTAAAGAATTTTAAATTTATAATGTAGCACCTTGAAGATATTCCGAACATAACACATTGGAAAATGATATAAAGCTTCCGATAGTGCAATTCCAAATCGTCAAAATATTGCAGTTACATGACAGTTCTTACAGCCAGGAAATTTTTTTTTTTTTTTTTTATAAGTTTATTAGAACCGAGGTTACTAATATTCCCTCTAACCCCTCCAACTAAGCTAAATTGCTTGTGCTATGAGTGGGTTCACGTCGGTAGTGTAATGACCAGGATCGAACCCGTGACCTCTCGATCGTAAGGCCGACTCCTTAACCACTAAGCTACCGACGCTTCTTTATATCCTCTATCAATAAATCAATGAATTATCTTATCACAGTCCACTACTGGACATTTATAAGTCTCTTGAAGAAAATTATCACAGTCCACTACTGGACATTTATAAGTCTCTTGAAGAAAATTCACACCGAAGTACTTAGCAGTTTTGAAATGAAATATGCTATGCTGTGTCTATTATAAATAATAATATTAATAAATATTCCACAACATTCAACATAACGCTATCTAGACCTATTGTAAGCTTAACTAGATTGTGTTTTATCTAGAATGCGGTTAAACATACTTAGATACTTTTTTTTTGTAAATACTTACATATTATACGGTACTAGTCTATCCCGTTCGGAATGGAAAGGTATAGCACACACTGCTCCTGTTTCCGTGACCCAGATACTTAAAGTTCCTTAAAGTTTCTGTGAGCCTAGTACTTCATGCAAATGTACCGGTGTCTCAGAAATACTGACCCGGGATAAAATAAAGGCAGTATCTTACCATTAACATTACCTTTTATAAAAAAAAGAACGCGAGCTTTTCAACCATGAAAAAATGACGGTTTGAACGATGAAGGTAAGTAAATTGATTGACATTGACACCGACCGAAGAATGAACTAGACTACAATTACGGTTCGTTCGCCTCGGTCCAGCTGTCGTCAGCGAGGTGCACCGATCATTCAGCAGGTCAATGCACTGAGCGAAGGTTAGAGGCTAGCCTGTGTTAATTACAGTTTCAAGTAGTTAAAGCCTATTTAGACGAGGATAATTCGTCGCCTGCAAGATACAATTATTGAAAGATACGCCTTCACACGGTCGCATAATTATTTACTAATATTCCCTCTAACCCCTCCAGCTAAGCTAAATTGCTTGTGTTAGGAGTGGGTTCACCTCGGTAGTGTAATGGCCAGGATTCGAACCTGGGACCTTTCAATCGTAAGGCCGACTCCTTAACCACTAAGCTACCGACGCTATAAGTATGTTATGTCTATTCAATGTATATGTTTTTGCATATAATAAATGTTTAAGTATACTTATCTATATTTTTCACGTTCTAGAACCCATATGATAAGCTATCCTTAGACTGGGTCTAAATGGTCTTTGTACCTAATATGTTCTATATGGAATACTTATATTCCATAAAATTATAAAGTTTTCAAAACAAAAAAAATGGAAAAGGAACAACTTGGATTTTTCTTTTTTCATTCCTTGATACCACTTACAAATTTCTTCTATTATACTATATTCTATAACATAGCCTAAAATATCTGATAAAGTACCTACATTTTAAATAGCTATCAAACTATATTAAATTTATTACAAAGTTTTCGTAACTGACCGTACAGTACACAAATACGTCATGTTTGACAATTGCGCGAGTTGACGACAAGAAAATAATCAAAAATTGAAAGTTGCCAACTCGCGGTTTCCCGCGAGTTTATTGCCCGCGAGTTGATGTCGGCTAATATAAATTTAATAAACCGAAATAATTGGGTATTCTACTGACTACTCAAATTAGTTACTTTTTACTAAACCTCAAAACGATAAGTTTTGAGGTACTTGTATGAAAAAGATATAATGACGTCATAAAATTTAATAGTCAAATCAGTTACTATTACAGGTTGGGTGAATGATTAAAAATAAATAAAAACTATGAAATAAGAACCGACGCAATTTTTACCGCACTTTTACCATTCTTAATTTAATGAGCTTAGGATATTACCCAACTTTAATTCCTTTTTGAAGTTGGTTATTAAGCTTTGTGTCAGATAAAAGACATCACAAAATACACACATGTGAAAACAATGTATTTTTTATAATATATTGATGTAAGAAAGGTACTTACTTACTTTACCAATACAAACCCCACAACCTTATTAATACTTAACCCATACAAATTATGCTTAGCAGGTTCTGGACAGCGTTATAATATGTTAATGTCCTGTATGACGAAATAGATATCTCCCTACTTACTTACATAAGACTTTAAAGTTACGTAAATAAACATTTCTATTAAAGAAAACAACATTGTCTCCAATTGAAAAGTAAAGTTCCGTAAAAAATACGATATAATAACACAGTTTACAACATTAAACGGAAATTAACACTTCAGAACGTATCTCTATAAGCAAATAAAACATCCACGCACAAAACTCCAAGTTTGTATAGCAAATCTCCAGTGTAACCTTCTCCATTTTATTGCATTTCTACCCTCTGCCACCCTCCCTTTCGCACACGCACCTTCTACATAAGACAGAGCGAGACCGATAGCGGGTGTCGGTGCTATTTTATTCAAGGTAGCGCGAACGTAACGAGAGATAGACACAGTTATTGCACAATGGGAAAGAAAAGGACGGGGTATGGTATTCAGTTTCGTCTTCAACCAAAACGCGGGCTAGGGAGTTTTTGATTGTTGTCTTATATACGTTGGTATCATAAAGGAGGCACGCACGATTTTACTTTAAAAAAAACTGCATTTATTGAAACGTTGTCTTTATGTCTCTGGGAGTGTATGTAAACATAGTTATATTTGGATTCAGAAGCATAACTGTATAGAATTATTATCGTATTGTTTTGAAGATTACTTTCATCTCTTTGCGCTACAGAGCTTCGTGGAAATGACTTTACAAAGAAATATGGTTGTAGTTTTATGCGCTACAATTTCATGTAATGGCCGACTTTACGTTTTCAAATGTAGAATGCAAGTTGTTTATTGTAAATTGGGTGCTCTACTGACTAGTCAAATTAGTTACTTTTTAATAAACGTCAAAACGATAAGTTAAAGGTAACTTGTATGAAAAAAGATTTAGTGACGTCATAAAATTTAATAGTCAAATCAGTTATCTACTATTATAGGTTGGGTGAATGATTAAAAATAAATAAAAACTATAAAATAAGAACCGACGTAACTTTTACCGCTCTTTTACCATTCATAAGTTAATAAGCTCGGTTAGATTTTTTTTTTAACTATAGGATAAAACTCAATTGCGGGAGATTGCAGATGGGTTTATTTAATATATTAACTTAACTCGATTGCATTTTTTCAGATCAGTTTCTTTTTTAAATATGAAAATTAACGAATGAAATATCTGGTTAGTAGGTTTAAAGGTACTCAGGGTACCTATAGATAGGTAGACGAACAACTAGCTGTTTAGGATTTGTTGATGATATGTAACCGTTCCGCTCCTTTAGATAGTAGCGTGATGGTAGCTTGTGACAAATACGGCTTTCTATTGTTAAAAGATTTTTTCAATTCGATCTAGTAGTTTCGAAGTATATTAAATCACAAACACGCACTTATATAAACAAGCAATATGTTTTTTCCTTTTTATTAGTATAAATGTAAATACACAACGACGTCCCCGGGGAATAAAATGAAAACTACCATTATCTTGATTTTAATGTTATGTCATCTTTGAGATCTTTGAGTGTTAATACATCTACTTAATTTTTTTCGTAATTTTTTTACCGTTATTTACAGAGTTGCAAAAAATTACAATAGTATTCGAAGAATAATGACAGGCCTAAAAGAACGGGAATAAAAGGATAATATAATATTACCATAAACGTATCCTCACTTGCTATATTGACAAATAGAAATAGAATTATATTCTCGTAAAAAAACATAAAGCTTAATATGATAAAAGCATGTTATCATTTTATTCTCGTTCAAAACCGTCCACTCGTTTCGTATAAAGATGTTTGTCTAACGACTTAAGAAGTTCGAATCGACGATTTATGACGTTCGATGCAGCATTTATGAGAATAAAGTGATATTAAAGTATTATCATCATCACTCCCATCCCAAAAACTCGTAGAAGAAAATGATAAGTAACGAGTATCATATTTCTTTCTGATCACACTGAACGGAGAATAAAATGCTAATTGACATTATACAACTTTGATGATGATTCATTTACACTAACTGTTTATTCTTTAATTATCATAATTTTGACAGGCGTTAGGCAAATTCTACTAAAACGATTCAAATGAAGCAAAAATTACGTTTTAGAAAACCTAACTATCACGCACCTATTCCCAGTAATTCCGGCGTAATCGTTGAAAACGTGTTTTTTATTTTTCCTGAAAAGTTGTGTTTTTGCAATTATCATTTTATTCTCCGGGGACGGCGACAAGTAGGTACATTTTATAATATTACTAGCTTTTGCCCGCGGCTTGGATGTCGGTTATCGCGACCAAACTCTACTCTAAATACCAATTCTACTCTGCCGGGAACCATTGGTAAATATAAGCGTACCATAATGTGTAGATAATTAAATGATAAATAATATCAAACAGTGCGGGGGTGACGGGTGGAGCAGCCTGTCAACCCAGCAGAAGCAGGCCACGGCGGGACACCGGGTGCAAGTCGCACGGTCCCCCCTCCCAAGGAGGGCCAGACCACAAGAAAACCTCATCTCCGGCCTAGCACCACGACCCTCAGTCGGCGTGCGGTTTTCGTCGGCTCGAGTCCAACATAACCACCCCTTCCGGCTTTGGCGGGGGAGGTATCCGAGGGGATTCTCGCACGAAAAAAAAAGTGTCCAACACAGTTATTAATTACTGTAGGCTCATTTAGATGAAGAGAGTTTCTCGCTTGTAATATACGATTATATCGAAAGGAAATAAAAAAAGTAGCTTCGTCTAAACATTTGCAGAAACAATTAAGTACCACTCGCTCGTCCTCACCTGACGAGAATCGCCTCGCAATTTAATCTTGATAGTGTCCGTCTAAACAGAATTTTAAAGCAATAACTACTTGTATTTTGACATGTCTAAGGCGATAAATGTCACTTGTGAATCTCGTATGATATAATTTGTAGGCGAGTATTTAATGTTTGCCTATATGAAGGGTACAGGCAAAGAATAGGGAATGTCCTAATGATCAGATTTTGAGAAAAACGGATTTAAAAGTTTAGAAGTACATATATATATTTTATCCAAATCAAACTTTTATTTTGGACAATCTTCTTTACTGGTATGTCATGGACATTGCTAGTCCTTTTTGTTTCGGCCATAAATAATAACGCCTTTTTGGCACCATCTGTGTACTTGTTAAAGTTAGTGATTGGGAACTAAACTACCATAGACAAAGATTTGTTTAAAAAAAAGAAAGAAAAAGAATTGGGTATTATCTTAAAGTTAAAATAAATGATCTAACCAAGCTTATTAAGTTAAGAATATTAAAAGAGTGGTAAAAATTATTTATAGTTTTTATTTATTTTTAATCATCCACCCAACCTATAATAGTACTTAACTGATTTGACTATTAAATTTTATGACGTCACTAAATCTTTTTTCATACAAGTTACCTTTAACTTATCGTTTTGACGTTTAGTAAAAAGTTACTGAGTTGACTGGTCAGTAGAATACCCAATTTTGGCATTCCCTGTTCTTTATCCTTACCCTTCATATGTACCTAAACATTATGTTACATTATGGTAAGGCGATTATAGCTAGTTATGTCAGCGTACGATTTCTCGAACCGAAATGTACGAGAAACTCTCTCCGTCTAAATGACGCTTAATACAACTACCAGACTGTGCTTAGGTATTTCCTTCACATGCTAGGTACAGTCAGCGTCATAAATATCTTGACGACGAAGTCTCAAAATGATCTTAAAACTCTCGTAATAAGACCAAATCAAACTATTTATTGATTTATATGGTATGATTGTCCAAACTAAAGGTGTGTACCCAATATCAGTACAATCGGTCAACTGTAAGGAGGTAAAAAAAACGAAATTAAGATCATTTTGAGTACTTTGTTCGTCAACATCTATCTGATGCTGACTGTACATTGACTGACACAGGATAGTTGAGCAATAGGTATTACATAATAAATAAATAAATATTCCACAACATTCTACACAACGCCATCTAGACCCATGGTAAGCTTTTATAGCTTGTGTTATGGAATCTAGAATGCGAATAAACATACTTATATACTTTTTTTTTTTGTAAATACATACATATTATACATAGCAACACCCAGACCAATGCAAATAGCCATATTCATGCATACAAATATTTGCACTGAGTCGCGTGCACTACCGCCATTCCATATACCTATCTCAATTCGCCATATAGCTCAATTCATATATAGAATCAAAAATATGCTCGAAATGTACTCTATACGCACAGTAAACGTTTCTTGGATGTATTTTAAAGATAGCACGGGGTGCTATTGCGGTGGACGAGTTTAATTCACCAAGTATAGATTACTAGCTTTTGCCCGCGGTTCTCTTTCCTCAAAAGACGTAGGTGTACGAAGTTTCATGCTTCTAACTCTGAAACTGACGAACGTTCCATACAAACGTTTATCACTTAATTTACCCTCTTTGTAGTACAATTTTGAAAAACACACATGTTCTTTTATTTCTTAAAAGACACAGGTTTATGAAATTTAGTCCATTCAGCTCTGAAAATGACGGACTTTCATACAAATTTTACCCCTTTAGTAGCAGAATTTCCAAAAATCCTGTCTTAGTCGATACTTACGTCATAAAATGCATCTACTGTCAAAATTTCAAGTTTGAAGATCGAGCGGTTTAGGCTCTGCGTTGATGAATCAGTCAGTCAGTCAGTCGGGACAAGTAATTTTATATGTTTAGATTATTTATTACAAGACAATCCGCGCGCGATAGAGCCTTTAATATCTCTTGAACCTAATATTTAGGTTCAAGTTGTATGAAATGAGTAATAGCATCACTTAAGTATCTAAACCGTCGATAGCTTAGTGGTTAAGGAGTCGGCCTTACGATCGAGAGGTCCCGGATTCGATCCTGGCCATTACACTACCGACGACGTGAACCCACTCCTAGCACAAGCAATTTAGCTTAGTTGGAGGGGTTAGTTAGAGGGAATATTAGTAACGTCGGTTCTAATATTCTTTTCATTAAAAAAAACCTATTAGTTAACTGGTGCTATATAAGTAGGTACAGTTAGCTTCAAATCGATATATTATTGCCCAAATAACAGGGTCATTATTTTAATGAAAATCAGTGACCTAATTATTAGTCTACTAATGTGTTATCAATTTTGTCACTGCGAAGTGAGAAGGGAAGGGAAGTGCCATTTCTAAATCGGAAATCATTTTAAAATAACTGCTCGTGTCTCCATTAGTACAGCTGCAAGAGCCTAGAATAAAAAAAAGTTTTACCAAAGTCGGGTTAAAAATATGTAGGTACCTACTTATGAGTACAAAAATGCTAATACAATTATGAATTCTTAGGCAATCACTCCTAATGTAATTATTGCTTCAATATAATGTAAATTTTACATTTAAGTATTCAGTATTCTACTGAGTACTTAGACGAATTAGTTACTTTTTACTTAACGTCAAAACATTACGTTATAAGGTAACATGCATGAAAAAGATTTAGTGACGTCACTAAATTTAATAGTCAAATCAGTTACTATTATAGGTTGGGTGGATGATTAAAAATAAATAAAAACTATAAATTAAGAACGGATGCAATTTTTACCGCTCTTTTACCATTCTTAATTTAAAAAGCTCGGTTAGATAATTTATTTTAACTGTAGGATAATTCTTAATTTGATTTGGTGTGATCGAAATTTTCACATCTTTTCATAATGACTACAATATCTACAGGTTGTAGTTTTAAATCGATACTAAATATTGTTTATTAACAAACAGTCTAGGAGTTAATAGGTATTAAAAGTTATTGGCCGAAGTCTGAATCGGCTCAAGTCTTTCCGCGAGTAGGTCAGTGTTAATAACATTTCTCGCGTCTAAACAATTACTATAGAGACAATCAATAACAGTCAAATAACGAAAATGTGTTATTCAATGTACCAATTAAATATTATCACCTTTAATAAGTACCAATAGAGTTTACATTCCAATGCGATCATTCACCTTCTGATGTCAAAACATCACCGTTCAATCTAAAATCAACTCTGATACTATAACTATAGAGGTCAAAATCAAGTAAGCAAACTTTACAAGTCCTTCGTACATGCCATTGTTTGTACGGTTAAGGTCGATACTCCTGTTGCGATGCGACAATAGATGGGCCACAATACAACTGTACTTGAAAATACAGCGCACGCGATATTGAGCCTTATGTATTGTATTAAATGAGGCTGTATTTTTGTGAAAGCCGTTTATAAATTATAGATGAATGTTTATTTGAAGGGTTAAAAAGCTTCTTTTCTTTATTCGCGGTTGTATCCTTGAACGATAGGGTTAGCAAAAGTTCTTGATATAATTGAGACTAGTCCATTTTTTAGTATAATATATCAGGATTGAAGGTTATAAAGTGTAAAGGAAAGATTTATATTAAATTGCTAAGACAGCAATTTGCAAAACTGCGCGCCGCTGCGCTTCCACCGGTGTGCGCTGGGCCTTAAAAGCGGGCTCTAGGCGGTTGATGTCCGTGAAGGCAATGTTGAGAGTCTGTCTCTTGTTTTGCCTTTCCTCCCATTGTTCTCTAGTTATTCGTACAACTATGCTTCCCAAGCAAACTATTTTATTTTGACTAAACGCTGATTCAACCAAACGCGTGTAAATTTATTCTAGAATAAACAGCCAATAATGTATGTGATATTGCCTGTTTATTTTAAGAATAAACTTTGTTCGCGTTTGGTCAAATGTACTATTACCTAGTGAAACCTGGATAAGTGAGAAACCTCTATAACGGAACTCATGCTGAGGCACTGAATTACCTCTATCAGTGGTACGAAGCAAAACCTCTATATCTGGGATTCGTTCTTTCGATTTTATCATTCAGGTTACCTCTATAATTGAGAAAGCAAGTGAATTTTATATGCATTAACCTCTGTAACTGAGGTAACATCGTTATGTTTGTTTAGTTTCTCGTTAATAATCTACCCACAAATTCCGCGCTTAGCTAATTTTGAGCTTTAATCATAATAATTTGAGCCTCCATTTTTAGTTTTTCTTTATTATTATAGAAATGTTTATTTGAGAAATGCCGAAACGGGAGCTATCAACATGTGAAAAACTGACGTTAATATTTAAAAAAAAATAAGTTGCGAAGACATGTTGTGATGAAATCTGTGTTGAATTTAATGTGCCAAAATTCGCTATTTGATTTAAAATCTATAATAAAACGCCTTATAAAATTTATTATCTTTTTTTGATTCCCAATAAACAGTTAGCCGACTCATAACGTACATTGCTTACATAATACGTTATTTCATTTAATATAATAATCGGACCTCTATCGAGATTGTTGTAAACAATAAGGCCGTACATTGTACAGTATTTTATGTATGTTTCTTTCTTTATTTGTATATTTTGGTGTACAATAAAGAATATTTTACTATTTTTTTACTCTGTAACCAGAATTGCCTGTATTCTGACCTCTATTAATTAAGGTAGACTTTCGAACTAAGCGTCACAGACGCAGCGTCTATAGCGTTACCGTCTGACAACGCTGTCACAGCGGCACTGTGACGTCATTGACGCCGCGTTTGTGTCGCTGAGCTCGAAAGTCATACCTTAGAATTTCATACATTTGTATGGAACATCTATCTGTCGCTCTGTCGCGGCATCACAATCGCGGCGTCACTGACGCTACAGACGCTCGCTTCGAAAGTCTACCTTTAATGGGAACCCTCTGTAAATGAGACAGATATATATTTATAGCTGGATATCTGAGACACTGGGTTAGTGGCATACCTCTGTAAGTGAGACAAATTTGCAAGACCCTTGAGATTTCACTTAACCAGGTTTCACTGTAATTGTTTGTAAAAAGACAAAAGAATACCGGCTGAGTTCCTTACCGGAGTCTTCTCAGGTGTAGGTTGCGTTTCATACCGCGGTGGTCCGTTTGCGAAATAAATATATAAATAAATATTCCACAACATTCTACACAACGCTTTCTAGACCCATGGTAAGCATAGTACCTTGTGTTATGGAATCTAGAATGCGGATAGAAAACATTCAGACCAATGAAAATACTCATGCATACAAATATTTGCACTGAGTGGGGATCGAACCCGCGCCTCCTGCGTAGCGGCCGCGTTCACTGCTTACCGCCAGGTCAAAGAGGCTGTAGTATAGTCTATAGTAATTTAATATGTTTTAAAGTTGACGTTTTTTTAAGTGCTAGTTTAATGGTCTATAGACTATACTACTATATAGATTTTTTGTATTTCGGCATTGTTAAGCTCTAATTTGCATTTGTTGAAAGACAAACTGGCAGGAAATTGAAAGTATTCAGAACAGATAATGGGGGTGAATTTTGCTCTTCAGAGATGAAATGTTTTTTGCAGAAAGCAGGCATCGCACATCAAAAATCTAACCCGTACGCGCCAGAGCAAAATGGAATGTGTGAAAGGATGAACCGAACAGTAGTGGAAAGAGCTCGGTGTATGTTATTTGATGCTAATATGCCAAAGAAGTTTTAAGCTCTGTTAAACTCTAATATCGGACGAACAAGAGCCGAAGTATCGGACACTCAAAAACAATGTACTTTGGTAACAATATCATATATTATTACTAGCTTTTGCCCGCGGCTCCGCCCGCGTGGATGTCGGTTATCGCGACGAAACATAGCCTATGTCCTTTCTCATGGTCTAATCTACCCGTATACCAAATTTCATCAAAATCGGGTCAGTGGTTTAGGCGTGAAAGCGTAACATACAGACAGACAGACAGAAAGACAGACAGACAGAGTTACTTTCGCATTTATAATATTAGTATGGATTCATTTTATGGACCAAATGACAAGCATTCCGCATCAAACTAAGAAAGAATCACATACCTAACACAGATCAGAAATTCTTTATTTTATTTTTATTTTTATTTCATTGGGACACAAAACAGTTATACATTATATCATACAATACGATAGTTGTTACATTATAAAATTTGGTAAATGTATAACCCACACTTATGTCCGCAAAGTAATGCTAGAAGTAAAAGAGTTAAAATTGTGCTAATCCCGTGCCATATTAACTCTGAAGTGAAGATATAGCTTGCATTTTAAATTCATTGTGCGAAAGTGCGAAAATATCTAGGTGAACAAAGTACGTGTTATAGTTGTCTAAAAGGCGACGCAGAGGCGCGCGTGCCCCGGCGTTGGTTCTACACTTCGCAGTGTGGAAGAGCCGGGGCACACGCGCCTCTCGCCGGTTTACAGTTCTAGGTACGATGTAGCATATATTGTTACATATATTAGGGCAATCGAATCTGTTGTTACACATTCCATGCAGCATCATGACTTTTAGGAGATTACGTCTAGACTCCAGGCTAAGAAGTTTGTAATGGTCAAGGGTCTCAGAATAGGACAGTGTCAATCTTGAGCGGCAACATCTGTAATGCATCGATTTAAGGAATTTTTTCTGCACCGTTTCAAGCCTATTTCCATAACAGTTGTAGAAAGGAGACCAAATAGGAACTGCAAATTCCAGCTGAGGACGTACCAAAGTTTTGTATAGTAGCATGTAAGTAGAAGTGCGCTTAAAATTAAAATTTAATGAAATTCGTGTATGTATATACCTAAACAAAACATAGGTACTGATTTAATTGAAAACCTCCTCTTTTTTAAATCGGTTATTAATGAATTGATAGCAGCCTTTACTTTTCGACTTTACTTAAGGATATCATCATATGGGAAAATTTATCTACTCACATAGTTCTAGGTACAGTTGGCATCAGAAAGATGTTGACGAACAAAGTACTCAAAATGACCTTAATTTCGTTTTTTGATCCCCTTCCAGTTGACCGACTGTTCTGATATTTGATACACACCTTTAGTTATGTTATGACAATAATAACGTATTTCTTTTTTATAAAAGACAGGTCAATTTGACTTCACCTCGCCTAATGTTAAGCTAAAGGCAAAGTTTCGGAAAGAGGGTCACCATCGTAAACATGTAGTACCATGTTAACAGTGTGGTGGCACTCAGATCAGATGCCTTTTCACGCCAATAAAATAGTTTTTACTCATTATACGGAGTTTTAAGATAATTTTGAGACTTCGCCGTCAAGCTATCTAAGACGTTGACTGTACACAAGAATAATTATCTAAATTATTCAAACCAGTTAGTTACAGTATACGCTGACGTCACACAACAAAAAGTTTAAAAAAAAAACTAAGCAATCACAATAAAGGATGGAGTTTTATTTCGCACCCTGCGATAAAAGGACGGAACGAACGATTATAAACCTAAAAGCTTAGAAAATACGGTCGAATATCGCCCGGGGTACTACCACTATGATATTTATACGTGGAAAATGCAACTGTAGGTAGTGCATACACCGTATCGGTACAGGTAATCGGTTTAGTGAACGATGGCATTTACTTTAACCCTCTGATGAAGTCTAGTCCTTGAACTATACAGTTTTATCTTTTAATTTATCTTAGGTTTTTTTTTATAATAGGACACGTCCATTTGACTTCACCTCGCCTGATGGTAAGCTAAAGGCAAAGTCTCCGAAAGAGGGTCACCATCGTAATCATGTACCATGTTAACAGTGGTGGCACTCAGCTTGACGGCCTTATCAGATGCCTTTTCACGCCCCGCTTAAAGGACCCGGGACTGTAGGAAGAAGGAAACACGTTAGCTGGCAGGGAGTTCCAGGTCTTAGTGGTGCGGCATAGGAATGAGTCAATGAAACGCCTGGTAGTTTTTTTTTTCTATTCAATAATTCATTATTTCTGACAGTTATCAAGGACGTGACGTTTAGTTGCTCAAAGTGTACCTCCCACAGAAATATATTAGCTTAAAACGGCTTTATGCGGTATTCACCAGCATGTCACGCGTGTCAACCTTTTCACTGTAAATAATAATCACGAGAGATAAGAAATGCCTCTATTTTTTAAATTCACTCCTCCATTTTTATTTTAGAGTTGAAAATAGCACAAAATAGCATATTGACGTTATTTTTATCTGCGGTAGCCTAGTGGTATGAGTAATGGACTGCTGAGACGAGGTCTCGGGTTCGATCCCAGGCTTACCATGGCACACACCAATGACTTTTCGATGCTTTTCGAAGTTATGTGTGTATTTATCGCAGGTTTATAAGTGCCCGGTTAATGGCAATAGGCTCGCCACCTATTACATTGGGACCTAAACATAAACTGGCGAAATGTGGGTGCTAGCACCTCTGCCTACCCCTTCGGGGAATACAGTCGTGAGTTTATGTTATGTTATGTTTTACTGATGTTATTACAAGCTAGTCATAAAAGTACTGAGTAAGCGTTCGAAAGTTCCTGTCTCATAGGACAGGAATTGTCTTAAAACTTGGCACGCGTTACCCGCTCATATGGCAGTTCTATCTAAATTAATAATATGTCTGTGGTGCCTCCTAAGGCATCCTGGGTCTCAATTCTACTAAAGCAAAACTACAGTCAAACTACAAACACTGCAATAAGCGGCATTTAATTTATTAATTTAAAACGACGCGGTTAAATTTCAATAATAAATGACTGTTTGCAGAGAGAATGAAAAAATGTAATGAAACTTTTATCATTTAATTCTGGACCTTAAACGTAGAGAAATACCTAAAGTCTAAAATTTTAAGTATTTTTTTGCATTGACTGTCTTATGATTGTGGTTTAGCTTTTATTTGTAGAAACGCTGGATGTTGACTTTTGCCGAATTAATCTAAATTTAGTTTGAACACTGAAATTTAGATATTTCGCAATTTTATTGGTTTCGACCATTTTGGATTTCTTGAGATTTGAAACGCGTTGCATCTTTGAGACTAACGACTTTCTTTTTTTTTTTGTAAAAAGAATATTAGAACCGTAGTTACTAATATTCCCTCTAACCCTTCCAACTAAGCTAAATTGCTTGTGCTAGGAGTGGGTTCACGTTGGTAGTGTAATGGCTAGGATCGAACCCGGGACCTCTTGATCGTAAGGCCGACTCCTTAACCACTAAGCTACCGACCCCTATTTTGAATCAACGCCCTAAAGGTGTAAGGTTCTCAATTTATCGAATTATTTTTTGTGCATGTTTTCCGTTATCATTGGAATTGTTATATTATACCTACAGATATCTGCACATAGATGTCAAAAGGGTGTCAAGATTTTACATTAATCTAATAAAAAAAAACTGCAATCCATTTTTTTTAAGAAAAGGAATCCAGCAGTATGCCTAGAGAAGCTCTTATTTTTTTTTTTTTTTTATATTAACGTGGGACCCAAACAATCTGATACACCATGTTTTCTTTCGTCCCCAGATCAGCATGGAAGCCAATTTACACACATATGTAAGTAGATATACTACATATAAACACAAATATGATACAATACAAATTATAGTATGTTATAATTACCTACTTAGTTATGCCCGCGATTACCCCGCGTGCTTCTAAAT
Organism: Eilema sororculum; assembly: GCA_914829495.1. Classification (NCBI taxonomy): domain Eukaryota; kingdom Metazoa; phylum Arthropoda; class Insecta; order Lepidoptera; family Erebidae; genus Eilema; species Eilema sororculum. The sequence goes on along the minus strand of OU618532.1, from coordinate 42,535,315 downwards.
CTTTGTATTTTTTTTTCGCGAGCTCCTACTCTTACTAAAATGATAGTCTATATTATCTATTTCTTAAATGTATTATATTAGCTACCTGCAAGTGAAAGTCAAAATCGGCTCTGCCGTTCCAGAGACAACCCAATTCAAATAGACGTAGAGACAGACAGATTTTTTTTTGTTCTAGGCAATGATGTTCTAGAAACTGTAGATACGTCATGCAGGAACATGGCCGCTTACAAAAATGGCGCAAGCAAACACTACATTAAAAAAAATAGCTTCTTAATGCTAATAGGTCAATGTTATTTACTCACTATCCTTAAAGTTTATTATGTCAATTAACAGTAATTATATAAAAAAGTCATGTCACCTTAATACTAAATAAATAATACACAGTATTAATCGAATAACCCGCCCCTGATCGCTCCCGGTGCAAAGGTGCCCATCACACTAGCAGCATTTCCACGCTGGATTGCAACGGCCATCCTCTGCACCAGGAACGACCCGGAACGGGAGTCCCCAGTAGCCTCTATGAGCCTCTGCCCAATCGCCTTTACAAGGCTTTTCGCGTCTATGTTATTTTAAATGAATTATAAAATGATTTATTTTGTTAATATTTTTATTTTAACTGATTAATTTATTAAAGACGTTTTTTGAGTGTCTTTGACTCTAATTACTGGAAGAAATGGTGACCATTTGGTCATCAATTTTTTGTTGACATTTTAGAGTGTGAACAAAATATTATATCTATGGTTTATAAAATATCTTTGGTTCTAGGTATATTTGTAGATCTGAATGTTACATTTCACTTATATCAATTTTTCAGAACAACATTAATTAAAAACTTAGACATAGAATTTCGAAATCGAAATCGACATTGAAATTTTTCCATTTCACAATGTTTGTTTAAAAAAAGAAATTTTCAAATTCCGCCACTCCGCCATCAGGCGTTGCAGTAGCTCGTGATGTCATCAAAACACTGATCAATACCACATTGTAATAACTACTCTATTGAATAATATCCATGTTCATTGAATTGTGACGTCACTCCTATCCAGACCATCGATCACATCGCCCTTGAAAAAGCTTTTACTTTTATAGTACTAATGAACTAAGGGAGTGTATGATCTTACTTCAGTCAAGATCCTCGGGGCTAAAGATAATCTCTTTAGCAGGCTAATAGTCATAAATAAGGCATAAAAGTCAGTTCTACCTAGTAGCTATGTCAGTGAGTACGACTCACCCATATTACAAGTTTAATAGCGTTGTACTTTTTAGAATATTATATTATCCCATATAAATATTATTCTATAACCTAAAAAACTACAGTACCTAAACGTGTTTAGATTTAAATGAAAAAAGATGTAAAAGTGTTTAAACAGTATTATCTCCCTAAATAAATTATTTCCAGCCAGTTTTTATGTCGATCAGAAATAGCCCAACGTACAATCGAGTTAACTACACTCACGGCTAACTACTACCAATCACGGCTAACTGGGCCTCCTAACTACACTTTTAATAATTCAAAGGATTTTGGCGCCAACTACCTGTGCCGCAGGAAAGTTCCAACCGCAGTTTGACAGTTGTCAGTTAGAGACGTTGACAGTTTGAGGTTATTTCGTAGAACTAGCAAATGAAAAGAATTTTAAAAAGAAAATTACGTATTGTTTCTTTTTTAACTTCGTGGGTAACAATAAAATTATGTCACGATTCCTGGGTGAGGCGGGACTGAATTTTGAATTAGGTAGGTATTTGTTACGGGACACAGAGAATAGATACCTACATAAGTTAATGAATTATCACTACATTAAAGCAAAGTCGGTTTCCGCGTCTCTTCGTTCCTATTCATGCTTATATCTTTAAAACTATGCTACGGATTTCGATGCAGTAGAGGGAGCAGCGGGAACGGGATCTGACGCCACGCAGACGGAAAAAATTGGCGGAACGAAGTTCACCGGGATCAGCTAGTTTGAAATTGTGCTGAACTAGGTTTGACTTTGACCTTTTAGGAATTCAAAATAAAATATGCGTATCGTTGAAAACCAAATTGGTAAGTGTATTAAAATTTTAACGTTTTACATAGATCGAAGATAGGGGGGTAAGGTACAATGTTAAACCAATAGCGAGCGTTTGTCGCGTCATATTCTAATGATTTTATTGGTAGACAAAAGTGACGTCAGCTCGCAAATTTTGAAAAATATAGCATGGCGTGAACAAAACAATATAGGTAATCAAATGTTGCGTTAGAATTTCATATTACATAGAAGTTTTCATCATTTCTAATGGGTTATTTTATTTCCAACCCATTATTTTCATCCCAAATATCCGGTTTCAACATAGGTGTATACCGTTTTCTGCCCAAGATATACTAAAGGAGAATGGGCGTTTCGTCCCATAAATATGTTGAAACACTTTTCTATTTTTTTCTTTAATCTGCTGTTATGTTATCTGTTATCTGCGGTAGCCTAGTGGTATGGGTAATGGACTGCTGAGACGAGGGCTCGGGTTCGATCCCAGGTTTACCATGGCACACACCAATGACTTTTCGATGCTTTTCGAAGTTATGTGTGTATTTATCGCAGGTTTATAAGTGCCCGGTTAATGGCAATAGGCTCGCCACCTATTACATTGGGACCTAAACATAAACTGGCGAAATGTGGGTGCTAGCACCTCTGCCTACCCCTTTGGGGAATACAGGCGTGAGTTTATGTTATGTTATGTTACTTTTCTATTTACATCAAATGAAAGATTGCAATAGTTTATTACTTTTTTTATGGACATAAATCTGTATCTCGTGCAGGGTAAAAGTTATGGTGGTTTTAATTATTACTCTATAGCACTTTAACTCAAAGAGCTATCAAATATAATTATTAATAAAATTCTATATTATTTTAATTACTTGTCCCTTTTTTATGCGGTAGCTGGGGTATTGTACTGATGGCCAACCGACTAAAACAACTGTCAATTACCTAACAAGTGTCAATTATTTGGTTATACCGCGTAGAGGTGGTAGACGTTGTCCCCCCTCCTGAGGAGGGCCAGACCGTAAGGGATGGCCCTGGGTCAGCCGGGGTGCGAGGGATATGTCTTTGACAACCTCACCTCCGGCCTAGCACCAAGACCCACAGTCGGCGTGCGGTTTTAGTCGGTTCGAGTCCGACATAACCTCCCCTTCCGGCTCCGGCAGGGGGGGTATCCGAGGGGATTTCAGCACGGAAAAAAAAAAAAAAAAAAAAAGAGGTGGTAGACCAAGTACTCCAAATTACTTGTACCTCACTCATTCTAAAATGACAAAAGATTTATTTAGTAACTAGTCATTTTAAGTGATTTTAAATTAATGGCGATTAAGGTAACTTTATTTTTGACTAGCTTTTGCCCGCGGCTCCGACCGCGTGGATGTCGGTTATCGCGACCAAAAATAGCCTATGTCCGTTTTCAATGTCTAATCTACCCTTATACCAAATTTCATCAAAATCGGTTCAGTGGTTTAGGCGTGAAAGCGTAACATACAGACAAACAGACAGACAGAGTTACTTTCGCATTTATAATATTAGTATGGATAAGGTTTCTGATAGTCCTTTGAGTAAGCAAAAGTGCAGTGTCTGTTAGTCTTGGATTTATAAGTTAAGATGTTATAAAAGATTTAATTTACCATGTTTTAGAGAGATTTAAACTTTATGATTTGTATATCGACAATCATATATTTTTTTAACATCCTGTATTTTTATGGCAACAGCCATAAAAATACAGGATGTTATTTTTCGGATTTTAATCGGTTCGATTACCGGGTGTTAAAAATAAGGTAATGTTTCCTTTGTGTGATATTCGCTATCTCCAGTAGTCAGGTACTTTTATTTAAAAAAATATATTTTTTACTTTCAACCTTATAACTAGGGACCTGCACGAATTTCTGATAAAAAAAACTTTCATTTTTACTTATAAATAGACTAAATGAACATGTTTACACTAGTTGCAACTTGTTAAAGGGCCCATTCTCCTTTTATTCTTTTTTAGCATTATCCTCAAATCTATGATGGCCTCGGATGCAATCGTGAACAATGCTGAATTAATATCTATAACACAATGCATCATGACGGTATCTAGTAGTGAATAGATATTCAAAATATTGGGATTTCGGTATTAAACTCATATTCGCTACCACACTATTATGTTTGACTAGCTTTTGCCCACGACTCTGCCCGCGTGGATGTCGGTTATCGCGACCAAACATAGCCTATGTCCTTTCTCAAGGTCTAATCTACCCCTATATCAAATTTTATCAAAATCGGTTCAGTGGTTTCGGCGCGAAAGCGTAACATACGGACAGACAGACAGACAGAGTTACTTTTGCATTTATAATATTAGTATGGATTCATGGTTTTTGACTACAAATACAGTATTTCTAACAAAATGCAACGAAAAAATCGTCTTGAAATAATCGTTGTATGTAAGTTATTGCCAATATTATTGTTTAAACTATCAATGTGTGCATTGATGTAGGTATGTAGAATTATAATATCTACGCAGCTCTGTAGTGTCATTTACTGTTTCTATAGAGCTTTCACATAATCTAAGGTAATGGCGTCCATCGACTTACCCAGGGCTTTCACTAGACAAGTCATAATTATTCACTTAATGGGGATTCTGCTACACTTGTGCTAAAGCAAAAAGTACTGCGGACATTGCTGTTTAAAAAAAATTGTCAAGGCTTCTGAATGAGGCTGGAAAATAATTTTGAATTTCGAACGGAACATCTATGTGCATACATATAGCGCGTGCCACATTGTAGTGGCAGTCTACACAATTTGTATACAGCTTAGTTTAACTTAACTGTAGTAAAACTTAGTCAGGCGTTACGTACAAGAAGGTGCTCTAACAATGAGGCATCAACTTCTCTCGTTACCAAAACCTATTAACTTCAAGACGTGGTTATTTTAATAAATGAATACCCGTCATAGCAAACTTGAAATTAACTTGGGGCCCTAGGGACTTTGCATGAGAACCATGAATAGTCTACGTTCGGTGTTCGCTACCCATTGTTAGGAGCAAGCTCGATGTTAAACTTGGCAGGATTATGATCCGTTAGGGCCAAGTCAGACCAGCCTCTCTTGACTAATAGTAATACGTTTGTAGAATAGAATAGTATTAGGGCTAGCTTTTTGATCCGTAGTTAAGTATACAATTGGTTAAATAAATGGTTTAATATCTGATTGTAGTTTTTTTAACCCATAGTTAGGTTAACCTGTAGTTAAATATGTAACTATTGGTCATAATAGTTAATCACAGCTCCACCGAGTGGTTAGCAAGATGTCGGCTGGTTAACTATTGGTTGCCACAGCTGTTTATGATCTGTCAGAAGATTCAAAAGTGCCATCGACAAAAGCAAAATATGGACAGCCAATGATTGATGAATCTAAAGCAATATCGGGTATCACTATGTTCATTACAATGGCAACATAGTTAACCATTTGTCACAATTACAATTAGTAAAATTGTGTGGAAATAACGGAATCTTGTTTCAACAATTGAATTGCATCTTCTATCGCCTATACTATGCAGAGTACTCCGAGGAATTGTTCGGATTGCCCCCCGCCGCCTCTTGCCGCCATCGTTCCACGCGACAGCAGTTCCACACTCCCCATCTGGACAGCTGGCGGTCCACAACTGTGCGTTTCTCGAGAAACTTTCTGCCTCGTACAACTAATAACCAGTACGACCTTCAAACCTTCAAAAAAAGAGCATACTCTCTTTTAAAAGGAAGGCAACGCACTTGTGACTCCTCTGGTGTTGCAGGTGTCCATGGGCGGCGGTGATCGCTTACCATCAAGCGGTCCGTCTGCTCGTTTGCCTTCTTATTCCATAAAAAAGCATAGGTAACAAATGTTCAAACTGCGAATCAAAAAACCGACGCTATAACCGTATACTGTATAGATTTTCTTACAAAATGCATCATCTTCAAAAAACGGCGTGAAAACTCTGTGTTCTTTAAACTGTTAATGTGTTATGGGATGTAAGTATACCGGCTTTCTGGGCCTCGATTCTACTAAAGCCAAACCATAGTCGTGCCGCAGCGCAAAAAACAGCATTAAATAATATACTTCAAAACGATGTAGGTATTCAAAGTTCAAAATTAAATGACTTTTTGCAGAGTGAATGAAAAAGTGTAGCGAAAGATTTTCATTTCATTTTGGATTTTAGACATATAGAAATAAAGTCTAAAATTGAATGTCAGTTTTTGCGCTGATTATGGTACAACAATGGTTTAGCTGTAGTAGAATCGAGAGCCTGGAGTGTTCCCCTTACACCCGGAATGTCAACTTTAACAGAAGTAGGAGCCATTTTGAATAAATAAATAAATTGAATGATTTTTTTTACAGCATTAAGTATGCTAACTATACAAATCGAATACATAGGTCCCGCCCGAGATAATTCTTCTTTTTCCCTATGTATTCGATTAATAAATAAATTCTTTCTTTCTTGTCTTCTTCTTTCCATTTTTACGCCGCGTTGAAATGACACTTTCTGCGTCTAGATATATAGTTTGTATAGTCTAATGTATGGGATACATGTTGAATACTAAAACGTCAAAATAAGTATGTATTATCTTTTATCATTTTAATATTTAGGTACAACACGCTGGCCAACGAATTGCCACTGACCTAATGAGACAGTTGGGAAAATGCTGCTTCTAAGTGATAATTAAAAATCAACCTTATTCAATTAAGAAAAAGCTTAAAATAGTAAGCAACCTTGAACCAACACATGTGTTAAAGTACGGCATAGTATTTTCAGCCTAGTCAGACTGGAATAAGGTTGATATTTGATTAGAATTTGAAAACTGATCAAGTATATTCGGCCTGTTTGAAAGTTAGTTACATGTTATGCAAGTGTGTGATTTAATATTTCCTTTGTGATGATATTATGGGTACTTATTAGAATAAGTAACATTTTGACAAGCCGACTTCACCGTGGTGGTTCTCGGCGGAGTAATAGGACCACCCCAGGTCTTGTGGGTGTCGTAAGAGGCGACTAAGGGATAGGACTGTTCCCTATCCGACAGCAAACGTACAGCCCAAGTCAAAGGGCCCGCTAGACGGCTATAGGCTCGCCCCTTTTACGTCGTGGGACCGAATTTTTTTTTTTTAAAGAATATTATAACCGAAGTTACTAATATTCGCTCTAACCCCTCCAACTAAGCTAAAATGCTTGTGCTAGGAGTGGGTTCAAGAGTGGGAGAGTGGGAGTTTAATGGCCAGGATCGAACCCGGGACCTTTCGATCGTAAGGCCGACTCCTTAACCACTAAGCTACCGACGCTTTGGTGAAACGTGGCTGATATTGCACCTCTGCCTACCCCTTCGGGGTTTTACAGACGTGAGTATATGGATGGATGTGCATTTTGAAAGGATTTATAACTGTACGAGGCTCTTTTTAAGCTCTATTATGTTGTATGTCAGTGTGTCATATCACGACCTTCGATCATATGTCCGGTTCTACTCAACCAGTTGTGAACAAACAACTTTAAATCCGATCAAGACCTTTCGAAAAAAAAAACCGCATCAAAATCAATGGCCAGGATCGAATCCGGGACCTCACGATCGTAAGGCCGACTCCTTAACCACTAAGCTACCGACGCTTTGGTGAAACGTGGCTGATATTGCCATCTATACCTATATATAAAAGAAAGTCATGTTAGTTATACACTACTTATTTATAACTCAAGAATGGCTGTACCAATTTGGCAGATAATTGGTTGGAATGTAGCTTAAAACCAGGAGATGACATAAGATACTTCATCCCGTTAGCCCTTTATCACTGTCGCGTCTCTGACTGGTAGAAGAAATGGTGACCATTTGGTCATAATTTTTTTGGTGACATTTTAGAGTGTGAACAACATAACTATAGTTTATAAAATATCATTGCAAAATACTATATAAAAAAATTGCTACTTACTAATAATACGTCAATATTCTTAATTTATATGTATTTTAATATAATGTTTATCAACAATAATATTATTTGATTGGAGGAAAAAATTATGACCATTTGGTCATCGTTTTTTTGTTAACGTTTTAGAATGTGAACAACATTATCTATATTTTATAATTATATCAATGATCAAAATCCGTTTTTCCGCCTTATACGTCAAAATAAATAATACAAGAACTGAACTTCCCAACCTATTAGCAATGTCGAAGTATCGCCATAGCATTTAGTTGAAAGTACTACCTTACAATAAAATGACATTTATTATCGAGTTTAGCAATAAAAGCATCGTGGGAATTCGACATCTGTTGCACAGTGTACGTACACCTACAAATCTCACTTATGTAGGTAGGTATATTATGTCGGTTGTGCGTTCAACTAAGTATTTTTATGTCGGGTTTTTATACTCTATTATTTTCTCAATTATATGATGACTAAAATCTTAAAACTTACTTTAGGTAAACACATTTTCTGTGGTGAATTCCAGCTTCATAAGTCTTTTTTTTGTTTTTTACGTATCCCACGGATACCACCCCCCTGGAGCCGGTGGAGGTGGTTATGTCGGACTCGAACCGACTAAATCGCACGCCGTGTTGGGTCTTTGGTTGCCGGAGGTGAGATTGCCGAAAGCTTCATCAGTCTGACGACACAGCATACGCGGCCAATGACTCCATATTAGTTACAACCGGAATCTGTTTATATACCAAATAATTCATAGAGAGAATATCTCGTCTACCCGACCGCGTATATATAATATGTACATATTTATTTACATTTTTACGACTTATCATTTTTACGACTTTCCGTCATCCCGCCGAAGGCCGAGAAACGGCTTCCGGACGATTTTCTTGTATATCCATCCATTTTTATGTTCTCGCGTGATTTTGCCTTTTCGAGTTGAATTATTTCAGTTTGTACATTGAGAAAAAATGGATTTCAAAACAAAATAAATTGGCACAGTTGCAAGCGCATATAATTAAGCTAAATGTTATTAATAAGTTATTTCTGAAAGTTAATTGTTTATTATGGTTAAATTACTTAGTTTTTATTTTATTTTAGTACCGACTTGAATTAAGTTATTGTTTATTTACTATTAATTTGATTTGATTGTATGAAATTAATAATTGTTACGTCATAATATTTAAAAGTCAAATCATTTACGTTTATATGTTGAGTGTCTGATTAAAAATAAATATAAACGACCAAAATAAGAAACGCCGTGACTTTTACATCTCTTTCACCATTCTTAATTTAATAAGCTCGGTTAGACGATGACAGCCTCTGTGCATGGCGGTAGTGAACACGACTGCTACACGCAGGAGGCGTGGGTTCGATCCCTGCTCAGTGCAAATATTTGTATGCATGAATATGGCTATTTGTATTGGTCTGGGTGTTTCTATGTATAATATTTATGTATTAACAAAAAAAAGTATATAAGTATGTTTATCCACATTCTAGATTCCGTAACACAAGCTATAAAACCTTACCATGGGTCTAGATCGCGTTGTGTAGAATGTTGTGGAATATTTATTTATTTATTTATTTATTATATTTATTCTAACAATTATTTAACATCAAGTCAACAAACTACCAGCCCAGACATTGCCCTTATTCTTTATTAAAAATGTAGGTGCATTTAATTGACATAATGTTGAGTAGGTAGGTCCACTTCGTCTAGAGTGCTACCGGTATTAGTTAGATGGGCTGCAGGCAGTGTGTGCATTCACAAGGAGAATACAATAGTATCTTCATACATTTTGCGTTATTAAGTCCTTTGGAGAACTATAGCTTGGCTCGATAATAATGGCCATTACCGGTAGAGAGCTATTTCTTTATTCACGAAGCCTTCACAATATGTCATGTTAGCGAATCTTTTGTATTTTTTCACTAAAGGAATTTATATTAAACTTATACTTTAAGCGCCTAGTGACAGCTACTAAAAGATTGCTTTTCGTAGCTGTCACTAGGCGCGTAAGGTTTCATAGTAAAACAATTTCGTGAACTGAGGAAGGTCGCTCCTTTCCCTTCAATACTGTCAAATAGTGTTAAATCGTCTTTGATTAACATTAAAACCTTTTAATATTTACAATCATCTGAGATTAAAACAATTTTACTCTTTGACAGTGACAACCATAGTTCCGATTTGACTATTTATCGGGATCATTTCGATTTTACTTTGATTTTGAATTTAATTGGGTATGTGATTGATTAAACCTCGTGCCAAATGAATTTAGAATAAATTTAGTTGACTGAGTTGACCTTGCGACTCGTTTGGACCGGTTACTTATGGGTTGTAAACATTATTTTTAACACTGGCGCTGTAGCCGGTGTCACAGCGCCGCATGGGGCCTGCGTAAACCTTTATTTTTGTTACACAAATCACTTGATAAAATACGATATTTACTGTAAACTTTATTCTCAATCGACCTGGCATATCCTATAGTCAAACTAGTTACTTTTTACTAATCGTCAAGCCGTTAAGTTAAAAAGGCAATTATATAAAATTTTCATATTACAGGTAGATTGGCTGGATGATTAAAAATAAATAAAACCGGTAAAATAAGAACAGACTCAAATGTTACCTTACCTAATTTTCGCACTAGAATTACCAATTGCAGCAATTTATCTAACTTTTTTAATTATTTGAAATAAAACCACTTTTTACGGATTCTACCGCGATATATTTTAAACCGAAGTTTCTCCGCTCACTCTGCGTAAATAGGAACACAAATAATTCACCATGATACGGGTATTTTGAGATAACTTATACTTCAAACTATGTGACAACTACCATCATGAGTCACACCGCGATCATGGCTGCTGCAAAGCAGCCAAAACGTCGGTTTAAAAAGTAAATAATAACAAGTATATCGCGATAGAATCCGTAAAAAGTGTTTTTAATTTTATAAAAATTAAAAATATAAAGAAACTAGCTTTTGCCCGCGGCTCCACCCGCGTGGATGTCGGTTATCGCGACCAAACAAAGCCTATGTCATTTCTCATGATCTAATCTACCCCTAAGTATACTAAATTTCATGAAAATCGGTCCAGTGGTTTAGACGTGAAAGCGTAACATACAGACAGACAGACAGACAGACAGAGTTACTTTCGCGTTTATAATATTAGTATGGATTACCTGAGAATTTTTTTCATCAAAATAATTGTACTTTTTGTGGTCCAAGGCGTCCATTACACGCTCATGCAAGCGTCAATCATACCATCAATCATGAATTACCGTGACTGATGGTTAGAACAAAACTCTGTCAATCACCGCATTAGATGATAGATTATTCGTTAATCACGGCCGTGATCGTGGTACTGAGTCCAATATACATTTGCACACTGAATATAGTAAAACCAAAGTTGTTTTATAAACTGTAGATACGAGTACGTCATGCCAAAACATGGCCGCTTTCAAAAATGACGCAATCACTACATATAAAAAAATCAAGCCTTCAAGAAAAGAGCGTACTCTCTTTTAAAAGGAAGGTAACACACTTGTGACTCCTCTGGTGTTGCGGGTGTCCATGTGCGGAGGTGATCGCTTACCATCAGGCGATCCGTCTACTTGTTTGCCTCCCTATCCCATAAAAAAATATTAATACGTCAATGTTGTTAATTTGTGTGAATTATATTATTATTTAATTATTATTGTTACTAATTAATTTATTAAAGAATTTTTTTGGGTAGCGCACTGACGCGTCTCTGATTGTTGGAGGAAATGACCATTTGGTCATAAATTTTAAAGTATGAACAACTTATCTATAGTTTAGATATAAAATATCATTGGGTTGTAGTCCGGTCAAATTAGACCAAAAATAAGGGTAAGTAAAGTTACCTAAATTCCCACAAGCTGAAAATTGGCAAGATTGTTTAAAATATCATTAAAAACAAAATTTGAAAGATCCCCATCATTCCCGTGTAAGGAAAAAAAAATATTCAAGGTCAAAGGTCAATATTATTATTTTTTTCCTTACACAAGAATGATGGGGAACTTTCAGGTATTGTTTATAATTATGTTTTGAACAATTTTACTCATTTTCAGCTTGGTGGGAATTTATGAACTTCCGAATGTCTAAATTGACCGGGCTATGAAACGCGAACTAATTAAAATATGTCAAGCCATCGCCATAGTTAAAACCAGTTTCTGACATTAAAGATTTTTATTTCTATTCTATTTCTAAAACTGACAGAAAATCCTACCGTGTAATGCGTCCTTAAGACTAAGGTATCACAGGCAGACAGAGATAAACACCTATACTCTATTTGTTTAGGTACTTAAAAAAAGGTAAACAAGAAAAATGGTGGATTTCAGAGATAGTCAACCGTCAATGACAATAGTATTTTTGTGCATGATTATGGGCAACATAAAGACTACATTTACCTTACTAAATAATTTTAAAATTTATAATATTAAACTCACACGTTCAACACATTCACAAAATTATAATCACAATTAAAGTGATTTCAAATTCAATCACTACAAAAAATTTTAGTCTGAGTCCGAAGAACTATCACCAACACTAATTAATTTCAAAGCGATTATAGGTTTCGTCTATTATCTTATCTAGGGATGACATCTTCTCCACTTCTTTGCCAGCTCTTTAAGGTACCGAATAATAACAATAAATACAAACTACAAACTGCGAATTGACTTTGACAGTCACGCACGTATGGCGCGATCTGGAAAAAACTGTTTTGAATATCTGTCTTTTTAGTTTCTTTATGGTAGGCACGGTGCAATAGTTTTTAAAATCATTCTAAATAATATAGTTATTATAGTTTTTCAGCTTAGGAAATAATAAATGCAACTTAATATTAAACAAAGTAGTTCATTATAGAAAAATATACGATAGAAATGGATTTTAAGTTCTAAAATGATTTTATTTTGGTTTCTTTTTATTTCGGAACGAAAAATGCCCCTATAGAAGAACCCTTTTTACGATTTGTTTACCTTTTTTTAAGTACCTAAACAAATGGAGTATAGGAACCTCTTTTTAGCGTCGGTATTTATGACAGTTCTAAGGTCAGTGAAAGCGAGAGTCTCAGGCATTCCTGTTCACTGGGCATGACAGCTTTGTCTCAGTCCAATTACCGCGGTGAGGCGTTCGGGGTCACCTATTTTGGACTTGAACTTGGGCACTAATGACAAGCAAATTACCTACTTTTTTGACAGTTCCCGGTCAGTATTTTCTTCAACAAAGAAGAGCAGTTAGTATGGCATCTAACAGGATGATGTTAAAAGCTATTTCTGTGAGATCACCCGCCAGGTTTTCGATTTGGGTTTAAATTTTTTTTTTTTATTTCTGAGATATAGGTAAGTAGCTTTAGATCATATTTTGAGTAGGTATAGTTAGCGTTACAAAGTCTCAAAATGATCTTAAAACTCTCGTATTAAAAGCAAATCGAACTGTTTTATTGATTTACTAGCTTTTGCCCGCGGCTCCGCTCGCGTGGATGTCGGTTATCGCGACCAAACATAGCCTATGTCCTTTCTCATCGTCTAATCTATCCCTATACCAAATTTTATCATAATCGGTTCAGCGGTTTGGGCGTGCAAGCGTAACATACAGACAGACATACAGACAGACAGACAGACAGACAGACAGAGTTACTTTCGCATTTATAATATTAGTATGGATATGGTATTATTGTCCAAACTAAAAGTGTGTACCAAATATCAGAACACCCAACAAATCAACTGGACGGGGGTAAAAAAAAAGAAATTAAGTTTATTTTGAGCACTTTGTTCGTCAACATTAAGTAGGTACCATATAAATCATCAACAACGTTTGACAATATTACCATATATAAATCAATAAAACAGTTTGATTTGCTCTTAATACGAGAGTTTTAAGATCATTTTGAGACTTCGTCGCCAAGATATTTATGACGCTGACTGTACATTCAGTATCATATTTCAGTATTTAATTCAAAGTTCTAGCTTTAAAATAATTTCGCATCATCGAGTTCGCGCCATTTTTGACAGCCGCCATGTTTCTGCATTTCGCGCCTGTTATTATAATAGGTGCCTTGAAGTTATTTTTTCTATTTCTTCAGCTAAAATGTACGCAATCGCCTACTGTCCCACATAACAGGGGGCGTTCCTGTAGCCGTCTATCAGCTTCTGACGTTAAAAGTACTAGGTACAGTCCAACATGAACGGTTCAGAAAAACTTAATAATGGTGCTAACAAGCTTGTTAGAACTATTTTATGCTGTCATTAACACTTTTCATGTAGGAATTCTGATGACAATTTGCTTATTAGGTACTGAAATAATATTCTGGAAATCAGGTGCACTGGTTTCCGATATATTAGTGATACGAAAATTCGATTCGATCCCTGCTCAGTGCAAATATTGCTTGCAATGGTCTGGGTGAATGTATTTACAAAAAAAATATTTTTATCTAGATTCCATAACACAAGCTAGTTAAGCTATGTAATGCATATGGTAAATGGGTCTAGATATTGTTGTGGAATATTTATTTATTTATCGATGTAAACTCCAGACTGGCCACTCAGATAGGCATCAGCGCGAAATCGCCGTACGCCGTTACTCGAGCCATACCCTAAGTAGCGGACGGTGCCTCAACCAGTCCAAAAACATGAACCCTTTGTATATCCCCCGTAATTGTCCGTCTGCGTGACCGGCCGTGGGACCGACAGGCTGGCAGTACCCACCTAAACCATCCATTATAATCATAGTAATGGTAATTTTGTTTTCTGCAATCAATAGCTTAGCCACAGATAATATGGATTTTGGGCAAACTATATTTTGTTTTTTTATTATTATTCCTCTTTATTAAATTATTAGACTTCATAAATTATATTTTTAAATACACATTAAATAAAATAACATTTTAAAATGGCCCACCGGCATCGGGTACAGGGACCAAGCTACCGGAGGTTAGGGCTCCAGAGAAAGGAACTTCCTCACGATGCGCGCCTTATCAAGGAGCACTGCCTTCTGCATCTGGCCCTTGACCCAACCAACCAACCCGAGCCTCTTCAGGTGTTGGTCGAGGCTCTTTGCTATCAATCCGTTGACTGATACGACTATCGGTACAATGATTGCTGAGTCAACATTCCACATATCGACAACCTCGTGGGCCAAGTCCAAATAATTAACTTATTTATTATTATCATTATTTCTCGTCAATATGACTTAACCTCGTCTGATAGTAAGCTAAGAGCTGAAGTCAAATTAATTTATTGTGAAAATGGGTTACAATGTATTGTAGTAAGGATATCATGACTCTCCATTCTCCACCTCAAGGTATACAATAACATTTTACATTATAACTAGCTGGACCCGGCAGACTTCGTACCGCCAATTCTTTCATGCCCTCGTGGTGTAAGATCCCGTTCCCGCTGCACCTTAACATTTAGGGGGATGAGAAATAGATGTTGTCAGATTGCCGCACCATTAAGACCTGGAACACCCTGCCAGCTCACTCGTTTCCTTCTTCCTACAGTCCCGGGTCATTTAAGCGGGCGTGAAAAGACATCTGATGAGGCCGTCAAGCTGAGTGCCACCACTGTTAATATGATATATGTTTACGATGGTGGCCTTCTTTCCGAGACTTTGCCTTTAGCTTACCATCAGGCGAAGTGAAGTCACTTAACCTAGCCTGATGGTAAGTCACACTTGACATGTCCCTTATAAATAAAGCCTACCCAACATGCACACAAAATTTCATGAGAACCGGTCAAGCCGTTTCGGAGGAGTTTAACAGGTTTACTAATGTTTGCCATAATTTAAAATGCCATAATTTCATATGCCATACCTACTTGTATTTGCTATAATTTCATTAGAAATAACGTTTCAGTTGCCATAATCGTGAAATTACATAAAATGACTTTCACTAATTCCATCGGTCATAATCGATCAAGTGTCATAATAATTTAGATCCATGAATGTATTTGCTATAATTTTCGTTTTCAATAATGTCATTTTCCATAATTTTCATTCACCATAATATATATAAAGATAATTTAGTACAAGTGCCTGCAATTTTTATGTTAATGAGTAAGTTAATATATTTTTTGCTATTAACATATTCACAGTTAAATTAATAGTATGAGGGTAAAATAAAAAATATTATATTACCTATAGGTACTTGAATTATTTTGATTAATAAATGATTATACGACACAGAATTTTTATTCACAATTAAACCTAAACTAAACCTCATATTCATCATCTTATTAACTTATTATTCATCTACTAACCAAGCTCGACGGAGTCCCTTTGGAGCTTCGCGGGGCTCCTACAGACTTCTGGGTGGTTTAAAAAAAAACTAAGTCGGGGTGTTAACGATAATTAATTTCGACCTAACAATATTATTTTTATTTTCATAATTATATCAAATTTTGATGAAGTCAAGAGTCGATTATGAGATGTGCTACTTAAGGAAACTAATTATTATGATATATGTTGTTAAAGAAAGTAGTTTTATGGCAAATAAAAGTTATGACTGTTGAGTTGTTATGGTAAACGTTATTAGTATAAATGATAATAGCGCAAATAAATATTATGTTCGAGGATGACTATGGCAAACAATATTAGTGCAAATGAATTTATGGAAAACGAGAGAATACCAGTTTAAAAAAACATCAAGACACGAGAATTTTATATATTAGATGTGCAATGAAATGACTTAATAAAGTGTCAGAACTATAATTTTGACTATTTGACTAAGTCGTCGATTCTTCCCAATAGGTACTGCTTAATATGGTAGCTTGTTCGGAAAAAATATGCCTTGCCACATAAAATATTGCTGAATTAAACTGAAAATATAACTTTTCATTATAGAAATTTTCAAAAAAAGTCAAAATAAACAATCAAATTCAGTTCAAGTTTGAAACTTTAAAATTCCCCATTAAATTTCAAACATGAATTAAGTATATACGTGTAAACGCAAAGTAGACCGAGATAAATGCGATATTCTCTTGTACCCCATACATTTACACTACGCGCAACTGACAAGTGACGTCATAAGTATGGAACGTTTTCGGGCGACACGAGTGAAATTGAATCTTCAAAATAAAATATTTTGCAAATTACCTATTTGTGGTAAGAAAATTTCACGAAACAACAAACAAAACAAACAAAAAGAATTCAAATTTAAAGTTTGGATTTGTGATTACTGCTCTGCTCCTTTGGATAGTAGCGTTATGATATGTAGGTATATAGCCTATATTACTCACAAACAATGTACTCAGTGTGGCTCTCTATTTAGTAACAGATTTTTTGTTGTTATTGAGTTGTTTTGAAGCCTAGTGTTAAGTTGTTTTGGAGCCTACTTATCTATTATATAAAAAAAAGTCGGGTTTTCCTTCCTGACGATATAACTCCAGAAGGCCTTTACCGATTTGGCTAATTTTGGTCTTGAATTATTCGTGGAAGTCCAGGGAAGGTTTTTACGGCGAGAAAAAAATCGAATAATTGCCGGTAACCGACATCCACGCGGGCGGAGCCGCGGGCAAACGCTAGTCCAATATAAAAAACATAATCATCATCATCAAACTATTAAACCTCTCTTCTGATGTTCAAAAATCGCAAAAACTGACATCCACGCGGGAGGAGTAACAGGCATCAACTAGTACAGAATTATTTTGGCGCAATTCAAATTGGAGCTCCAAATGGCCTGCCCCTTCCGTTATGTTGTTCCGTCTTGTTTTATTTCTATATTAGCGAGACAATCCGGTTTCCTTAGACTTAAATGGCCAACCTTGGCCGGCAGTTGGCGCCAACCATCTCAACTTGATTGGACAAAATCTTTTATAGCCGCCACTTTAAAAGGTCCCTTGTGTCCGCCTTCCTTCGGGGTTATTCTCAAATATGAACTTTATTGTTGTTGGTTTTAGGGTTAATTTTTCAACGAGCCGAGTGCTTTTGTTTTATTAGGCTGGCCGGTGGTCAATATACTTATATTTGGTACTCGGATTATATTGGCTTTATTTATTGGAGGCTTAAAGCTAGTGCCACAGAACAAAGAGTGGGTACAGGACGGTTTAGTGTTCCGTAGTGAATTTAAAACCTCTTAAAACGTCTTTAAGGGCGACGGTGGAGCCACCTACCAATTTTCTTACGAACTGTTGGAACAAAAAAAAAGTAGATGAAGCAAAAGATCTATGTAGGGATCATGGCAAGTGGAAAACTGTAGTCTCTGCCTACCCCACTGGGAAAAAGGTGTGACTGTATTTATGTATCTGTTCGTTCGTTCTAAAAACTATTTTCCTTTTTTATGGTTTTGTATTTACTTTTGTTTAACTTTTTTATTTTATTGTGTATTTGTTGTATTTTATTGTATTTATAGTTCAATTTGAAGTAAAATATAAATTCTATGCTTATTATTCTATAAGTAGTACATAAAAATAGGCTGTTTGAGTAATAGTAGAACTTATTATATAACTAGCTTTTAGGCTCCGCCCGCGTGGATGTCGGTTATCGCGACCAAACATAGCCTATGTCCTTTCTCATGGTCTAATCTACCCCTATACCAAATTTCATCAAAATCGGTTCAGTGGTTTAGGCGTGAAAGCGTAAGTAAGGCTATGTTTGGTCGCAATAACCGACATCCACGCGGGCGGAGCCGCGGGCAAAAGCTAGTTTATCATAAAACTGGAACTACCCACTATTGGCTTGGCAAAGAAGAGGACCATTGCTCACTGCTCAGGGCGTGCAAGGCTCCGGGTTTTCTTGAAACTATTTTTTGTGATACTTGATGTATTTTAATTGGTTCAGTTCGTAAGTGCTGGCAGCATGTTTTAAGAATTTGGGAGGAAGGAAGAATATTTAAACCATTAAACTGACGAACATTGCTAACTCCACATTTAGCAATGTTCAGTCACATACTTGATAATGATTTCGTCAGCAAAATGTTGAATTTTTCAAAATCCTACTGCTGTATTTGCCAAGCCCATAGAAGTTGTAAATTTTCGTAGTTTTCAGTAGTTTAGCCCTGTATTTATATGTCAGTCGATCAATAAAGACTATCTTCATAATATTTAATTGAAAAATACAAGGTGGAAGATGTCAAGCGAGTTTTCGAAATGATTTGAATACAGTTTTGTTTCTTTTTTAAAATAAAGAAATGTTTCCTTTGCGTAAAATTCATGAAATTTTGTGTGCATATTGGGTAGGTTTTCATCCCAATAAATGGTAAGGTGCAGCGGGAACGTGTTCTGGCGCCACGAGGGCAGAAAAATATTGGTGATATGAAGTTCGATAACCGGCATCCACGCGGGCGAAGCGGCGAGCAAAACCTAGTTATAGATAAAAACAATTAGCGATTCTCGGGCTTCACAGTGCACACTTTGAAATCACTATGATAATGAACATTTCACTCACAAATAAGCAACTACGGAACCCGATGATGTTTCGACACGCGCTTGGTCAGTTTTATTTGTTAATAGTTATTACGTAAAACAGGTTTGCTGCGACAATGGTTCCATTTGTGATATATTTGCAACCACTTTGCGTAGGAGCGGATATATTTGGTATCATACGAGTGAAATTCTCATTATTTTCGATAATCCCTTTGTGGTAGGCACGCACCATTATGGGTATAACGAAAGTATCGTGTTTTTAGTAACTGTACGGCCTTTGATCACGCTTTTTGGAATATACCTACCTAGTCTTCCCACAAATACTGTAACAAATAAAAATAAAAATTCTATTGATAATCAAATAACATTTATTACATTTACTGTGTGTTAGTTTTATATATAATTAAAAAAACAATTTAAAATAAAAAAGGTTATTCGAAGTAGTCTCCATTGACTGCAATTCTGTTCTTTAAACGTTGAGGCCAGTTATTAATATACATAAGCACACATTCTTTCCATGGGGAAATTTTTCACTGCCAATCGTGTCGATTGTTTTAGGGACTCCAAACTGGGTATTATCCTCCTTTCATGGTCAACTGAGCCCACATCCCATTGAGCCCGCGGGCTCAGTTGACCACGTTTGTCCGCGTACTGGGTGTGGGCTGGGTAAACCCTTAGCCGTACCAAGTGGTTAACTGAGCCCACGGGCTGAGTAGACCCATAGCCATAGGTTAACTGAGCCCGCAGGGTAAGTTGGCTGGTGAGTGGGCTGAGTCACTCCCAAAAAAAAAACGAACGTGGTCAACTGAGCCCGCGGGCTCAATGGGATGCGGGCTCAGTTGACCATGAAAGGATTATCCTATAGTGTAAAAAATATATCTAACCGAGGTTATTAAATTAAGAATCGTAAAAGAACGGTAAAAATTGCGTCGGTTCTTGTTTTATAGTTTTTATTTATTTTTAATCATCCACCCAACCTTGAATAGTACCTAACTGATTTTACTATTAAATTTTATGACGTCACTAAATCTTTTTTCACACAAGTTACCTTAAAACTTATCATTATTAACGTATAATAAAGTAAAAAGTAACTAATTTGCCTGTAAGAGATCGCTCTTAGCGATAAGGCCGCCATTTGTACATAATGTCATATATTGTCCATACATTTACTGTATTACTGGTGTACAATAAAGATTTATCTATCTATCTATCTATCTATCTATCTATCTATCTATCTATCTAATTTGACTAGTCAGTAGAATACCCAATTATCATGGCGTCAATTATCGTGGTCAGGTTTAGAGAGTACTGCTTGCTTTTAGAGCAAGGCATACTCTCTAAAACTGATTTTGTTTATTTTTAATTGTAACAGGATTTATAGCCGGACTAAATATATAATACTAGCCGACCCGCCGCGGCTTCGCCCGTGTTTCTAAACTCTGTGTCACCCATATATTCCCACAATTCATTAATTTTCAAAAAATGTATGAGAATATATCGGATTCAGAAACAAAGAATTGATATTTTTATCCGACTTCAAAAAAGGTGGAGGTTCTCAATTCGTCGGAATATTTTTTTATGTATGTTCATCGATTACTCTGAGATTCAGGTGATTCTTTTTGTATTGGGTTTGGTATAACTCATAGCTATATAAATTTCATGGGTACTGGACCTTGGACTCCGGAGGTACACCTCCCCTCCTTCTTCCTAACGTCGCCTTTAAGCGGGACGTGAAAAGGCATCTGATGAGGCCGTCAGCTGAGTGCCACCACTGTTAACATGGTACATGTTTACGATGGTGATCCTCTTTCCGAGACTTTGCCTTTAGCTTAACATCAGGCGAGGTGAAGTCAAATTGACGTGTCCTTTATAAAAAAAAGAAATCAATAAGAAAATGGGAGATGATTACTTTTTAGCTAGTTTTATGACGATCCTGTGGCACAGTGGTTAAGGTCGTGCTACAATTACCAAAAGAACCTATTACAGTCACTAAATAGTAAAAAAAACTATGTTTAAAAAAACCGACTTCAAAAACTGAAAACTATAGACCCCTAAGTAAAGCCGGAGAAGAAATGACAAGAAACTCCGGCAACACCTTTCAATCAAAGTGCTGACGGGGGCGACTGTACAATTGTAAGTCAACATGGCGGTACTCAAATCGACTTTTTCAACGACTCGACTAGGTGGAAATAAAAGCGAGAGTTTTCAAAGTAGACGTAGTGGGACTCGACCTCGTGGGAATAAATCAAATAACATAATTAAGATAAGAGAAAAATTACCGAATTTACAGATTCACTGATCTATCAGAAGTCGGTGGTTTAGGGATTCGTATCTCTAGAGGCAAAAATGGAACCCTTATGGGATAACTGCGTTGTCCGTCTGGCTGTTAACCTTTTTTTCTCAGGAATGAGTGCAGTTGAAATTCATACCAAATATGTGTCTATAACATCTTGAAGCCGTGCAATCAAACTTCTAAGCAAACGTAATGAAAATATATTGTGGTTTATGTAGCTTAAGTTACGGTGCGCGAGAGAGTAATCTACCCGTATACCAAATTTCATCAAAATCGGTTCACTAGTTTTGGCGTGAAAGCGTAACATACAGACAGACAGACAGACAGACAGACAGAGTTACTTTCGCATTTATAATATTAGTATGGATTAGTTACCGAAACTATTAATATTCCCGTCCCGTCCTTTCTTTTTCGTGCGGAATTCCCCTCGGATACCTCCCCTGCCGGAGCCAAAAGAGGAGGTTATGTCGGACTCGAACAGACTAAATCCGCACACTGACTGAGGATCGTCCTAGTGCTAGGCCGGAGGTGAGGTTGTCTTCGACATATCCCTCGCACCCCAGCTGACCCAGGACCATACCTTACGGACTGGCCTCCACCCGTTCACCCCTCCAGCAAAGTTGAATTAGAGTTAGAGCTAGGAGTGGGTTCACGTCGTCGGTAGTGTAATGGTCAGGATTCGCACCCGGGTCCTCTCGATCGCAAGGCCGACTTAACCACTAAACAACCGAGGCTTTATGGCTTAAAACCCGTAATTTATTTATTTCTTAGTGTAGGTACCACAAGCGAAGCCGAGGGGCCTCTAGTACTTCATAATTTTACTCCCTCCGAGGATTCTAAAATCGGTGCGCGTCCATAATTAGGCGCATGTGTCAATTCAGCCCGACAAGGGACGTACCAAGGTTCGCTTCCGGTTTAGTGCACGCGATGCGCCGGGCATTGATTTATGGGGCTACCCTCCTGATGGTAAGTGGCCCACGTGTCCAATTAACACATTAGGGTGCACCTGCGACCACAACATGGCCTCAAACATTGACATAATTCGGAAACTAATAAATAATTAATAAATAAAATATTCTAGGGTATCTGCGGTAGCCTAGTGGTATGGGTAATGGACTGCTGAGACGAGGTCTCGGGTTCGATCCCAGGTTTACCACGGCACAGACCAGTGACTTTTCGATGCTTTTCGAAGTTATGTGTGTATTTATCGCAGGTTTATAGGTACCCGGTTAATGGCAATAGGCTCGCCACCTATTACATTGAGATCTAAACATAAACTGGCGAAATGTGGGTGCTAGCACCTCTGCCTACCCCTTCGGGAAATACAGGCGTGAGTTTATGTTATGTTATGTTATGTAAATATTCTAGGGCATTATTTACAACGCTATCTAGACCTATAGTAAGCTTAGCTTAACTTATACTATGGGTTCTAGAATGTATCTATTTAACTTAGATACACTTTTTTTTGGAAATACAATGTTTTATTGGACTTTGAAACACCCAAACCAATGGAAATAGACATACCTATTCACGCATAAAAATATTTACACTGAGTTAGAATCGAACTCGCGACCGACGTAGCAATCGAACACTAGCATCGTAATTCGCATATTAATTCCATTCCCGCCAACAATGGGGTACCTGTACCTACCTATTCAAGGGATAAAAAATAACCAGCGTCTTACATCAGACTAATAAATATCTCTGTATTTAATATCAACTAGATCCGTTGAGCCGTTTGAACGGGATCGATTATTTACACATTCAAACACCTTCACAAACTTTCACACAGGAAAACTAATAATTCCATGAATCAAAGGAGGCCACCACCACAGAATAAATATCGTCTTAGGTCCGTATTCTAGAATGACAATCTGCCTGAATTTCGATTTATTTGAAAACAGATTGTATAGACAATAATAATTGTCAAATCTATCAATCTGTCTCAGATAAATCGCGATTCAGGCTGAGTGTCATTCTAGAAAACGGGCCTTAGTATTGTGCCGTGCCACCATTGTCCTTTCAATATTGTTAACTCGTGTCGTCTCAAAATTGTCATTGATTTGACAGTAACAGTCACATTTCCGATTTTAGCCATTTCACAGATAGTCCGGGCGCTACATGTAAGTGAGTATGCTTTGGCTACTGAATTTCGCCAACGGTTTTATGTGAAGAAAAGGTCAAAGATTATTAATGTGGATCTTATCGGTAATTTTTTTGTCTATTTTGTACTCCCTCTTCTCTTATTCGTAAAGGGAATATCATGTACGAAATAATTTAAAATCATTTTAATGAATATTGCAAATTCACGAAAATACTATTATTTTATATGTATATACAAAAACACGACTTAACAAAGCAACATCTTTACGTCAATCAAACGTGTACGCGCGCCCATACAGTAAGTAAGGGCGAAGAGGGGGAGCGGGAAGAGACCATCACACCCAATGGCAAGATGTCTTTTGTCATTATTTAGGTTCTCAGATATAAGAAACCGGTCATAGCTGCCGTCACACAGATTTGTATACTCAACTACCTAAGCGCCTGCACTAGTCCTAACACACTGTCAATAAGTGACACTTGATGTCCGTGCACGTCTATTAACTCTACGACGAAGTGCTATTTTGATTTTAGAATCGCAGCAATGGATGTCAATCTGAACGAACATATAGTATAAATAGACGAGTAATATCTAAGAGTTTTCAGTTTAGAATAGGACTGTCAAAACGCTATTCAGTTTAAGCCAGCCATACACCTTCCAGTATACTTGTTCAAGTTTAAATTTGGGCAAGTGTACTTGAACGTGTATGATTACCATTATGATTGTCACTGTCATTTTAGTGCCTTTTAGTGCGCACGTATAATGTCATCTCTTACTTACTATTGGATATAGACAAAAATTATTATTTTGGTCATCGATTGAGTAACTCCCAAAACGTCTGATTTTAGATCGATTCTCTTTGTAATCGAATTTAATTAATATTTTTGATAAATTATGGTATTTCGTGGTAACAACCAGATTTAACCAACTATGATTTTCAATACCACGTAATGGGGGCGAGCCTATTGCCTTGAAGTGGACACTTTGTGATGGGCTGTATGTTTACAGTCTGATGGAGAACAGCCCTATCCCTTAGTCGCCTATAACACCCATGTAGTGGCCACAATCTACTCCACTGGGAAAAAGGTTCTTCGTACGTTTTGAAATTATAGGATCTAAAAACTTAGAATAGGTTCCCACGGATAGCGGGAACAATCAAAATTCACACGAGTAGAACCGCAGACATTAGCTATTATAGAAATAAAAATGATCGCAATGACGATTCTATAAAATAGGGTAGTTGTAAAAATTGCTAAACGTCAATTTTAAAAAAAGAAGCTCC
Organism: Eilema sororculum; assembly: GCA_914829495.1. NCBI lineage: Eukaryota > Metazoa > Arthropoda > Insecta > Lepidoptera > Erebidae > Eilema > Eilema sororculum. The sequence goes on along the minus strand of OU618532.1, from coordinate 42,510,331 downwards.
TACCGAATCTATGCACTCTATCCTCTACGAATGTAAACGTTCATTAATAATTGTTGACGTCACTATAAATGCAAACGTCACTGCCGGCCGGATCTCGCAAACATGAGCGTTATTAATAAGCTCGCATTCGACCCCGTTTCTATCTGTTTGTATAATTAAGGAGTAAATGAATTTGTATTTGTATTTTGTATCGTATTTATTGGCAATTAATACAGCTTGACATTTTTAAGTCCGAGTCTGATAATCTTAATTTGTTGTATAACTTTTATGTCTGTTTGCATTGGTGTTGAGTGTTTCTTAGTACCACTATAAATATCTGGTTTGACCGCAGCTTGGCTCGGTATTTTTTTATAATTTTTCTAAAAATGAATCCTAGCTAGATCGATTTATCGCCTCCAAAACCCCCTGTATACTAAATTTCATGAAAATCGTTGGAGCCGATTCCGAGATTCCAATTATATATATACAAGAATTTCTCATTTAAAAGTATAAGATAAGTAGTTGCAAAAAAATTTATGGTACTTAGTAATGTTTATTCACAATCAAGAACCCATAACACAAGCTATTGATTATGTTTATATTGGGTCTGACGCTACGCTCGTTTTCGTGAATTATTTCTGTATCACTTATAGTTTGTATAAATATAATTCAAAGATTTGAAATTTTTCCCGCCCCGTCTCGTTCCGAAATTCTCGTCTTCAACATTCACGCTATCCAATCTAAATCGATTTGAAATTAAATGTACCTGTAAGTTTTAAAATCACACGTTTTTGAAAAGTATATTACTGAATTGGACGAACGTAATTGTCTTCTTAGAAAGGCTTTTACATTTTTCACTATACATTTATTAACTGCAGACTAACTTGTCGTTGACAGTATGCGTACCTACTTACTTAATTATTACTCAGAATTTGTCAGAACCTGGACATTATACCTACTTTCCTTTCTTTTATTATTCACTAGCTTTTGTACACGGCTCCACCCACGTGGTTGTCGGTTATCGCGACCAAACATAGCCTATGTCCTTTCTCATAGTCTAATCTACCCCTATACCAAATTTCATCAAAATCGGTTCAGTGGTTTAGGCGTGAAAGCGTAACATACAGACAGACAGAGTTACTTTCGCATTTATAATATTAGTATGGAAGTATGGAATATAGCGTACCTACTATTAATTATTCTGTGGTAGTAGTTCTAACAGTAAAAACAGAAGTACTTAGTAACCAGAAGCCAATTCTACTATATTAAAAAATATTCGATTTCGATTTGAATGGCTGTCAAAATCAAATTAAATGTCAAAACCGATCACGATTTTAATAAAAAAATGATTAAAAAATAAAAAACCCGACTGCCACTGAAAAGACCGAAATAAGTTTGATAGCAGGCGGTACCCATTAATTTTCTTTCGGTTTATGATTGGCAAATGGGTACCGCCTGCTATCAAACTTATTTCGGTCTTTTCAGTGGCAGTCGGGTTTTTTATTTTTTAATCATTTGTTTTATTTTACACTTTTTAGTTATGATATGACATGTATCTCTTTTGGTAATTTAAATTTAACTTAAATCAATAAGTAATAACATTAGCGAGAATGATTGTTTTGTTAAACAACTTTAAATCGTTATATACCTATCCGAAAATATTATTTAAAATGAAAAATGATAAAAGGAACCTAAAGATGATTTTAAAATACCTATTCAACGACACCCCACTTGACATAGTTCATCGACATTTTGTTTTTTAATTTTGACAATATGGCGTCTGGTTGTCACTGTGGTGAATTTTGATTACTGTCATGTCTTTAGTGACACTCGCAAGGTTAAGACGAATCGATTGACGTATGAATTATCAAAATCGGCCCATGCATTTGGTCTCTAGAACGCCACATAGATACAAACATACATACATACATACATACATACATAGACTGATAAACACATTACCCTCCTTTGCGTCGCGCAGTCGGGTAAAAAAGTCAAACCTACTTCGAAAAAAGTAAAAGTCTTTTTTGCTAGATTAAATAGGTTGGCATAAAAGTCAAGATTTTATACACAGTTTCGATAGCAAAATCGTCTGAAAGTATTAATTTGTATTTTTTTTTAAATAATTTATGAGAATAATGTACAGGTGAAAGGAATAGTGTTGGTATAGGAATGTTGTAAAGAAAATTATATTTTTGTCAAATTAATAGTAGTCATAGTCACAGTCATTTATTTTTCAATATAGAACAATAAAATTGTTTCTTATTGACGTCAATTTTAATTCTACTTAATCTAAGTTTACCACCGCGCCGCTTCCAAGGCGCTGGTGGAGAAGAAACGGCGCAACAAACTCCACTGCGGCATTTTTTGGACGTCAATTTACAATATATATTTTCTTAAAGCTAAATGTCAACAGGTATATAAAACTCTTTATAATTAAGAATAAAAACAAAGTTACATAATGTAACAAATAAGTCACGTAACTAATTACGAGGGGCCTGCACCATGCTCAAGCCAGACATTTTTATCTTTCAAGTAATCATCTATCCTATAGTATGCCTTTTTGGATAAGGTGGTCTTTACAAAGGTTTTGAATTTATCGTCAGGCATACCAACAATCGATTCTGGCAGTTTGTTATAAAAACGTATACCATCCCCCTTAAAAGAATCACTAACCCTGCTAAGCCGATAACATGGAAGTAGAAGTCTATGTTTGTTACGCAGATCTCTGTCTGTAATGTCACTTACTTTTGTGTAATGAGATATATTTTTTTACATATTGATTTTTATATATTAATACTTCCAGGTGATTATTTATTATAGCTACCCAAACCGTGCCTAAATTTTTTTTTTCTTTTTTTTAGCAGTAAATATGCTAATTATACCTACAATCGAAAACATCGAAAAAAGTAAATTTTCTCCCTATCCCTTACAGGGGGAATGCCTTGACCAACTAGCCTACTCAGACACGCCCGATGTGATTCAAATTTCCCTTGTATATTTGGGTCATTCTTTGGAACAGCTTTGTCAAGCGGCAATCCAAAAAATAAATAGAAATCGAGTAGTGAGCAAGCCATTTTTTTTTTGCGCAAGCCTTATGTCCTATTTTAACTGGGTAACTGATTATTATTCAATTATCTCTATAATTAAATATAATAAAAAATAAAATACCCTCATATTTTGACTTTCGTGGAGTGTCCCCAACCCCGATCTAGTCACTTAGTAAATTATATTTTTTAGACTAAACGCTACATGCTAACAAAAAAATAACACTTAATCCTAAGAAGTTTACAATGCTATGAAAAATGAGACTATAGTTAAAAAACACACACATTTCCTAAAAAAAAATTATGTAAGTGTCCCGAGGTAGCTGCTGATTTGAGTGGGTTGTTATAATTTTACTATCTCACTACATTCGCGGCTCGATGATGCGGCATCCATAATACAAGTCACAACTAGGCCCACTCCGACGGCCGGGCAGAGTGCTTGTGTGATAGTGCGTAGTGTTTTAAAAAAATAACGGTTCGAACTTCGTTGCGTGGGTTTGGTTTCTCAAAACTTTGAATTGAGTGGTACAATTATATCCGGTGTCCGTGAATTTACCTATTTTTTTTTTTTACTGTGAACAAATATAAGGCAACGTAACTTATAATCAAAGCACAGGTTATTTGCTTTAAAGGTTTTTGAAATGAAATTGATTTGCAGAAATATGGTAGGCACATGGTTGTAAACATGAGTGTATGAATCACATATTTCGTCAGTCAATGTTCTGACACGCAAAAATACAGTGTACATGCATTATTAAATTTATCTAAATTTGATAGATTTGGATCAAATTGTCATGTCAAATGTCTTGATAAATTGTTGTCAAATAAAATAATTTAAAGAATTCTCAATTAATAACATTGAACCCAAAATAAATACAAATAAATTAAAAACACAATTATGCAATAAATTAATAACAAATAAAATTAATTAATTAGTTCAGAATCATTAGGATCCAATTCTAAATAAAATAATGAATCAATCAATGTCATAATGAAAATAAAATCAACAATGTCGCAAATTTAAATAATCCTTCAACGAATAGAACATTTGATCGAGTAACCATAATCTAAACCTTTTTTTAAACTTAACAACTTCCCTGTCCCCATACAACTCATTTTGATAATGCCCCACGTCCACTACTTTTTTTAAATATTACGTTAGATAACATTATTTCATAGCATAAAAAAATATTGCATTAGCTATTATTATTATATTTGTCTGATTTTGGTAGCTTTTTTTTTTGATGCACATATGACTCATGAACGTGGGCGATATTTTTTTTTTACCACGTTCAATGTGCATATGTGAACACATGCGTACAAATACATTTTTGAACGACAATAAACTGTAGATATGGTATTTCAAGTCGCCATCATAAATGCCAGATGCATCTATAACGAATTGGAGGACGGTCATAAATTGACAGTATTACAAGTCCAAGAAAAATTAGTTCTACATTTCCTTGGACCTGTAGCTTCAACCACGGAGGGATTCTTCAACCTCCAAGAATTTCCATCTCAGGTAGCTCTCCAAATTCTTCAATTTCCTCAAGTAATTTTGGACATATGCTACAAGAAATTCCACGAAATAATAGCAATAAACTTGTACGAAAAAGATGCACTGGACGCTACGTCAAATTGAAAAATGAGGGATTATTGTCGAGAAATCCTAAGCAAGTACACACTGAGTGTAGAAGGTGCGAAAAAGCATTTTTGTTACAACGAGAAACATGCTTGATTTTGTTCGTAAATTTTGTTTTAGTAAACTTTGCATTTAGTATCAGTTGTATTTTTTGCTAATTTCTTTTTGCTGATTAAATGATATCTAAAATAAAATCACGTATTTTTTTTTTACTATCATGAAGAATAGGGTTCTTGCTATGCGTCCACTCCTGGCTTAAAAGATCTGACGCCACGTTCATACCGAAAAACTTCCTCAATTTGTATAGAGAAATGAATCACATATGATTCATGAACTTATCCCAAAACATACACGTGAGTCATATATGATTCATTGGACAGGGAAGTTGTTAATAGTCGGCAATTCTCTAATTGATGATTTGATTTACGTGGTCGTGATTTGCTTGGTTTACGTGGCAGTTCTGGCCCACGCGGATCAATTTTTGGCCATGCAAATGAAATAATTAAGTTTTGTTATAGTTATGTATGAAAATATTTTTTTTTACTTTATTTAAACGTAAATTATAATTACATTTTTATTTGAATTTAAACAATTTAATTAAAAATGTCAAATGAAAGCGTTATTTTTTGAAATGATTAAATAAGTGCTATACAAATGTCTGATTGTGAGCGTTATTTTTTTAAAAGTTTAAATTAATGCTATACAAAGGACTGATTTTTTTACGAGAAAGCGTTATTTTTTAAATGTTTAAATTACTGCTATACAAATGGCTGATTGTGATAATAGAAAGCATTATTTTTTAAAGGTTTAAATTAGTACTAAACAAATGACTTTTTTAAATGTTTAAATTAGTGCTATACAAATGACTGATTACGATTAAAAGAAAGTGTTATTTTTTAAATTAATGTTTTTGTAGTTTCTATAACAAATATATATTGGACTAATTCTACAAGGAAAATAGTTTTTTGCTTTAGTATCCTACCCATTTTTTTTACCTTATAATAAAATAACTTCTTTTCAATATGAAGTTACGATAAAATAACTCATTTGAGAAAGTTAAATTAAAATTTTTGAAATGAAATTGATTTGCAGAAATATGGTAGGCACATGGTTGTAAACATGAGTGTATGAATCACATATTTCGTCAGTCAATGTTCTGACACGCAAAAATACAGTGTACATGCATTATTAAATTTATCTAAATTTGATAGATTTGGATCAAATTGTCATGTCAAATGTCTTGATAAATTGTTGTCAAATAAAATAATTTAAAGAATTCTCAATTAATAACATTGAACCCAAAATAAATACAAATAAATTAAAAACACAATTATGCAATAAATTAATAACAAATAAAATTAATTAATTAGTTCAGAATCATTAGGATCCAATTCTAAATAAAATAATGAATCAATCAATGTCATAATGAAAATAAAATCAACAATGTCGCAAATTTAAATAATCCTTCAACGAATAGAACATTTGATCGAGTAACCATAATCTAAACCTTTTTTTAAACTTAACAACTTCCCTGTCCCCATACAACTCATTTTGATAATGCCCCACGTCCACTACTTTTTTTAAATATTACGTTAGATAACATTATTTCATAGCATAAAAAAATATTGCATTAGCTATTATTATTATATTTGTCTGATTTTGGTAGCTTTTTTTTTTGATGCACATATGACTCATGAACGTGGGCGATATTTTTTTTTTACCACGTTCAATGTGCATATGTGAACACATGCGTACAAATACATTTTTGAACGACAATAAACTGTAGATATGGTATTTCAAGTCGCCATCATAAATGCCAGATGCATCTATAACGAATTGGAGGACGGTCATAAATTGACAGTATTACAAGTCCAAGAAAAATTAGTTCTACATTTCCTTGGACCTGTAGCTTCAACCACGGAGGGATTCTTCAACCTCCAAGAATTTCCATCTCAGGTAGCTCTCCAAATTCTTCAATTTCCTCAAGTAATTTTGGACATATGCTACAAGAAATTCCACGAAATAATAGCAATAAACTTGTACGAAAAAGATGCACTGGACGCTACGTCAAATTGAAAAATGAGGGATTATTGTCGAGAAATCCTAAGCAAGTACACACTGAGTGTAGAAGGTGCGAAAAAGCATTTTTGTTACAACGAGAAACATGCTTGATTTTGTTCGTAAATTTTGTTTTAGTAAACTTTGCATTTAGTATCAGTTGTATTTTTTGCTAATTTCTTTTTGCTGATTAAATGATATCTAAAATAAAATCACGTATTTTTTTTTTACTATCATGAAGAATAGGGTTCTTGCTATGCGTCCACTCCTGGCTTAAAAGATCTGACGCCACGTTCATACCGAAAAACTTCCTCAATTTGTATAGAGAAATGAATCACATATGATTCATGAACTTATCCCAAAACATACACGTGAGTCATATATGATTCATTGGACAGGGAAGTTGTTAATAGTCGGCAATTCTCTAATTGATGATTTGATTTACGTGGTCGTGATTTGCTTGGTTTACGTGGCAGTTCTGGCCCACGCGGATCAATTTTTGGCCATGCAAATGAAATAATTAAGTTTTGTTATAGTTATGTATGAAAATATTTTTTTTTACTTTATTTAAACGTAAATTATAATTACATTTTTATTTGAATTTAAACAATTTAATTAAAAATGTCAAATGAAAGCGTTATTTTTTGAAATGATTAAATAAGTGCTATACAAATGTCTGATTGTGAGCGTTATTTTTTTAAAAGTTTAAATTAATGCTATACAAAGGACTGATTTTTTTACGAGAAAGCGTTATTTTTTAAATGTTTAAATTACTGCTATACAAATGGCTGATTGTGATAATAGAAAGCATTATTTTTTAAAGGTTTAAATTAGTACTAAACAAATGACTTTTTTAAATGTTTAAATTAGTGCTATACAAATGACTGATTACGATTAAAAGAAAGTGTTATTTTTTAAATTAATGTTTTTGTAGTTTCTATAACAAATATATATTGGACTAATTCTACAAGGAAAATAGTTTTTTGCTTTAGTATCCTACCCATTTTTTTTACCTTATAATAAAATAACTTCTTTTCAATATGAAGTTACGATAAAATAACTCATTTGAGAAAGTTAAATTAAAATTTTGATTTTCGTGGAGTGTTTTGTGATTAGCATGGCCTCTATTTTTTAACCTCGAATATCTCTGTAAGTATATCACTCTCTGAGGTGCCTACTTTATCAAAAATACTACCTTTACGTATATTTTAAGATTTAATTACAAATTTAAAAAAAAACTATATTCAAAAATTGCCACGAAAGTCCCATTTATCAGTCTTTAAGGTGACTTTTTATCCGAGAAGGACTTTTTATTCAAACCGACTATAAAATCACCTAGAATAACCACAATACTTACCTATAGAAGAAAGTTATAGGACGCGCGGCCAGTAATCTCCTCTTAAACTTCCTAAAACTCATAAGCAATTCTGTCACATATACGTCCACTATAAAATAAATGGTCGAGAAATAACGACACATCCTGAGAACAATTACTGGTCGATGTGGTGTCAATAAGACCAATAAATGTGTCCAAACTTTCTTAAGCAACTGTTGAATGAATTTTATCGATTTAGGAGTTTCACCACCCCATACATCAGAGGGTTGATATTGATAGTCGGCGACAGAAGCTACGTTGACATCCCCTATGAACTCGACCAAGATATTTCAACAACAAGCCAAGCAAAAATAATTTTTATACAACCTACATAAGGTTTACAATAAATGCAAGTCTAACTTGGTACTGTATCTAAGAAAATATTTTTCTTTGGAAAATGTACTGAGGTTTCTGTAGGTTCTTTTTTTTGTAAAGCGGCCTTTTCATAACTGTCTGAGATCGATCCCTTCAAGAGATTCGGTGCGTAAAGCCTTCCTTATCCTGCTTTTTGGTAGTGGTACCTAAGTTTGTTTTTAAGTCTGTTATGTGTGAAGGGTTCTTGGATGTCCGTTGCTATTGGATAAGCAGTGGGAATATATTTGATGTGATTGTGATGTCCTGTGGCGTTAGAGGGTTTTGTAATGCGGGTGGGGTTTAGGATTTAAGCTTTTTGGGTTACCCTTTTTATTAAATATGATATGATTCTGCTGGTGGTAAGTGATCATGGTAGGATTTGAATGCTTGGTACGTAGGTGTAGTAGGGTGAGGTCTTAGAAGAGAAATGAGCAGTTACTGTTATACTGACAAACCTCGCTTTTCAAAGTTAATTCAAAACTATGAATAGTAAAGGTACTCTAAGTATTAGTATTTTATTATATTTTGTTTGAAGTAGATACAATAAAAATAAATAATCTTCGTCTACAAATAAATATAACAGGATTAGGAAGCTCATAAAAAACCTCCTCAACACAAATCGTTCATTCATTCATCAAAAACATCGAAAGACAAAACACTTCATAAATAAACATATTCCACTTAAATTTGGAACTGAATCAATATACGATTGTCTACTGTTTGCAACCAGTGCGCCCGCACCGGAAGCGCGTAGTTAAACAAAATGGCCGCCGGCCGGTCACGTGACCGCCGCCCGGATTCACCCTGGCTTCCGGTACCTACTCGAAACACGTCAAGTGTACAAGTAGTTACAGTTTGATAATTATCTGTGCCATTATATCAACCCTCAGTGTTTCGATGCTATCACGCATATGCTATGATTTCTATGTTTTTTCTTTACGATGCACGTTCATATTATGGAAGGAGTATTAATTAATTTGCGCAGCCCTATTTCATAACTAATTTTGTGAAGAGTGTCCGGCTGTTTAGGGTACCGCGTGTTTATTTTATCGCTTAATCTGTTGGTAAATCGTCTGGCCGTATGGCGAGAAACAAGTGCGTGACTAACTGTAGAAAAAAATAACATATACGCCATGTAAATTATTTCTGTTTACTCGATTTTTAAGGTTGGTATGATATAGTGGTCAAATGCGCCCTTGGCTGCAGCACCTACTGAATAGTGAGTACTGGATGGAATCAATTATTAAAAATAATACAATGGTCAACTGAGCTCACGAGTTGATTTAAATATGGGTCTCGTTGACCATAATGTCGGACACAATAACCACATTACAGAAATGCCTCATATCAAAATACCCATTTCTGAAAATGACAACACCTAAAATAAATCATTGCTCAAAAATACTCTACGAATTATCTTTCTTTGAGCCTTTAACCAACCCAGTTGGGGTCGGTTTTCCTATATAGATATTTATAAGTTCAACATTACTAAAAGATCAGAGCCGTTGCCCGTTTACGAGATACACGAAGATTAACGTAACAGACCTATGAGGTGAAATTCAAAAGGCAGATTAGTAAGTGCTGACATTTTATTCAAACAACCTACGAGATCCTACAGGAACAAAAGAAAAAAACACAAGGTCAAAAGTCAAAGTCAAAGTATTTATTCAAAATTGTGTAGTTTTTAGAAGTCGAATTCTACTTCAGACTTTGTTTACACACACGCACACAACAACAAAAAGTAATGTCCTGCTAAAAAGAACTTATTCTTAGCTATTTATTTTTTTAGCGTCCATAGATACTGCTAAAATGAGATTATAGGATTTTTTTCACAAAACAAAACCGAGAACCGGGCCACTAGTTTACTATAAAAAACATTCAGGTGTGTACAGTAACTAATCTCATAATGATAACCACAAAGGTAGGTAAAACAACGACCCTTTTGCAAATTACCATTCACCCTAGACAAGTGGCAATTAGATGGCTGACGTATTGTAAAATAGAATTATGAATGCACTCACATGATACGTATTTTGACATTTATGACATAAGTAGACGGTGTAATTGGGTATTCTACTGACTAGTCAAATTAGTTACTATTTACTAAACGTCAAAACGATAAGTTAAAAAATAACTATTATGAAAAAAGCATATAGTGACGTCATAAAATTTAAAAGTCAAATCAGTTTTTAGTATTAGTTTGGGTGGATGCTTAAAAATAAATAAAAACTATAAAATAAGAACGGACGCAATTTTTTACCACTCTTTTACCATTCATAATTTAATAAGCTCGGTTAGATAATTTATTTTAACCATGAGATAATACCCAATTACCATTTGTCTAGGGGCACGTCTCATGTGTACGTCTCATAATGATTCAACTCTAAACGTCTACATTTAAATAAAGACGGAGACAGTACCAGCTTGCAGAAGAAGTTTGTTGGCCCCGAAAAGGTTATAATGGAGCCGCTATACACCTAAAAGGGAGATGAATGCAAAACGTTGTCGTTGCATGTTAATTAATTAGCCTTTTGCAGTCCAGTGCTGGACATAGGCCTTTCCCAATACTCCTGATCTTCCGCCTTCCGCATCCAGTCTGTTCACTGACTGACCTCCGTCACCCATGAGCGCGGGCCTGGGGATGACGTGTGGAGCCACCCCAGCAGAAGCAGACCACGGCGGCGACGCACTGAGAAGCGCGTCTCCCCTATTCCGGGGGCGAGTCGGGGACACCGTTGCCCCCCCTCCCAAGGAGGGCCAGACCGTAAGGGATGGCCCTGGGTCAGTTGGGGTGCGAAGGAACCTCACCTTCAGCCTAGCACCACGACCCTCAGTCGGCCTGTGGTTTTAGTCGGTTCGAGTCCGACAACCTCCCCTTACGGCTCCGGTGGCCGAAAAAAAAATAGCATCTGTTTCACGTTTTTCAGGTCGTCAGTCCACCTGGCTGGGGAGCCCACCTTCCGTATGCCTTCACGGTCTCTGCAGTTGTGATTGCATGTATATATGCAAAAATAATTCATATTGATGTAAACATATTCAAATAAATGCAAACCTGCAGTATTAGGGCACGCCGTAATAGCGGCGGTAAGACCCATCATGGGGGAGTGGCTGGAGAGGCCACACGGCAGCCTCTCGTACCGGCTGACGCAGGAGATTACCAGACACGGGTGTTTCGGGAGTTACCTGTGTCGGATCCGGAAGGAGCCAAAGTCCGAGTGCCATCACCGTGATGCGAGCGAGGACACAGAGCTGCACACGCTGACCGAGTGCCCGGCGTGGGACACGCCGAGGCGGGTCCTAGTGGCGGCTCTGGGGGTGGGAGTCCTCACACTCGCCACATTGCTCACAGCGATGGTACGATGCGCGAACGCTTGGGGTGCGGCGCCTCCTTCTGCGAGCAAGTAATGCTCGAGATACTGCCGGGGTGCGAGAGATATGCTTTTGGCAATCTCACCTCCGGCAACCAAGGACCCAAGACGGCGTGCGTTTTAGTCGGTTCGAGTCCGACATAACCACCTCCACCGGCTCCGTGCGGGTGTTATCCGTGGGGATTTATCACACGATAAAAAAAAACCTGCAGTATTGACCTAACTAAATTTACATGGGTTTATGCTAAATTATTAAATTTTATGACGTAGAGTCTGTTGGACGCTTAGAAATATACACATCCAGTGTTTTATGCTCGCCTGGTACCGAGGGTCTGCTGTTTTGCGTTTCTGGATGCATGGCATCACGATGGATCCAGAATTTGCATATGAGACCGCTCATATAATAAAGTCTTCAACCAGCATACCAATATTAACTTCCAGTTTTTTGTGAGCCTGTTGACCTCGAAGGTTATAGTGGAGCCCCTATGTATCTAAAAGGGAGACAAAAGCAAAACGTTTTCGTCCCATATTAATCAATCAACCAATAAGCCTTATGCAGTCCACTGCTGGACATAGGCCTTTCCCAAAGTGCACCATTACTCCTGATCTTTCGCCTTCCGCATCCAGTCTGTTTTCACGTTTTTCAGGTCATCAGTCCACCTGGCTAAGAGGTGTCTCACCTTCCTTTTGCCTTCACGGTCTGCAGTTGTCATTGCATGTATATATGCAAAAATAATTCATATCGATAAAAACATATTCAAATAAAATCACGACCATACTGACCGAATTAAATTTACATGGGTTTATGCTAAATTGTTACATTTTATGACGTAGAGTCTGTTTGATGCTTTAGAAAAAATACATCCAGTGTTTTATGCTCGCCTGGTACCGAGGGTCTGCTGTTGTGCGTTTTTGGAGGCATGGCATCATGATGGATGCAGAATTTGCATATGAGACCGCTCCTGTAGTAAACTCTGCAGTCTTCCAGCATACCAATATCAACTGCCAGTTTTTTATGAGCCCCTAGTACTCGGTTGCGTTTTTGGCGGCAATGTATCACAAACTGCACTCAAATGGGATATGACATCACAACTGTATATTGCTATAGAATTTCATTTCGTTCTAATTCTTACAGGCTAATGAGTTTCTGGTACTTGCTTGTAGGTTCATCGACACTGTTGCATTGGTATCGTCAACCAGTGGAATACTCAAAAAATCTGTCGTGTAGATAATGTCCTGGGATCATTGTGGGTCTATGTGCGCAATGTTCTTCGTCCTAGTGTTAATCACCTTCCTGATGGCGCTTCCGAAGATGACCTTGGAGTCTGGGGTCCCCTTTTTCAATTTTGTGCAATGTTTGTATAAGTACTACCTAATAAAAAAGATGCCATTAGGCCTAACGCATTAGTGAAAATTGGCGACATTTATTCCAATTTTGATTTATGTTAATATTATTGGATTAATGTCTAGTTAACGATACTCTAACTAAACCAAATATTTGTTTTTTTTTTTTGGAAATGAATAAAAGTATGAGTGATTTACATATCTAATAGGTACTTAGCCCCACGAGAATGTAGCTTAGGCATTATATAGATAGGTAGGTTTTGTTTTGACATACTTACGGAATTATTTATTTATTGTGTGCCTATGGGTAGGTACTCAATACGTACTCTATTGGTACTTAAACAGTATTGCGTAATCTAGTGGTTCGATTATTTTTATAGCTAGTTTTGAAACAAAAAGAGTTTTGTCCTTTTATTTATTATACAGTTAGTATTTTAGTTAGCTTAGTTGACTATGTTGTATATTATTAATAAAGTAAATACATTTTTAAATTATATAACTTAATAAAAGAAACGTCTGGTTTACCTTTATTTATAAACAAACGGAGTATAAATACTTAGGTAACTACAAAAGTTCTTTCGAATTTTGTTCAAATCAAATTGAAATAATTCATAATTATTGTGCTATTTATGCGTTTAGATAATATTAGTACAATGAATATTCTAGGCGTCTGTTATCCCAAAGTACCAAGGCAGGTACGTAAATTGAAATAACATTTCGAAATCGAAGGCATTACCTACTGAATTGGGCCTCTGATTGTATTGACTTCAAACTGAAAAAAGTTTAGTTCATTTTAAATAAAAGGTAAAGGATAAAGTGAATTTTCTATTACATTTATTTCTATTAAATAAAATCACGTGAAATGTGGCAGACAGGTCACTCATGCAATGCACTCTAATAGTCTTACCTATTATCTCATTTGAAATATAAAAATCGAAAGAAAGTAGGTACAGTTAGCTGAGCATTCTGCCAGTCAAGAAAGATCTGATGCTGACTGTACAATAAAATTAAAAAAAAAACACCATTTCAAAATTCGAATACCCACGCACCCGTCTATGCATTAACCTTAAAAAGTCTACCGAGAAATTAAATCCAGCTCCCTCCCCAGCAATAAAAAGGTGAACACTGCGTCTGCCTAGCCTGTCAGTTCATTTCTGTCAATCAATTATAGCTGGTGGCTGGTGGCGCAGATCAGGCACGCAGCGTCCCCGGCCCCGCCCACTATCGATCGAGCCCGCCCAAATGCGCTGAAAACCGCGCCAAACTTACGCCTGTTTGTAACCACGCTGTTTGGGAGACGTGATTCTTTTTTTTTTGTTTGGCTCCGCCAGCCTAACCACCTGTCAATTAGCATTTTTCGTTTTAAAAAAATGCATTCTATTTTTTAATATTTTTGACATTTGACAGTTCTCAAGATTAAATTGAGAATTGTTTTATTTTAAGCGAGTATCGAATGAAATCGAGTTAATTCGAGTTTCGTTGTAGTGGTTGTGACTGGTTCGATAGTACGAGCGTAAATAATAGTGGCTCGTGGCCCTCGTAGTACGTTAGCTTTACGTTCACGTGGCTGACTACGAGCGGTAGAACGTAACGCTGCGACGCTTATGCCTTAGATACGAGACTATACGAGACATTAGATATGACCAAAGAGCTTAGTGATTATATTATATCATAGACTACTTTCACTTTTTGAACAAGGTAGCAATTTGTTTATAAATCAGCAATTCCGTGAAAAGGGTGAAAATTTGAACTACGGTTGTCACTGCAGCTGCTTACTGTTTTATTGCAAACCAATTTAGCTTGATTCGACAATATTGAAGGAACCGTGGAGGCCTCTTTCAGTAAATGGAATTGTTGATCTTATAATAAGTACCTATTTGATTAGCGTATGATTGAATGTTTGGTATGTGTAGAACACATTGACAATCTTTATTTATTTTTACACAACTGCCCAATTATGTGTGTATGTTATTTTCAACCTAACCTGGATATTTCTAACTTTTTGCAACTGTTAACCAGATGACATAACAAATAGGCGCGAAGCTATACAGATTGTCAGAATTCATTAGCTCATTTCTTTCATCCAGCATCCAGGTTCTAAATTCGAAATACGAAATTAATTCCCGCCTCACTCAGTTACCGAAAACTGTGAGCAGAAGTTTGTTCTATATAGCTTGTCTCGTAGTTTATGGTATACATAGATGTCACTGACTAAAGCAATTATGTTATTATTATAGTCACTGGTATAATTATAAGTATAGCATTCGTAATTGAAGGGTTATTTCAACTCTTTTTGTAATTAGTAGCTACACGATTTTATTAAAGACACCATTTTTAAATTCCACAATTATTTATTGTAATAATATGTTTGGTGTAGTTGGTAATGGGTATTGGAGTACCTATTGATTTTCTTTGTTTGATAACAGTACACAAAATTTGGTTTTAACTTAACAGTAACCCAATGATAGCTATTATATATATACTGGTAGATTTTATGTTCTAGAGTGAAAGATAGATTTTGATTACAGTTTCGAAATCAAAATCGTGTGGACATAATATTAATTTAAAAAAAAATGAGAATAATGTATGGGTTCTACCGGATCTACAATTTTTTTTTTAATTTGAAATTTCCAGTTGATATCCAAAATCTCGAAATAATACCGCGGAACGTCCTTTTGGCGCCAAAAGGACGCTCCATAGATAGGTACCTATGCGATACAATAGCTAATACAGAAGTGGATGGTGTAGCTAGTACGTACAAAGGCAAAGGCGGCACTCAGTCTGCTCGGCCCAATAGCAATAACAATTACTATAACATTAACCGTTATAGCTAACCGCTAATGTAACGTTATATTGTTACTAAGGCGGGACACATAATGGACGATTATGCGGATAATAGGTAGCTACTGCTGTTTTGATGGCGTGAAACAATCTAAGAGTGCTGGTTCCGATTGAAAAACCGGCCAATGCAAAATGAAAAGGCAGAATCACGCACACAGGGTTCCATACCACACAACTTTTGCTAAATTAGTATTTATTTTGTTCTGTTTTCATTATTTTTTTGTTATAGCGGCAACAGAAATACATATTCTGATAACATTTTAACTGTATATCCAATTATCCATCAAAGTTCCGGATATACAGCTTGGCGACAGACAGACAGACAGTGAAGTCTCAGTAATAGCTGTTCCGTTGTTCCTTTTATTCGTATTTGTACAATCTTAATTAAATCTTAATTTTAGGGGAGAGCCTATGCCGGGAAGCAAGACAATCTCAACGAAACCGGTGTCAATATCGACGTGAATTGATTTCTAGATTTAAATTTGATAAGCATGATAGATTGTTGAATGAAGGCTATTATTATTATTATTTATATTATTTTAATTAAGAAAACTGCAATCTGAAAAATATTTATATTATAATGGCGACCTCTGTAGCGTACCTATCAGTAAAGCGTTAAATTAAATCAAAGGGCGTGGGCTCGATTCCCGCTCAGTGTGAATAAATACTTGCAAACATGAAAGTATAGGATTTGCCTAGATGTCTCTAAGGTATTGCATTTACTAAAAATGTACCTATCTAGGTAAGGTATGTACCTACGTTTATCCGCAATAAACCTAGACTCCAGGAAGCCTATGCTGAGTCGAGATCTAGACAGCACCGTAAAAGGCCTCATAAAATATTAATTTATTTATCTATTTAGTTACTTCTACAAGTGTGTTGTACTATAACGTGTAGGTAATTATTTCCAATATCAAAATCCAGTTAAGTGCTTTGTACAATTTCGTATAATAATAGTTCCAGTTCACGTAATTTATTCTGTATTAGGTACTGTTACATGTTTCTAAAGCAATTATTCGTTATATGTCTTCAATTAGGTCTCACCTTGCTAAAATTAGCTCCACCGTAAAATACACCCAAATAATATAAAATAAAGGTATAAAATAAAGGTCTATTTTATAATAAATATTTCCACATAATAATTACCCTTAGGTGGCACAATAAGTGTGTAATATTAGGAATAATACATCAAATTGATGCAAGCTAGTTTACGAGTACTATTCAGTCAGTGTTGTTCGCAGAGATAGCGGGTGGGTTTTCATTTTAAATGTACGAAACAGTCTTTGGATTATTGCTCTTTCGACTAAAATTCACTTGGTTTATTCAACATAAACATACCCGTATATCTATTCCTCTGTTTTATCCTTGAAATAAGCTCCTATGTGTTACGAAAAAGAAATCAGAGCTTCACACGCTGAACCGCGACTTTTAAGTTCTCAGCTCTAACCACGTTATCATTACCAAAATAAGTCGGTTTATATCTTATCAGACTTTCATCCCATCAATACGCAACAATAAAACCACCAAATAACCTTAGTTATAGGATACAACATCTGCTCCACACCACCCAACGACACGACCACAAAATTACATTTCCTACAACTCGTCCGGTAAAGTCGCGCCGTGAATGGCCCGCCTAATGAAAGGCATTAGCCGTTATTGTTATAGCATCCGCGTTGATTACCCGCCCGCATTAACGAAGCTACGTTGTGTGCGTTTGATTCGAGCAAATCCTGCCAAACATGGCGGCGTATTGTGGGTCAGTTGATTTAGCAATCTAAACACAGCTTGATAAGTCAGAAATAGGACGTGTTGTAGAATAAAATGATGAATAATATGGCATCAATTCAATTAAATTTTTCTCCATGGCGAGCAATGCGGGAACGTCACAATTGGGTAAGTACTATCCTATAGTTATAATAAATTATCTAACCGAGCTTAATAAATTAAGAATGGTAAAAGAGCGGTAAAAGTTACCTACGTCAGTTCTTATTTTATAGTTTTTATTTATTATTTATCATTCACCCAACCTATAATAGTAAAGGATTTGACTATTAAATGTTATGACGCCACTAAATTATTTTTTCATACAAGTTACTTTTGAACTTATCGTTTTGAAGTTTATTAAAAAGTAACTTCAAAACAAAACGTACGATCAGTGAAAATGGCATGTAATTTGACGTTTATGACACACGTTGAAGACTGTCAGATTCATTATTCTATTCCACAATACGCCACTTATCTAGGAGCCTGTATTTAGATTGCTAAATCAACTGTCCCACAATATGTAGATGGCTACATCCCTGTAGATGTCTGATGATGCCTGTAGATGGCCCTGTAGATGGCCCTGTTAAACATGGGTTTAACAGGGCTTGGGCGACAGTTGCATTACAAATTGCCACTTGCTTAAAGAGACAGATAGGTACGGAGCGCTACTGCAGAAGTCCGTATACAGTTATGACGTCACATACAACATAACGTCACACGCTATTTAATAAGCAATACACTGGTAATCATATAATATTAACTGTAAATAAATACATTTCTTTGTTTTATTTATTTCAGAAATATTCTATTTCTAACTTATATTATTATATATTGAGTTTTTAAACGAAACTTATAAAGTCACATCAACATTATTTACGTTTCTTACAACCTTACAAACTTTTACATTCATACCAACGCATTTTTTTGTAATTGCGTTATTTCTGTTAGACTCTGACAAAATCCAACTGAGTTTGCATCTACTGGCTCCACCATTCACACAGAATACGATAGCGACAACCCTGCGTCCGTAAAAGCCTAAATAACTCCTCTCTCGTCACTTCAACGCGAAAATCCCTAAAAACCGAAGCAGAATCCTATAGAGTGCCCCCAATTATCAATTCAGATCCCTCTCAGTCCCCTCCCGAAACTTCGGAACATTAAATACATATCTTCAAATTGCTTGTAAGTAAACCCACTCTGAACGGGCATTTTTATCATTATCATAATCTTATAGTCGTCTCTCTCCCACTTATAGAATTCCGATGGCTTAAGAACTGCCGTCCTTTTCACGTTTAATTCGGACAATTTTGAAGCTCGTTCTGTCGTGCCAGATTGAATTCTCGTAGCTATTATGCGTCTGTAATTTGTACAATGAGTTTGGGAGATACTTTTTACGGGCGTGTGAAAGAATACAGGTGTTAAAAGGTCTTATAAATTTTAAGACGAATTTAAATGTGTTTCTTCATTTATTATATGTTTAGCTACTTTATACTGGTGCGTGATGGTTTTTGAGCCGTATAAGAGTGATACGTTAGCCCTGTTGGGACTATTTTTTTTCATACCTTAGTCCTAGTGGGACAATTTAAAAAAGAACTAGAATTTAAAATTACTCGTATTAAATTAGGAGTATATTTGCGTCGGTAGTAGGAACCTGGTACCCCTCAATCCTAACTTCTTAACTGTTGGATCTAGAGTGACTGCGTGACCTCTCAACCCTGGAAAGCTTTCGACAGAGCCTCTTCCATTAGCTGCATCGTTTTGGGAAAGAATATTTGTAGGGCACTGAGATAAACTATATAGACCCAAAACAGTATAAAAAACATTACCCTTCCTTCGGCAGTCGGGTAAAATGAGTTTCTTTTATTTTTTTTAAAGAATATTAGAACCGAAGTAACTAATATTCCCTCTAACCCCTCCAACTAAGCTAAATCGCTTGTGCTAGGAGTGGGTTCACGTCGGTAGTGTAATGGCCAGGATCGAACCCGGGACCTCTCGATCGTAAGGCCGACTCCTTAACCACTAAGCTACCGACGCTTGAAGTATGCAGCTTAATTAGCTAGTGTTAAGGATTGTAGAATGCGTATTAACACACTTAGATGATTTTTTTACCCATCATATTATTATTAGAAACGCCCGGACATTATGCATACAAATAATATATTTTCACTGAATTCTAATACTTAACCTCGGACTTAACTAAGTACCCAACGTTCTACCACTAAGTACATCTTCAACACACTGAATACGTACAGGGTGAAAGATTTTCATTCCACCTGGAGGGGGAGTACTCGGAATACTGGAGATAACGAATTTCACTCATGGGGAAATATTCCTTTACTTTTAAATAGCTTTTTCCCGTGGCTCCGCCCTTGTGGATGTCGGTTATCGCGGCAAAACATAGCCTATGTCCTTTCTCATGGTCTAATCTACCCCTATACCAAATTTGATCAAAATCAAAATTGATCAAAAAGTGGTTTAGGCGTGAAAGTGTAACATACAGACAGACAGACAGATAGACAGACAGAGTTACTTTCGCATTTATAATATTAGTATGGACAGAAACGAAACTGTATTCAAATTTGTAACAACAGCAAATGACATTAACAGAATAATCAGCACATTCAACAACACAACGAGTACTGGTTACGACTGCATTACAACTAAAGTACTAAAGCATGTTAGTGTAATTATATCACCGGTATTGTCCCACATCTTCAATTTATGCGTGCTGCATGGAGTATTCCCTTCAAAACTAACAACAACTATTGATAAACCACTTTAAAAAAAAATTAGATCGTGAAGATATGTCATGCTACAGACCAATAGCTCTAATACCGGTGATATCCAAGATATTGGAAAAGGTGTTATACGAGGCACTATATAACTATTTAGAAAAATATAGGATAATTACAGATTCACAAACGGGTTTTAGGAAAGATATGACAATAAATGCAGCTATATATAAACTAATCAGTGATGTTGTAGTCAATATAGATCTGAACACCCCAGTTTGCGCTCTTTTTATGGACCTAAGTAAAGCTTTTGACTGTGTAGACCACGAAATACTTAAAACTAAGTTATACAAATGTGGCATTAGAGGTAATGCATTAAACATTGTTATGTCCTTCTTAGGTAATAGAAAACAAGCAACATCCATCAACAAAATATGTGCAATAAACAAAAAAGAAATAACTTATACTTCCGACTATGAACAGGTAGAATATGGAGTTCCCCAGGGCAGTGTACTGGGTCCTTTATTGTTTTTAGTGTACATTAACAACTTTCCTAAAGCAGTCACTGTACCAATGATTCTATTTGCAGACGACAGTACTTCAATATTTTCAAATAAAAATCATACAATACTCAAAGACACATTAAAAGATACTCTTTCTGACGTAGTTGAATGGTTGAGATCGAATAATCTCGCCGTTAACTTCACCAAGACTAATGTAATGGTATTTAGAAATAGAGACAGACCACCAATCGATGTTGCAATTGATTATGAAGGCACAACAATAAAAGAAGTTGACACTACAAAGTTTTTAGGTCTAACGGTTGACTCAAATTTAAATTGGAAGTCGCATACAGAAAATGTTTGCACTAAACTATACCAAATTTCATATGCTCTGTATATGTTAACAAAAACCGTGGACATATCTACTGTAGTGACCGCATATCATGCCTATGCAGAATCAGTGATACGCTACGGCATAATATTTTGGGGTAACTCAACGGATTGGGATACTGTATTTATAGCTCAAAAACGATGCATCAGATCTCAAAAACCGATAGCTGCAAGCGGCACTTTATTAATTTAAGGTTATTAACTTTTTCAAGCCTATATATTAAGGAGGTAGCTCTTTTTGTCAAACAAAACATGGAGTTATTTGATCATCTTTGTGGCATTCGGCATCAACATAAAATAAAAACAATAAGAAATAAGACAACTCTAATGAATAAAAGTATCCTATGTATGACATCAAGAATTTTCAACAAACTCGCAACTGAACTATGCTGCACTGATAGTCTCAATGAATTTAAACACAAATTAAAAAAAATTCTAATTAAAAAAGCATATTATAGTGTACAGGAATATCTAGATGACAAGTGTGTGTAACCAAATCACTGTTAAACAAATAAATGTTATTTATGTACCTTTGACCCTATTTACTGTGACATTATATTATTTATTGATTTACTTATTGACATAATATAAATTCTTGTAACTTTGTACATTATGACATTGCATTGTTAGTAATTTTGTTTAGTAGCCTTATCATAAAATTGAAATAATTGTATACCTAGTCGACTTTATGATATTTATGTGATTAATTAAATTACATACTTATGTTTGCACGCCTAAAGGCGGAATATGGCTGATCAATTATATGATTGCGCTAACACCTACTGTACCTACCCATAATCGCAAAATAAAAAAAATTGTATTTGTATTTGATTTTCCGGGATTTTCTTCCATTTAATTTACTATGTGTGTTAGAGAGATTTGATTCTTAAGATTGCCACTGTCGATTGATGTCTACATACTGAATGTAATTTTTCGGGATTTACTCGGTTCGATTACTGGGTGTGTCAAGCGAGTTTTCGAAAATCTTTGAATACAGTTTTGTTTCTTTTCACTATATAAAACAAAGAAGCTTTCGCTGTCTGTCCGTCCCTATGTATGCTTAAATCCCTAAAACTACGCAACGGATTTTGAAGCAGTTTTTTGATAGATCGAGTGATTCAAGAGGAAGGTTTTTATGTATTATACACGCTTAATATAGTAGAGGGCGCAGTGGGAACGGAATCAGATGCGACGCCGGTGGAAAATAATTAGCGGTACTAAGTTCACCGGGACAGCTAGTTAGAAATAAATGTTTCCTTTGAGTGAAATTCGTTCCCTCCACTATTTCGAGTACTTCCCTTCCAGGTAGGATGAAAATCTTTCAACCTGTATACATTATATTGGTACTGTCACACAAAAAAACACCACATCCCCAACAAATTAATACAATTGTTATTTTATGCAAGTTCGGGACTTCACGCGATAAAAACTTCCACTTACTTTCTGCCGACGTTTAAAAATAACAATGAGTTTACACCGCGATAGCTTAAAAATAAAATTAATACAAACTTTTCACTTAAAACAAGAAACAGATTATCGAAAAAATTAACACAGAAACGTAAAGTAACAACAGGTAACTCTGACCTGTACCTACTCCGAATTGCCTGAGAACAAACGCTCAGTATTAAAAGTTTCAGAGGGAGAGGACCGAGGTCCCTCCCTTATTTAGTCACGCCATTAGACAGCGGAGGGAAAGGGCTGCTAATGAATTATTAATGAGTATTTGTAAGCACAGAAGGAAGACGTCACTTGTGCCATTTAGGTTATATTTCGTAGCTAGATGTTGATTCGTAGCGGCGTTATGGCGGTAGAGGTTTGGTGATTTGGAGATCGCGGGTTTGAAGTCAGGTTGACTTGATTTTTAAAAGATCCATTATTTTCATTGAGGTACATTATAGTGTTACATAAACAGATCCTATTCTATTCGAAATACATCGGGAAAAAGAAGCGCTCAAGTGGGACTTGAACCCACGTCCTTTCCCTTACAGGGGGAATGCTCTTCCAACTGAGCTATTGAGCCACACCTGAATCACTTCAAATTTCCTTTATCTTTAAAGAAAGTAAGGGAAAAGTCCCCCTGTAAGGTAAAAGTCGTGGGTTCAAATCCCACTTGAGCGCTTCTTTTTTCCAATGTATTTCGAACTTAAAAAGTTAGCTTTATAAATGCTATAAAAATTTCATTCAAAGGTCCTATTCTATTTACGAACTAACGTGTGAATATTTATTTTATAAGTAGGCTTACCTTTATAAAAAAATCCATAAAAAAACACAAAAATATTGCTATCCAAAAGAAAATAAGTACATCATATATAATGTTGCTGGCTAGAAAAAAACCACTGCAAATATTAATTAATTAAGTATTCAATAAAATAATCTATAGACAATAACATATAATAAATGTATTTATTAATACATTGAAATTTAGAAGTTACAGGTACTGAAATATAAAATGATGGTATCACACAAAAATAGTTGAGTGTAAATATTAGATCGGTACATGTTAGCTTAGATTATTAATATGTCTAGATAGATAGTCAAAGCATTGAAAGCGGCCAAAAAATAGCGCCCAACTGTTAGGCCCTAAACGATTTTCCTGCTTTCAGTGTCTGACGCACTGTCAGTGAGTACGGAAAAATAATTTATGATTTTGAAAATGACGGTTCTGTAGTAAAAGTGTGCAGACAGTTTAAAGGATACTAAATCAATAAAAAAAGTTACCTATCATCCGTAATAGCAGATTTTATTATTGTGCTTGTCAAAATAGATGAGTTAAAATATTAGATCGGTACTTGTAGCTTATAACTAGTATCTACTGATCACTCGAAAAAAACGCCAAAATATTTTAATAGCAGATTTTATTATTGTGACAAGAACCCCTTTTTTAAATAAAAGTATACGTCAAATTCACTTCGCCTCGCCTAATGGTAAGCTAAAGGTAAAGTTTTGATAAGAGAGTCACCATTATAAACACGTACCTACACTCAACAAAACAGTATGGCTACCAGGCCGCACTAGTAAAAGATAAACATGTGTGCGTTATTGCAACAGGCGTATTAGTGTTTTACGTGTATTTGTGCATCATTCTACACTGAAACATTGTATAATTGTATAATTGAAATACATGTCATCGAATAAGATGTAAACTTTTAACTTTGATAGTAAAGACACCCGTGGTGGAGTGGTAAGTGAAGCATCGTCGACAGATGGCGCTGTCAAGTAAACATCTCTGCTAAAAAGCTCTTATTTGTTTAATTTAGAAAAAGTGGCTAATATACTCCATAAAGTGTAGCTTTTGAATCAAGTCGTTCGCTATAGACCTACGAAGCAGTGATTGTGTTATCTTCTATCTGAATTAACTATTTAACAATACAAGAACAATTAGTACAGTGCTAATTAATAAGTGAAGTACCAAATGAACTTGTGAAATGCTTTGATAATAGATATGCCACAAGGATAAACCAAAAAACTGATGTATGTAACAATTTTTTTTTTATTGAAAACTAAATTGCTTAGGCATCTCCGTGCTAATAAAATAATAAACCCGAGGCAGTTCGCTTACCTCAAAAATGTGGGAACGGTAGATGCAATCAACACTTTAATCAATGATATACTCACTAGGCTAAATGAAAGGCAGAGAGTCGCAGGCATATTTCATGATTTGAGTTCCGCTTTTGATGCTGTCAGACATGACATACTTATCGAAAAGTTAGAGCACTATGGAGTAAGAGGCGCAGCTAAACAGTTATTTACTTCCTATCTAAGCAACGGGTATATGTTTGTGGAGATCAGGGCAGAGAGTTACGAACGGTTGGAGACTGTTCACACTAAATGCGAGAAGACTTTCAAATCCAGTCTTGTGAAAATTAAAACTGGGGTGCCTCAAGGTTCTACACTTGGTCCCATTCTTTTCATTTTTTATATAAATGATCTAATAAATAGTGTGGTAAATCAGTTACCTGATCACTTGAAACTAACCGTATTCGCTGACGATACTAATGCAATTGTATTGGCAAATAATTTAGTAGATTTACATGAAAACGTAAATATAGCACTTAAACACCTCAATAATTGGTTCAAGTTAAATTGCCTAAAAATAAATAGCAGCAAATCAAAGATAATATTATTTAAAACTACGAGCAATACTTCGGATAGGCTGGCTTGCGAACTCATGGGTGATAGGCTAGAAACAGTTGATGAAACTAAATTCTTAGGTGTACACGTCGACTGTCTCCTAAACTGGAAGTGTGAAGTAGCAAGTATAGAGGCTAGCATTCATTCAGCCTGTTACGTACTGAGAAGCCTTAGAGATGTTGTACACATGGAGCAGCTTAGAAGTGTATATTTTGCGTTAGTTGAATCGAAACTGCGGTACAGCATTATTTTCTGGGGGGGCAGTATGCATAATGCCATAAGGCATATAATGCTCAAAAGGCATTCGTTGCGCAGAAAAGAGCCATTAGAACCATGGTGCGTATAGACCAACAACACTCCTGTAGGGAACATTTTAGGGAACTAAAGATTTTAACAGTGCCCTGTTTATATATAATGGTTACATTGACTTTCTTTGCAAAAAACGTATACACCTTCGAAAACAAAGAAGACAGAGCACTGCGTGAAAGCACGAGACGGAAAGACATGCCTTCAATAATTGCACCGACTCTAAATGTAGTTAAACACAGCCCATTCTATAAGGCAGTAAAACTTTTCAACAGCCTCCCTTTGGATATAAAGAGCGCTGTGTATACGAAGGAGTTTGAAACCCTATTAAAGGCTTTTCTTGTTGAGAGGTGTTACTATGCGGTTGACGATGTTGTGAAAAGACATAGGTACTAATTGAGATGCATGCAAGGACATTTTTCTTTCTTATTTGGTTTTTTGTCTTCAGTTTTTTGCAGTCTATTTAAATTAATTGTAATTTTGACATCTTTTGTGAATTTTTCTCTGGATATGCGACTTTGATACATTAGTTATTTTATTATAACCTCTGTCAGTCTCTTTGTATATTTACATATTGTTTGGATGATTTTTGTATTGTTGTAGCTTTAAGATTTTCAATACAATGTAACATTGTTCGAGAAATAAATGAATATGAATATGAATAATATGAATACATTCTTAGCAAATTCAAAGATGGTGACTTTAAATCCCGGATACCTATACTGAATTGTTTTTGTTAATCATTTTATTTGTATTATATAATTGACCTTCATAGTAATGAATGTATCGTAGTGTCAAAAATAATAAGTATGGAAAATAAAACAACATTTTGCTACAATTGTACATCACTACATAGTATAAAACAAACTCTGTCTGTCCATCCCTATGTATGCTTAAATCTTTAAAACTGCGCAACGGATTTTAAAGCGGTTTTTTTATTAGATAGAGTGATTCAAGGAGAAGGTTTATATGTACAATACATCCATAATATAGTAGAGGGTGCAGCAGGAACGGTATCAGACGCCACGCGGGTGGAAAAAAATTGGCGGTATGAAGTTCGCCGGGTCCGCTAGATAAATAATATAGCAACATTATAGTATGCGGTAGCCTAGTGGTATGGGTAATGGACTGCTGAGACGAGGTCTCGGGTTCGATCCCAGGTTTACCATGGCACAAACCAATGACTTTTCGATGCTTTTCGAAGTTATGTGTGTATTTATCGCAGGTTTATAAGTGCCCGGTTGATGGCAATAGGCTCGCCACCTATTACATTGGGGACCTAAACATAAACTGGCGAATTGTGGGTGCTAGCACCTCTGCCTACCCCTTCGGGGAATACAGGCGTGAGTTTATGTTATGTTTATGTTATGTTTATTATAGTATAATATATAAGTAGGTACATTATTATGCATTAGGCATTCTTTATACAATAAAATAGGTCTATCCTTTCATGCGTTTTAACGAGATAAGTATAGACACTTTATTTCTTCCTTTTACTTTTCATAGGTAATTGCAATTTATGTGCAATAAATCAACATGTTCACTTGTCGAAATTATACAGTCGACTCGTTAATTCGAAACTGGAGGGACTCTTTATAAGTCTTTTTAAATTACCGAGTGTTCGAAATATGAAATAGTTCGAAATTCTTGAAAAATAAGAAACGAATTTTCGAATTATTGAGTGTTGCTAATGAATTATTATTTGTTAACTGCTATTCTTTTAACGACAACAGTTTGAAGATAGGTACAGACAGCATCAGAAAGATGGTGACGAACAGAGTACTCAAAATGATCATAATTTTGTTCTTTGACCACCTTCCTGTAGACTGATTGTTCTGATATTCATAATGCCCGCGCTTTGGCCACATAATCCTGCGTGAGTGCTCTATGTACGCATGTGATTAAAAAATCACCACTTTTGTTTCGCGTGGTCTATACCACACGAAATATTTTTTAAATTTAGAACTTCAAAAAATATTCCCCAACGATTATACATAAGAAAATTCCGTCGCGCCATCTTGATGCTCAAGAAAGTATGATTGCGTGAAAAACTATCAATGAAAATCGAGCTTCAGGACTGATACCGTTTTAAAAAACGAACCTAAGAACTCATAATGTAAATTAGAAAAAAGAATAATGCCACACTACACTTTTTCAAGAATTCTTTTAACTTTTAAAATGTTAATTCAATCAACCATTAGGCAGAGCGATCAATGGTTGTTCATCAAAATGTTTGTTCGGCAAATGGCGGCTCGCCTTCCAGAACGTGCTCAGGCTCAACTGCATTATAATAGGTTTGTTTGTCGTCTTGCCCATTACCTTTGTCGTTCTCTATCAATCACCATTAATATTCATTGCTAGCGTCATGGCGTATAAAGGGAACTAACCAGGTTATGTTGCGAGCAGTATAGGAAAATAGACGTTTAAGTAAAATTCTATAGTTAGGGCGGAAATCAATGAAACGGGTATGCGAATTAAATATAAAGTTTCATTTAAGCTTGTAATGTGGGTCTAATGCACAGAAAGGTTATGTTACCTATATTAATGATACTGAAACGAAAAAATAATGGGCTATTTGACTAAGTCGTCGATTCTTCCCAACACTGCTTAATATGATAGCTTGTTCTGAAAAAATATGCCTTGCAAAATAAAATATTGCATATCTAAACTGAAACTTTGATTTTTCATTAGTCGAAATTCCCAAAAAAAGTCAAAATATAAACAATCAAATTCAATTCAAATATGTAACTTTTTAGATTCCTTATTAAATTTTAAATAACTTTTATTATGAACTATATACGTGTAAACGCAACGTAGACCGAGATAAATCCGAAATTCTCTTGCACTCCATACATTTGAACTACGCGCTACAGAAGCGTGACGTCACAATTTTGTACGATTTTGTATGGAGCGTTTTCGGGCGCGGCGTGACAAATTGAATTTTTCAAAATCAAATATCTTGAAAACTATTTGTCGTACGAAAATTTTACTTTTACAGTTCATTATATTATAAGAAAGTGGTCATTTTTCGAAAGTAAAAAAAAATAGTCAAATAGCCTATTGCATTCTGTTCTCTTTGTCTGCCGTGGACACAAATACTAGAAGGATTTTAATGCGTTGTGCCTGAAATGTTTTCGTCAGACTTAAAATCTTAGTAAACTTAAATCGCAATCGTTTGAATAGAATCCGATATAATGACCTAAAGTCGCTATAACCGATTTAACTTTTAACAGTTGACATGTAGTACATATCTGAACTAGCTTCTTTGAAATAAAGTTATTATACAATAGACGTCCACAGAAAGTAGATACAAATATTACTGGCCTGTTATATGTACCTAAAATTCAATGTCTGCTTGCTCAAATATGTTTATTAAACAACTTCTTCCAAAAAAAAAAATATTTTATTGCTAGACAGTTTCTGTAGTATCTAATCCCACTAAATGATTTAAAAGTCATAAAGTATACGGTTCTACCATTTAGCGTATTATTTGAGGTAGAATTTAATGCGACTTGTACCTAACTGGTGCAATTTGTAGCACAAATAACAGGTACGATTAAAGTTATAAGCCTTGTACTAGACAAGAACATTATTAGTACTTAAAACTTGGATGGATTGTGGTAATTTGGCGCACGCGACTTGTCTGTGCACTTTCTTGATATCTAGATAAAAGAAAAACTAAAAAAGGGGCTTAGAGATGATTATAGTGTATATCAAAATAGGAAGATTTAATCCTTTAAGCGGTGCAAAAGCTTCTGATGAGGCCGTCAAGCTGAGTACCACCATTATTAACATGTTACGTATTTGTAATGGTGACCCTCTTGCCGAGACTTCGCTTTTAGCCTAAAAGCTAAACAAGAAGTATTTAATTAGCAAGTTGACATGTATTTGACAAAAAAAATAGATTCTAAAAATTTACTTGAATTCGCGAGCAGTACCTTACAAGGTGCTGTAACCAACTGAGCTGCATATTATTCCAATAGTTCGTAAGAATTTTGCTAGGTAGTTTCAGGTCAGTTTCGTCAATAGAGAACGCCGCGCGCCGGTAGAAACCTACACCCATGCTAAAATACATGTTGTTAAGCTTCCTAACCCGAACGCTCCTGTAAAAGGCCGCATCAATCAATCAATCAATTAGGCTATCGCAATCCAATACATAGGTCTCTCCCAATTTTGGGAAGCTTAAGCCTACTGTTTCCACATTGGCCAGACGTATTGGTACAGGGTTTTATTTAGATTTTTCTTTCTCTCACAATGATATGGTCTACGTATTTTTCCGATGGTCACCTCTTTCGATACCCTTGGGATGATACTGGATAGTGACACTTATATATTTTGTCCGTCACCACATGGAAAGTTAAGATAAACCAATATATAAGTTACTAGCTTTTGCCCGCGGCTCCGCCCGCGTGGATGTCGGTTCCCGGCAATTATTAGATTTTTTCTCGCCGTAAAAACCTTCCCTAGACTTCCACGACTAATTCAAGACCAAAATTAGCTAAATCGGTTCGTGCGTTCTGGAGTTATAGCGTCAGGAAGGAAAACCCGACTTATTTTTATATAGTAGATGTAGATACAGGTGGCATTACCAGACATTCATTGTATAAGGCGATTGTTTATGAATTAATGTACGATATCACGGCATATTATCAAGTCTAGTCGCACCAAAATTAACTGTGGAATATTAAATAATTTTGGTGCGATTGGTAATTGGTGCGCTAAATGACATGTCGTTATCGAATCGCGTCGTTCGTACATTACCTTCTTCGGAATAGGAATACCTATATTTATTTCTGATGAAAAAGCGATTGAGGGAATAATAACACGGCAATATTGACATACGAGTATGTTATGCACAATGACGTTATGGCCACTTACCTATGAAAATTTAAGCGGTATTTAGTAGCAGCGGACTGAAATAGGCTAATTGAATGATTGATAGTAGTCGATTATAGGTAGTAGTTGTTTTATAATTTAACGTAGCAAGTTTGCATTGAAAAAATTATGTGCATTATAGTTTTATTTAAATATTTTATACTTATATATTTGAATGATTTTTTATAGCATTGCTAACTTTTAAGTTCGAAAAACATCGGAACTCACGACCTTTCCCTTACAGGGGGAATGCTCTTCCAACTGAGCTATTGAGCCACACCTGAATCATTTCAATTTTTCCTTCTCTTCATATCCGTCTATTATAATGTACATATATATAGATTATATGGTCACAAGATATTATGGAAAGTTTATGCGAATATTACTCATTGATTTATAACCATTTTCAATAGATTTTATCACGATTTATTTATTATTACTTATATAATTTATTTTATTATTTATAGAATAGGTAATAACACGCTAATAACACCATTAGGTATACTTATAAAAATGATAACGTTCTAATTATACTTACATGTGACTAAAAATACAAAAGCGAGATCTATAATCTTTAAAAAACAAAATTAAAATTATGAAAAAGGAATGTTTAATTGCAAAAGCGTAAAATTGTAATATACCTACCTATTATTATTGTTTTTTAGTCAATTGTTTTATAAAACGAAGTTCCCTCTTTCCAGAGTCGAATACTGGAGGATGCATCGTTGATGTGCAACTCCTGGTCGCCGAGACACAATGTAAGTTACATCACCGTACCCCTGATTAGCACTTTTGATTTCATCCCTATTTTAAACTTTACCTGTAACATAGCCTCGCGATTGCGCTTGCGTCCATCTTTGGCCAAAGATGTTATTTTATGTTTTAAATTCTGCTACGCGACGACTGGTTTTCAGAGATGGTATTATAACAGTCCCTCTAGACAAGTGGCAATATTGTAGAATACAATGGTGAATGTATGGCATTGACACGTATTTTGACGTTCATGACTGTCGTCAACATTTGTCCATCTCTATCATCTATATCTATTCTACATACGTATTGCTACTTGTTTAGAGAGGCAGTTCTGCCCCCTTAGACCCCTTCGGCCGTTTACAGAACCGGAGTTTAAGAACTGGTTCCATACAAGGCTTTTAAATTACTTGTATGGAACTGGTTCCGATCGAGACAAGTGGCAATTCGCTGGCTGGCATTCGCTGTCGACTGTTATATACGTCAAATCCCACACATTTGTCATTCTTTACCACGATACGCTGGCCAGCGAATTGTCATTTGTCTAGAGGGGCAGTTTTTTGTAGGAAATTGTATCGCCTTCTAGAATTATTCTTTGTAGAAATAGTTAAATTTGAATCAATTTATTTTACATAGCTTGTATGAGCGTCATTCTGGTGTGACGTCACGTATATGGTAAGTTTTTTAGAGTTGTGTTGCATTCGTATTTTTTCAGGCTTTTTGGCATGTCGAAGAAATGATTTATTATGTAGATACCTAGTTAAGAAGTTGCAAACAATTCGAAAAGAACTTTCGCGAGGTAGCCTACTCATTTCTGATTGATTGATTGTTTATTGTTATTACAGGTAGGTACACAATAGGTCTTATAGTTTAATTACAGAAGTCTGTAATATGCCGCATTAGCGGTGTACAATATTGTTCAAATATAAATATTTTTTGTTGACTATAGGGTACTTTCAAATGCATTAACATTACTACAGCTTTGCAGGTTATTGTTGTTGGATAACTTCACAGAACAATACACTGATATAACTTCACATTCTTCTACTAAAGGGGTATAATATGGAATGGAAGTTTGTATGAAAGTCCGTCAATTTCATAAAACTATCTAAATATATACCTAACTAAATTAACAAGTGTATGAGCGTTTTTTAAAATTTAACAATTAGGGTAAAATAGGTGATAAACGTTTGTATGGAAAGTTCGTCATTTTCAAAGTTAGCAGCATGTAACTTCGTACACCTAAGTCTTTTGAGAAATGTTTTGTCGCGATAACCAACATCCACGCGGGCGTAGCCGCGGCTAAAAGCTAGTAGACTGATAAATTTAATGATATAGTACTCAAAAGGCAGGTCAAAAGCACTAGAAATAGGTGGGTTTGATAGTAGAGGAAGCTCATGATATATGAAGATATACTTAAAGAGAGAACCTGTTGTCTTTGCTTACCCCCGAGGGAACAGGGCAAGACTTATTCATATTCTGTCCTCTGTGATGTGAACTAACTCATTTGTTATATATTTGAAGATTTGATGAAAAATAATGAGAGTATCAAATTATTTTTGTCTATTAATTTATCAACGAGAGAGAGTGAAGTTCCTTTTTTTTAACTTGGCACATGTTTAAATTACCTTATAACCCTTAAAATAATCAATATGCCCATATATTTAAATCGATACATAAATAATATTAATATATCATGTTAAATCAATAAAGTCACCAAATATAAAATAATAATAAAAGTATTCTATCCATTAGCCGAACTGTCACACTCCATACTCTATATGCGACATAGTTACTTAATTGATAATTCATTTTGTGAACTACTGTGCGTGTATTTGTTACATTATCCAACCGAAACAAAAAAATCGGTCAAGAAAGCTATTGACTTATTCCACTTTTCCCCGTTGACAATCCCCGTTGATGGGGATTATTGAACTTTTTGTTCACTATTGTCCGTTGACGCGAAATTTCTAAATAATGGGGATTAGTGAACTAAAAAGTTCACTTATCCCTATCATGATAAATTCTATTAGAACTAAAAAGTTCAATAATCCCCATCAGGTATGTTAAAAATGAAATACTATAAATGAATCATTTACTTTTTATTTCTTATAAGGTAAGGGCTGAATGTAATGGGGATTATTAAACTTTTTAGTTCTAAGAGAATTTATCATGATGGGGATTAGTGAACTTTTTAGTTCACTAATCCCCATTATTTAGATCAACTTTTTTTTTCGTCAACTTTTTTTTGCGTCAACGGGGAATAGTGAACAAAAAGTTCAATAATCCCCATCAACAGGGATTGTCAACAAGGAAAAGTGGAACTTTATGAAAATGTTGTTATTTACTTCTGAACCGCCATTAAGTTTGGTGCGAGGATACAGTCAGGGTTACAAAAGGTTCATCATCTTTTTGATGACACTTGTCTTATTACTTAATTTGACACTCTAAAAATACTAAAATATTTTTGAACACCGCCGGCGCGGCGGGAATAATTTTACATGTACCTACGAGTACGTACTTGTACTAAGCGCCCAAAATAATACGCGACGATTTCAAAACGCGTGATTTTAATTCCATTCGAAAGAAAAATAGCTTCATATCCAAATAGTTAGAGTGCTGAAATTTGTCGAGGTGGTGTGTGGGTCTTAGGTGTTTCTATGTTTCATATTTGGGTACTATCCTATAGTTGAAATAAATTATCTAACCGAGCTTATTATATTAATAATTGTAAAAGAGCTTTAAAAATTGCGTCGGTTCTTATTTTATGGTTGTCATTTATTTTTGATCATCCACCCAACCTATAATAGTAACTGCTGACTTTTAAATTTTATGACGTCACTAAATCTTTTTCATACAAGTTGCCATAACTTGTTATCTTGACGTTTTTGACTAGTCAGTAGAATACCCAATCGTTG
The DNA here is from genome assembly GCA_914829495.1 of Eilema sororculum. Classification (NCBI taxonomy): domain Eukaryota; kingdom Metazoa; phylum Arthropoda; class Insecta; order Lepidoptera; family Erebidae; genus Eilema; species Eilema sororculum. The sequence continues at coordinate 42,475,951 of OU618532.1, read as the reverse complement.
AAAATTAACTCGGTATAATTTATTGAAATAAATGTTAAAAAAGTCGCTACAATAGTTGGCAGGGGAATTAGAAAATTTTACAGAAATGGCCGAGTTACCTCTAATAACATATTGACTGTGTGAACACCTCACCCAGAAACATCTCAGAAATCACGATATTTTTTTTAAACTTGTGTCAATTTCATAACTGTCATGGCTTCAACCTATAATTTGTGAATCACACGGCTTGCTATCACGGAATGATGTCATACACACGTGCTACGAGTATATAAAAAAGCCTGACATTCAAATAGAACAATGAAAAGGAAATAGGTCTGGCATTTTGTTTTGTGATTGTATTTCCCTCGAATCGCTGAAAGTTATTTATACAAATTGAATACCGTGATATGTCAGCTTCAAGGTCATATTAGACTGTGTAAAGGGAGCAGTGAAGGGTGAAAAAACTTTACCTCGACTGCTTGCATCATGCAACTAATTGGGAAACCAGGAATCGGGTAATTAAACCCCATCGCCACTGCAATATGTTAGATATAAATTGGCCTTTAATATGTTGGACATAAATGTACGGTCATCGGTTCTTGATAATGCGGCTTTGTGGTAGATATAAATTGTTAATGAAGGAGATAGAGGACTTATTAGGTCCTTACATAATGAAATAAGAGTATTGTCGTATTGACTTTAATCTAAAATATCTCCTCTTTGGTTAAGATTTCCAAATTCAAATTTATAAATTCATTTAGCTGGTACATTTGAGTTTTGAAAACAGTCATTCTTTTGTTTGTTGCTAATTATTATTTTTTCCACGTCGCTTATTATCGCTCAATGTAAAACATGAAATTAAGAGTTCTAGTTCTACCGTACCAGACCTAATAACATCAAACTTTCATATTATAAACTATCGTCCCCTGTTTTAACCCCAAAAGGGGCTTCATTTCTAAGGATATTTTCAATTAGTACACTTCCACACCATCTATTTTATTATTTATTTATTTATTTATACATGAAAAACTTACAGCTAATACAGTCAAATAGAAGGCAGATTAAACATCTGGAAGCCAATTACAAGATTTCACTTCTAGAGTTTAGTATATTTACCTACTTCTAAGCTAAGGCTAGTAAATAAAAAAATTAAAAAAAATTAATATCTCTTACTTCAAAAATATATTTCTTCTGCTTTGTTTAAAATATTGTACAACATAACATAAATATCCATCATAACATTTAAAACCAATATTTTTAATTTTCATACAAACTTCCGTCCCCGTTTTACCCCCTTAGGGGCGGAGTTTCATAAAATCCAGCCAATTCCATTCTTAACCGTTATATATCTAAACCTTTTAAAATTTCAAGTTTGTAGGTGTTATAAGTTCTGAGATTTCATGATTAATAGTCTATGTATAATACTTATGTATTTACAAAAAAAAAAGTACATAAGTATGTTTATCCGCATTCTAGATTCCATAACACAAGCTATAAAAGCTTACCATGGGTCTAGATAGCGTTGTGTAGAATGTTGTGGAATATTTATTTATTAATACAATGACAGGCAGAAAAAAACAACAGAGATATATACCTAAGTAACTATTGTTACCTACTTACTTGCAAAAACAAGAAAACAAAATATATATATATATATAAATAGGTGTATCGTGCAGCAAAGCCGCGTGGTACCCGGCAGAGAAGAATTTGTGCCACCCCATCTGTTTCCATGCGGTGTCGTACAAGGCTACTAAGGGATAGGGACGATAGGGCTGTTTAACATCAGACAGATATATACAGCCCAGACTCAGCCTCAGACATAGGCTCGAGTCATCAATAGTGCCCAGAATATTATGGCATTAGGCTCACCCCTATTACGTGAGACCGACTACAATTATTGGTGAAATGTGGGTGTTAATTAAATGTCTGTATCGTGCACAATGGCTTTTTATAATCATATTCATGCACCCACTTTAAAGAAGCTTAAAAAATACACTTTCTAAGTATCTAGAATACATTTGAATGAATTTTTATAGCATTTATTATGCTAACTTTAAAGTTCGAAAAACATCGGAAAAATTAAATGCTCAAGTGAGACTTGAACTCTCGAAGATATTTGCCGGTGAAAATTACATTGAAAGATTTCATTACACAGCTGATTTACCTATATACACCAAATATCTGGTTTGACCGAGCTTTGCTCGGTATTTTTTTTTTTAATTTTCTAATTATGAATCCTAGCTAGATCGATTTATCGCCCCCGAAACCCCCTGTATACTAAATCTCATGAAAAGCGTTGGAGCCGATTCCGAGATTCCAATTATATATAAGTATACAAGAATTGCTTATATAAAGGTACAAGATAAGATATAAAAAAGGAAAATAATATTATTATTATGTAACGCGATTCCTTTGGCATTGGCCTTGAATAATAAGAACATATTCAGAAAACACTTTATTATAATAATTTCAATTATTAAAATCAAAAGTACTTTTCGCATTGGCATCAAGATCCCTCTAAGTACCTACCTACAGCACGTCGAATAAAAGTCATGAATAATTCGTAATTATGAAAGTAATTTGTATATTTTAGATCAAAACGTAGTCAAAACAACCCTCTGCGCGTCGGTCCCCTACGTAATCGCGGGTACTAAGTGCACAGCGCATAATCCCAGTCGCAACGATGAGCCGTACAGGCGACGACTAAAGTGTTAGGTGATACTTTCTGAAGTTTACGCATATATAATAAAATAAAACCACTTTTAGCGAATTCTATCCCGATTTATTTATTATTAATTAATGGTTTTATTATAGTAAATAGTAACAAATACATTGTGATAGAATCCGTTAAATTTGATCCTATTTAAAAAGTTTTAGTTATTAGAAAGTGCCTACCAGGCTTTTATATTATTTTATTTGCATTTTTATTTATAGATCTAGAGTTACTGGAATGGCTAGTTACGTAACTTAGGCGTGGGTTTTAGTAGTGTGATCGTGGAGTTTGAATCCGTTTTCGCTTTAGCTTAGTAGCCAGTGGCTAAGTAAGCGACGGCATAAGCTTCAGACGGCACCCTAAAACTATTCTAAAACACACACTAGTCTAAAATGATCATAGTATCCGTTGTTTAACGTTCTACTTAACAAGTATAAAAAGTAAGAAAATACCTACAACATCGACGAAGAACGAACCGTTAACTGCGAACTGCGATTAAATGCCAACTCAAATTTTTATATTACGATGTCCATCTAAATGCAATCAAAGCTTGATTTTAAAGTACCATTTTATTATCTTTGCATTTTTTGAACATTATATTTTTAATCTCCTTGTAACACTAGTGTACGCGACAATACAATAGACACAGCGGTCTAATCGACCCCATCTCAGTGACATTTGATACAGTGAGCCGGGATCATGTCACACGTTAACCCTAAAATGCGCGACTGATGAGTAATAATAGCTAAGGATTAGCACAGAGACTAATGTGTCGAGCTTTTAGCAATAAGTTTTAGTCTGTCTCCGGGTTATGTGAGTGAGTACTTAGGGAGTGAGTGTCACTATGATGTAAAATAAAATGAAATAATGTACGTTCGTAATTTTTTTTAATTCACTGTTTTTTTTTATTGAGGCATTTTTTATTCTTTTGTTAAGATTTATGCACACACAAAACAAACATGATATAAATTGGATGAAAAAGTTGATACATTGGTACTGCTTATTTCTACAAGAAATTTCTTCCAGCAGACCGGCGAGAGTAGATCGTGAAGAAAAGAAAGAGGTGTGAGTGTGTGTATATGGTAAGGGGAGAGAAAAATAGTACACACACAAACTTTACAATACAAAAGGCATGTTATATTTTTGCATTAAAATTAAAAATACACAACTGATTTCATCTTTTGAGACTGAATCGTTTGAATTTCAGTAATCTTAAATAAAATATAGTAAATGTTTACTCACTTAAGCAACAGTGCCAGTAGGTATATTTAGACAGCAGTTTTCCTGTTCTTTCGTTGAGGAAAAAGACAAACCTTTTAGGGTTGGAATAGCGATATTCTGTTTTGATAGCTTTGACATTAAGAATATTATAACTACTTAGTGGGTAAGGGAAAATATTAACCATGGAAGCTTACATAAGAATTAACGTACAGTCAGCATCAAAAAGACGTTGACGAACATAGTACTCAAAATGATCTTTATTTAGTTTTTTTGACCACCTTTCAGTTAACCGATTGTTCTGGTATTTGGTACACACCTTTAGTTCGGACAATAATTCCATATAAATCAATAAAACAGTTTGATTTGCTCTTAATACGACAGTTTTAAGATCATTTTGAGACTTCGTCGTCAAGATATTTATGACGCTGACTGTACTCTTGAAATCGTACATGATAACAGAAACATTTCGAACGAGTGCATCGTTTGTGGTTATAAGTAGAAATAGGTTAAATTTTAAGTTGCTTTTTGACAAAATGTCCATTCTGACGGACTTGGCCTTACACTCCCAGACTGAGATTAAAATTGTATAATAAGTATATTGTCAGATTCATCAAATCCAAAACTGCTTTTATATTTTCGTACGTGCATGCGTCACAATGTTTAAATAGAACAAAAAAATATTTGAGCATTGATTACCAAAATATTCGAAATTTGAATGAGTTTTTACCACCAGCATCGACAGGTTACAAGTCTTTGCCACCGATATGTAAAAATTCTTATAACCCTTAAATACTCATACACTTGTCCTCAATAAGACCAACATTAAAATCAGCATGAAAATAAAATAGCATAAGTTAATCAATTAAATATAACAAACCCTCGGCAGAGCGAGTGTCGTCGTGCTGGGGGCTTAATTCAATTGTTGGTTCTCCCCTATCAAACAATAATTATCACCGTCAGTGTAACAATTTGCAACGTCATGTTACCATAAAAATAGTAACGCAGTTGATTTTGTAGCAAGGGTTAAAATGGACAGCAAACAAGTAAGGGGATTGAATTGTACAAATTATTTATCTCGTCAGCATCTTAGTGTATCGGTTGCATCAGGGTTTTCTTCTCGGAGCTAGGGAGGATCTCCTTGTCATCCTTTGGATTTGGAGTAAACGAATTAATGGGAGTGCATTCCTTACTTAGAGTTACCTCAGTGGCAATTTAAGCTCTGCGTTGATGAATCGGTTAGTCAGGATATTGCAATTATTTTATACTAGTTTTTGCCCGTGGCTCCACCCGCGTGGATGTCGGTTATCGCGACCAAACATAGCCTATGTCCTTTTTCATGGTCTAATTTACCCCTATACCAAATTTCATCAAAATCGGTTCAGTGGTTTAGGCGTGAAAGCGTAACATACAGTCAGACAGACAGACAGAGACCCATCCACATTCCGTCAAAAATGTCAAAAAATCTTAGGGTTCCTACAGAGGCTACAGACATTCAATTGTACGTTGGCCGATTAAATCGCAGGGTAGTTACTAACGCTAACCCCGCACATCTTCTCCAACTAAATCGTTCAACTAATTAATTGGAAACTGAACGTGTCAGATTCGAGATAAACTTCCGATTACGCACAATTGAAAAGTTGTCCAAATATTGATCAACTGCTTGTTAGCACGGCTACCCAAGTTCGCACACTATACAACTTTATTTGGTAGTCTTACGGTAAGATGCAAGACGACCACACGTGATGTCTCCACGCTCGCAGGTTCATCAACGGGTACAATGTCTGCTTCTCGATCGCTTCTTGCAAACAAAGAAGTAGAAGAGCTCATAGAGGAAGTTCAAAGGCTTGAAACAATACTCTGACATTCTTCTTCTATCGTGGCGATGGCACCTCGGCCCACAAATTACCTTCTCCCAGTGTGCTACCACCTGTATGACGTTCTCGGAGGCGCACATAAAGTCCTGCGGTGTACATGTGTATGGGCATTTAGCACATGTTAACAGATGGTCCATTGTCTGTGGAGTAACTCCACATTCACATCGCAGGTCCGCCCTTTCCGAGAATTCCTTGCTTCGGCCAACCGGAGTCCGGAGTCTGTTTAATGACTTCCATCTGTTCCAGGGCAGATCATGTCCAAGCGGGAGTTCCTCCGAAAGCGGGGCGAAAGGGGTCGGTAGCTGACTGTACTCTCCAGTGCTCAGTTCTGGCTTGGGAGGGGTCACCGTCAATTGGGCCAACTCTGATACTTTGATATAAATATTGGTATATACCCAAACTGTTCTCTTTTGTTTTCGTCTTATTTTTATTAATAGAGCAATGCAATCAATTAGCCTATTCAAGACATAAGCCTCTCCCAATGTGCGCCAGTCGTCAATAAAGTATTGAAAATGGATGTCTCCACATTTTCACGCACATGCACCGCGCTAACAATACTAGCGACTATCTATTAAGTTTGCGGCTTGTAACTAATAAAAAAAGTTGGTCAACTAAAGTACGAAATTTAGTCGTTTGATAGTTGTCGTCTGCGGGAGCCCTTATATCATTTACCCCTTAGGCGTGAAAGTTCCCTACATTGAAATCGTTAATGAAACCTGGAAGCATAAGAACCACCTTTTACCATCTTTATAATGATTCCAATATTTCATCCTAAAGTTTATAACAAAACTCAATACAAAAATATAATGTATCGAATGGAGGTGACCTAATTTCACCGTGTTTACAAATTTCGAACGGCCTTTTGTTGAACCAATTACTAAAAAAGGACATTTCAATCACTATAACACTATAAAAACCCATAAAAATTAAGCGCATCACTGAAATTAAACTTGACAAGTAACCCTCCATTGCGCGCGGGTGGCAAACGTGGAAAATTAGACGGCGTTGCCACTTGTTACCCATTACAATGAGGGTTACAATCCATATAATGGGGGTATGCGAACAATCTGCGATTCCCACGGTCGATTGCAACTAACTTAAAATTGATATTTGATCATAAGATTGTTATAGAATTTTAGGGGATTGGACAAGTCATTTTTACATATTAATCTGTACGTAGACAATAATGTAATAATGTACACCTTATAGAGTTTTTGAACCATGTAACTATATGCCTTGATAAACGACGTTTGCAGCCATAATGTTATGATTTTCCCCCTTTTGCCCCTAAAGTGGCAATCTATTTCGTATGCTCACGTACCTAATGTCTTGTGTTATTTAGCAGATGTTGTTAAAAGTAGGATAAAAACACCTCGGTGGTCTTGTATCGAAATGTTATAGAAGAATAATAATATTCTGTAAGTAGCATTGAATAAATCGCCTCTATAAATCTCTGTTTGTCAGTATTGATCTGGATATTTAATGTTATTTTATAGTCTACTGCTCAAAAACAAACCAAAAGTATAGTTTTCGCTGATCCAGAACCCAAACTGTAAGCTATAATTTTATATCTAAACAACGTTGTCTTTTATATCTCATAATATTATTATACGCCTACAACTCCAAAAAGACCCTATTCATTTCACCTCGTACATCCAAAAAGCTGCCTAAATAGACGCGCCCTTGTTCAAACACAAACACAAATAATAACGGACCCTTTACAAGTTTACCAAAAGCAGGTTTTCCATCAGCCCTCGGCAACTTACAAAAACCAAGAATCGATTTAAACAGAATTCGAATGCAAACAGAATCGCCGGGGGCCTGGCAAATAAAACTGGCAAACGTGCCAACCGCTGCCATACGTGCCAGTGGCAAGCTAGTGCCATTTTAAAAGTGGTTCGAAGCCATAAAACTACCTGCTTAGAAGTCGAAGCGCGGAGGAGAGATACGGACGCTTTTACACTTGACGGATGCCTTTTTAATTTAGTAGTGGGTCGGTTAATTGTTTAAGGAGTGGCTGAGGGTTAAACGATCGGTATTGGTTGGATAATTTTGTTACGTTTTATTAGGTATGTAACACATTGAGTTAAGTAATGTTTCTTGTTTTAAAATATATTTTTGATCATATTTGTGTCCTTATGTAGTCTAGCCTAACTTAGAACCGTTAGAAATAATGTTTTTAAATACTGAATTAAGCTTTTTTCAAACTCCAACCTGTTACTGAGGATTCCTAATAAAAACCAAATAAATAAATGACCTGGATATTGAATCTGAGACCACACATTTCCGTCACCGAAGCTTTGTATCTACTTGTAGAGCAAAATTCCACTTTATTACTTCTTTCTATGAGCGAAGATAAACATCACTCTAACTGATAGGTACAACGACATTTAGAAAATTACACTTTCATTACCGTACATTGACATATTTAGTAGATCATAATTTATGAGTGCGACGATAACACCTATTAACCCACAATCATTAAAAACAAGATTAAAACACTTCACCTTTCATCACTTCACCAACTCATTATCATTTCAAACACTATAATTTTATTCACCCACTCATATAAATCCACTCAACAAATTACACCGGCCAGTTAAATATCTGCCCAGTGTGAACGTCCTTTAACATAAACTAACTCACGGGTCAGAGGTTCTCATAAATAATTTAATATAATTCGTGAAAAACCCCTGTCCGCAGGGATATTTTATTTATGTATACGCACAGGCCCAAATTAGTGGATGTCTCAGTACGTTGGAAGTGTTAATTTTTGTCTAGTGAACCTTTTTAGAGGTAATTTTCCTTTTTATTTGATTAGATTTTGGTTAGTGATGTGTTGAGTGAAAGAGTGGATATTGCTGCCAATTCTGTTGTTACATCTCTAAACTTAAAATTCTCTAAAATTTTCTAATTGCATCTGTTTCTTTCATTATCAGATAGAAAAGGACAGATGATTTATTTTAGTGAACACCTGTCAAATTAAGTCGGCGCCTTGACGGTACCCTACAATTTTAGTCGTCATCTACGAACATGCGACTTAACTTACTACGCACCGACAAGGCGCTGTCTTAATTTGACAGGTCTTAACTTAAATAAAATCATCTGTCCTTTTTTATCTGATCATGAAAGAAAGAGATGCAATTAGATTTTTTTAGAGAAATTTAAGTTTAGAGATGTAACAACAGAATTGGGAGCATTGTTATCTTATATAAGACCAGCTGACCCGGCGAACTTTGTACCGCCAATTTTTTTCCGCCCGCGTGGCGTCCGATCCCGTTCCCGCTGCACCATCTACTAAATTAAGCATGTATTCATGTAAACCTTCTTCTTGAGTTACTCTATCTATTAAAAGAAACCGCATCAAAATCCGTAGCGTAGTTTTAAAGGTATAAGCATATATAGGGAAAACAGACGCGGAAAGCGACTTTGCTTTATACTTTTTTTTTTTTTTTTTTTTCCGTGCGGAAATCCCCTCGGATACCCCCCCTGCCGGAGCCGGAAGGGGAGGTTATGTCGGACTCGAACCGACTAAAACCGCACGCCGACTGTGGGTCTTGGTGCTAGGCCGGAGGTGAGGTTGTCTTCGACATATCCCTCGCACCCCGGCTGACCCAGGGCCATCCCTTACGGTCTGGCCCTCCTCAGGGCTTTGCTTTATACTATGTAGTGATTAGTGTAATGTCAAGACATAAAAATCGTCAGTAATCAGCTCTTTTTTTAAATAAATAACATACGAAATACGTCGGGAAAAAGAAGCGCTCAAGTGGGACTTGAACCCACGACCTTTCCCTTACAGGGGGAATGCTCTTCGTTCTTCTTCAAACTTAAAAAGTTAGCATAATAAATAAATAAATATTCCACAACATTCTACACAACGCTATCTAGACCCATGGTAAGCTTTTATAGCTTGTGTTATGGAATCTAGAATGCGGATAAACATACTTATGTACCTACTTTTTTTTTGTGAATACATACATATTATACATAGAAACACCCAGACCAATGCAAATAGCCATATTCATGTATACAAATATTTGCACTGAGCGGGAATCGAACCCGCACCTCCTGCGTGGCAGTCGCGTGCACTACCGCCACGCCACGGAGGCTGTAAAATGCTATAAAAAATTCTATTTTTACATATTTATAAATGAAGAATCGAATGGATGAAAGGGCTATCTGACAATCTCAGAACATCAGATAGTGAACATCAAAATTTCAATATTTCATTTGCAGTTTAACTAAGACGTATTTTGAGTGTTTATGCAGTAAACATTATTGTATTTAAACAGGTGAGAAAGCTTTGGAGTCTTATAAGTCAATATGTTGAAATCTTCAGATTACACCTTTATCCACCCCGTCTTGAAATATGAAATTCCTTATTATCTCATAGCGATTATGTTCATACTTTGTCGTCAGAGGTCCATTTTTTGCTTTTCATTGGTATTTCGGCTTTTCTGGGAAAACCTGTCGTCTTACCTTTTTTTATACCCTTTAGGACAAGCACATAGCCCATCTGATGAAAAGTGGTAACCGTGGTCTATGGATTTATGCCAGCCTCGAGAGGACAGCCTGCGCGAGAGTGTCGTCTATTTTTTTAGCAGGCCCTCGATTCTACTAAAGCTAAACCATTGTGGTGTCACCGCAAAAAAATGACATTTAATTTTAAACTTTATTTCTATACGACTATAGTTCAAAATTGAATGAAATAGTTCCATTACACCTTGTCAATTACTATACAAAAAGTAATTTAATTTTGAACTTTAACCGCTTTGTTATAAAGTCTATTATTTATTGCCGTTTTTTGTATTGGAACCACTTGTAGGTGTACTATTAAGCGAGGTTGACTGCGTATATCTTGGATACAAAATGTGCTTTATACGCGCAGTTCACGTTTCTTGAATGTATTTCGAAGACCAAATTCACCAAGAACCAAACCTTTTATATCTCGCGTTAAGGTCCAAAATATATCAATCGAACAATACTTTCGTGAGGACAGATATGTGAGAATGTTTATTATTACCTACCCAAAACTGACTGAAGAGATACAGATGAAATTTATAGCAGAGATATTTTAAAGCCTGGAGTAACGGTTCCTACGAGTTGCCCATAAAAAAGTATCTTAGGTACAGTCAGCGTCTTAAATATCTTGACGACGAAGTCTCAAAATGATCTTAAAACTTCAAATTTTTGCCCGCGACCCGGCCCGCGTGGATGTCGATTATCGTGACCAAACATAGCCTATGACCTTTCTCAAGGTCTAATCTAACCCTATACTTACTAAATTTCGTCAAAATCGGTTCAGTGGTTTAGGCGTGAAAGTGTAACATACAGACAGAGAGTTACTTTTGCATTTATAATATTAGTACGGATTATTTTCCAAACTAAAGGTGTGTAAATATTAGAACAATATGTCTACTGGAAGGGGGTAAAAAAACAAAATTAAGATCTTTTTGAATACTTTGTACGTCCACATCTTTCTTATGCTGACTGTACAAGTGGGAAGACGGAGGCGCGAAACTCAACCCATATTAAATTAAGTTCAACTAAACGTTTGCAATCTTTCAATGTAAAACTTAAATGAGTGAATGGTTGGTTGATCCACTCATTAAACTGATCGTTATATTGGCTTTATCTATAATATAAAAATGAATAGCTAAATGTGTTGGTAAGCGCATAACTCAACAACGCCTGGACCAATTTGGCCAATTCTTTTTTTTAAATGTTCGTTGAAGTTCAAGGATGGTTTTTACGGCGAGAAAAAATCGAATAATTTCCGGGAACCGACACCCACGCGAGCGGAGCCGCGGGCAAAAGCTAGTTTGAAATAAAAATATCTTCCATTTTCAACTTGAAATAGTTTAATTATCTAATCGTGCTTATTAAATTAAGAATGGTGAAATAGCGGTAAAAATTGCGTCGGTTCTTATTTCACAGTTTTTATTTATTTTTAATCATCCACCCAACCTTATAATAGTAACTGATTTGACAATTAAATTTTATGACGTCACTAAATCTTTTATCATACAAGTTACCTTATAACTTATCGTTTTGACGTTTAGTAAAAAGTATCTAATTTGACTAGCCAGTTGAATACCCAATTATTTATGTATCCATTTAATCATTTTGTTTTTTTTTGTTTCAACGACGACACGGTCAACATAAAACGCCTGCTACGGAAGACTGAAATAATTGAAAAAGAAGGGAGACTACAAACTCGCAGAAGTATTGGATGAACTCCTGCGGAATCGCGGCTTCTAGGTACACCGGAGTTCCGATAAGAGCCGCTGGAGAACGCAGAAAAATGGTATACCTCAGGGCTGTGTCCTAGCACCCCTACTATTCAACATTTATACCAACGACCAACCCGGGAGGCCACGCACGAACCGCTTCCTTTATGCCGATAATTTGGCCCTAACGTCACAGGGATCTTTTGAGGAGGTGGAGGCAAAATTAAACGGCGCACTCGAAGAGCTAAGCTCCTACTACGAGAGCAACGCACTGAAGCCTAACCCCTCAAAAACACAGTCGTGCGCATTCCATCTCAGCAACAGGCAGGCAAAACGGAAGCTGAACATACAGTGGCGTGACCTCAGCATTGAATACTGCATGTACCCCAAATACCTGGGAGTAACCCTGGACAGGTCCCTTACGTTTAAAAAAAACTACGAAAACGTCAAGCAGAAGGTCTCAGCACGCAATAACCTTCTTAGGAAGCTGACGACCACAAACTTGGGGGCCACACCGCGGGTACTGCGAACAACGGGCCTGGCACTGTGTTATTCTGCGGGGGAATACGCTTGCCCCGTATGGTGCCGATCCAGCCATGCTGGGCTGGTGGATGTAGCTCTAAATGAAACCTGCCGGATAATAACTGGCTGCCTCAAGCCGACCCCGGTAGGGCTGCTATATCCACTGGCTGGCATTGCACCCCCTAATATCCGAGGGGCAAGCTGGAGTCGGACCGGCGACACCTCCTTAGTGGTCACCCTCAAGTGCCACTAAGGCTGAAAAGCCGCAGGAGTTTCAGGGCGTGCGTTGGCCCAATTGTCGGTGACCCCTCTCAAGCCAGAATCGAACACTGGAGAGCACAGGGTCCACTACCAACCCCTTTCGTCCCGCTTTCGGAGGAACTCCCGCCAGGACCAGATGGAAGTCTTTAAACAGACTCCGGACTCGGGTTGGCCGAAGCAAGGAATGCCGGGCCAGATGGGGGTTCTCGGAGGGGGCGGACCTGCGATGTGAATGTGGAGTTACTCCACAGACAATGGCCCATCTGTTGACATGTGCTTAATGCCCATACACATGTACACCGCAGGACCTTATGTGCGCCTCCGAGAACGCCATACAGGTGGCAGCACTCTGGGAGAAGATAATTTGAGGGCCGAGGCGCCATCGCCACGATAGAAGAAGAAGAAGCGATAATGATGTAAACATAAATACATAAATCTGTAATAGGAAAATGTGTTGCATTTTTCGCAAACCTCAGTGGTATTTCGATACACTCGGATAAATGTTGTAATAAGATAAAAAAAAAATACTTTAAATTTAAAATGGGAGGATGATTTAAAATAATATTATACCAGTTTATTGCAATGGTTCGGTTCCCGGTAGAGTATGATAGGGTTTCTCCATTTCTTCCAGTAGATGTCGTATAAAGCGACTAAAGAGTAGGACTGTTCTCTATCCGACAGAAAATATATAGCCCGTGTCTAAGTACCCGCTTGACGGTAATAGGCTCGCCCCCTATTAAAAAAAATAAAAAGCCAACGAGACGAGAGAAAAAAGGTAAACAAAGCGACCATTACTGAGTTACGTTGCGATAGCTAGCGATTATTTTCTCTGCCCTTGTCGCACATATCACACGTACCCGACAATGGCCGAGCGACAGCTGTCGTTGCGTGTTTCGTAGTACAGGAAAGCTGTCAGCACAGCGGTTCTAAACTGTCAGAGCCGCCATCTTATGAGCAAATTAAATTCCTGTCTGGAAGGCGCTTGAAATGATACGTAATCATTGTCAAATAAAAAGTTTGGAACCGCTGAAACATTGTTTAGGTACCTTTTTTCTCTCGATTCGTTAGCTTTGCTTTAGAATTGGTTATTTCTAAGGCATGATTTGTTCAGTAGTTTTTATTAGGTATATTTTATATTGTATCTACTTATACATACACCAAATAATTCTGTGGCCCGAGCACGAAAAATATTATTCTACGGCTGCTTGCTGTGAACCTGTGTGGGCCAATCAAAATGGTACACCCCCTTCTCTCGATACTTTTACATTACGAATACGAATATTTTTCGTGCTCGGGCCACTGTAGTGAGTGATTCTCAGTAAAGAACAACAAGGCCAACTCCTTCAAAATATGTTCCTTCAATCTCGAACTGAACTAAATCTCCCAAATATTAAGAACTATTGCGATAATAATAAGAGTTTATTCATTGATTTTACCCCGATCTTATGTTAAAAACACAACGATGTCAGTGTTCTTTTTTCAAAATTGTATGAAGAGAATACAGTTTTTGACATTTAATTTGATTTTGACAGTAGATCTGTCAAAATCAAATTAATGTCAAAAACTGTATTGAATTTAGAACATCTTTAAATAAAGTTTGATTTAGACCAAACGAAAATAGCGCTAGAGCTGGAACAAGAGCATTATTTCTTGATCTTTTAACACAGAATAGATAATTGCTTTTAGTGTAAAATTAAACTATGTTTTCAAAGAAAGAACAACGAGCGCATCTGTCACTGTTTACATTAAAAGAACTCGACGGAGAGGAATAGAATGAACATTCGCTTTCTGATGTAAATCAACCTTTATGAGAATTGCTCTTCTGATTAGAAGCACTCCAAATTGGCGAGCCTGTATGAGAAGATCTATAAGGGTAGCTATCGAAGCAGGTGAAACAGCAATGTCGCAAGAAAGCTATAACCTGGATGTCTTCAGGTTTAGGGTGAATAGTTTATCTCTAAGTAAGCGTGTCGACTGTCAATTGCATAGACCCGCTAGACAAGTGGCATTTGTTGGCCGGCGTATTGTAGAACGATATATGTATGGGATCGATACGGATTTTGACGTTCATGATAGTCACCAATTATCTATTCTATTCTATAAACGTACGTGACACGTGGTAGAACGCGAGCAAAAAAAATTACAATATAAGAAAAGAATAGGCACACTAAGGCTGGGTTGCACCATCTTACTTTAACATTGACAGTGCTGTTATAGTACCGGTCAATTACAAAGTAGGTTGCACCATTTTACAACAGTTAATATGACGTCAATACTTGACGCTAACCATAACCGGCCTCGGTCATTATTAACGTTAAATTGGTTAAAATCTGACAATAAGAAGGTGTCTATATTATAAGTATAAAACGAAGGAGTTTGATTTGATATCTCAACTGATCGATTTATGAACTGACAGCAAATGACAGCTACCAAAAATCAAAAGCTACCACTATCAAAAATAACCCATAAGGAATTTGACGTCAATAGTGTCTCATTTGACTTGCAACCTTGATAACTTTAAGCGAGCTATAGGTGTACCAGAATCTCATGGCAAAAATGTAAATTAGAAAATTGTAAAGTGCAATACTGGGGAAATTGGATGAAACTATCTTGATCCTTTTTAATTTGTGGCGAAAATATATTTATTTTTAAACAATACACAGGGACTATAAATACCATAATAAAAAAATAAAAGAAAACAATTTTTTTATTT
Source organism: Eilema sororculum (assembly GCA_914829495.1). Taxonomy (NCBI): domain Eukaryota; kingdom Metazoa; phylum Arthropoda; class Insecta; order Lepidoptera; family Erebidae; genus Eilema; species Eilema sororculum. The sequence goes on along the minus strand of OU618532.1, from coordinate 42,460,438 downwards.
GTATTTCATACATAGCAGTAGACAAATTTAGGTATTATTTAGAGATTTTTATTTTTATTCTTGAAAAATGATCAATAACATACTGAACTGCTAAAGTGAAATATTCCTATAATGAGATTCCTAGTGCCATCAATTAACTTTTGAGTTATACCTATTAAAGTTATTTTATTCCTATTGGCACCCGTTGACGTTGGTAATGTCTTATTATAAGCTCACCATCGACACGACACGTTTTCAACAAGGGCCTTATCACTATTTTGGAAGTGAAATCACACTCGTGCCCTATAATTTGTTCAACCCTGCTGGAATAATCCAGTAAGACGGGGAACCCTTCCCATTCCCAATCCATCGAATTCATGAGGCAGGGTCCCAAGAAAAGCGAAAAGGATCCACGTCCTGAAAGAGCCAGTGAGCTTACCCTACCATCTACCTGCGAAGTATTCCTGTTGTTACGATTGTTCGTATTTTACGATACCCGTGGAAAACAATATTTCGCGATTGGGTCTAAAATGGCTTTTTTGACATAATATATTCACAATAAATTATAAAGATTTTTTATGGAGATAGATACAAATCTTTCAGGAGTTGACAAACCTGGTGCTTTTATCTGACCAATGACATTAGACGTTCCCATTTCAAAATCATCATTTTATTTATTTCTTTAATGCTATGATATTGTATGACAATACAATCAATCCTGTCTGTGATGATAGATCTATCCCACTAAAATGTAACAAGGCCATTTTCGAGAACTGGGCCGAACCACGAAATCACAAGGTCGTATTTCAAGGTAAATTACTGATGTACAATGGTCTTGGTTGTGACTTGGGCCTGTGCAAATACTCTAGGATGAAAACAACAGGACATAATGTGTCTAAATGATTCTCCTGGACGGTGGTATACCCAACAAATGTCCACAGTACCGTCCTTCAGAATATATTTTCGATAGATAATCGTCATAATAATTTCGTCCATAGTGCAAATGTATGTTTTGCAAGAGAATTTAGCATTTATCTCTGTCTATGTTGAGCTTACATAGGAACAATTTATTAAAAACTAACTAAAACAACTGTAGAAACCAAATTAAGGTAAACCTAAAATGCGTCAAACTAAATATACAATAATATCGATAAAAATTGAATAACTACAACTAGACATTATGTCATGATCATCATCACAAATAAGTTATGATACAAGTGGCAAAGAATAAAAATCTATGTAAAAGTATCAAAATGGTACAAGCCAAATCATTGGTCAAACCGCTGGCTGCAAAGACCAGAAACTTTGAAACAATTAAATATTTGACATGTCGGTATATATCAACGTCAAACTTTGTGAACTTGGTATGCAGGTCAGACTTGTGCGCATGTGCGTCTTATGTTTTTTATAAAGAAATAGTCGTATAGGAGTTTCATCTCTGTGAGGTGGTCGAATTTGACGTGATGACATCAACATTGCCATATGAAAATCGTAATTCTTATTTTAAAATCGTGCCTAGAGATTCTGGTAGGCCTATACTAAATACACTGGTGTAACACATTTAGGAGAAACCGTTAGAGTCATTGTTACTGTTAATGTTAAATTTGACGTCAAGCTCTTACATTAGCAGGTAGTATGGTGGAACTAAGCCTAAGGCTTTTAACTCGGCCTACACTATAGGAAGAATGGCCGTAAGTAGGTATAAACTCGTAAATATACAGATAAGTACCTGGCCTTTTTTTCGATATATAGGAGAGAAATAAGTGTCCAGGCCCTCGATTCTACTAAAGTTAAACAAATGTGGTACCGCAGCCACTGCAAAAAATTATATTCAATCGAACGCTCTACCACTCAGCCAGGTTGACATTATGTATTCATTGTTACTCTATATAAAAATGACATGTTTGGGCACCTAATGATAGGTTTAACGACGAAACCGCTCTGACGACAAAATTATTAATAGAAAAACCATTATTCGTGCGATACTATTTTTCATGATAGTAGTGTGTACACTTACTCATTTTTCAATAATAGTTTGTGAAAATCTATACATATAAAATTACTTGTCCCGACTGACTGACTGATTCATCAACGCAGAGCCTAAACTGCTGGATCTACAAACATGAAATTTTGATAGTAGATTTTATGATGTAAGCATCCACTAAGAAAGGTTTATTGAAAATTCTGTTACTAAAGTGGTAAAATAGTGACGGAAGTAGGTATGAAAGTTCGTCATTTTCAGAGCTAGATGCACAAAATTTTATGAACCTGTGTATTTAAGAAGTAAATGAACACGTATTTTCAAAATTTTTTAAAATTTAACAACTAAGAGTGTAAAATAGGCAATTAACGATTGTATGGAAAGTTCGTCATTTTCAAAGTTAGAAGTATGAAAGTTCGTACCCACGTCTTTTGAGAAATGTTTTGTCGCGAGATCCGACATCCACGCGGGCGAACCCGCGGTCATAAGCTAATGTTCATATATTAACGCCTGTAAGTCCCCGATAGGGTAAATAGAGGTGTATTAACACCTAAATTTCAACTATATAACTTTTCGATGCCTATAATATTCTGTGAAATGGTGAAAATAGGAACTAGACCGGTGGTCACTGTCAATATATGCATACTTACCTACCGTAAATCGGCGTGAATAGACATCAGTGGATGAATAGGGATGAATAGTTTCTTTTTTACATGTATCTAATCAGACATTTACCAGATATTTTTTTTTTATTTGTTTTTTTTTTCTTAAACTTTTTTTTTTTTCTTGACAGCCTCTGTGACGTGGCGGTAGTGAACGCGACCGCCACCGCGCTATTATAGACGTTTCGGAAAAAATAATTTGCGCACAGCTTCGATAGCAAAATCATCTGGAAGTATTAATTTGATGAAATAAAAAAAAAATTACAACCCCCATACATTTTTCCTTTCACCTGAACATTATTCCCATACATTATCAAAAAAAGAATTTTTTTATTTTTTTTTAAAGAATATTAGAACCGTAGTTACTAATATTCCCTCTAACCCCTCCAACTAAGCTAAATTGCTTGTGCTAGGAGTGGGTTCACGTCGGTAGTGTAATGGCCAGGATCGAACCCGGGACCTCTTGATCGTAAGGCCGACTCCTTAACCACTAAGCTACCGACGCTTCCGCTTCTTTCGCCAAAGTAATACTTCCAGATGATTTTGCTATCGGAACTGAGCCCAATTTTTTTTTTTCCGAAACGGCTATAAAGTCACCCTGTATATGAACGAGTATGCATGAATATGGCTATTTGCATTGTTCTGGGTGTTTCTATGTATAATATGAATGTATTTACAAAAAAAAGTGTGTGTACTTTTTTTTACTTTTGAGTTTGATGCCTCAAACTCAATACCTAACATAGGTACACTTTAATTCGGAGGCGAGTTGGGGACACCGTTGTCCCCCCTCCTGAGGAGGGCCAGACCGTAAGGGATGGCCCTGGGTCAGCCGGGGTGCGAGGGATATGTGTATGACAACCTCACCTCCGGCCTAGCACCACGACCCACAGTCGGCGTGTGGTTTTAGTCGGTTCGAGTCCGACTTAACCTCCCCTTCCGGCTCCGGCAGGGGGGGTATCCGAGGGGATTTCCGCACGAAAAAAAAAAAAAAGGTACACTTTAATTTTATTTATTTGTATGTTTAGAAGATGTTCCAGTGAAAGATGTTTTAATATTAATTTCCATTGATAACGTCCAATAGGATTTAAGAATAGACTAGAGAGACTAAGAGAACTATGAAGGGGCAGAGGAAACTAATTATGTGCCATTCACCACCGGGGTGGTAAACGACACCTAATAGTGCCAACCACCACCCCGGTGGCAAGTCTGGGGGTGGGAGATGGGAATAAATCGTCGTATCAATCCTATGCTCTACTACGCCATAGAGGTTAATATATCTTTTTTTTTCCAGGGTGACCTGTTCGGCGGCCTCAACGATGGGTTACTCAGCCGGGCAGAGGCTCTTGCGGCGGTGGACATCAGTAAACACCAGTCGGGGCCCCAGCCGGGGCCCCCGCTACCGCAACTCAAACACGACATGGTGTACCATCACGGTGTCGGGGGCCCTTCACCGCACAACGCTAGGCCACATCAGGTGAGGACATTTACATACATACACATGCTTACCTACGTCTTCTTTACTTCCGCGTAGGCAGATATACTTAACAGCCCATCGTTTTCAGGTAGGTATGAATAATTGTATTAAATGTGTAAGTTAATACTTAATTCATACTTCCATACTAATATTATAAATGTGAAAGTAACTCTGTCTGTATGTTACGCTTTCTCGCCTAAACCACTGAACCGATTTTGATGAAATTTAGTATAGGGGTAGATTAGACCATGAGAAAGGACATAGGCTATGTTTGACAGCCACACGGGCGGAGCCGCGGACAAAAGCTAGTCAATAATGTATAATTAATTTAAAATTAGTTATCCTACACAAAACCTATATAAGTTTACAGGATAATACTGAAATAAACACTGAATTTGTTTAGAATATTGTCATCACTACATAATATAAAGCAAAGTTGCTTTTCAGTCTGTCCGTCCCTGCGTAAGCTTATATCTTCAAAACTACACTACAGACTTTGATGCGGTTTCTTTTAATAGATAGAGTAATTCAAAAAGAAGGCTTACTTAACATAGTAGAGGGTGCAGCGGGAACGGGGTAGGACGCCACGCGGGTGGAAGAAATTGGCGGTACGAGGTTCACCGAATCAGCTAGTAATAAATAAATAAAATTAAATAAAAATTTACTTTTATTGTAATACACATGACGTGGGACGACATTTTTCGGTCTTATTATTAGAAAGTGGTTACCGCGGCCTTATGGACGTTTACATGGAGAAGAAAATGATAGCAGAGTTGTTGCAAGGCAATCGAGTCGCGTGCCATCCAAACGTCAAATGGACTCATTCGGTAGGAACGTTATACCTATGACGTCCTTCGACTTTTGACACCCCGCGCGTATCTCTTCCCACCCGCATTCGGCGACGCATTTTTATATAGAAATATCAATGGGACATCTCCGTTACTTAATAATATTCTGTCTGACGTTTACAACAGCAGGGGCGTTGCACTCGCGCTGCCTACCGACCCTGTAAAACCTTCTTATGTGTGCCATTCAAGGCATCCTACCAATTTTACCTTTAAATGTGAAAGTGTGAATGCATATTGGTACCTAAACACTATACTTAATTCTATTTCACTATTTTTAGTTTATCTTTTACTTAACGGAGCGTAGTCAAGTTTATTTTGAAAAATATAAAAACACATAAAACAGCCGCGAGTTCTCTTCAGTGACACAAAACATCTTAGGGGTCCCATAAGCCAAATATAAGTGACACATCACGTACACCCCTTTGCATATCAAAACTACCTTTCAAACCTCCTATAGCCATTATTAATACGAGAGCATCCGCCCTCTACTCCAATCCATACGAATCATACAAAATCGAATTTTCCATCAATAAAACTAAGGCCGGGTCGTAAAAATTTTTGCAAATTCGACCGCTCCGCGCCTTCCAGCCCCTCGTAAAGTTACCCTACAATATGATACGATGTGCGATGGAAATATTTGCTGATTTTTGAATAATATGAGTTACATATGTCGTTTGGATTGGCTCACAAATATAAGCGGCCCCTACTATGTGATTCCTACCAGATATTTACTGTTAACTGACTGCCATGAATGATGGTATTAGACACAGATTTAGTACGCCAGTACTTTTAATCTGTTCTGTGGATTTAGGATGTAGTAGTAGGCTTTTAGTAGCTTTTTTGTCCGGGTCCAGGCAGAAGAGGTACCACGAAGTGCTGGCTTAGCGTTGTGGAGACATGCGTGCAAACGGACTCACTACCTTGGACGTCCAAAATCGTGCGAAGTGGAGGAGGAAGAGCGATGTTTTTGTCTGTCTGTCTGTCTGTTACGCTTTCACGCCTAAACCGACATAGGCTATGTTTGGTCACGATAACTGACATCCACGCGGGTGGAGTCGCGGGCAAAGGCTAGTTATATTAGAGAATCCTTACTAATATTATAAATGCGAAAGTAACTCTGTCTGTCTGTCTGTCTGTCTGTCTGTCTGTCTGTATGTTACGCTTTCACGCCTCAACTACTGAACCGATTTTGATGAAATTTGGTATAGGGGTAGATTAGACCATGAGAAAGGACATAGGCTATGTTTGGTCGCGATAACCGACATCCACGCGGGCGGAGCCGCGGGCAAATGCTAGTAAAAAATAAAAAAGCCTTTAATTTCTGATATAGAAACATGTTTACGTAATTTAAGTTTTTGTTGTCCACACTAGAAAGAATCGTGTCATGAGGTAAAAGGCCTCTTCCAGGGACTGCCAACTTTCTCGGTCTGGGGCCCTCCAAAATGCTCAAAACCCAGTTTAGCCCAATTATGCTAATAATATCAATCGTCCAGCTTGCCAATCACCTCCTTTTGCCTGTCGGGTCATTATATTATTGGGTCTTAATCTCTTCATCGGAACTATAAACGTTCGTGGTTAAACAGGATGCTGACCTCAACCGAATGGCGAAAATTCTCGAAGGAGGATGTGTCTTGAAAAGGGAAAGATTAGAACTGAACTGGACCTATACAACGTAGTCAGGAAGTTCCTCACAAGGAACTAGGTACGTCACAAAACGGTATTAGGACTACCACTCTCCATGGTATTAACAATTATACACAATGAGGAATAGTCAAAGTCCTTTAGATAAAATCGATTCTTAAAATATTACAATATTAGTATTAGTAGGTACAGTCAATGACAAAAATATCTTGACTAAGAAGTCTCAAAATGACCATGCAACTCTCGTATTATGGACAGGCTACGTGAAACAGGCTTCAGTCATTGAAACACAGAAAATTAGTGACTTTAGCAATGAACCGTTATCCATCTGAAAGTCAAAGACTTCTTGGTGGGCAAGAAAAAACTTATTTGATGATACATTCAGTAATCAATCCAAAAAATGACTCCAAAGTTCCTGAAAAACGCTAAAATACTGTCTTTTGTCTGATATATTTTTAAAGGAGGGTTATGATTTTGACAGGCTATGTATGTATGTATGTATGTATGTTCATTTGTTCCCTCATAGCTCCTCAAATACTTATTAGAACTGGACAAATGAGATATCGTTACAAGCGGCTTGATCGTTCGATGGTTATAGGCTATATGACGTGTCACCCAATCTTGTGTGGCGCCCTCTAGCGCTCATAAGGTTCTGTATTAAAAAATAAATTTAAGATAAATATGCCGTGTTTGGTATCAAATGAAAGTGCTTAATGAGCACATTTCAAATATGTATAAATTAATAACTTTACCTTACTTGAAAATAATTTAAATCCATACTAATATTATAAATGCGAAAGTAACTCTGTCCGTCTGTCTGTCTGTCTGTCTGTCTGTCTGTCTGTCTGTCTGTCTGTCTGTATGTTACGCTTTAACGCCTGAACCACTGAACCGATTTTGATGAAATTTGGTATAAGGGTAGTTTAGACCTTGAGGAAGGACATAGGCTATGTTTGGTCGCGATAACCGACATCCACGCGGGCGGAGCCGTGGGCAAAAGCTAGTAAATAATAAAGTTTAAACTAAAACCCGACTACTGAAAAATCACGCTTTAAAAATTGACAAACAAGAAAATATCAAGGATAGCCGTGGTCGTATGCCACTTACTCTAACAAAACAATATATTCTAGGGAAAAGTGGCATACGACCACGGCTATCCTTGATATTTTCTTGTTTATCACTTATTAAAGCGTGATTTTTCGGTACGACTACCGAAAAATCACGCTTTAATAAGTGATAAACAAAGGAGAGGTTTTATATATGATTGTATACCTACCTAGGTATATGTTGTGAAGTATAATATTGTAAAGTAGCTGTTTTCGTACTTTTTATAATAAAAAAAGTTTCGTTGGGTTTTGTTATATTAAAGATAGGTACTGATGTCCCAGACACGGGTAATAGCCTCATGAAACCACTATGCCTCATAGCCTAATCGACAAGCCTGTCGAGCGCAAACGCCCAAACCTTTACGGTGGTGTCTTCTAGGAAGAACTCCCGATCCAGTCACTGCACCAAATATAGTTCACGTGCGACCCGTGTGACCAATGCGTGGCCCGCGGTAGCTGTCAAATCGAATATATCGGTGATCTGACCCTATCTCCTGCCTCGGGAACCACCATTAACCCAATGTCTTAGCAGGATCTGCTGTTTGCTGAGGATTTGTTATTTTTATCTGCCAATGACCCCAGCGCCTGTGCACCTTTGACTCGTAAGTTAGTTATGTGCTTAGACCAATTGAGTTTACAGTCAATTAATGCTCGAGAAGCAGGTACCCGGGACTATAGGAAGAAGAAAAAACGTGAGCTGGTAAGAAATTCCAGGTCTTAATGGTGCGGCAAAAGAAAGAGTCACCGAGATAACCCTAATGCCGGAGCGCCTCCTGTAATTTCAACAACTCGGTTTGTATCCAACATAACCACCCCGCCGGCTCCAGGGTGGATAGGGAGGGGATTTCGCGCAGAGTAAAAAAAATACCCCGTCTTCTTATCCCCAGGAAACAGACCAGGAGTTCTAGTTCCCGAGCATAAGAACCAGTTAGGGGTAACAGATATTGACGACGTCGGTCAGCTGATCGAACCATCACCTGTATCACTTTTTTACACCAGTCCCGCCGACCCCTTCCGGTCGGCTTTCCAGGTTAGTCTGAGAAACCGGTGGACGTATGGGTCGGCGACAGCAGCGACATTTATTTTGTTTTGGAGTCACGTGTGAAGATCGCGTTAGGGGTACTCGCATCCTCGGCAGCCTTCATGTCCGTGACATAGCAAATAAAATGCAAGAGCGCCGCCTTCGCTGGTACGATCACGTCTTACAGAAGCCGTCAGGCTACGTGGGTAACAAAAGAAATGCCTGGAAGGGGCCCACGAAGTTCTGGCTTGACGTTGTGGAGGGTGACATGCGTACCAATGGTCTGCTTGTCACTGATATTGACCGGATCCTGGACCACATTTTGCAATGGGGCTCTGAGAACTTGGTGGAGTTCATAGCTAAGAAGACGCAGGCATGTACGTTACAGCAAAGGTATCTTCTTTTCTTCCACCATCCCACTCTTCAGAGTACGTCACAGCCACTTAAAGACAATCTGGTCGGCATCTGGTGAGGTCGTCAAGCTGAGTGCCACCATTGTTAACAAAGTACGTGTTTGTAATGGTGACCCTTTCTTGAGAATTTTCCTTTATCTTACCATCAGGAGAGGAGAAGTCAAATTGTCGTGCTCGGCCCAATTCATTTAGATTAATATGCGCGCTCTATACATAAAATCTAAACTATATACAAATACTTTGATATTTCGTACAGTTTTTGAACTTTGGAATTTTGTAATTCGGGATTTTAAATTTCGTTATTTTTGTACGTAACCGGTAGGTATGGTCTGTCTACGTGGTGGGCATTTTAATTTTGTATTTTCAGTATCCTCAGATATCAACAATGAGGTGTGGGTATGTCCCCAGCTTTATTTTGTTCGAAATCTCATAATCTCTGTGAAAAGTTTAACATGCTATATATGACACTGAAACAAAAGACATGCCAATGACATCACGTAAGAAAATATGACAGGGATGAATGTATAAGAAGAAAAGAGATACGAAATGTAATTGACAGACGTAATTCGTCACAATAAATCATATTACTCAAAAAATGCACTCTAATCACAAGACTTAAAATAGTTTTTTAATCATTGGTAAGATAATTTTCACCATTATTTTGACTGGAAAAGAGCATCTAGCAGCCCACTGTGCATCTCGGTGATGTGTGCGTGCACGGCTGCGTCTGTATTTTGACAGATTTTGAGTCGTGCGCTCCGCGGAGCCCGTCCTTAAGAGCAAATCGAACTGTTTTATTGATTTATATGGTATTATTGTCCGAACTAAAGGTGTGTACCAAATATCAAAACAATCAGTCATCAGGAAGGGGATAAAAAACTAAATTAAGATCATTTTGAGCACTTTGTTCGTCAACATCGTTCAGATGCTGACTGTACTGTATACGCGTAGACCATTGCTATTGAAATGAAACTATTTTTCGGATTTTGCACTGCTCCCGGTATTTCGGTTCGTTTTACGCAATCAATTAATCAGTTGTCTCATAGTTTGAACTGTAGGTTGTCTCCATGTACCGGTTTTTCGTAGCCGATGGGCGTAGCAGTACAGCTACGTGTGCTACGGTGGGTCGATTTGAAAGGATCGATAGAAAAGCACATAAGGTATGTTTGGTCGCGATAATCGACTTCTGAAAGGACAGAACTATGGAAAACAGCTAATAATTCTATTAATATTGTAGACGCGAAAGTTTGTGAGTATGAATGGATGCATGTTTGTTACTCTTTCACGTAAAAACTACTGAAAGGAAACTGTTTATTAACCTAACAGAGTAATAAAACTGTATTTTAATTGAATAATATTTATTTCTTTAATGAATTCCTTACCAGTCAATTTTGATGGTTTAATAGCCAATAACAGTGCAACCCCTTGGCCTGCCAGATCCGCCCTGTGATTTCTTCCTATGGGGATTTATCAAAGACAAAGTGTACGCTGAGAGAATGCACAGCCTAGAAGAGTAACAGAACCGTGTACGTCGAGCATTTGCTTTAATTACTCCGCAAATGTTAAGGAAAGCTCATTTAGATAAAAAAAAGCTCATCATTGTATCGCACAACAAGGACGCCACTTCGAACATCTGCTTTGAATACAAAATTTTGTACTTACTAAAAAATAAATAGTATTCAATTAAAAGAGTTTTATTACTCTGTCAGGTTAATAAACAGTTTCCTTTAATATCAGTACTAAGCTAAAATATTCTTTTAAAATAAGGACACTAAAGCCTTTCTACTAAACTCATACTAAATGTATGGGAGTGTTTAATGTCAAAATGTTAGATACATCTCGTTTGATTTTTAAAAAGTTATTGATGTCATTTTACTCATTAGCTATCGTACTTTCGATATCAGTTTAAAGTTTTTTGATATCTGTAATAGTTACGGAATAATCGCCTGGACACACTTAACGATTACACCCTGTATATACGCTGAAGTGATAGTGTGGTTATTTCTGTTGCTGTTTAGATAACTATATCATTGTATAAGAGGGTGCAGCGGGAACGGGATCGGACGCCACGCGGGCGGAAAATAATTGGCGGTACGAAGTTTTTTTTTTTTACACAGGACACGTCAATTTGACTTCACCTCGCCTGATGTTAAGCTAAAGGCAAAGTCTCGGAAAGAGGGTCACCATCGTAAACATTTACCATGTTAACAGTGGTGGCACTCAGCTTGACGGCCTCATTAGATGCCTTTTCACGCCCCGCTTAAAGGACCCGGGACTGTAGGAAGAAGGAAACACGTGAGCTGGCAGGGAATTCCAGGTCTTAGTGGTGCGGCATAGGAATGAATCACTGAAACGCTTGGTTCTAGCAGGTATACTCTGCACCGTAAATGGATGACATCTTAGCCCTGCACGTGTCGTCCTGTGAAGGAAAGGGGAGGGTGGGACTAATTGGAAGAGCTCGTCAGAACATTCACCATGGTAGAGACGGTAGAAAACTGCCAAAGACGCAACATCTCTACGCATCTGCAAAGGCTCGAGGGTGTTCGTGACCTCAGGATCCCCAATAATGCGGACCGCACGTCGCTGCAACCTGTCGAGAGCGTACAAACGTTCTTCTTCATCTTAGAGTTAATCTCAGTCGTATTCGCAGCTTTCAGCTTGGAGTCTGGGGACCGCTTTACCAGACTAACTGCGGATTTGGCTAAACTTCGATATTTTTGTGAAGCGATTACCATCTGACCTCCACAGCCCAAAGGCGATGTCGAAGCATTGCAGCTAGACCAGTTGTTGGACTTTTCTGGGCTCCAACTACGTGGAACAACTGCTATAGATGTTTGTATGGTAACTGGGACCGATGGCTTAACGTGCTCTCCGAGGCACAACCAGACCAATGCCAATACCCATATTCATGCAAACAAATATTTGCACTGAGCGAGGGTGGAACCAGCGCCTACTGCGTAGCGGCCGCGTTCACTACCGCTACGCTAGGCTGTCAACAAAGTACAAATGTTGTTTTTTTTTTAATAGAACAATTTATTCGGATTTTTCTGCATTACAAGAACTTAACACCATCCCCAAATACCACAATCAAACATATTATCAAACCGCATCTAACCGCAAGATATTCCTGTTTTTCTAATCTTCCCTTCACAAGAACATCAGACGGTACATGATATAAATAATAAATGATAACCAAGGATGCATCTCTGTGAACAGTAAGGGCTGCTGTCCTTGGGGACCAGGCCCACAGTATATGTGTACGGAGTTATAAAAATGGGCCAATATTATGCACTATTCGATGTAATAGGTATTGTTGGATTAATGGTGCCGTCATTTCTTTTGGGGGAGAGAGAGGCTTGCGAGATCAGAATTATCTTGGGCGAAATGGTACATAGGTAATGGTAGCGATAAAAACGAACGCGAAAATAATTTTGGGAGCCATTTTCTATAATGTAGGCTCTGTGTAAATAGGATATTTTTATTTAAATTGAAATTGCACCTTGCATCGGTTAAATGGGTACCTATGATTCTGCTATACTCAAGGTGGAGAGTAGGTTTAATCGTTACTAGAGGTCTCTAGGTATTTATGGGGTAACTATATGGTGGTGGTAGTAACTTATACTATAAGGTTAGATTAATTATTTAGCGAAGGGGAGGGGTGGGGGGAGAGGGTATTTTAATGTCTACAGTCGATTTTTTTTGTTCTTTTAGTTCCTTTCGGAACAGGCTAAGGTACTATGACCATGCTGCCTTGACATCAGTTTTATTTATTTTCTTACAAATGATTGTTGATGATAATAATGATGATGAGTTGATGACGTTAATGATGATGATGATTTGGATTCAACACGTAGAGTCACAATTCACTATAATATGCAAGGCTAAAAATCCACCATTTTTATACATAAAAACTCGAACTCACACCAATTTCGGAAAATAAAATATAACCGCGATGCGTCCTCTATGCTTTCCCGCCAAAACTCTCGTCGAATTTTTATTTAGATGTTGTCATTTGTTGACATTTACAGGGTTGTCAGTTTTAAATGAAATGAAAATAATATTGTGACAAAATGAATTATTATGACAATCTTCATAAAATCATTCTTTGATTCTTCTTTGATCCGTCAAGAAAGTGACAACCAGAACTGAATGCAACACTAATTACATTGAATATGGTATCATCCATACTAATATTATAAATGCGAAAGTAACTCTGTCTGTCTGTATGTTACGCTTTCACGCCTAAACCACTGAACCGATTTTGATGAAATTTGGTATAGGGGTAGATTAGACCATGAGAAAGGACATAGGCTATGTTGGGTCGTGATAACCGACATCCACGTGGGCGGAGCCGCGGGCAAAAGCTAGTTATATTATATTTGAGCCGTTTGGGGTCGAAACGCTGGGGCCGTGTTATCATGTCGGTAATCGCGAATTTTGGTCCTACCTCCATTTCTACTATATCAATTGTGATCAAACTTACCTAGTCTAACTTACCAAGTCTGACCACGACCTTTCTAATAAAAGCCACGTGTAAATCCGGTAAGTAGTTTTTACGTTCTTAGAGAACAATCAGACAAAAATTCAGAAATAGTAGTTTAACATAACCCTAGATGTGGACCCAAAACGCACGCCGTTTTGGGTCCTTGGATGCCGGAGGTGAGATTGCCGAAAGCATATCTCTCGCACCCCGGCAGACCCAGGACCATCTCTTTCGAGATGGCCCCCTTCGGGTTGTGGGGACCTCGGTATCCCCAAGTAGCCCCGGGTACGGGGAGGCCTGCTTCTGCTAGGGTGACAGACGGCTCCACCGGTCACCCCCAGGCCAGCGCTCATGGAGGACGGAGGTCGTTTTGCGACCTCCGACGACCGGTTCGCCTTCGCTCTTCGTGTGCTTCCCGGGCCCGGAGTCTAGTCCGGACCCGACCGGCCGCCTCCTTCTCGAGCATTACTAGCTCGCAGAAGGAGGCGGCCGCACCCAAAGCGTTCGCGCATCGTACCATCGCTGTGAGCAATGTGGCGAGTGTGAGGACTCCCACCCCCAGAGCCGCCACTAGGACCCGCATCGGCGTGTCCCACGCCGGGCACTCGGTCAGCGTGCATCTGAGGCTGAGTCTGGGCTTTATATATCTGTCTGACGTTAAACAGTATTAGTTTCATAAAAACGTTTAATCATCATCATCCCAGCATGTCACAGCAAGCTTTTCACATCGGGACCCGAGGTACATACTCTCCTTCAGGTATGGTCTATACTAACCACTGCTAATTGAAATCATATTCAAATAAACATGTATTGCAACTTTTCTTTTCATTGCATTCTGCGGTAATCGAACTCGTGACCTCAAACTTAGAAGTACAAGTAACAAGTCGTCAATTACGGTAAACCCTATCATTTTAATACATAAGAAGCAACGCCCCTCACTCGATATTGCAGTTGAACCGATATGAACTCGATATTGATTGCTAGGGTGGTCACATAATATCGATAACATCGTTAATTCGTTATATATACATAATTGGCGATGTCGTATTTCTCTAGACTTTTTAGGACTCCAACTGTCCATAATGATTTCCATAATAACATAATGATATGGCCATATAATAGGCTATTTGCCTAGGTCGTCGATTCTTCCCAATACTGCTTAATATGTTAGCATGTTCTGAAAAAAAAATGTCTTGCAAAATAAAATATTGCTGAACCAAACTGAAAATATGACTTTTCATTATTTGAAATTTCCAAAAAGAAGTCAAAAGTAAACAATCAAATTCAATTTAAATATATAACTTTTTAGATTCCTCATTATATTTTAACTTTTATTATGAACTATAAGTATACGTGTAAACGCAACGTAGACCGTGACCGAGATAAACGCGATATTCTCTTGTACTCCATACATATGCTGAAGCGCGACGTCACAATTTCGCACGATTTTGTATGAAGCGTTTTCAGGCGGCGCGAAAAACTGAATTTTTCAAAATCAAATATCTTGAAAACTATTTGTCGTACAAACATTTTAATTATACATGTCATTTTTATAAGACAGTGGTTATTTTTCGAAAGTAAAAAAAAAATTCAAATAGCCTATTTAGTCTGAGTAGTCCGATACTCTTCAGTTGCATTGGTTCGGTTGTCAAACGGCATCGAACTATTGCTACTATTGTGTAGCTCATTCCGGTGGATAGTTCGGTTGTTACAGCAATTATTCAGTTATGGCCACTGGGACCGACGGCTTAAGGTACCCATCGACACACGAAAAAACCCAAATCTATGCAAATATTTACACTGAGCGGGTAGCAGTCAAATGCACTACTGCCTCACAACGGAGGCTGTTACCGACCAGGTCCTCGATTCTACTAAAGCAAAACTATTGTCAAACCACAGAGATTGCAAAAAGCGGCAACACATTATAGACTTTAAAGCGATGCGTTTAAAGTTCAATATTAAATAACTGTTAGCAGAGTGAATAAAAGAGTGTAATGAAACTTTTGTCATTTAATTTTGGACCTTAGTGTATAGAAATAAAGTCTAAACTTTAATGCCGCTTTTTGCAATCTCTGTGGTTTGACAATAATTTTGCTTTAGTAGAATCGAGGCCCAGATCTCTGAATTCTGATCCCGGTAGTGATACCTATGGGAATCTATTCCAGGGATAAAAATTAACCTGGTTCCGTGAACTTTCAACCAGATCTTTATATCGTTTGAGTAAGATTGAGTATCAACTAACTAACATCTAAACAAGTTCACAATCTTAGAGCATCCATAGTAATATTATAAATGCGAAAGTAACTCTCTATGTCTGTGTGTCTGTATGTTACGATTTCACGCTTAAACCACTGAATCGATTTTGATGAAATTTGGTATAGAGGTAGATTAGACCTTGAGGAAGGACATAGGCTATGTTTCGTCGCGATTACCGACATCCACACGGGCGGAGTCGCGGGCAAAAGCTAGTTTATAATATTAGTAGTAGGGTGCCAATCGGTAGGACGCAATAACTCCCTCCCCCCTCCCTCGCCTACCGATTGACTGATGATCTAAAAGGATAAGGTAAGAGAAACTGATAATATAACGTCTTGAAGCTGTGCAAAGTCAACGGATTCAAAATATATTGTAGTTTATGTAACTTAAGTTACGAAAACCTTGGTGCGCGAATCTAAATCGCACTTGATCGGCTTTTTTTTTTTAATTCGAACGCTATTTTTAACTATTTTCCTAAATATCGATAACATGGTGACATTATCGATATCTGAATAGTGTCGATACAAATATCAGTATTCAACATCGATATTCAGGGCTCGTCAATATTACGACGCATTTCTTTCAACCCTACTGTTTAACAACAGCAAATAATGATAAGGCTTTTTTATGCGATAGTCGGCCTCATTACAAGGACATAGTTCGTCAAGATCACGGTGATAACAAGGTGAACGGTTCGTGTGAATGCATGCAACCGTCGTGTCGTGAATACAGGGAAAAGAAATGCAAACCTGTATAATAGAAGCGGATGTCTTGGGCATAATTGGATATTCTACTGAGTCAAATTAGTTACTTTTTACGCGACTACGGCGAAGCCAAAAGGAGGGTTATGATTTTGACAGGCTATGTATGTATGTATGTTCATTTGTTCCCTCATAGCTCCTCAACTACTAATTAGAACGGGACAAATGAGGTATCGTTACAAACGGCTTTATCGTCCGATGGTTATAGGCTATATGACGTGTCACTCAATCTTGTGTGGCGTCCTCTAGCGCTCATAAGGTACTATGTTAAAAAATAAATTTGAGATAAATATGCCGTGTTTGGTATTAAATGAAAGTACTTAATGAGCACATTTCAAATATGTATAAATTATTAGCTTTACCTTGCTCCAAAATAATTTAAATAAAAAATAAAGTTTAAAACTAAAACCCGACTACCGAAAAATCACGCTCTTAAAAGTGACAAACAAGAAAATATCAAGGATAGCCGTGGTCGTATGCCACTCACTCTAACGAAACAATATATTCTAGAGATCCTTGATATTTTCTTGTTTGTCACTTTTACCAAAATGTATGCCTAAAAATAAAAATAAATTGAAAAATTATAAAGCGCATGGGTATTCGATTTTCTTACTCTAATAACATTCGACTACTGTCATGTACCTATTGTCATTCGCTTGACGTGTACATCTGCTATAATTTCTCCGTATTATTTGAATAATTTTGAATAATTCTGATACAAAATGGATTGCGATAACTCTTAAGACAACCCTGGCTTGCTTTTGGACCCTGTATTTTATTTAAACGTTGGCAATTCTTTGGAGACTGCGCCCGATAACCCTATGTCTACTGATAATGTGGAATTTGTATAATGTTGGTACTAAACTATTTATATTATCGTTTTATACATAGCTTTAGCTACCAAGTAGCAGTATTTTTATTTAAATAAAAAAATGTTTACGCCTAAGCCGAAGCTCCATACAACGTGGCCGTCCTCCTTTTCGGGGTTTTTATTATAATCACGCATCCCCAAACGGGTAGGCAGAGGTGTGATAACACCCACATTTTTACAACTATGATTTTCGGTCCCATGTAACAGGGGGCGAGCCTTTTGCCGTCAAGGGGCCACTTAGTCCTGGGTCGGATAGAGACCAGCCCTATCTCTTAGTCGCCTTCTACGATACCCACCGCAAGCCCTATTCTACTCCACAGGGAACCAACACAGCTTGTTGTGAAATAGTTATTTATTATTTATTTATTTAACTGTGTGGTATTTATTCGTTAGTCCGGAGGTCTGGAGTGGATGCGTATAGCAAAGGATAGACAGAAATGGAAAGCCTTAGAGGAGGCCTTTGTCGAAAGACAAGCTGTTAGGACTAGGAGGGAAGAACCGAATGCTGGGAATTACGATTAAATGGAAAGAAAAATTTGTTTTAGTTTACATGTTTTAAATCATGTTTGTTAAGTACCTTTGTAACCGCTAACAGTAATAAAGGCTTATATTATTATTATTATACTAGCTTTTGCCCGCGGCTCCGCCCGCGTGGATGTCGGTTCCCGGCAATTATTCGAATGCAATTATTCGAAATTTCTCGCCGTAAAAACCATCCTTGAACTTCAACGAACATTTTAAAAAAAGAATTGGCCAAATTGGTCCAGGCGTTGTTGAGTTATGCAATTACCAACACATTTGGCGATTCATTTTTATATTATAGATTATTATTATTTATTAAGATAAGATAAGATAAGAAAAATCTTTATTGTACACTTATAAATATTAGTACATGTACGGACAACATCATAAGAAATGTACAAATGGCGGCCTTATCGCTACAAGCGATCTCTTACAGGCAACCTTACAAGCGATCTCTTACAGGCAACCTTTTCGTCAAATTTATTCGTTAGTTGGAGCTCTAAAAAGTCTGACAACTGTGACTTCGATATTGCTCCGAGTTGTTGTGGACTGATTGTACCTTCTATCAAGTTGTTTAACTCAGACTATGAACAACTAGGCAAAGTTATTCTTTCAGTCTGAGGTATTCTACTGACTAGTCAAATTAGTTAATATTTACTAAACGTCAAAACGATAAGATATAAGGTAACTTGTATGAAAAAGATTTAGTGACGTCATAAAATTTAATAGTCACATCAGTGTTACTATAATTGAGTGGATGATCCATACTAATATTATAAATGCGAAAGTAACTCTGTCTGTCTGTCTGTCTGTCTGTATGTTACGCTTTCACGCCTAAACCACTGAACCGATTTTGATGAAATTTGGTATAGGGATAGACTAGACCATGAGAAAGGACATAGGCTATGTTTGGTCGCGATAACCGACATCCACGCGGGCGGAGCCGCGGGCAAAAGCTAGTTAAATATAAATGAAAACTGTAGAATAAGAAACGACGCAATTTTTACCGCTCTTTTACCATTCTTAATTTAGGATAATTTATTTTAACTATAGGATATTATACCCAGTTGGGAAATAACCCCCATTGGGAGAGGCCTATGTCCAGCAGTGGACGGCGAATTGATTGATTTACACCATCAAACATTAAAAAAAAGTCTAGACAACATTTCTACCCCCGTTGTTGAATAGTCAACCCATTCCCTCAAAACTAAAATTAAAACTAAAACCCGACTACCGAAAAATCACACTCTAAAATGTAACAAACAAGAAAATATCAAGGATAGCCGTGGTCGTATGCCACTTTACCCTAGAATTATATTATTTTGTTAGAGTAAGTGGCATACGACCACGGCTATCCTTGATATTTTCTTGTTTGTTACATTTTAGAGTGTGATTTTTCGGTAGTCGGGTTTTAGTTTTAAACTTTATTTTTTATTTACATTATTTTGGGGCAAGGTAAAGCTAATAATTTATACATATTTGAAAAGTGCTTCTTAAGCCCTTTCATTTGATACCAAACACGGTATATTTATCCCAAATTTATTTTTTAACACAGTACCTTATGATCGCTAGAGGGCGCCACACAAGATTGAGTGACACGTCATATAGCCTATAACCATCGGACGATAAAGCCGCTTGTAACGATACCTGATTTGTCCAATTCTAATAAGTAGTTGAGGAGCTATGAGGGAACAAATGAACATACATACATACATACATACATAGGTACATACATACATACATAGCCTGTCAAAATCATAACCCTCCTTTTGGCTTCGCCGTAGTCGGGTAATAAGGGGGCCATCTCGAAAGAGATGGTCCTGGGTCTGTCGGGGTGCGAGAGATATGCTTTTGGCAATCTCACCTCCGGCAACCAAGGACCCAAGATGGCGTGCGTTTTAGTCGGTTCGAGTCCGACATAACCACCTCCACCGGCTCTGTGGGGGTGGTATCCGTGGGGATTAATCGCACGATAAAAAAAAATCCCTCAAAACTAGAAATACAAGTAAAATATATAACATAAATAATTGATTTAACATGATAAACAGAATGTTGGAGCAATTTAAGCCCCTCTATCGCAGGGGTATACCGTAATGCTTTCTTTATTGCCCTTGGAACGGATGGTAGCTGTTAGGGGCAAGCCCCACGGAACCGGGGCAGTTAGGGGTTGTATTTCTATAATCTGAAAATGTGGTTCTTGGGTCCAATGTCGGTATTGGTCCATTGTTGGAAGTATTTTAGTAATCACTACATATTATTAAGCAAAGTCCCTTTCCTCGTCTGTTCGTCCCTATGTATGCTTATGTCTTCAAAACTACGGTACAGATTTTGATGCGGTTTCTTTTAATAGATAGAGTGATTCAAGAGGAACGTTTATCAGTACATAGTATAAAGCAAAGTCGCTTTCTGCGTCTGTCCGTCCCTATATATGTATCTTCAAAACTGCGCTACAGATTTTGAAGCGGTTTCCTTTAATAGATAGCGTAATTCAAGAAGAAGGTTTATATTTATTATAAATGCTTAATATAGTAGAGGGTACAGCGGGAATGGGATCTGAAAACACGCGGGCGGAAAAAAATAGGCGGTACGAAGTTCGCCGGGTCATCTAGTAATTAATAAATACTCAGGGAAATTCTATATATACTAATTCTATATACATGTAATCGTTAAGTGTGTCCAGGCGATTATTCCGTAACTATTACAGACATCAAAAAACTGTAAACTGATATCGAAAGTACGTTACCTAATGAGTAAAATGACATCAATAACTTTAAAAAAATCAAATGAGAGGTATCTAAAATTTTGACTTTGAACCCTCCCATACATTTAGTATTAGATTAGTAGAAAGGTTTTAGTTTCCTTATTTTAAGTGGTCTAGTACTCATTTTACCTTAATCATATTTTATGATTACGTATGATTATGACAATGATGATTTTCAAGTAGATACATGTGAAGATTTTTTTTTTCTTTTTAAAGAATATTAGAACCGAAGTTACTAATATTCCCTCTAACCCCTCCAACTAAGCTAAAATGCTTGTGCTAGGAGTGGGTTCACGCCGGTAGTGTAATGGCCAGGATCGAACCCGGGACCTCTCAATCGTAAGGCCGACTCCTTAACCACTAAACTACCGACGCTTTTAAATTTAAAAGTTTTTTAATTATCTTACCACTTCAAATTAGTAATAAACCGTGTTTCAATATCGCATTAATTTGAGCAGACTGAAAAGCAACACACTACAAATAAAAATTGTAAGTACTTACTAATAAATAAATATTATTATTTTTAATTTAATTAATATTCTATACTAAATACGTTTAAATCAGCTCTTCCAGTGGGGTCGTAGAAGGCGATTAAAGGACAGGGTGGTTCTCCACCCGACAGTAAACATACAGCCCAAGAGAAAGGGCCCGCTAGACTGCTCGCCCTCTATTACGTTTACGAAACCCATAATTGGCGAAATGTGGGTGCTAATACGGATTGACGAACGCTGATGGTTAGATTCACACTATGGGTTTCACAGAGTAAGATTCTATCTTCGCCCCCTTTTTTTTTTCATGTGGAAATTCCCACGGAAACCCCCCTGCCGAAACCGGAAGGGGAGGTTATGTCGGACTCGAACCGACTAAAACCGCACGCCGACTGTGGGTCGTGGTGCTAGGCCGGAGGTGAGGTTGTCATCGACATATCCCTCGCACCCCCTGTTCGATCGTGATTTAAGTAACTAACATCTTCACAAACTTAGGCTTAGCATGTCAACTATAGGGTGTCCCAGTAAGAGTGCACTTTTTAAAATTGGAATATATTTTTTTCATGCATCTGAAATTTTACAGTTGGCACCTCAGTTTATTCCGATTAGGATTAAAAATGGAGCGCTTTTCGAAAGAACAACCCGTTACAATTGTAAAAACTTATTACAAAACTCATTACAAAACAATCGATTTATTGCAGCAACGATTTCCAGAATACATTATCTCACGAAATTCTGATATCAACTGGCCACCAAGATCGTGCGATTTAACGCCGTGCAATTTTTTTCTTTGGGGTTTTGTGAAATCTCGGGTTTGTGCGAATAAACCCGAAATAATTCCTGAGCGCAAATCGAAAATCCAACGCGTCATCGGTGAGATACAGCCACATCTCTGTGCTAAAGTCATGGAAAATTTCATGAAAATGCCGGATATTTTATTCCATACTTAATCGGAACATGTCTTCTTTAAAATACAATAAAAATATCACAACTCTGTCATAAAATACTTGCTTTAATTTCAAAATTAAAAAGTGCACTCTTATTGAGACATCCTATAATTACATTAAAAAGACTTTTTAAATTAAATAAATGATACTGTCTAATACCAGTAGGATAACTGGACTCTTTTCGACGACTGACGTTTTTTAAACAGTACACAAAAACTGTCACGCAGTTCCCTAGCGGGCACAGTGACAATTGAGTACTACAATACTGCCGACTCCCCAAAGGCCATATTTGCCCTTTGTATGAACACACTTTGTTTAAGTTTCACCGTTTGTCCCACGAGTGTAGGGTTATCTATGGAATAATCGCAAAGGGTGTATGTAGTTGGAAAATATAGTAAACTAGCTATTGCCCGCGGGTCCGCCCGCGTGGATGTAGGTTCCTGGCAATTATTCGATTTTTTCTCTACGTACAAACCTTCCCTGGACTTCCACGAATACTTCAAGACCGAAATTAGTCAAATCGGTTAAGGCGTTGTTGAGTTATAACATTACAACGAAAAGTGGCATTGATTTATATATATATATATATATATATATATATATATATATATATAGATATAAAAAAGTCGTTCATTGTTTTCGTTTTCAGTACTTATTAAATTGAATAATATACTTTTGCTTGATGCTTTCGTTAGCTTATGCAAATATCAAAAATATGTATATGTATATGTATTTACAAAAAAAAGTATCTATAATGTTTAGCCGCATTCTAGGTTCCATAACCCAAGCTAGTTAAGCTAGCATAGCGTTATGTGGAATATTGTGGAATATTTATTTATTGAAATAAAACCATTTTTTAACAGATTCTATCGCTATTTTGGTGATAGAATCCGTAAAAAGCCAGCCAAGTGCGAGTACGACTCACGCACCGAAGGATAAACCGCAAGATATTTTGATTGCCGGGGTGCGAGAGATATGTTTCCTGCATTCTGACCTCCGGCAACCAAAGACCCAATGATGGTGTGCGTTTTGGTTGGGGGTGGTATCCGTGGGGATTTTTCCAAGATAGAAAACCGACAGGTCCGACAGTAACCACCTCCACCGGCTCCGGTTGGGGGTGGTATCCGTGGGGATTTTTCCAAGATGAAAAAAAAATATTTTGATTGCGTTGACTTAGAAGTTTAATATTTGTATGGTTTCAAGATGTTATACCTAGACCTGAGTATGTGGTATGAATTTCAACTTTGTACCTCCGCGCATTCCTGAGAAGGTCTTGACTGACAGACAGACAGACGGACAATGATTTATTTACTTTTGAGGTACGGTACCCTAAAAAGTAGTTTTATTTCAATAAAAGATTAGTAGATTAGACCTAAGCAGGCCACGGCGACGGCGCGCTAAAAAGCGCGCCTCCCCATTCCGGGGGCGAGTCGGGGACACCGTTGTCCCCCCTCCCGAGGAGGGCTAGACCGTAAGGGATGGCCCTGGGTCAGCCGGGGTGCGAGGGATATGTCGATGACAACCTCACCTCCGGCCTAGCACCACGACCCACAGTCGGCGTGCGGTTTTAGTCGGTTCGAGTCCGACATAACCTCCCCTTCCGGCTCCGGCAGGGGGGTATCCGAGGGGATTGCCGCACGAAAACAAAAAAAATAAATAAAGAGGTAGATTAGACCTTGAGAAAGGACATAGGCTATGTTTTGTCGCGATAACCGACATCCACGCGGGTGGAGCCGCGGGCAAAAGCTAGTAATATTATAAATGCGAAAGTAACTCTGTCTGTCTGTCTGTCTGTATGTTACGCTTTCACGCCTAAACAACTGAACTGATTTTGATGAAATTTGGTATAAGGGAAGATAAGACCTTCAGAAAGGATATAGGCTATGTTTGGTCACGATAACCGACATCCACGCGGGCGGAGCCGCGGGCAAAACTGGTATGTTAAAAATGGTTACGGTCTCGTGTCTCCCTTGATGTCCCCTCTAGGGGACACATCAGGATTTCTTCAGTCGCACTGAAGAAATGTACTGAATATAAGTACCTACTACTAAGGACTTATAAGTATTTTACGACATAATACTATTACGCAGATCCATATTTTAGACTCAAACGAAGCATTGAGCGGAATGACCTCTGACTAATTTTTTTTTTTTTTTTTTAAGACTTAAAGTTCGATTCATATATCTTGCACCTAAAATGGGCTCAAAATGTGCTCTATACGCGCAGTGCACGTTTCTTGGATGCATTTTGAAGATAGCATGGAGTGCTACTGCAGTGGACGAGGTCAAATTCACCAAGTATACTACTACACTACACCAAGTATAATACTGTAGATCAATACAAAACAATCTACGCACGTCAGTGCATCCTACCTGTTATGACTTACGGTGCCGAAACGTGGACACTGACGGTAGGGCTAAAAGTCGCGCAGCGGGCTATGGAGCGAGCTATGCTTGGAGTTTCTTTGAAGGATAGAATTCGAAATGAGGTCATCCGACACAGAACCAAAGTTACCGACATAGCTCGCAGAATAAGCAAGCTCAAGTGGCAATGGCCTGGCCACGTCTGTCGAAGGACCGATGGCCGTTGGAGCAGACGAGTCCTACAGTCAGGTCAAAATGGCGCACATTGGGAGAGGCCTATGTCCATCAGTAGACTGCGGTAGGCTAATCGATTTGACTATGCACACCAGGGCCTTTTATATCGCGATTAATTAATCTAATAATACGCCTGTTAGTGATATGACGGGGCCGAATTTGTCTCCGGGTCGCGTCCAAAATATAACTATGCTCACGTTATGCCTCCTGCCTTTTCGACAGCCTCTGTGGTGTGCCGGTAGTGATTGCGATTGCCACGCAGGAGGCGCGGCTTCGATCCCCGCTCAATGCAAATATTTGTATGCATGAATATGGCTATTTGCATTGGTCTGGGTGTTTCTATGTAGGTATAATAGTATGTATTTACAAAAAAAGTATTATAAGTATGTTTATCCGTATTTTAGATTCCATAACACAAGCTAGTTAAGCTTACCATGGGTCTAGATAGTGTTGCGTAGAATGTTGTGGAATATTTATTTATTTATATTCTGTATAATTCACGCCTAAAGAGAAGAAAGTGAATACGGTAAGAGAACGACGCGAGTGGCCATGAAACCAGACTCAATATGAAAAGAGTTCTGTCCCGGAACTCGTTGATAAAGTTAATCTATTTCGCCGCTGAAAATGCTATAATTACCTATTGTCGTACACCCTTCTCAGACAGTACACGAGGAAGACACGCCCACGGCTAGAATATGTCCCAATTTACCCAAAGATTATCATAAGTTTGGGACCGTAGAATGAAATAGTCCGTCATGTACACTGGCAACCGAAAATAGCCCTTAATATCATCCACTAAAGGCTATTCTGACATGCCGTCGTGTGTTATGCTAATTTGAACCTTATTGACTTGTAATAAGGGTGCTTTGAGTAGATAGCGTAAGTGTTTTCGTGGAGGGTGCCGCTGTTGTGTGGCTATGAAATCTGCTAATTTACCAAGTTTTATTGATTGCATCATATCGTGGTTGATATTTAGATTTTCAATCTTTCTTTTTACGTGCGGAAATCCCCTCGGATACCCCCGCTTCCAGCCAGCGGGGGTGGTTATGTCGGACAGTCATCATCATCAGTTACCCGTGGGAGGTAGCCTCTGGCATATCCCTCACGCACACCCATGGCCATAGGAAAGCCCCTCGGGTGTAGACTACGGCATCAGCATTTTTCGTAGAAAGGAGGGGGGGTGCACATCACGCCGCCATCTCAGCCTACTTTTGCTAGGGTAACAGGCGGCTCCACCTTTCATCCCCAGGCCCGCGCTCATGAAGACAGCGTTTGCGTTAAAAAGGCATAATAATGAAATATGAACAACACAGATACGCTTAATTTGCTACAAGAGGTATGATGCGGAGGATTTTTTTTTATAGTAAACTTATTTATTTATTTATTTTTTAAATTCTACGACGCTTTTAATTTTAGTCTTGGTTTTAGTTTTTAATTGGTTTCTTTTATTTTTATTTGTAATAACTAATTGTATATAACACTTAAATAATACTAAAAGAAATTTAGAACCAGAAACTATAACTAAGTACTAAAATAAACTAAATCAATGCATAATATATCTAAAAAGCTTCGATTGACACAAACAGACACAAACACTAATCTATGGTTTGCTAAACGGCCGTAAGCGTTTAAACAGGTCGGCTCGAAACGTTGGCTTGTGGACTTCAATCCACGTAATAGTTTAATGTCGCTCATGGTGCCCCGCTCACCTCGGGGCCCCACTTGGCTACAAATTCGGCCACTTGTCCAAATCACAATGTAGCTCTACAAATCACCATTATAGGAATATAATTTACTTGGAGCCCACTTGCAACTGTGTCGGTATAGGGAGGGGACAAGTCGATAAAATGTAATTAAATTATTATTTGTAGGCAATTGAAATGGGGAGTCGTGTGTACACTAGTGTTTTTTTTTGGTGCAATTTGAATTAAACTTTTTTGTTTTTTATTTTTATTTTTAAAGGTATTCCGCTGCGTTGTGCACATAATTGAGCGTATATTCTTTTAATTCATAAATCGTATCCACATATCCATAGGCCGATTTTGATATCTGCTGCTGGTCTCTGCCTCCTAAGTGGTACAGTCAGCATCAGCAAGATATTTTTTTGTATATAAGGTTTAAATTATACACGTTAATTAGACTTCACGTCGCCTGATGGTAAGCTAAAGGCAAAGTCTTGGAAAGAGGGTCACCATCGAACATATTCTACCATGTTATCAATGGTGGCCTCATCAGATGCCTTTTCGCGCCCCGGGACTGTAGGAAGAAGGAAACACGTGAGCTGGCAGGCTGTTCCAGGTCTTAGTGGTGCGGCATAGGAATTAATAAAATGAAAGTGCTCAAAATGATTTTAATTACTTGGGTTTCCCCCCTTCCGGTTGACCGATTGTTGTGATATTTGGCACACGCCTTTATTTCGGCAATAAGTACAATTTAAATCAGTATAAAAGAGTTTGATTTACTGAAATGATCATAATACTAAGGTATTATCAAAACTAACTTTCAAACTCTCGCGTTCCATGATCATGATATACAATAATAATGACGGAAATTAATGCTTTCATGGTATAGGTACATACGTACCTTTGATTGGGTCATTCATCAACTCGCGGGCAATAAACTTGCGGGAAACCGCGGGTTGGCATTTTTGAATTTTATTTTGATTTGCCTGAAGTTTTGACCAGGTTACACCGGTTACGTATGTACCAACACTACGATCGCGATAATTGCCGTTCTTATTATTGTCTAAGGTAATATTAGTTTTAAGACCATTTTGAGACTTGGTAGGTCAAGATATTTCTGACGCCGACTGTACAAAAAAGCTTCAGTTTTTACTACTCTATATAAGTATAGAACTATAAAAAAAAAATCGATTAACGATGGATGGAATGCTCCACAAAAGTCCGATCTCAACCTGGACTCCTCTGCCCGACCGTGCCAACTCAAAAGACCGAGGGTCATTCTAGATCAAGCGGTAAACGCCTCGAGCAGTTTTTAATATGTTAATTAAATTAAATTTATGCCATTTACACAAAGCTTACTAGTAAACAGCAACTTTTATAGGAAAAGATAATGCTGTATGCTATTATGAGCTGTGTCTAAGTGCAATATAATAATTATATGTTTATACTGTAGATTGATGGCGCTTGGTGGAATCTGCTACACATATTGAATAACACACTTGTACTTTTCCACTGACTTTATTTCTAAGCCTGACCGGTTTCGCCTTACGGCATTCTCAAAGGTTCACATTGATGTTTTAAAATTATAATTCGGAAACACTACAATATTTGCATTTTTTCATGTGTGGGTAGTTTTAAAAAATTCGGTATACCAGCTAAAATTTTTTCCCCCAAAATGTGGGAAATAATTATAAGTTTGGCCTCACAATTTTTAATGATCAATATAATATATAAAATTGCATTTGAATTATAATGTCAAGGAATAATTTTAAATGATTAAATTATTAATTAAAGGATTACAAAATTGTAATCCCAGTCTTGTTAATCACAGTACCATTTGACATCATTAATTTGACAATAACTTTATTCAATGCAATTTAATTATGATTTTGACATTTCGTTAGAATTTTCCTTTATTCATTTGTAATTCGACATTACCATTCGACATTATTATTTTCATTTGACATTTAAAATTATTCCTTGACATTATAATTCAAATGCAATTTTATATATTATATTGATCATTAAAAATTGTGAGGCCAAACTTATAATTATTTCCCACATTTTGGGGGAAAAAATTTTAGCTGGTATACCGAATTTTTTAAAACTACCCACACATGAAAAAATGCAAATATTGTAGTGTTTCCGAATTACAATTTTAAAACATCAATGTGAACCTTTGAGAATGCCGTAAGGCGAAACCGGTCAGGCCTAGAAATAAAGTCAGTGGAAAAGTACAAGTGTGTTATTCAATATAATAATTATATAATTAAATATCGTGGCATTACAGACAGAAATCTGCGTAACAAACATAGACTTCTACTTCCATGTTATCGGCTTAGCAGGTTTAGTGATTCCTTTAAGGGGGATGGTATACGTTTTTATAACAAACTGCCAGAATCGATCTTTGGAATGCCTGACGATAAATTCAAAACCTTTGTAAAGACCACCTTATCCAAAAAAGCATACTATAGGATAGATGATTACTTGAAAGATAAAAATGTCTGGCTTGAGCATGGTGCAGGCCCCTCGTAAATTGCTATAATTACAGCATGGTACTGTATTAGTTACGTGACTTATTTGTTACATTATGTAACTTTGTTTTAATTCTTAATTATAAAGAGTTTTATATACTTGTTGACATTTAGCTTTAAGAAAATAAATATTGTAAATTGACGTCCAAAAAATGCCGCAGTGGAGTTTGTTGCGCCGTTTCTTCTCCACCAGCACCTCGGAAGCGGTGGTAAACTTAGATTAAGTAGAATTAAAATTGACGTCAATAAGAAACAATTTTATTGTTCTATATTGAAAAATAAATGACTACTATGACTATCGATTGCCTAATTTCAAGAGCAGATATGCCTCAATATCGACACCCACGTCATAAATAATCGTGTTCTATATCGGTTCAAGGTAAAACTCACGCTGCAACGCTGAATCAATTTAATTTATCATCTAACTCTATAATATTCAGCGATGCATCGCTGCCTAGTCATACTTTTCGTACAACCTCAAATAATAATAGGTCTGATAGTTTAGTGGTCAAAAGCATTCTCCCGTAAGAGAAGGATCGCGCGTTCAAATCCCACCCGAACCGATCACAAAAAAAATCCTTTCTGAATCGATTTGATATAATTAGCATACTAAATGCTTAAAAATTCATTCGAAAATGGTATCGATGCGATGATCAGTTTTGAAAAACTGTTATTATGAGAATTTTACTTAGCTCTGTTTTCATTAATATCGTGATAGTTTCTGACATTCACAAGTTTGAATACTTTTTAGCAGGACAATCTTAATATCAACAAAACGTGATCAAATCAAAATTAAAATTTTCTAGATTTGACTTTAGTTTAATGAAAATGTATTGTACAGCAGAATTGACACGGGACATTTGACTGTCACGCAATATCTTATTTAGTTTGTCCGAGTCACTAGTGCGGTACCCAAAATGAGTTACACTCGAAATACGACAAGGTTTAAGCCCGTATAACATAAAATATCGTGCACCACATTGCAGAGGTACGTGCGCAGCCCTAATTGTGACGTACTGCGCCCCCGGGACAGTGGGCACGGACCCGGGACTGCATGTAATAGATAGTGCACTTTTTTATTTTTTTCCAACCTTGTATTTTATTCAGGTTGGTTTCCTTAGAGAAGATATATCGTCGCAATAATCAAGTACGGATAGAAAATATTGTTTTGGAACTATTCTTGGCGGTTTTGTTGCTATACTTCCTAAAATAATCTCTGCCAATCTTATTAAGAAAGAGGCGTGACTGTATGAATGTATAGTATGTATTTAATTTCTAAAATAATACTTTTTAGGATCGTAC
Organism: Eilema sororculum; assembly: GCA_914829495.1. Taxonomy (NCBI): domain Eukaryota; kingdom Metazoa; phylum Arthropoda; class Insecta; order Lepidoptera; family Erebidae; genus Eilema; species Eilema sororculum. The sequence goes on along the minus strand of OU618532.1, from coordinate 42,430,109 downwards.
CTGGTGCAAAGGCTAGCTATTGCGGTCCAGCGCGGAAATGCGGCCAGTGTTCTGGGCTTCTTTGCACCAGACACGACCCGGGGCGGGTTATTTACTGACCAAAGCTTGGCTGGCTACTTGACTACTATTACTATAATTTTGTATAATGTAATTCAATTAAATAAATTATTAATCGTTGAAAAAAAAATACTTTATAGCAATCTCTTTCGGCGAAGAGTAGGTATATCTCCGAAACCACCGAGAATGTTTTAATTAAACATTGCCGTGTTGGTTCCCGGTGGAGTACAATAGTACCACCCTAGCTCTTCCTGTGGGTGTCGTGAAACCCCCTGACCGCGTGGTCCGACTGCTTCGTCCGACTGATCGGAAGACGCGGACTATTTTTTCCGGTTCCTCCGACTGATCGGAGGACGTGGAATATTTTTTCCGGTTCTTCCGATGTAACAACCCGATTATACTAGTCGGACAACGGGGAATTTTTTTTCCTGTTGGTTCGACTGATCGGACGACGAGGTCTTGCTTTTCAGTTCTGACCGCGTGGACCGACAACTTAAAAAATACCATGTAAGATTACGCGTGCTAGTAGAAAGATGAAAAAAGATGAGATAGTGTAAATGTCAATGTTTTTAATTATATAGCACTAGATTAGTTTTTAAAAAGCGCGCCCTTCCATGCCAATCGCTCTAAAAAGTAACCAACATCAATATTACAATCAGTTAACATCAAATTAGATTTTAAAATAAACTCGTCTCTTCTGATGACTTCCTTTTTCCTTTTTTCTAATATTCCACCTTTCATTTTCAATAAGTAAAAATTTGAATCATCTTTTAATATTTTGAGAAGATTAACCAAATTGGGAACTCTTCTTCCCACCTTCTCGTTTATTTTATAGTGCCATCCTTCAAGACAGTTGATTGTTCTAACAAGTTCTCCAAAGATGGACCACTGTGCTAAAAAGTCATCATCCTTTAACCATTGATGCTCCATGTATCGCATGAATTTTGCCAAGCCCTTATCATCATGTGGCATATCACTCAATATGTATTCCCAACTATCCCTTAACAATGATGAGGGTAAGTAAGGTAATGAGAGCTACGATCCTTTTTTGGCTTTGTGCGGTAGTTACTTTAATTTTTTTAGCTTGTCTCCATATAGCTTTTGCGTAATGAAAGAAACAACCTTTTGTCTTAGCCTGCGGAAAAACTGTTTTTATCCCCCGAATTGCGGCTGCCTCATAATCAGTCATGAAAATGGTTGGATTAAAGCCTGGTATTTGTGATTTAATTATCTTCAGCATTATTTCATACGATTCTGATTTTCTGTTCGACATTAAAACGTAAATAACTGGGACGATGCTTATAAATTGCATTGATGAATCAAAATCACTATGTATGGTATACAATTGCTGAAATGGACGCGGGCAACTATGGAATGTACCATCTCCTCTCAAAAAGATTTTTGTCTTGGTATTAGTTTCCTGGCCTCATCTGAACAAAACACGACAATGCGTGTGTCGCCATAAGCATAGTCTGCCAAAAGAAATTGTTCAAATTCTGGTGGCACCACTACCTTCATTGGACTTTTATATGCCAATTTATTCACCTCAAAGGCTTTTTTCCTATTATCAAATAAACCACTTTTAATTGAACTGTATTTTTCGAATTAATTCAACACCGCTATCTTTAAGTGGTGCCACGTGATTATCATACACTTGTTTTATGGGTGTTAAAGAGTTGCATGCTGCCTGTTTCATTAAAAATAGTTGTTTGTCAATGTCATTTTTAGACAAATCACTAACACATGAGTGTTCACTATTTTTTATAATGCGAGAATCCTGTAATAGAAAATCAGTCACAGTTTTAGTCGTTTCGGTAAAACCGCGACAATATTTATATAAATATAATAACATATTATGTACTAAGAAAACTCTTTTTTGCAGTTAGTACAAATAACGAAAGATAACTTACATGTACAGTAACAGTGCCACGGCATTTTTCTGCATGTTTTTTACTACACGCCCAGACAACTGACCCGTTTTTAAATTTTTTATTCTTGTGGAATTGGTATCCACTGTAGAGCAACACCGACCCGCCTTTACGTTGTATTATGAACAATTGTTCATTATGTTCCATATTAATTGAAAATAGGTATAAGAAATTTATGTTATAATAATCTTGATATTGACTGAAAACAATATTATATGACAACTATCTATTGCTAGTACCAAAGATATCTTGATAGATAATTGACCTATAACCTTTTTTCTATGACGATTTAAGAAAATAGACTGATGTACTCGTAGATAATCTCCTTTTACGTGACCTATCAGTCGGACGAACTGGAGAAAATAGTCCGCGTCCTCCGATCAGTCGTACGAACCGGAAAAAATATTCCACGTCCTCCGATCAGTCAGAGGAACCGGAAAAAAAATAAAGTTTAAAACTAAAACCCGACTACCGAAAAATCACGCGCTAAAAGTAACAAACAAGAAAATAGCCGTGGTCGTATGCCACTTTTCCCTAGAATATATTGTTTTGTCAGAGTAAGTGGCATACGACCACGGCTATTTTCTTGTTTGTTACTTTTAGAGCGTGATTTTTCGGTAGTCGGGTTTTAGTTTTAAACTTTATTTTTTATTTATATTATTTTGGGGCAAGGTAAAGCTAATAATTTATACATATTTGAAATGTGCTTATTAAGCCCTTTTATTTGATACCAAACACGGCATATTTATCTCAAATTAATTATTTAACATAGGACCTTATGAGCGCTAGAGGGCGCCACACAAGATTGAGTGACACGTCATATAGCCTATAACCATCGGACGGTCAAGCCGCTTGTAACGATACCTCATATGTCCAGTTCTAATCAGTAGTTGAGGTGCTATGAGGGAACAAATGAACATACATACATACATACATACATACATACATACATACATACATACATACATACATACATACATAGCCTGTCAAAATCATAACCCTCCTTTTGGCTTCGCCGTAGTCGGGTAAAAAATAGTCCGCGTCTTCCGATCAGTCGGACGAAGCAGTCGGACCACGCGGTCAGGGGGGTCGTGAAAGGCGACTAAGCGATAGGGCTGTTCTGTATCCGACAGTAAACATACAGCCCAAGACAAAGGGCCCGCTAGACGGCAATAGACTCGCCACCTATTACGTCATTAGGACCGAAAATCATAATTAGCGAAACGTGGGTGCTAATGCTAATACACCTCTGCCTACCCCTTCGGGGATTTACAAACGTGAATATATGTATGTAATTAATAACACTTAACGAACTTCAAAAGGAGTTTCAAATAAAGTTTGAACTGTAAGTATGTTCGTAATTATCTCGCGGTTAAACTGATTCTCATGCGGTTATCAGAAAAATAGTAGTTACTATATGAAAAAGGTTACTGTATACTTAAGCGACTTAGTTACAATCCCAAAGTCTACTTCGCTCCTTCTTGTTTTTGAAGGTTCAATTATTTATGGAGTTCTATTACAGATAGACGGACAGCCTCATCACATACCTGCGTAGTCGAAGTTTCAATAGTGTTATATTCATATTCTTTTCATACTTTATGGTACAAAAAGCACCAAAAAAAGAAAAGCACACGTGCTATTTAATAGTTAACAGATACCGTCAGCTGAAAAAATTTTGTAACGGTTTCTGAATTGATTTTGAATTCCGAGGTACCAAAAGGTAATTAATAATCACATTATGGTTATTTGCGTTATTAATTATCTCGTTTCGTACCTTTAGTCTGGTACTATTCATAGAAGTAGTTGATTTCTGAGGCTGTATCACTTACCGTGTGCAGGAATTCCCAAAGGATAGTTATGGAACACAAAATGTGCGTTAAATCAAAGGCGGGATGTGTCAGAATATTGATGGAGCCGCATATGTGCGGACCTCTACAACAAACATTCATTTTCGCAACAATACCGGTCAACAACTCAAGCATATTGGCTGAACACTCGCTCCCAATCAACGGCCCGGCTCCCCCACACACCCCTCATAGAAAAAACACAAGTGTTTGCTCTCATAAAGAATGAGTGCAAATCTGCACAATGACTGTTTATGTTACCATATCAGAACGAGTGCCATTGTTGTCGCGAGCACCCTCGCTTTATTTACAATAAAACGAACGATTTAACATGAATACAGAAGTTAATACGGCGGACAATTTTAATGGCCGCCGCGCCCCTTATAATCCTCTTATTCATTCGACACTTTGACAGCGAACTCAAGTATGTTTATCTCCACAGATGGGCCACCACGGAATGGAAGGACTAGACATGCTGGATCCACTGACGTCTTCATCGATGACCACACTCGCTCCCATGGGGGAGGCTGCTCCTCCACATCACCAACTCCACGGTTACGGCGCTATGAACCACGTCATGAATCACCATCACCACGCTGGCGGACTTTCACACGCACCCCCCGGACATTTAGGGCATCCAGGAGCAGCATTACACCCCGATACAGACACAGATCCGCGCGAACTCGAGGCCTTCGCTGAAAGATTCAAACAACGAAGAATTAAACTTGGAGTCACTCAAGCAGACGTCGGAAAAGCGCTGGCGAATCTCAAGCTACCAGGCGTGGGCGCCCTCTCACAAAGCACCATCTGTCGCTTCGAAAGTCTCACGTTAAGTCACAACAATATGATTGCACTAAAGCCTATCTTACAGGCATGGTTAGAAGAGGCGGAAGCGCAGGCAAAGAACAAACGCAGGGATCCTGACGCGCCAAGCGTATTGCCGGCTGGCGAGAAGAAACGCAAAAGAACGTCAATTGCGGCGCCAGAAAAGCGAAGCCTCGAAGCGTATTTTGCCGTACAGCCTCGTCCCTCTGGAGAGAAGATCACTGCCATTGCGGAGAAGCTGGATTTGAAGAAGAATGTCGTGCGGGTGTGGTTTTGTAACCAGCGGCAGAAACAGAAGCGTATGAAGTTCGCGGCGCAACACTGACCGGCGGGCGGCGGCGCGGCGCTGCTGTACCCGGGCGCCGGGTACGGGTACTAGCCGCGCCACCTCGCCGCCACACGCCACACCACACGCCACACGCACAGACACACCCGCAGACACACACGTCACACACGAATGATCTCATTCCGATCTCATTTTTTCACTAGCCCAAATCGTGCAACTTAGTCGTTAGTGTAGATAATGTATAACCGTTTGTATTTTTGTTTCATCGGACTCTTTATATATTTTTCGAGACACAGGGTATATAATAATCGATTATATACATATCACAGCAGTGAGTAGTGGTCGCTTCGTACATCGTTTATTTCGTGCGCGTCGTCTTTCTAAGTTTTGGGAACATCGAATATGTACATGATTAAAAAATTGAATTCAGGATTTTTAAGAGAATGTGCCTTGCAAATAATCAATATTCTGTGTTTTAATGTTAGTAACTTGATTGCTGCGAGTCGCAGGAGTACTACGGGACGGCCGGATCCGCGTCCGGGCGTCGCTCGGCGTGACGTCATATGCGCTGATCAGGCACGGCACATGCGAGAACGAAACAGCCTTTTAAATGTAGATTAACTGTCATTTATTAGATCCTGTTTATTAATAAAACCAAAACTCTCTCGTACGTCACCAGTGTCTTATCAGTGCATATTCTAAATTGTATTTAATGATAAATTTGTTAGGCTTTTTGTTTATTATTGATACTGTACAAAATAATTGTAAGATTTTACTGGTTTCTTGTATAAGTTGTAGATAGTGTTCAATAGGTTTGTATTATAATTTGTTTTACTTTAAATTTGTTTATTTATTTGTATGTATAATTATAAAATTTCACGAAATGGCACAATTTCTAGTCTAAGAGGTTATTAGAGACATTTAGCCAAAATAGTCTTAAATCATTTGTAAATAATCACATTTCGATTAACTAGTAGGCATTAGTTTAAATACACATAGTTACTAAAACGAAAGAAGAATTAGTACAACGCGGTTGGATTCATGCAACTTATAGGATTTGATTTGTTGTGAACTTTTGACCAATCAAAGGAGTCAATTACAATTGATGCCAAAACTTTAATTTCATACGCGGCCAAAGTGTTAAATGAATCTTTAAATAAAACGGCTTTGGTTCTTTACTGCATGAATCCAAAATGGTGTCAGCACCACAGCTTGAATAATAGAAAACCAGAAAAAAATCATAAAAATTTGCGAATTATAAATAATATTTTTCAAAGATATTTTGTAAATATAGATTTAATAAAGACTTAAGTAATGGAACGTGCAATCTAGACCTCGGTAATTATAAACCTAACTACTAGGAATTTATGGTATTTACCAAAAATAAGAATAATAATTACACATTATTCGTTAATATCAATCTAGTCATAGCTTAATTTTATAGCATCATTTTAAAAGCAAATGAAATGATATTAATTTACGAAATCTCAATATTTAATTTTTATTTATTTAACAAATTTGTCGGAAATACGGCCAATAATAATGTAACGTTTAATTAGTACTTAAACAATTTATTATAAAATGGGGTTGATAGAAGTTATGCAGTGAATATGAATAAAATAATTATTAAAATGGTTTTAATAATAGTCAATAGTTTCACTGAAGAAATCTTCGAACATCTGTTTGAGTGGCTTCTATTTACCCCGTTTTACCCTATGATCTTATATTATAAAGACTGATATAATTTAGTAACTCTATTAAACTACTACTACCTACTACTACTGGCTGTATGGAACAAAAAGAAGTTGGTATCGCGAAAGGACCCGTATTCTTGAACGACACAAGCCGGTCTCGGTATAATAAAATATAATATAATATAATAAATTATAACCTATTTTCATTTAGAACTGAGTACCTACCACTCTAGAATATTGACCGTAGGACCAGTAACTTGTACAACTCTTTGTAACTCTGTCATATAGATGACATTACAAAAAAAGCGGGCTGTATACAGATAGCTGTCATTCCATCGTTCCAAATTCAAAATTCAAAATTCTTTCCCGCCTTACCGAGAAACTGTTTTTTTTTATCGGAATAGCTGGTTATAATATTCTAGGAAGTCTTTGGTTATCTCTCAACTATCATGATGGATGTTAAAAGTATACTGAGTGGATATAAGATTTTTTTTATTTGCACTCCCTGAATCAATCAATTAGTCTATTGCAGTCCACAGCTGGACATAGGCCTCTCCAAATGATTAAAGAAAAATATTTTTTCTAGTTAGTCTGCTTGAGAATGAGTTTCATTTCATTCATTAAAAGATAGAACTGGCGTAAATCTAAACTAACTTAAATGTATTGGTTAAATTGAATGCACAAGTTTTTCGTTTGGTCAAGCCTAATAAAGAACCTGTATCATCTTTTTAACGTAAGATCATAGGTTTTTACCTATACGTTTGTGTAATGGTTGCCGTCACAAAATAATGACAGTTGCATTTATTAAGTAAGTTATTCACCTGAATTATATAGTTGGGTTATATATAATATATTATATTCAACCTGTAGACTCTAAAGGACGCCATAAATGATGATTTTACCAATTATCGTATAGGTACTACTCGACTGGCTACTCAGCCTTGGTCACATAGGCCTACGTTTCAGAACGAGACTTAGTTCTGAATCTCGATATTATAACTAGTACTGAGGACAGATTTTCATTAACAAACTGTCAAGTCTGCAATGAATATCAAGTTTCAAAACTGACAATCGCTCTGTAATACAGGCCTTAATTCTAACAAATTGTAGTTGCAACAACTTTTGTAACTAAAGTTATACAGAAGATAAAAAATGAGATGTTATATTACAAAAAAACCCTCTATGCCTTTAAGTATAGATTACAAATATGATTAACAGCCCCACTAGTCAAGTGGTAAATCATTAACCGGCGTATCGTAGGGAATTATACGTATATGACAACCAAACTTTGACACAATTTTTGATCGAAACAGTTTATTGAGTAGTACACATAGGAATTATTTTCACTTACTGTATAACATTGTTCCTTATTCCAACGTATTGTAATAACGATACGCCTCGTGTGATTGCTCTAAGTCACGTAGATTGTGTTTATATCTAGCGTTTAAATGAGTGATTTTAGATGACAAAATGGAACATTTTTTATCTAGTCGTATTGCATCTATCGTCTTAATATTACACAAACACATTAAATTTAGTTGTAAGGTGCATTGGGGTAACTTCGACCTATGGTAATATTTAGAAATTTAGAACGAGTTCGTTCGGTCAACAAATTGCAACAATGAAGATTAGTATCTATCTAGTCAGCTTTAGTGTTAAAAGTAATATAAATGTAAATAATAATGTTTAGTTATTAACTCCCGACGCAGAGAGGAGTTTCATAAGTTTGACGTGTCTGTCTGTCTGTGGCATTATAGCTCCCGAACGGTTGGAGCAAGTTCAATTTATTTTTGTATTAAAGGTGGCTTATGTTCAAGTGATTTTAGACATGTTTGATGGAAATCGGTTGAGCTGTTTGTGTTTGGTGTAGTTATGGGGGTTAAAGTGGGGATAGGGAGTGTTTTTTTTTTATTTAGGAAATGTCAGTTTGACTTTGCTTAACATCAGGCGAGGCCTTGTGTTAAGCAAAGGCAAAGTCTCGGAAAGTGGTTCACCATCGCAACCATGTACCATGTTAACAATGGTGGCACTCAGCTTGACGGCCTTTTCGTGTCGGGGGTTTTTAAATTTTCAATTTTACACTTGTAAAGTTTGTCAAAGAACGATCAGGATTGGGTCAAAACTTGAACTACGAGAATAAGTCAATATATCTTATTGCAATACGCAACCGCAATAACGATTAAAAATAGGCATGGTTGAAGTCGCCCCAGTGTCCTGTATTAAATTTAAAAAAAAGAAATAAATAACACACTAAGTAAAGTGTTGCTCAAAGTATTAACATTAATAGCAATAATTGATTTTCATATCAAAATGAAAACGAATTTAATAAGCACTTTCTACTTTCATTAATGATCTCAGTATTATTAACATAATTTTAGTCATAATAATTAATAGTACCTAATGTGACGAAAACTATTATGCAAAGAATTTATTTCATAAGTTGTTTTGATTTGTAAATAAAATGGAAAATTATTAATAATAATAGACCGAATGTAATTATTATTACCTACTATTAGTTCAGAAAACTAAGTCAGTAATACGTTTAAGTAGACATTAGAAACAATTTCTCTTGCAATTATTAATTCTTAATTAATTATTATTATTAATAATAAAACGAAACAATCTTATTTCGAAAACCAATAAACAATAAATTGAAAATAGAAATATTAGTAAAAAACTATGTTGTTTTATTACATAAGAATTCCCGATTTAAGATTGGTATAAAAATACATATAGTCACGCCTTTATCTCTGGAGTGTTTGGCAGACGTGAATTAACGCCCGCATTTCACCAATGAAAAATGGGGGTGAGCCAATTGCCATAATCCGGGCACATATTATCGCGATAGCCTAGGCTATGGGTAATGGACTGCTGAGACGAGGTCTTGGGTTCGATCCCTTGTTTACCATGGCACACACCAATGACTTTTCGATGCTTTTCGAAGTTATGTGTGTATTTATCGCAGGTTTATAAGTGCCCGGTTAATGGCAATAGGCTCGCCACCTATTACATTGGGATCTAAATATAAACTGGCGAAATGTGGGTGCTAGCACCTCTGCTTACCCCTTCGGGGAATACAGGCGTGAGTTTATGTTATGTTATATTATTGGCTCGAGCCATGCATCTGAGGCTAAGCTGTATACAAGGTGATTTTATAGTCGCTTCGGAAAAAAAAAAAATTTGGGCAGTTTCGTTTTTTTTTTTTTATATACAGGACACGTCAATTTGACTTCACCTCGCCTGATGTTAAGCTAAAGGCAAAGTCTCGGAAAGAGGGTCACCATCGTAAACATTTACCATGTTAACAGTGGTGGCACTCAGCTTGACGGCCCTTTAGATGCCTTTTCACGCCCCGCTTAAAGGACCCGGGACTGTAGGAAGAAGGAAACACGTGAGCTGGCAGGGAATTCCAGGTCTTAGTGGTGCGGCATAGGAATGAATCACTGAAACGCTTGGTTCTAGCAGGTATACTCTGCACCGTAAATGGATGACATCTTAGCCCTGCATGTGTCGTCCTGTGAAGGAAAGGGGAGCCTCTACCTATGGGAATAATGTTCAGGTGAAAGGAAAAATGTATGGGGGTTGTAAAAAAAAATATTTTCTTTCGCCAAATTAATACTTCTAGATGATTTCGCTATCGACACTGTGCCCAAATTCTTTTTATATCCGAAACGGCTATACAATCACCCTGTATATCTGTCTGATGTTAAACAGCCCTATCCCTTAGGGAACGTTCATATCTGACGGAACTTGCGTCGCGTATTATCGGTCGCGTAACGCCAGAACAGACAAATGTACCTATAGAAAAACACTTGACCGTTCACACTCAACCGATGTTACGTTAGTGCGTTGCGTGCGCGACGCAAGTTCCGTCAGATATGAACGTTCCCTAAGTCGCCTTGTACGACATCGCATGGGAAGACCTATGGGGTAGCCCAAATTCTAATCTGCCGAGAACCACGCGAAAAGAATTAATCTACCAATTTGTGGTAAGTAATTATAATTTTATATTTCGTCTTTTTAGTGGTTGAAAGAATATTAGTAACCGGAATTACTAATATTCCCTCTAATTATGCTAAAATGCTTGTGTTAGGAGTGAGTTCACGTGAGTAGTGTAATGTCCAGGATCTGAAATCGGAACCTCTATAGTAAGGCTGATTCCTTAACCGCTACGCTACCACCGCTATAATTTTATATCTACTGGTTTGGCTTATATGGCTTTTATGAACGACTGACATCTGACCTCCCCATCTCGAGAAGTAAGCGTGCAGCTGAGCGTCATGTGTTGTATCATAAGTGTCCGGCTTGCAAGAGAAGCGCCTTGACTTTGGATGGAATCACAAAAACAGAACAAAAAGGTATGTGTAAATATCGTTATCATGCCATTGGGTTAGTAATACCAACTAGTAAAAATGTCAATCTACATATAAAATTACTTGTCCCGACTGACTGACTGATTCATCAACGCAGAGCCTACTGGACCTACAAACTTGAAATTTTGACTGAAGAAGCATTTTCTGATGTAAGCATCCACTAAGAAAGGATTTTTGGAAATTCTGCTACTAAAGGGGTAAAATAAGGTAGGTATGGAAGTTTGTATGAAAGTCTATCATATTCAGAGCTAGATGCACTCAATTTCATAAACCTGTGTCTTTTAAGAAATAAATGAACATGTGTATCAGGGTTTGCCAAAATTTAACTACTAAGAGGGTAAAATAGGTGATAAACGTTTGTATGGACACGAACACGAAATTTTCCCCTCTGTCCTGTAGGATCCACTATGTCGATCCACCAGTGGATTGAATAGCACGCCGAAGTTCACTCTGATCCACCGATTCTCTCGGTGGATCCTATGATACTTGCATCTCCTGGTATGCTCCACCAGGGGATCGAACGAAATTCAGGGAGTTTGGTAAGATCCACACCAGTGGATCGAATCTCGGGCGAAGCCGGGACGGGTCGGCTAGTACACTATAATCATATCACCCATTAAACTCAATAAAATGTTTCACCATTGTAGAAATTTTACTTACTGAAATTTATGGGAAACGTTTTTGGCGACTTCCGTCTTTCCTAGTACCCAAAACTAGAACTCCACATGAAATAGAATCGATTGCCATAAACATTTTTTGGACTTTTTGTAATTTTCTTGCTTACTGTTTTTTTTTTCAAACCCTATGAATGCAGAAAAATATCTCTAAAAGTTAGTGAAGGTCTCCTAAGAGCATTTTGCTGTGCCCTTACTGCCCCGTTTCAAAAATATCCCCTGTATAACGACATTCATAGATGTTCATATGACTCTATGCTTTACGTGCTCAAAAGCCCGGTAATACCCGGATCAATTCAAATAGACATATTCATGCATATAAATGCATATGCACATAAATACCTACTGACGGGAATCAAACCTGCGTCACCCAGCTTAGCAGTCGAATGCACTACTGCCATGCTACAGAGGCTATCATCCCCTTGGGTTACGTGACGGACTTGTAGAATGGTGCCCAGATTTCTGAAGAAAAGATTATTTTCCAGGTATACCGAGCACCCTGATAGACATTTCTGGGTAAGTATTTGAGGCCTATTCGTCCCCTTAATTCGTAAGCCGTTCATCGCCTATTTTAGGTATATATAGGAGGCGTGGGTTCGATCCCCGCTCAGTGCAAATATTTGTATGCATGAATATGGCTATTTGCATTGGTCTGGGTGTTTCTATGTATAATATTATAAGTATGTATTTACAAAAAAAAAGTATCTAGTATGTTTATCCGCATTCTAGATTCCATAACAGAAGCTAGTTAAGATTACCATGGGTCTAGACAGCGTTGTGTAGAATGTTGTGGATTATTATTATTATTAATTTAGTAGAACTCCCTTAGTAGTGAAATTTCAAAAAACGCTGATACAGGTGCTCATTTATTTTTAATCAGACGTAGGTAACCTCGGTAGGTATGTTCCCTTTATGTCGAGTCCCGTTATGTCGAGTCTGGGAGTCTATTGTTCTCCAAACTATTAATATTTCACGCTTCCTATTACCGTCATGTCGAGTACAGTCAGAATATAAATTAAAAGCCAATCTATATAAAAATGAACCCCTATTTCCCTTGGTCACGAGATAGCGCCTGAACGGCTGGACCGATTGGGTAACTTCCATAAACTTTCACCACCTATTTTTTCCCATTAGTATTAAAATTTCAACAAAAAAAATCAAGGTGAATACTACTGTAACCATAAAATGCAGAAACTGCCAAAATTTCAAGTTTGTACCTTCAACAGTTTAAGTCTTTGCGTTGATAAATCAGTCAGTCAGACGGGACCAATCATGTAATGGTATATAATTTGTTACATTTGATCTCTCGTTTTTATTGAAGTATTGATCCTAATTTATAGGAAATTTAATGTAGATAAATAATGTGATAATAATGCCGCGTCGCCCCTTGTCGCTGTTTCCGTCGCTCTGCTCGTGCGCGCACACTTAGGCTCTTACTAATGAATGAACTAATAACATTATGTAGAAAGGCCGTTACGTTTGCAGTCGACATAGTCTGTTTGAGGCTGTTCCATAATCTTGTTTGGCTAACACACAGCCGTAGCAAGCTCTTGTTGAATAATTCCATTGTCCACCTTCTAGCTTCATCACTAAATCAGCTCATTGGTGACACAATAATAACTTGCCTTTCAGATATCAACTCCTCTACTCTACAGTCTAGAGTAGATTAATGGCAATACTTTTGTTGAATAAAATAAAATAGATAAATCCGTACTAATATTATAAATGCGAAAGTAACTCTGTCGGTCTGACAGAGACCGACCCGAGGTTACCGAAGGGGGCCATCTCGAAAAAGATGGTCCTGGGTCTGCCGGGGTGCGAGAGATATGCTTTTGGCAATCTCACCTCCGGCAACCAGGGACCCAAGACGGCGTGCGTTTTAGTCGGTTCGAGTCCGACATAACCACCTCCACCGGCTCCGTGGGGGTGGTATTCGCGGGGATTAATCGCACGATAAAAAAAAAGAAATTGGGCTAAAAATGTGCTCTTTACGCGCAGTGCACGTTTCTTGAATGTATTTTGAAGATTGCACGGGGTGCTACTGCGGTGGACGAGGTCAAATTCACCAAATAAGTATAGATTATTACAAAACAGCCTGCGCGCGCTAGGGCCTTTTATATTTCGCGATTTACGTCCAAGATATACGGTTCTATATTAGATATACATTGGGACTGTCATAAACGTCAATATAAATGTCAAATGTCTTGACACTTGTAGGTATATAAAAGAGGTATCAGTCACAACAAAAATTATTCATAATACCGCCGTTCGAATCGCATGTAAATCCATTTTGCATTAAATGTTTCCAAACGTGGTATGAAATAATAAGCTCTTTGTGATGGGACGAATCATAACGTGGTGTGAAATGCGGTATGAATTTTCCAATAAACTTCTTGCCATGGGATAATTTTGTACACACGACAATTTTACATGAGAAAGTGTATCCGTATCTTCTTTGTCGACTGTACTTTGATAGGAAACTAGGGTTCTTTATGACGTAGTTGATTCGTAATCTATCATTTCAAATCGATTTAGCACCAATGACTGCTATAACATAAATTAAAAATATTACAAACCTCCGGCCCTCCCCGTCCCCACTACTCCCCAACCCCATAACTTTTAAACAGCTCAACCGATTTTCAACAAATATGTCTAAGAATACTTCATGTAAGTCACCTATAATAAACAAAAAACTAAATTGGAATCGCTTCATCCGTTCGGGAGCTGTGATGCTACAGACAGACAGACATACATTGCTTACATTTCGAGAAGACCATGTCCGATAGTGGTTCGCAAAATCACAAAAATACAAACTACTGTTAAGTTCTAATGTACTTTTTTAATTTACTCTCTAGAACACAACTCTACAGCCTTGTTTATTAAAGCAATCTTGCTTACTTAATTCATAATCAGGACTCAGCCGTATCCAGCACTCCCCCGATACCGCAACACAGGTCCACAAACACATCATCCAATTAGGAGCCAGTGCAAACATCTACAGATTAACTCAATATTGTTTGTATAACACAATGCAATCTCCATACATTCAATATTAGGGGGTTGAATGCCTCAGGCGAACAAACAAACTACATTCTACAAACGAATTAAATGGATGGCGGGGCCAATGGTTCTGTTTTAAACAGTTGAGCCTAACGGCGCACCGAAATTTTGAGTGATTTCATCATTGATTTATAGATTACTAGCCTTTGCCCGTGGTTTCGTTCGTTTGGTGTTTTGATCATCACGTTCCGTAACTCAGAAGAACCTATTCTCGGGATAAAAATTAAGTGTTATTCCAAACTATAAATCTACGTGTATAGGACCGAATTTCAGCTGTTGGAGTATAATTGATTAACAAACATCTCGACATCCCTACATATTTAATAACACACTTGTACTTTTCCACTGAGTTTATTTTAATTCTAAACCTGACCGGTTTCGACTACACTAAGTAATATTTCTAATTCCCAAACACTATTTTATGGAAATTAGAATACTTAAAACATCAATGTAAACCTTTGAGAATGCCGTAAGGCGAAACCGGTCAACCCTTCTCTTTATATCCGTCTTTAAGGGCGATTCCAACAGTTCGTAAGAATGTTGGTAGATGGCACCACCGTCGCCCTTAAAGACGGATATAAAGAGAACGAAAATTTGAAATGAATCAGCTGTGGCTCAATAGCTCAGTTGGAAGAGCATTCCCCCTGTAAGGGAAAGGTCGTGAGTTCAAGTCTCACTTGAGCGTTTCATTTCCGATGTTTTTCAAACTTCATTAGGAAGCTTGTTAAAAAAGCGTAAAGGTACAGTTGCCCTGGAAATAATTACGTATTTTATGGCGTCTGCTATCATAAACTGCAAGATTGTTTTTATATCTGGTATATGTGTGCAGTGGGAAAGGGATCTGACGCAAGGCGGGCGGAAAAA
Organism: Eilema sororculum; assembly: GCA_914829495.1. Classification (NCBI taxonomy): domain Eukaryota; kingdom Metazoa; phylum Arthropoda; class Insecta; order Lepidoptera; family Erebidae; genus Eilema; species Eilema sororculum. Next base: position 42,414,504 of record OU618532.1, on the reverse strand, counting down.
AATTTAACGCTACGAGGTTCGCCGGGTTAGCAAGGACACGTCAAGATTGTTTAAACGTTTATTTAAGTAGCTACCTACCGAAATGGAGTATATGTTCGATGTTAGTCCTATGGCCGCCGATGAATGTGTGTTGACCCTTAATCAGTACAAATTGCGTTAAAGTTTAATGGCGAAAGTGCTCGCGGCACTTACTGCGGCGATGTTGCCACACTCTTAATTCAGTGTACGCCCGCCATATAAAATAAAGTGAACTGTGTGCAAAACGATTCGCTATCAATTTTGTGGGCTGGCAGCATCTAACTGCGTTTTATTAGGTATAATTAACTAAAGGTAAACTGTCTTGAGGTGTTTTTTAAACAAATCTAGATATTTGAATGAATTTTTAAGCATTTACTATAGATTAATAAAAAGTAATAAGGTCTGGGTAAAATAAAATCTCTAAGTACTCCAATCTTCCCCCACCGAGGTAAGATCAACATATCAAAATATAGCATTCGGTTCTTAATTCGTTAATTGATGAAATTTTGACATTGCAGTCGCTTATAAGTAATAGGTAAGAGCACTAAAATCTATGGTGTAATGACCACCATGAACGTCTCATATTCATTGGAATGATTTTGGAAACTATGTCAATCTTACCCCGTCAGCCTTTGATATTTCCCTGCTTTTTTATGTCATACCAACATCTTAGCGTGTATTTTTTATTTTGGTGCAGTTTTTGCAGGATTTTATCAACATACACTCTTTGTTCTTCACTTACTGCTTCTTCTTCATCTTAGCGTTAATCCCAGTCGCGTCCGAAGTGTTCAGCTCGGAGTCTGGGGTCCGCTTTAGCAGTCTAACTGCGGATTTGGCTGAACTTCGATATTTTCTGTGAAGCGATTGCCATCTGACCTCTACAACGCAAAGGCGACATCGAAAAAGCATTGCAGTTAGACCAGTTGTTGGATTTTTGAGGCTCCAACTACCCGTAACGACTGCCATAGATGTTCATATGGCAACCGGGACCAACGACTTAACGTGCTGTCCGAGACACGGCCAGACCAATGCAAATACTTACCCATATTCATGCATACAAATATTTGCATTGAGCGGACGAACCCGCGCCTCCTGCGTAGTGGCCGCGTTCACTACCGCTACACTACGGAGGCTCTTCACTTACTACATTTGCACTTTTAGTTTGAGATAATCACATTTTCATCTCATCAAAAACCCATTCCGTCTTGTCTAGTTTCTATCTTCCGGCTCCAAATTCGACAGTCGTACTTCAGTCAATGTCTGCCCATAGGTTGGTATGTAGATATATAGCTTCTAGACTTATGTAGGTATATAGCTGTTGGACCAGGAGACAGGAGCTTGACGACATGGCGACTTCTAAAAGAAAGTAATAAAACTGAACTGAACAGACGTGACAGACAAAAAGAAACAATTGAAAGACAATGTTAGAGAGAGATAAAAATGTTCACAGAAGGCTCGCAGTTCGCAGGGCTCACAGCAGACTCCTTCAGTGTTTATTTGACTGATAGGTAGGTAGGTATTTCTTATGAAGGTGAGGTCTGACGTAAAAAAGAAATACTTGCTAATTAAATAACTAATAAATACCTATTTCCACTAACATCTCTAGATTCGAATACACAGCGAAAATGAAACTTCTCGGGCGGCGGGTATTGGTTCCGACAGTTCGTAAGAATATCGATAGATGACTCCACCGTCACCATAAAAGATGGTTAATAATAGAAGGGAAATTTTAATCACATCAGGCGTGTCTCAGTAGCCGAGTTGGTCTAGGCATTCCCCCTGTAAGGGAAAGATCGCGGGTTTGAGTCCCACCCACAGACGTTTCATTTTTCCCTATGTATTCGATTTGTATAGTTGGCAAACTTAATGCTGTAAAATACATTAACAACTCTAGATTAATTGCATGTTACACATATTGAGAACACTTGTACTTTTTCCACAGTACCTATTTATTATATTAAACCTGATCGGTTTCGTCTTACGGCATTCTCAAAGGTTTATCTAATATATAAAATTCTCGTGTCACAGTTTTCGTTGCCATACTCCTCCGAAACGGCTTGACCGATTTTGATGAAATTTTGTGAGCATATCGAGTAGGTCTGAGAATCGGCCAACATCTATTTTTCATCCCCCTAAATGGTGCAGCGGGAACGGGATCTGACGCCACGGGTGCAGAGAAAAATTGGCGGTACGAAGTTCGCCGGGACAGCTAGTAGGTATATAAGGTTTCGAATGTTCTTATTCCTAAACACTACAATATTTATCATTTTTCGAAGGTGGATAGTTTTGAAATTTAGTAAACCAGTTACAATTTTCCCAAAAAATATTTTTTAAATGATTAGTAGGTATATTAAATAGTATGGCGTATATAAAATAAAATTGCATTTGTATTACAATGTCACAAAAGTATAAAAATGTCAAATTACAAAAGGAATAATGTCAAATGAAAATTAAAAATGTCAAATACAAATGAATAATCTACTATATAAAAATAAGTCGGGTTTTCCTTCCTGACGATATAACTCCAGAACGCCTTTACCGATTTGGCTAATTTTACTCTTGAATTATTCGTGGAAGTCCAGGGAAGGTTTTTACGGCGAGAAAAATTCGAATAATTGCCGGGAACCGACATCCACGCGGGCGGAGCCGCGGGCAAAAGCTAGTGTCAAATAAAAATAATATCAAGTAAGAGAGCCTGAGAGAATGCCGTGAGGCGAAACCGGTTAGGTGAAAAATAAAATATAGTGGAAAAGTACAAAGTGTCTCAATATGTGTAGCAGATTCAACAAGATGGCATCAATCAACAGTACCTAATAAACAGAAAATAATATCAAATTAGACTAGGTAAAATTGCAAGAAATTGAATTTTTCTTTTTTCTTTCTTTCTTTCTTTCTAATTATGAGTTAAAATTAAATAAATAGCTATGTAGTTTTTTTTTTATACAGGACACGTCAATTTGACTTCACCTCGCCTGATGTTAAGCTAAAGGCAAAGTCGCGGAAAGAGGGTCACCATCGTAAACATTTACCATGTTAACAGTGGTGGCACTCAGCTTGACGGCGTCATTAGATGCCTTTTCACGCCCCGCTTAAAGGACCCGGGACTGTAGGAAGAAGGAAACACGTGAGCTGGCAGGGAATTCCAGGTCTTAGTGGTGCGGCATAGGAATGAATCACTGAAACGCTTGGTTCTAGTAGGTATACTCTGCACCGTAAATGGATGGCATCTTAGCCCTGCACGTGTCGTCCTGTGAAGGAAAGGGGAAGGTGGGACTAATTGGAAGAGCTCGTCAGAACATTCACCATGGTAGAGACGGTAGAAAACTGCCAAAGACGCAACATCTCTACGCATCTGCAAAGGCTCGAGGGTGTTCGTGACCTCAGGATTCCAAAGTAGATGTCATCATCTATTGTAAAAGAGGTGAACGACTTAATCCAATTATTGGTTTGTTTGGTATACTATATATACTTACTTCTATCCTTTGTCTGTATACAGTGTACCTATGCACCTCCAGAATCGTACAGGCCGCTCGCGGGGTCCGTACATTACCCTTTACCTACAATAACTCACTCGTAACAAGACAACGTACAGATAATTTCGCTAGTGTTGGTAACCGCTTTATTGTTCTATGAATATTTGATCGAGATACTGGCATTTGATTTAGTACATATCTATGTTGGATATATGCGGGATTACATTCAGAGATATATCTAGTACCTAGTTAAGAGAGAGCTCTGTGATTCCCTTGGGCGATTGAAGGTTATGTGGATTGAGTAAGAATATTTGGTCGTTTGGTCTTGTTGTATAAGTTTAATCATAAACCTAATATATTACACAACATTCTACACAACGCTATCTAGACCCATGATAGGATACTTAAGAGATAAGAGACTACATACTTACATAGGGTAAACTTGCCTAAATCGTACTTGCGCTCAAATCGTACCTTGCTTATATCTCAACATCGGTAATAGCCATCAGCGTCTCTAGTGACAAAAAATTTAAACATTACCCGGCCATATTACCATCTGAAAGATATACGCCGGCGCGCTGTTAACAACAGAAATATTGAAAAAATAAGTTTTTATCTACATTTTTCTATTATTTTTACATAATTCGTAAGAGCATACTTCAAATTCTATCTTGTTTAGTATATCTAAGTATTTATTTTGTATTTATGCATATATTCACGATTTCGATAGACGTAAACCTAAGCACGTATTTGTAGACATTATTTTTGGCGGTAATTTTAAAGTTTCTTCGACTCATGCGCCTATTTCGTACTCGACACAAAGTCTTAAATCGTACTGGTACGAATTAGAGATAAAAGTTTCCAAATAATCCGTGGACTATAAATTGATGCTTATAATTTAAATGCAAAAGGCATAAAAAGTAAAACTACGGGTGCTCTCATCATCACTGAAAGTCTAAATAGAAGAATCAAAGAAAAATACCCTAACGAAGAACCTTAGTGCAAAGAAAATAAATAAAAATAAAACTACCAAAACGACACAAAAAGAAAATAAAAAAAAAAACAAAAATAAAGATGAAAATTATAGCTAATATTGTAACATATATGCGAAGAGGATATAAAAGGAAGTATGATACAAATATAATGTAGGGGAGACTGGGGTCAATTGGAACGTTTACGACAAAATCGAGTATTGTAGCCTCATTTTATAATGAATTGGTTTCTAGAATGGTTTCAGTTATGGTCAAGTTATCTAGCTATCTAGTGAAAATTGTTATTTGACTCCATGGACTTATAATAAATAGTTAGAGGCTTTTTAGAAAACGTCGGCAAACGTTTCAAATGTCCCCAGGCCTGGGTCGATTGAAACAAAGGTGGGGGGCAATGGAAACACCAAGTACAACATTAGTATTTATTATTATAATCATTACTAAGAACTATTTATCTTAAGAATCATATCACCCGAAGTCAGTCTTCGAATTTATATAATTATATATCACTTATTGACCATAACTTATCATTTAGGACTTACTTATTTCAGTAGTGAGATCGACTTACAAAATTAATCAACATTCATAAGAGTTTACTGGCCTGGTTGTTTCTGGTGAAGAAATATTGAATAGGCTTGTGGATGGCTGCTGTAGATAAAGGTAGTTTCACAAGGTTGGATTTCGGACATTGGCGGTGTAGTAGGTGGAACTGTAATGGTGCCCTCAAGAATTTTGTTTCAATTGCCCCATGATCCTATGTGTAAATATTTAATTCAGTAAAAAAAAACCATTACTGTAGGCATACACAAACCTCTTTAAATTTGACTAGAATAATTATAAATTATAGTAGTTTAGTTCAATAAAACATATTATTAATGATTGTTAATCACCAAACAAAACAAAAACATGACAAATACTTACTTTTTGTAGCAAAAAACCAATACAGTCACATAAAAATGTCCGCCGCGCTGGGATCCACGACACGCACTGCACTACAGGTTCGCACACGTTCGCCGATCCTCTCTACCCTCAGGCCCCCACCGCTAAGTCTATCCGTCTCGTAGTTATTTGACTTGTTTCAAATGACCCGCGTTTCTATTGACCCCAGTCTCCCCTACTCAATGTGAGGAATGGGTACATGAACTCTGCGCGGGTATCTGTAAAAAACCACAGATTACAAAATGTAAAGAATAGGCGAAGACATTTGATAAGTGTTAATGTCTAACACTTTATATTATGATTTAATATTATTATCCACTTTATCCTTATAGAAATATTAAAATCTCAACTGTAAACCAATGAATAGATCTCATAGTACGATTTAAGAATATATAAGTACGATTTAAGATGAATGGTCGTAAATCGTAATTTTTTTAATTTTTTTAAAAATTGATAATTTCCATAAAGTTTATAAGATTTATGTTAAAGTTGATTATGATTATAACAAAAGGATTCCTAAATAAACATTTTTTTAAAGAAAATACAGTTTTTGTTTACTAATTTTGAAAATATGACTGTTTTCCTTTAAGGGGTACGAATTAGGCAAGTTTACCCTACTTTTTTTCTGTAAATACATAGATATTATACATAGAAACACCCAGACCAATGCAAATAGTCATATTCATGCATACAAATATTTGCACTGAGCGGGGATCAAACCCACGCCTCCTCCGTGTCAGTCGCGTGGACTACCGCCACGCCACATAGGCTTACCACGTTGCTTTAAAGTTTATGAGGTTTAATCATAAACTTAATATGGTTTAATGATAGTGGAGAAAATATATGGAGTATTATGTCAAATGCGCAAAATGATAAATGGTATGGAAATTGTCAAAAACGCACAAACATGTCAAAAGCCCACAATAGTGTCTTTAACGCAATCAGGCTTTCTTGAAAATCAAGATTTCGCGGTGGAATTCTCTTACGTTTAATCGTACGGGAATATAATATTAGGTCCTTACCTATAAAATTGCCGTTTTGTATGAAAAAAATTAAAGTACCTAAATGACGTCAAAACTGCATAATTATTGTAAAATTTTCAAAGCTTTATCAGAATTCTGAATAGTAAATAGCGGGCTTTTTTTCTGCCTACCCCGTGGGAGAAAGCTGTTTATTCATAGATACTAACAGTATGTCGAGTGACCCTATACTCCGCTTGTTTAGGAAGTAAACAATCTGAATGTGACCTTTTACATCAAATTAAATCAAATCAAAAGTTTTTATTTTTCAACTCATACATTGTTATAACATCCATATATTGAGACAAACCCCAGTAAATTAAGAAATACATAAAGACATACTTATTAAACAACTAAAAACGAATTCAAATCGATATAAAAAATATTTTTTTTGTGATCGATCCAGGCGGGATTTGAAGCCGTGATCCGTCTCTCACATGGAGAATGCTTGTGACCACTAAGCTACCAGACCCACATCCTAACTATTCCAAATCTTTCTCTTCTTATATACGTCTTTGAGGCGACGGTGGAGTAATCTACCGATTGAAAAATCATTATTTGATTCCGACAACATACTCGTAGCTCGTAAGAGCTTCGGTAGATTACTCCTTATATTTAAAAATTCATTCAAACTAAAGACTAAACTAAATAATTGCTCACCTTTATATAGTTAAGACCGCGAGACTGCAAACGGAAGGTATGACACCGCCTATATGGTCTGACGACCTGAAAAAGGTGGCTGGGAGATACTGGATGCGGAAGACGGAGGATCGGTTTAAATGGTGCACATTGGGAGAGGACTATGTCCAGCAATGGACTGTGGGGAGCTAATTATTGATATAAGTAGTTAAATATGTAAGTACCTAATCGAACGAACAATAGAATAACTATAGAAATCAATTCGATAACAAAAAAATACCTAACTCAAAACTCAGTTTCAAAAACTATTGTAAGTAACACATCTGTTCAAGTAGCAAAGCCAATGTTCAGGTACGGACGGTACGGACCCCGTACTCACTCGGTGATAAATAAATCAATTGCAAACCACTTGGGGTGTCCACCGCGCCTGGGGAACCCTAAATTGTAGTACGGTGTCACTAAATCACGGTTATTGTTAAATGTGACTCTGGAATGGTCAAAGGTGTTCGCTAATATTAGCAAGTGGATTTCTATGTATTGTTTTGTAGTACGAGAAACTAGTACCTACTCACAGATAATATAATGATTTTAGAATATGCAAGTTAGGCTGTAGGGGCAGGTCTATAAAACGATAATTAAACCTGGCCTTTTACACGGCTGTGAGGCGTGGCCGCCGTTGAAGCGACACAATCAGATGCTGCGTGTCACGGAGATGAAAATGCTGCGGTGGATGTGTGGAGTCACGCGTAAAGATCGTGTGAGGAACTCTGGCATCCGCGGCAGCCTTCATGTCCGTGACATCGCTGATAAAATGCAAGAGAGCCGCCTCCGCTGTTGCGGCCACATCTTGCGGCAACCGCCCAGCTACGTGGGTAACCAATGCCTGACAATGGCGCCCCCAACGGGTCCAATTAGAAAAGCTAGGCCCAAGAAGTGCTGGCTTGGCGTCGTGGAGGGTGACATGCGTGCAACGGTCTTACTACCTTGGACGCCCAAGATCGTGCGAAGCGGAGGAGGAAGAGGATCAATCAGGACCTCAACCAGAATCACCTCGGAGTATGGGTCCGCTTTACCAGTCTAGCGTCAGATTTGGCTGAACTTCAATATTTTTCGTGAAGCGACTGCCATCTAACCTCTACAACCCAAAGGCGATATCGAAGTATTGCAGCTAGACCAGTTGTTAGACTTTTTAGGGATCTAACTACCCGTAACGCCTGCCATAGATGTTAGAATGCAGACCAATGCAAATACCAATATTCATGCACACAAACATTTGCACTGAACGGGTATTGAACCCGCGCCTCCTGCGTAGCGGTCGCGTTCACTACCGCCACACTGCTTTATCAATACTCTTTATCAAAAATTGTATTGAGATTGGTCTTTAGACCCAGTATTTGAGGAGCTAACTGGGCGCAGTGTATGAATTTTTGGGGTCCAATTTGTAAGATATATTCAAGTAGGAAGTATATAGGGGATCAGTAAGATTTAAGTGTGTACGTATGATGTAACTAGTGGCGTGGCGGTAGTAAACGCGACTGCCAAGCAGGAGGCGCGAGTTCGTTCTCCGCTCTGTGCAAATATTTATATGCATGAACATGGTTATTTGCATTTTTCTGGATGTTTCTATGTATGATATGTATGTATTTACAAAAAAAAGTATCTAAGTATTTTTATACGCATTCTAGATTCCATAACACAAGCTAGTTAAGCCTACCATGGGTCTAAATAGCGTTTTCTAGAGTGTTGTGGATTTATATTATTTAGGTATTTAATATGCGTTAGTCCCTGTGTGACTCGGGATATCAATTTCTGCGGGATTTGAAACGGGATCTAGATATACTTAAGTACCTACTAAACCTACCTACTAAATAGCGTTGTGTTGTTTAGAATAGGTGGGCCGTGAGCTTGTCTGCCTACTAACTGGTATAAAAAACTGTCCTTAAATGTCAAGGTACACCACAACTGAACGTAGACATTAAAATTATCATATTTCTAGTCAATTGTCATGTCAATTGCCAATTAATAGACATCATTATGCAGTTATACTGGAGCAATCGCACTTGAACCTAAAGAAACACCTAGGCATCTATCCAATTAAATCGACTTCCGTGGTGATATGTCGATAAACTAGTAGGTAGGTACAGTCAGCGTCATAAATATCTTGACGATGAAATCTCAAAATGATCTAAATACTCTGGTCTTAAGAGCAAATCAAACTGTTTTATTGATTTATATGGTAATATTGCCCATAATATAGGTGTGTACCAAATATCAGGCAACTGGAAGGGGGTCAAAATACACAATTAAGTTAACATGAGTACTTTGTTCGCTAACATCTTTCTGATGCTGACTGTACATATAATAAATATTCCACAACATTCTACACAACGCTATCTAGTTCCATGGTAAGCTTTTATAGCTTGTGTTATGGAATGTAGAATGCGGATAAACATACTTATATATATATATATATTTTTGTAAATACATACATACTATACATAGAAACACCCAGACCAATGCAAATAGCCATATTCATGCATACAAATATTTGCACTGAGCGGGAATCGAACCCGCGCCTCCTGCGTGGCAGTCGCGTGCACTACCGCCACGCCACGGAGGCTGTCAATATAATAATGACTTATAAATATTATAAGATTGCAGATGCTGTCAGTGTTGCCGAATTTTGAGATGAACAAATTGCCATCGGCTAGACGATGAAAAAAATATTTAAAAAAAATTATACCTAGGTGTTTGATACTATACTAATTTCTTTAAGCCCAAGCCAACTTCACCACAAAGCCCCTATTGGTTTACATATGAGGCTCGCGCATAAACTTGGGTGGGCAGATGGCAGTCTCTCTCTCATAACTTTTAGGACTAATTTTCTCATGTATGTATTGTCTTGGCTGAATAAACTTTCATTTTTACTAAAATACATTGTGTTACTGTAGATAATTAAGTGAGGTTGAGAATCGGTAATAGTATTATAAATGCGAAAGTAACTCTGTCTGTCTGTCTGTCTGTCTGTCTGTCTGTCTGTCTGTCTGTCTGTCTGTCTGTCTTTCTGTCTGTCTGTCTGTCTGTCTGTCTGTCTGTCTGTATGTTACGCTTTCACGGGCCACGGCTATGAAATTTGGTATAGGAGTAGATTAGACCATGAGAAAGGACATAGGCTATGTTTGGTCGCGATAACCGACGTCCACGCGGGCGGAGCCGCGGGTAAAAGCTAGTAAGAAAATAATTTATAGGGGTTCAATTGCAAATATTTCATTACACCGCGACGTCGTCGCCCGCGGCGGGCCAATAAAAAAATAGTTACCGCTGCCCTAATAAAAAAAAGTTATGACCACAGATTAAAAAGTTCCCCATGTCTGTAAAGCCCAATTAGAACAGCTAGAGTGAAAATAATTTCACTCGGGGACACACAACGAATTTTATTTCTCAACTCTCGAGTGCAGAAAAAAATCTAATTTCTTTTTACGATATTAAGTTGCTTAGATGTCAGGGGCGAGAGGGGCGTGATGGACTAATTAATTTTTTTCTCCAGTTACCTCCCGAATATCAGCAGAGAAGTTCGTTCGTGGCATAATTGGAAAATTTACGCGCCATTTCATTACTCGGGGCTGTTTTTTAATCACCGTATTTTTTGCAATTAATTTTTGGCTTCTTTTTTTAAATCGAGTTGCCAGTTTGAGGAGCTTGATTGGTTTATTCGTTTTTAAATTCTGTTGACATTATTTGAGTCAATTTATACTGTGCAGGATTCTTAAAAACCACTTGTCCACTTGTATACCTCAGACTTAGTAAAATAGACGGAACTAGGACTAGCATGCTGACTTTTTAAAACTCTCAATTTTATAATTAGATTACTTACTTATAAATCGAATACATAGGGAAAAAGAAGAATCATCTCGGGCGGGACTCGAACCCGCAGTCTTTCCCTTAGGTACAGGGGGAATGCCTTGACCAATTCGGCTACCGAGAAACGCCCGATGTGACTCAAATTTCCCATCACAAACGTCTTTAAGGCGACGGTGGAGTCATCTACTGATTTTTCTTACGCACTATCGGAATCAATGAATGATGTTACAATCATTTTTAAACATTGATTTTTGATAACTCCGCCCAAAGAATTGAATGATTTTTTACAGCATTAAGTATGCTAACTATACAAATCGAATACATAGGGAAAAAGAAGAATCTTCTCGGGCGGGACTCGAACCCGCAGTCTTTCGAGATTACTTAAAGTTCAAAGTTCGAACACGTTTTGGCTTTTATTCGTGCTAGAGCATCCTAAACTGAGCTCAATAATATACTTATAATTCTAGACAACTGCTACGGGGGTGCGGGTTTGATTCACATTTGCGTCTAAATATTTTAATTTAATATATTTTCGTAACCTCTCCGTACCTTTCTTCTCGGGGTGGGAAGTAGCTCTAATAAAAAACGTATGAGTTAAGGTATAGAGCAGGAGTAGGTAAGCCTCGGATGCAATCAGGAACAATGCTGAGACGACATTATTTTCTGAACTAATATAAAGTTCATTATACCATTTCAATATTTATGATGCTTATCATCATAGTTCCATAGTTCTGGGCTCATATTGGCGTGTATTAGGTAAATTAAAAGAAAATATATATCCCTAGCCACATTTTTCAACAAAGTTTGACAACACACTAGCAAGCATCAATTTCAGAACTATTGCGACCGTACAACACTTTTATAGCAACTCCCTTTTGTGTAGTTTTAAAAACAAAAGTTGACGGCGTCCGCACGGGAGCCGCGTTCATAATCTGATCCAGGATTTCACCCAAATTCAGCTCGCACTTAATTCGTTCAGGGAATTAGGTTCGTACGAACGTAATTAAGGAAACTTTTCGGATTAACCACCTTGCTTTTCCACTTATAATGTCCGTTATAACTTGACCCCTCGTTCCTCTAGTCGTTGACGTGAAACTTACATGTTTGAGGGCGTCCGACGTGACCCGGGGCTCTGTGTAAAACGGTGGTTGTCACAACATTTTTCGGCCACTTATTTAGTTTTAGTTTAGTTGCGGTGTTTCGGAAACTCCCGCCCCTAGACAGTGAGATATTTGCTAATTTTGTTGTTGCAAATTTGTTTTGTTCTCGGTTGTTTTCGCTCCAACCGGTGACAAGAGCTGTTCGCGTGTTCTTTCTTTTTTTTTCACTAGTTAGCGACGACGGTATGCAGAATAGTTCATTCTCAATAGTGTTACAGGAACCAGTTGTCAATTCTATGTTTTGCATAATTCTCGGGACATTTATCTTGAACCTAGTATTTGATAAATATACGCTTATAGGCACTATTTATTGGAAAACAATCTGCGCACGCTAGGGCGCTAGGGCCTCGTTTATATCGCGATTTGAATTGAAGATAGGTACGTGTCCTGGGTATACAATAATATAGCAAATGCAAAATTTTCTTTTCAAACCACTATGGGACACGTGTATTTACTTAACCACTACAGGACACGTGACTTAGATATCTACCTATAGCAATTTAAATGAATAACTCAGTACCTACTATTATCATCCTCGTTCAATAGGAGGTGTAACGCCCCTAACACTTTTAGAAATGCGTGGACTAGTGACTGCCATCTGACCTTCACAACCCATTAGCAATATTGAAGCATTGTTGTAAAACTTTTAAGGCTCCAACTACCCGTAATCCGTAACGACTGCCTGAGACGTCCGTATACCAATCGCATCTGCCTCTTACTTAACAAAAAAAAATAAAAAAAGCATAAACTATAATTTCGATCGTTGGTACACAACAATCACCCTGGGGGTACATGCAGAGTAGGTACGAAGGAGTAGCGTTACTTTAGAGAAAAAAAACAAAAGAAAATTCTACGGAATGCCCGACATAAATTGTACCGCTCGTGGGAGAACAACGTTTGCATACTCGCCGAGTAGGCGGTCCACGCTGCTGGTACACTCGGGACAAACTACTGTCCAGATCGCAGATAGAGCAAAGGGATATCAAAGGGAAAATTTTACACTATATTTGGTAGATTTTACAAAATGAAGACTAGTAACTGACGGTGATATTGAGGAGGTGCTCTAGTTATAACCGAAGTTCCTTTCACGCGTGCCCTACTACCTATTAGTCCAATCTCTAAGCTAAGTAATTTAAAACCTCTATCCAAAGTATGTTATATTTATGTAATTCGAATGTATATAATATAATAGCTTCCTTTATAGAAATAAATAATATTAGAATTTGTATGACTGTATTGAGATTCGCAATAAGTTAAGTTATGTGGTACCTAGAACATCTATACGGCGTGAATCGCGTGCGCAACTCACATTTGCTGTTTCCATTTCACGTACTAACTAACGCAGGTTTGCGAGCGCCTCTGCGTCGGCTAGCAAGAAATTACAATAATTTTTTTCAGGATATAGATATGTTTGCAATATCTTCAGGCAAATTTAAAAGACTTGTAATACAAAAGTTGGAAAATTTTGATTATACAACTACATAATAAGCTCAAATTTCGTTTTGTTTGTACTTCATACTGAGTAGGAACAATGCATGTTAGTCTTAAATATTTTATGTTATTGTATTATGTGGAAAATGTTGTTGGTCTCACAGAGATGTTCCTTTATTTTAAGTTATAGGTTGTAATCAATTGTGGGACTGTTTATTTTCCCAAATAATTAAATAAAAATAAAATAAAATAAATACTAATAAAATCTAAATATGAATCCTATACAACCCAATCCTTTTTTTCCGTCCAAATTTTTTACCGTAAAGTATAGTTCAATATAATATATTTTCCTCAACTTGAGATTGGTTAAATGCGCAGCAAGAAGCCAAAAAAAAAACTAAGTAATCCCTGTACCAAAGTTTAGTCAAAATTGTTTGTAGCTGTTTCAGCAAACTTTCACATTAATAAGTTGATAAAATTATAGTGAGTTTCTAAGACATTTTACACAGTGTGGACACAAAATAACCATAACTTCACTAGCTTGTACCTAGTATGAGATGTTAATTCTAAAATAAACATACTCTAAGTATTTTTCACTCAGTCATTCTAAATTCTAAAATGATAGGTACTCAGTGTTTTTTTTTTCTTTTTTTTTGATTGACAAATATGTCAGTCTGTCTCAAACTCAAACTTAAATGGTTTATTCAAAATTGTTTAGCACTACTACAGCTTTTTGACGTCAAATACTGCTTAAAACTAAGTTCACTACTCTATAATAATATTATAATAATATATTATTAAATATTCCACAACATTCTACACAACGCTATCTAAACCCATAGTAAGCTTAACTAGCTTGTGTTATGGAATATAGAATGCGGATAAACATACTTAGGTAGATACTATATTTTGAAAATACATACGTTAATATACAAAGAAACAGCCAATGCAAATTTATGCACACAAATATTTGTGGGATCGAACCCGCGCCTCCTGCGTGGCAGTCGCGTTCACTACCGCCACGCCACTGAGGCTTAGCATCAGAAATCGAAATTCAGGGCTGAGTATCGTTGTAGAACAGCCTTAATCATAGTCACCCTACGCGTCACTCACACTCTCACACACACAACATACGCCCACACAGACATCCGCAAGACCGTTTAGGGTTCTCACAACGAGCTCCCCGTTCCAAGGATGATTTCCCGTGGTGCACCCCTGAAAATACCATGTACATAAGCTGTTCTGTATGTATCTTTTCAACTGTTTCTACCGTAAGTTTTGATGTACATTGTCTGTCTGTACGTCACGATTCATAGAGGTTCTTTTGTTAAAACGTTCAGTTGTTTAGCGTATAAGTGCGGAGAGATTTTTAAGCTTGTTATAGGATTGTAGTTGGTTGCTCGATTAGTGTAAATATTTTCTTGCTTTATTGATAGCCTCTGTGGTGTTATGGTAGTGAACTCGACTGCTACGCGAGGTGCGCGAGTTCGATTCCCACTCAGTGCAAATATTCTCTCGGAGAGCATTAGGCCCAGCGCACACCGGTGGAAGCGCGGTGGCGCGCAGTATAAAACAACAATTTAATATAAACCTTAAGGGAGTTGATATACGATCGAAAATTGCATATCAAGGATAAGTGCGCGCGCGGCGCAAGGAGCGACCGCGAGAGAATGCGCGCCACTGTAATTTCGACCGTATATCAAGGTCATTAAGGTTTATATTAAATTGCTGTCTTAAAGTACGCGCCGCCGCGCTTCAACCGGTGTGCGCTGGGCCTTAACGTGCACTAACGGAGCCGTCGGTTCCGGTTGTCATACGAACATCTATAGCAGTCCTGACCCCCCTGTTCCATATGTCCCTACCGATCCATCCCCACTGGTAGGGAAGAAAGGTTTTTTTTCATATTTAGTAACTAGGGGGGATATATGGATATTTTACTTCCACATATTTCTACTAAAGTGGGTATTACATCTTCCTGAATTCAGAATTCTAAATTCAGGAAGCTATTTAGGAAAAGAAATTCAGTCACCGAAGCTCGCGATTACACGTTCACTAATTTAGGATCCTAAATCATTTTTGAAGGACGAGCGGCAAGGGACGGACGTGTCGACTGTCGAGTGAATGGCGACAAAATGCCCTCAATACTATAAAAAAAAAACCAAAATATTGATATTGCCATAACCCTTGCGGTTAGCTTAACGACGAACGAATTTTTTCTTTCATAATCAATTTGAATAATTAGCATACTACATGCTGTAAAATTTCATTCAAACATTTGGGCGGAGTAATCAAAAATCAATGAATAAAATGAATGACAGATCATTCATTGGTTCCGATAGCATAGCTCGTAAGAGCGTCGGTAGATTGCTCCACCATCGCCTTAAAGACGGATACAGATTGGTTTGGGCGTGAGTCTGGTAGCTAGGTGGTAAAAGCATTCTCCCTGTAAAAGAAGGATCGCGGGTTCAAATCCCGCCTGGACCGATCATATAATTTTTCCTTGATCGATTTGAATAATTAGCATACTAGATGATGTAAAATTTCATTTATTTCGTCGGTACATACGCAATATTATATTGGGAGGGAAAGACAAACGTGCGCTCTTGACGGCAGGCGAGCGGCGACTGAGCGTCCTGAATAATACCCCTTTAAGATAAAGGACCTACAGGTAGATAGAAAAACGTTTTATTATTGGAATGTTTTACATAAAAAAACATCCTCAATATTGCCAAAGTCAAAAATCTAAGAAATGTCTAAAATAATGAATAATTAAATTATTGAAATTAATAATTCAACTCTTTGAAATCGGCCTTACAACTTACCTAATTACCTCAACATATCTAAACAATGTCCAGTCTTTATATCCCCTGTAACCAATTGCACATTTGTGCATTTTGAATCACGTGATCGCCCATCACATTAGGTAGAAGCACTTAGACATTTGGAACATGATGATACCAATTTTCTGAAATCAATAGAGATAAGTGGAAAAGTATTCCCCCCAGAACCTAAATGTGGAAAAAACATCCTTTCTTCGCTACCAGTAGGCATTTTTTTATAAATCCCCACGGATACCACCCCCACGGAACCGGTGGAAGTGGTTATGTCGGACTCGAACCGACTAAAACGCACGCCGTCTTGGGTCCTTGGTTGCCGGAGATGAGATTGCCAAAAGCATATCTCTCGCACCCCGGCAGACCCAGGACCATCTCTTTCGAGATGCCCCCCTTCGGGTTGTGGGGACCACAGTGTCCCCATCTGGCTCCGGTTACGGGGAGGCGCACTTTGCGCCGCCGCCGCGGCCTGCTTCTGCTAGGGTGACAGGCGGCTCCACCGGTCACCCCCAGGCCAGCACTCATGGAGGACGGAGGTCATTCTGCGACCTCCGACATCCGGTTCGTCGCTACCAGTAGGGAGGCCGTTCGCGTCGGCTCGGTGTCACAACGTAATACCCGCGAAAAACATTAAATAAAAACTGTCGAAATAGGGCGACTTGCATTATCAAAGTGTGCCGGAATTATAAAGGACGCCTAAATACCTACACTACTACACACACATTACCTTTTATGAATAAAGTAATCAAAATACAAGTTAAATTAATTATTTTTTTCGTCACAACAATATGTCATTTATCACGCGCCATATTTGTAAGTGTTGCCAGTTTTTTAAATTCATGGTTTGGATCGATTGGGAGAGCCTTGTACCGATTGGGGAGCCAATGTCCCTCCTTTTTATTGATTTTGATTAGAACATTATTTACTGACTAAGGCAAAGCCAAAGGAGGGTTATGATTTTGACATGCAAGTGTATATAGGCAAAACTACATATCTTGAACCTATATCGCGAAATATAAAAGCCCCTAGCGCGCGCAAATTGTTTTGTAATAATCTATAATTGGTGAATTTGAGCTCGTCCACCGCAGTAGCACACCGTGCTATCCTCAAAATACATTCAAGAAATGTGTACTGTGCGTATAGAGCACATTTTAGGTCCAAGATATATGAATCGAGCAATATTTATATATTTTCATCTGTTCATGTGTTGTAGGTACCCCGCACCACTCACGGCTACCCTTTGCAAGGTAAGCCGGTAGGAATCGTGTTGTAGGTACCGCCCACCACTCACGGCTTCCCTTTGCAGGGTAAGCCGGCAGGAATCGTGTTGTAGGTACCCCTCACCAGTTACGGTATCACTTTGCAGGTTAAGCCGGAGGAATTGTGTTGTAGGTACCGCTCACCACTCACGGCTTCCTTTTGCAGGTTAAGCCGGTTGGAATCGTGTTGTAGGTACCCCTCACCAGTTACGGTATCACTTTGCAGGTTAAGCTGGCAGGAATCGTGTTGTAGGTACTCCACACCACTCACGGCTTCCCTTTGCAGGGTAAGCCGGCAGGAATTGTGTTGTGGGTACCCCTCACCACTCACGGCTTCCCTTTGCAGGGTAAGCCGGCAGGAATCGTGTTGTAGGTACCCCTCACCACTCACGGCTTCCCTTTGCAGGGTAAGCCGGCAGGAATCGTGTTGTAGGTACTCCTCACCAGTGTTACGGTATCACTTTGCAGGGTAAGCCGACAGGAATCGTGTGGAAAGTACCCAGACCTATGCAAATTAGTCATATGCACACAAACAAATATTTGCACTAAGCGAGAATCGAACCCGTGCCCCTTGCATACCATTCTCATTTACTACTGTCACGCTACAGAGGCTGTCAAAAAAACATAATTTAATTATACCTAGGTGATTTATTTGGGAAATTTCGTTGTAGCTGGTATCATATTTACCTACGCACACAGAAGCACGAATGCAACGTGTAAAACACGGGCCGCACGCACACATGTTTGCACAGGTTGACTCGTTTTATTTCCGTTGACAGTAGGGCGAGGCTCCATCTAGACATTATATAATCAAATCATACTAAAATCACGCCTGTTTCCCATAGGGGTAGGCAGAGATCACGGATCTCCATTTGCTACGATCCTGACATACTACTCTCGCTTCATTCACTCTCATTACATTATTCATGCAAGCTCGTCGGTTTAGGGTACTCCTGACCTGCCCCTTTTCTAAAACTTCCTCGATTTGGCCCAGGCATATGCGCATAGGTCTTCCCCTTCCGGCGGTACCATACACACTCGCCTCATACACCTGTTTCGTTAGCCTTCTTTCATTCATTCTCTCAACATGACCGAACCATCTTAACATTCCTCTCTCAATTCTTGTCACTACATCTTCTATCACTCCACGTCGCTCTCTTATCACGCTAGTTATTAACTTAATCGGTAAGTATTTTAAATTTTTATGCAATCACTACTTCCATCTTCTTCCTCTCGGTATTCTTTGGTAAGTGCGGGGCAGAAATTTGTGAAAAACTAATCGTGTAAAAGTGTTAAAATTCTAAGCCATCGCTACAATTATAGTGCAGAAAACCCCGCATACAAGCATATAGTGTGTGATATTGTCGATCGCCGCACCTAATCAAAACACAAAATGCTGTCTGCCGCTCGATTGATTGCCCCTGCAGCCAGGTCTGCCATCTTCAACAACACAGCCCTATTGAGGCCACTGGCTGCAGTTCCCTCGCAGACACAGGTAGTACCTGTGGTCCCAGCCCAACTATCAGCAGTTCGGTCCTTCCAGACAACCTCAGTCACAAAGGACATTGACTCTGCAGCCAAATTCATTGGTGCTGGTGCTGCCACAGTAGGAGTAGCTGGTTCCGGTGCTGGTATCGGAACAGTATTCGGCTCCCTCATCATCGGTTATGCCAGGAACCCCTCTCTGAAACAACAGCTGTTCTCATACGCCATCCTGGGTTTCGCCCTGTCTGAGGCTATGGGTCTGTTCTGTCTTATGATGGCGTTCCTGCTACACTGTTCGCTTTCTAAGCTAATTACTTTTAAGAACACTACTACTGCCATCCCACATGACGAGGTTTCAGTGTATACTATCTGGAGTGGACGGCCATGGAATCGAATGTGTGAAACCTCACCCTCATAGTGATGCAGGGACAGATGTGTATAAGTGTTACACGTTCCAGTGCGCGCGTCATCAAGAATGCACTTTATTTAATAATGTAGTATAAAAAAAAACAAATCTGCAAATAAAATGTACGTAAAAATGTATGTACGTAATCTGTCTAAAATACAATAATACAATGGACGGGGTATAGAGTGTTTTGTGCTGAAACCGTATTAATACATCTTAACAAAGCCATCCAAAGGTCAGATGTAATATACCCCAATAAATAATTTTGATTTGCTAGCTTGTTCTAATCGAAACACTGTGTGATGGGCGAATCTTCAATCCGCAATCGGGTATTCTACTGATAAGTCAAATTAGTTACTTTTTACTAAACGTCAAAACGATAAGTTATAAACTTAGTTTATTCAAAGTCCTATGTTATAAGGTAACTTGTTTCATACAAGTTACCTTATAACATAGGAAAGATTTAGTGACGTCATAAAATTTAATAGTCAAATCAGTTACTATTATAGGTTGAGTAGGTGATTAAAAATAAATAAAAACTATAAAATAAGAGCCAACGCAATTTTTACCCGCTCTTTTACCATTCTTAATTTAATAAGCTCGGTGAGATAATTTATTTTAACTATAGGATTATACCCAATTGCAGATGTTTCAAAATACCTACCAGCGGTGAAGGGTGAAACTGAAAGTTGCCGAAAGGGAAGCCGGAGAAAATATTTACCTCGATTTGGTTTGTCATGCACCATGCGACCAATAGAGAGGCCTGCAAGGATCGGGTTGTAGAGACACCTCCCCAATGAGGCCTACAGATTTAAGGAGTGCCTAATTGAGGGAGGATTCTTTAGGCGTCTTGTGGGAGTCTTGTTGCACACTGTGCTTCTGTGGCGTGGTGGTAGTGAACGCGACTGCCACGAAGGAGGCGCGGGTTCGATCCCCAACATGGACGAACCCGTTCGATTCCCGCTCAGTGCAAATATTTGTATGCATGTGTAGGGACAACATTTTCAGTAGGAACGCCAGTCACTAGGAGCGAGGCTCGTGGGCCGGTCGCTTTGAACGCCACTATTGCCGTCGCCCCCGTCTCGTGCTGTCCCCGTAGAGTGCGATAAGGATAGCCGCAGCTCAGACCGATTTTATCAAAATTTTTTGGGCAAAATCGAGGTATCGTATTTCCCGTTTTTTTCAGCGAAAACTACGCCGATTTAAATATTTTTGACACCGTTTTATTAGGAAATAGTGTATCCATGTTTCTGTTATTTTTTATAACGTTAAAACCTTTTCGAATTTGTCTGGTAGTCCTCTAAACATAAAACAAAACAACAAAACACAAACAAAAGAAGTTGTATTTTTTAGTCATTTTCTATCATTTTTAGACGATCATATTTTCTTATTTATAATTGACTGCCGACAAAAATAAAATAACAGGGACATGCGTACCGAAGATCTTGATTTTACGAAATCAAAAATATTGTTCTAGAAGCAATATTCAGGGAGGAAAATGGGGAGAACGGTACTATGGAGAAACAGATGCTAGGAAGTCCTCGTATGTAAGTGAATTATGTCAATGTAATCTAAACAATATAACCTTTCTATTTTCCATTTGTGGTTTTAAATAACTCTCGATAAAAATAGTGGACACGTATAAACAGTGCATCATAAAACTTACACATGAATATGGGTAATCGCATTGGTCTGGGTGTTTCTATGTATAATATATATGTATTAACAAAAAAAGTATCTAAGTATGTTTATCCGCATTCTAGATTCCATAACACATGCTAATTAAGCTTACCATGGGTCTAGATAGCGTAGTCGGAAATATTTACAAAATAAAACAAAATATCAGGGTCCAAGTTTTATTACAAATAATTAAGCTAGAATACAAATTATATTACTCACAAAATTAATCTTTCAGTAAAAGAAATATATAAAAAAAAACTATAGTAAAATATCTAAAATAACACACATAATAATCGTCAATTCTTTGGCGAACATCAATAGGGAATAATATCGAAATCGATTTCATCATAATTTTTCAAGACACGCTTACATCAGTGTAGTACTTATTATGTATATTTACAACGGACCACTATGGCACAGTTTGTATGGAAGCCTCATATACACTAAGGGCACGTTCATTAATTACGTAGGGGTCTCCCTGACCCCAGTTCTGCAAAAATTGTAGATCATTCTGAACATCGGGCGAGTCAGAACTTGTGTACGATATAAAAAAGTATCATTTTAACAACTTATTTTTGAGTTAAAATGTTGTTGCTTTATTTTTGATTTTTTCCTTATTTATATTATTTTTCTGAATATAAGTAAATGACATTAATTTTAATAAATTTTAATAAATACAAAATAAAATTGTTTCAATACTCGGCATAACTGTCTTGAGTGCATCCCTATGCATGTTTTTTCCCTAAATTTAGGGATAATACCCGAAGTTGACATCATCGTATCCGTTCCATAAAAAAAAACCAATCACAATCAGGCAGAGACGAATAATGTAGGTGCTAGCACCTCTGCCTTTATGTTTTTATGTTATTATTCTTATAAGGGTAAACCATATTATAAACTATTTAAAAAAGAATGTTAAGATAGCGAGGAAGTATCTCGAAAAAAAAAACAACCTTCGAAGTTCATAGGGGTTGTCAATCTTGGCGCGTTGTATAAGACAGAACACATCAGTCTCCTACGCATTTCATAAGCATTATGTCCTCTTTAAAAAAATAAAAATAGACCTCATTGTAACTGGAATTCGTAAATAGAAACACTTTATTGTTAATTAAAATGATTTTTTGTGCGAGTTTGTTTAATTTTAACTCAACATAAAGTTTTTATGCACATTCTGACGTATTAAAATATTATTTTGAAATTATTTCTGACCCATATAAGCTTAGAGATTTTAACCCTCCCTCTCCCACCTGAGGTCTAACAGGTTACGTAATTAATACACGGCCCCTAAGATAACATCGAAATATTAAAATTATTCTATAAGTACGAAAATGCTGATACTAAATGCAGTCTGTATAGGAATACGAAAGCATAATATAACAAGAATATAATTAGGAAGTCAGGACATTGTTCAGTTGGGAAGATCTTCCCGCTGGGAACGCGCCGCAACCAACGTGAGTGACTCTTTAGTGTTAATTCTCGCTGAAAGAGCAGCGGCAAGCAGCAGATAAACAAATTCCGGCTGTTTTAGTGGGAATTAACCCTAAACAGCTGCGTTCTCACTGGGAATACTCGTTTATTAATAACATTTAATATAATAACCATCGTAAATTAAGGCACTTATTGTTTGTAGGGTTAGAATATGATCACATTACGTTCGATTTTTAAAGAGCAAGTATGAAATACGGATTAGGGAATAAGTATTTTCGCATCGAGAAACATTATCCATAATAATTATAAATGCGAAAGTAACTCTTTCGCTTTCACGCCTAAACAACTGAACCGATTTTGATCAAAGTTGGTATAGGGGTAGATTAGACCATGAGAAAGGACATAGGCTGACATCCACACGGATGGAGCCGCCGGCAAAAGCTAGTACGTTTATATAGTCGAAATGTCTATTGGCATATTTTGGTATATATGGGTTGGACATTTAAGGACAAGGACATTATAGGTTTGGACATTCTGGGATTTAGGTCTATGGATATTTTAGGATATGGACATTTTGTACCCTCGTGTCATGTATGCATATTATGGGCCTTCTGGGTTGGACATTTAAGGACACGGACATTATAGATTTGGAAATTCTAAGATTTGGACATTTAGGTCTATGGACATTTTGCACCATCTGGACATTTGGACATTCTGACCCGGTTTACACTAAGCTCAACTGTACATACTTGGAGAGAAATGTATCGTCACCGGCAAAAGTACATGTTAATAGAGTCTTATTGACCTGATTGCTTCATCAACGCGACATTAACTACTTAAGCTAAAAACTTGACATTTTAACCGTCTATAATTCAATATTATACTATTAAAGGGGTAAAAAACTGGTAAAACAGGGTTAACGAACGCAATGCTCACATATTCCCAACCCTACGGCCGCTGCCGTCTATCTCAGGCTGGCTCTGCTAGGGGGAGCCTCTGTGGGTTCTAACACAATTCTCTTGAAGCAACCTTCTGGCAGCTGGCTCAAGATGTCCTTGATATTGGCCACTTCCAGACTGAGGTGGTCGTGCTCGTCTTCGTACTGCTTCATCCATCTAGGAATATTGAATACAAAATGAAAGTAAAGTAAAGTATCTCTTTATTATCTACACTAGGTGAAAAAAAACATGTTTTGCTTGTAGGTACATTGCAGGAAACATATTCTCGAAAAGCATTAGGTACCCTCCTTTTTTTGGCAGTCGGGTAAAAATGGGGACGCTGTAGAATAAGAATAATAATAATAATAATAATAACCCAACCCCATAGCCCATAATCTAGTTTCCATTATTCCAATAGTCTCTGCAGCTGGCGGGGACCATCCCCGGGTGTATCATATTTTGCGCTCGGGGGTGGTATCCGCCATGTGTGTCTATCCCTAGCATATTAAACTCTCTTAAAAGGGCCTCTACGTCTTGGCTTCGGCCCGACGCACGCCTTCCAAAGGCCCGGGACTCCATAGTCCCGAGAGTCACGGATCAGAGAAACAAAATAATAATAATAATAATTCATGATCACGGATGATCAGTGATCAGCCCTTATGTGTGGGGCATTTCACCGACTTTTAATAACGACTGCCATATGTGTTCGTATAGCAACCGGGAAATCGTATAGGAAACGTGCAGTCGGAACAAACAGAGTAAGGGCCGGCTCGACCAAATGAGAGTAAAGTTTATTCCCAGAAACAGTCAATATGTGGCTGATATTGACTATTTATTCTAGGACTAAACTTTATTCGCGTTTCGTCGAATGTACCATAAACCAAATACCCATATTCATCGAATACATAGGGAAAAAGAATCTTCTCAGGCGGGACTCGAACCCGCAGTCTTTCCCTTACAGGGGGAATGCCTGACCAATTAGGCTACCGAGACACGCCCGATATGATTCAAATTTCCCATCTTATACGTCTTTAAGGCGAAGTGGCGTCATCTACCGATTTTCTTACGAAAAAAGACGTATAAGATGGGAAATTTGAATCACATCGGGCGTGTCTCGGTAGCCTAATTGGTCAGGCATTCCCCCTGTAAGGGAAAGACTGCGGGTTCGAGTCCCGCCCGAGAAGATTCTTTTTCCCTATGTATTCGATTTGTATGGTTAGCATACTTAATGCTGTAAAAAATCCTTCAACCCATATTCATGTATACAAATATCTGTACTGAGCGGAGATCGAACCCGCGCCTGGGGGCTTACTCCGAAAAACGAAACTATTCGTATCCGTTGACGTTTCTGTCATTTAGCTACCCCGAAAGTGTTTCGTTTCGTGCTTCGAATCCGTCTTCGTACGTTTGACATTGACGTTGTCGATCGTTGTCGGTGTACCTACTCCCAAAATACATTTGATGTTTTCGTAGTCGTTGTCAGTCGTTGTTTGACAAATAATCTTGCGGATTATTAGGGTAAGCAGGGGGAATGGCGTTCACTTATGGCAAACAAGGTATATTTTTTAAAATATCTATTAAAAATCATAATTAAGAAATGTAACAAAGTCTTTAACTATCGAGGAATCAATATTTCAACAACAAAAGCATATATCTTTTACATATATTGTTTTTCTGAATTCCACGCACATAATACATTTGTTATAATTTTTATCGTCTGCATTCATTTCGTCATCACAGTCGTCTTCGTCATAACTCTCCGAAGAACTTTCTTGTATAATAAATAAGTCACTACGGAGTAATGGCGTTCGGCTGAGCGGTAAAACCCCAAACGGTCGTTTTATAAATAATTTTAAAATAAAAAGAAACCATAGCCACTTATTGAAAATTTATTTTATTATCACAAAATTGCAGTTTTACTGTCAGAAAAGTAAAAGTAAAAACTAATTAACAACCATAGTTCTTAACTTACCAACAACACCACGTAACCAAAAATTACATCAGTGCAGCCACAATAAAAAAAACTCACTTTACAGTCGCATGACATGCGTTGACTGGCCGTTTGCATCCCAATCTGTTAAGAGGCCTCTACCCTGCGTATCTCACTCGGCGTTTCATGTTGCTACATTGCATTTCGCAGAGTTACAGGGGTGAGCGCCATTACCCCTGCTTACCCTTTTTAAAATTCAACGACGGCTATATAACTATCGTAAGACTTTTGGAGTTGAATTTTAATCGAATAAAATGGCGAGATTTTTATTGTTGGACCAAAACCATAGAACAATATTATGGCACAAGGGTTTTTAAGTTCGTTCACATTAAATCACGTAAATCCTTGAAAAATTACATTTTGGTTATCTAATGGTAACTTTAGAACCAAAATATCATACATATTTTAATTTGACGCTGTTTTCATAAGAATACAACTATATTTTTTGATTTTTCATTTGTTAACGGTTTTTGATTTTTAAAGTATATTGGTCCAAACTATTTATCTAGATTCGAACGTTTGTCTATGATTACGAAAACGGCGGAATCCGTCAGTCGTCAACGAAAGGTTTTCGGAGTAACTTTAATGGATCGTGTTCGTTCGGGTTGTCGTTCGTTCGTTCGAACGTTCGTTCGTTTTTCGGAGTAAGGCCCCTGTTGCGTAACGGCCGACCACATTATACATCGACTTACCTTTGATGATTATTCTTGGCTAAAGTCAAGCTCTTGATCTTGCCGTCCAAATCCACCTTTCGAAGTTCGCTCTCGGCCTGGTCCAAACTCTCCTCTGCAATACAAAACATTTGGACTTTAGTTACAGGGTATAAAAGTTAGTCCCGTTCTAATTGGGTCAGGTTGGGGTTCCATATCTCAAAAAGAAAAAACCGGAACCCTTTTATAGCATCACTCAAGTCTGCAATCTCTTATAGCTGTGAAAAAAAATTGTACGGAACACGCAGTGCGCGAGTTCAACTCACACTTGACCAGTTTTATTTTATATACAAAGTTAACATTATCAAAGAATTATTTCAACATTGATACTGCTATATTTTGGATATTTAATTGCGTACAACGCCTTCTATTTCTACAGTAGTAAACTAAAATAAGGCGCTATGAGCGTTTTGTTCACATTATGTCGTTCAGCGCCATCTAGTTCAAAAGACAGATACTAGCTACACAATTTTAGTGGTAGAAAGAAAAGAAGAAAGAAAATATATAACCTACTAGCTTTTGCCCGCGGCTCCGCCCGCGGGGATGTCGCTTAACGGCAATTATTCGAATTTTTCTCGCCGTAAAAACCATCCTTGGACTTCAAAGAACATTTAAAAAAAAAGAGTTGGCCAAATTGGTCCAGGCGTTGTTGAGTTATGCGCTTACCAACACATTTAGCGATTCATTTTTATATTATAAGATAAAAACAGTTCTTTACCACTTTGCCTATGTGACTCTCAAAATGCAACTGAGGGTCTGTAACAAGGCCCAGGTTGCACGCCATGTATACTCTTTCAATATTTTCACCCATTAGGCTGATTGATGGGTTCGTAGATCTGATATTTTGAATCTGGTTCCTGCTACCCATGACTATAAATTTGGACTTTTGTGGGTTCAGCACAAGACAGTTCCTCTCAGACCATAGAGCTACCCTTCAGAGATCATCTTCAATATTTTGTATGGCTGAAGATGTGTCCTCGGCGTTAAATGAGTAATACACCTGGGTGTCATCTGCATACATGTGATATTTACAGTGGTGAAAACAGCTTGTGATGCTGCGCTGTACAGTATGAAGAGAAGCGGGCCAATCTGCGATCCTTGTGGAACGCCCCTGGAGACCAGCCGCGGAGGGGAAACCAGTGAAGAACCATCCTGCTTCCGAATCTCTACCTGCTGTGACCGGTTCAATAGGTAACTATCGAACCATCTTATGGTATTAGGTTCAAACCCATAATATGCCAGCTTTGACAGTAACAACGAAGTATTCATAGAGTCGAAGGCACGCGAAAAATCAAGCAACGTCAAAATGGATCCCTTTCCGCGGTCACGGTAGATACAGAGCAAAAAATGAAGAGGGAGAAATCTTTTCGTACAATACGCTTGTTAGTGAGGTTAGTTAACCTCACAGGCCTTGGTGGGGCCTCACAGACCCAATTTGCTTGTAACAGCACTAGTACATACCTAATCTAGCGAGGGCCGCGTCGTCGAGCGTAGGCAAGTTCGACAACTCGTCCATTATAACTTTGAGGTCCTCCAGGCCCTTGGTAACTTGCTTCTCAGCCTCCCTCGCGTCAGTATTCGCTTGGCCAACCT
This sequence comes from Eilema sororculum, assembly GCA_914829495.1. Lineage (NCBI taxonomy): Eukaryota > Metazoa > Arthropoda > Insecta > Lepidoptera > Erebidae > Eilema > Eilema sororculum. Next base: position 42,386,652 of record OU618532.1, on the reverse strand, counting down.
GAGAGAATAAAAATATCATCATCACTATAGATATATTCATTCCTAGAAATCGCCAAGGGAGTAGCCATTTCTGTATCACCATTCACATGATGTCAACTTTTTTTCGGTCTCATGTAATAAGAGCCTACTGCCGTCAAGTTGGCACTTTGTCATAGTACCTATAAACTTGCCCGCATGTAAAATATTCTTGCGGAGGATCGGGTCCTATGGCGAATTTTCGGAGAGGCCTACGTACAGCAGTGGACGGCGATAGGTTTATTTATTGACTGGCTTTAGGCCGCGGCTTCACCCGCGTGGACGTCGGATATCGCGACAGTACATTTCTCAAGATCGTAGTTGTACGAAGCTTCATGTTTGTAACTTTAAAAATGACGAACTTTGCATACAAACGTTTTTCACCTATTTTACCCTCTTAGTAGTTAAATTTGAAAAATACTGATATAAGTGTTCGTTTATTTCTTAAAAGACACAGGCTTATGAAATTTAGTGTAGGTATATAGTTCTAAAAATTACGGACTTTCATACAAACTTCCATTCCTTATTTTACCCCTTTAGTAGCAGAATATCCAAAAATCCTTTCATAGTGGATGCCTGCATCATAAAATGCATCTACTGTCAAAATTTCAAATTTGTAGGTCCAGCGGTTTAGGCTCTGCGTTGATGAATCAGTCAGTCAGTCAGTCGGGACAAGTAATTTTAAATGGCATGCCTAGATTGATTGATAGATGCAAGTAAACTTAAATAAGGAACCATATTACCTTCATCTTAGCGTCTCTAGTGAGCTGCATATTTTCTGCGGCTTGTTTTTCCAAATCCGCGATTTGTTTGGCAGTGCTTTGAACTCGAGCTGAAAGGAAGCGATGCAATTTTATACAATTTTTACAATTTATTTGTTAAATATAGTTAAAGAGATAGAAGTTATATATTTAAGTGCCCTATATTGATTAAGATAGGATTTATTTTTATCGGTCCAGATGGGATTGAAACCTGCGATCCTTCTCTTACAGAGAGAATCCATACTTCCATACTAATATTATAAATGCGAAAGTAACTGTTTGTCTGTCTGTCAGTCTGTATATTACGCTTTCACGCCTAAACCACTGTACCGATTTTAATGAAATTTGATATAGTGGTAGATTAGACCATGAGAAAGGACATAGGCTATGTTTTGTCGCGAAAATCGACATCCACGCGGGCGGAACTGCTAAAAGGTAGTAGCTTATAAATTATAATAGTTCATGATCTATCAGGTACTTGACGGGTACAGTAGCATCCGATCTTGAAGAACAAAGTACTCAAATTGATCTAGCAATTCCTATTGACTGACTGTTCTGATATTTGGGACACAATTTTAGTTCCGACAATAATACAATTTAAATAAAGAAAACAATTTAACTTCATCTTAATACCTAGGTGTTAAGATCATTTTGAGACTTTGTATTAAATATCGATCTGGGCTTTCATTCTGCTAAAGCCAAACCACAGTGGTACCACTGCCACTGCAACAAAACGGCATTAAATAATAGACTTTAAAGCGATACTATTAAAGTTCATAATTAAATGACTTTTGCAGAATAAATTGAAGAAGTGTAATGAAATCGTTTTCATTTCATTTTGGACTTTAGGCGTATAGAAATAAAGTCTAAAATTTAATGTCATTTTTTGCAGTGACTGCGGTACCACAGTATTAGCAGAATCGAGTGCCTGATGCCGCACATGGTGTGGATAACAGATAACTGTACATTAATGAATTTTACAGCATTCAAAATTCAAAATTCAAAAATACTTTATTTTGCATAGACCATTAAATCGGCACTTACAAAACGTCAACATAAAGTAAATATTAAATACTAACTAATACTAGTAAATGGACCGCCGGTTCGAAACGCGGCCCAGACCTGAGAAGACTCCGGCAAGAAACTCAGCGGGCATATTTTTTTTTTGGTCTATTTACAAAACTAATTAAGTACGCTAATGCAAATTAATGAGATTAAATTGAATTGAATTAAATTGGAATGAATTGAATTGTATTTAATTGTATTGATTTAAAGTGAATTATGTGACTTGTAATGTGAAAAATAATGCATTAATGTTGTAATTTATAATTATAATATCTGGAACTCATGTATTTAGCAAAATCAATTTACTAACACAATTAACATTACAATAAGAAATCATTTGTAACTAACAATGCTAACAAATTATGGATTTTATTACGTTATGAATTATTATTATTATTTGATGAATAAATAAATAAAATCGAATACATAGGGAAAAATGAAACTTATTATGCGGGACTCGAATCCGCTTCTTTCCCTTAGAGGGGAAATGCCTTGACCAACTCGGCCGCCGAGACACGCCCGATGTGATTCAAATCTCCCTTCTATTTATCCCTTCCATTAAAGACGGATAAATATAGAAGGGAAATTTGAATCAGATCGGGCGTGTCTTACATTAGTACTTACTAGACAGTTTGTCTGCCTCGTCTCTCAGTTTCAGCGCGTCAGCCTTCGCAGTAGCAGATTTCTTCCTCACCTCATGAGCGGCCTATAATAAAAACACACAAATTAAATTACTACATTAAAACCATTCATCCGTGTGGTGATAGAAAAATAAAACAAGTCACCACATGCCATTAAAAAAATATATTAGAACCGAAATCCATATCCATACTAATATTATAAATGCGAAAGTAACTCTGTCTGTGTGTTACGCTTTCATGCCTAAACCACTCAACCGATTTCGATAAAATTTGGTATAGGGGAAGATTAGACCATGAGAAAGGACATAGGCTATGTTTGGTCCCGATAACCGACATCCACGCGGGAGCCGCGGACAAAAGCTAGTCACTAATATTCCCTCTAACCCCACCAACTAAGCGGATTCGAACCCGGGATCTTTCGATCGTAAGGCCGACTCCTTAAACACTAAGCTACCGACGCTTCAATTCGAAATTCCCAAAACCCTGTACTAACCTATCTGGCTAGCGTTCGAATGCAGTACCTGTGAGGCGTTATTAGCGAAGATGTTCTGTGCCTCCTGAGCCAGGTCCCTCGCTTCTTTAGCGCGGTCGCTGGCCGTGAACAGCTGTTCGGTGATGCTGTTGATGCTGTCGTCTGCTGCCGCTATCTTTTGCTGCACAGCTGGTACTTCTAACGACGCTTGCTCAGCTTGTAAGCGAGATTTTGTGACTTTGTCGCTGAATTCTGTGAATTTTTTTATTTATTTTTAATTATCCACCCAACCTATAATAGTAACTGATTTGACTATTAAATTTTATGACGTCACTAATTCTTTTTTCATACAATTCACATTATTGCCTATCGTTTTGACGTTTAGTAAAAAGTAACTAATTTGATTAGTCAGTGGAATTCCTAATTGTACCACGTTAGGACGGAGATTAGCATAGTAAGAACACTTACCCTTAAGAGTTTTATATATCTCTAGAGCATCTTTAAGCGTTTGGTTGGTAAGCTGGACATCATTCCTTGCTTGTTCCTGTAGCTCGTCGAGCCTGGCCAGCAGATCATTCAGGTAATCCTGCCTATCGTGACCCTGGTCGAGCAGGCTCCGGCCCTGCTTGATGGCATCCTCGAGCTGGCCAAGCGTCTCTTCATTGTCGGCCTGGAGGCTGGCCAGTTCGGATGCTTTTTCATCGATCTGAGAAAATTAGATTCTATATAATGAAGATACTTCAAATGGTTAATATGTGCGTATTTGACTTGACTTAAAATAAATTATCACGTGTGAGTGGTACATTTAACAAAGTATTAGGTTTATCGCCTATTTGACCAAAATGGACAATCCTACTAATATTATTAACGCAAAAGTTTGTGAATATGGATGGATGTTTGTTACTCTTTCACGTAAAAACTGCTGAATGGATTTTCATGAAACTTTACAATAACATAGCTTATACATCAGAATAATATATAGGCTATATATCATCACGCTACTACTCAAGGGAACGGAGCAGTGATCATTTATATCAACAAATTCGGCCGGCATCGGCATATACGCAGAAGTGATAGTGTGGTTATTTCTGTTGCTATTTAGATAACTATATCATTGTATAAGATACAGTTTTTCGTATGAAATGTCTTGGTCAGACTTATAATCTTACGGTTTTTTTGATCGCAATCGTTTGAAAAAACCAGAGATATGACTAACACACGCGAAAAACGGCATCCACGCTTTGATATGCTTAGATATACTTACAGTCTTATTCATTTCAACAGCATCCTCCCTTAGTTTGTTTAGCTTGATGTCAGGAAGCAGTGTGGTGTTCACCTCTGCGTACAGCCCCAGGGCTTCGTCGTACACATCCTTGGCCCGCTTCAGAGCCTGGTCGGCCAGTTCAGTCATACTGTTCAGTTTGCCTGATGCTGCGTTCAGTTCGTTCGTTAGAATTTGGACTTCGTTGCTGTAGACAAGACATTGTGATTGTAAGAATATTTATGGGTGCAAAAATTTTGCTGACAAAAATATGTAAAAGAAAATAAGGATGTTAAACATAGAGAATAGACCATCGGTTCGAATTTGGTACCATCATAAGAAGACTTTGGTTTAATGTATGGGGTGATTGTATAGTCGTTTCCCATAAAAATAGTTTGGGCTGTTTCGATACCAAAAACATCTGCGAGTATTAATTAGGCGAAAAAAAATTTTTTTTTTTTAAATGTTTGGGAATAATGTTCGTCTGCGGTAGTAGTATGCGTAATGGACTGCTGAGACGAGGTCTCGGTTTCGATCCCAGGTTTACCATGGCACACACCAATGACTTTTCGATGCTTTTCGAAGTTATGTGTGTATTTATCGCAGGTTTATAAGTGCCCGGTTAATGGCAATAGGCTCGCCACCTATTACATTGGGACCTAAACATAAACTGGCGAAATGTGGGCGCTAGCACCTCTGCCTACCCCTTCGGGGAATACAGGCGTGAGTTTATGTTATGTTATGTAATGTTCAGGTGAAAGGAAAAATGTATGGGGGCAAAAAAGCCTTCGCGCAATTAATACTCCCAGATGATTTTGCTGTGTCCAAAATCTTTTTATCCGAAACGGCTATAAAATATATAATAAAACTCTACGATATACTTACCTACAATCAATGATATTACATGTAAAAAAGAGGCAGATATGTTATTAAGGTGCGCCTGGTGAAGACGCGAAAACGTCCCAATTGGGACGTATCGCATTTAGTATATGTCTGGCAAACGCCGAGTTGTCACGTATGTAAGCGCATAATAAAATTGCAACAAAAATGCCATCGTGTGTTTTTAAAAAGTGTCCAAATACGACATTAAATTAATAAAATACGAAGGATCTCCTATCACATGTAAGTACATACAATATTACCGATGTATCAGTGTATTTCATTAAAATTGGTTTAATAATATTTTTAAAATAATGGCGGCAGAGAAAAAAGACAGAAACACTTTTTGATATGAGTACGACAAGGACACAACAACACTGATTGCATAGATTATCAGTACAGATGCGACATAGGGTAATTTTCACTTTACTGCCTACTAAAGTAATAATTGACATGTTCTTCAGTTTTATTTTGTTATTTTAAATTCAGTGACAAATTTTTTGTTTTATTTATTTGTTATCCTTTAAATAATTGTAATAACCTAACATTTTTTTCAAGGTTTCCGACTAATGAAGTTCGACTTCAAGAGTGGATTGCAATTATTAGGGAACAACGAAATGAATTTGAGTGGACACCTTCAAAAAGCAGCAGAATTTGTAGCAATCACTTTGAAGCCACTGAGAGATATACTTCGAAATAAGGTCGAACATTGCTGAGGAAGAATATAAATAATTGACAAATATACCACTGTTCGGCTTCATTCTGCTCATAAAAATAATCCCGATATAAAAAACTTTCTAAGATGCAGAAAAGAAATAAATTAAATTCATTTGAAGGCGTGGATTTATTTTCGAGAAGTTTCTTTATTATCTTTTTTAATTGTTATCATTTTCCGAAGTAAATAATGACGTATTATTTTTTCATCGAATTTCATTTCTTGCCTACCAAAGAAATACCCCTTCTGTTCAACAAAATCATAATCTATGCTAAAAAGCCATCCTAGAACGAACGAGACGATTGCAGTCCGAATAATTCCGAATTATAGCTATCTTTTTTACTCGCGTGCTTATCCCATCTTTCGTACTACTTTAACGCTAATTTTCAACTATTGTGCACTGACACACTGCTGGATCAGATTTGAGGAGTCAGTTACTATGAACGTAACATATCTTGTATAAAATATCATTGCCTACAATATAGTAGAGTTTCATTTACAGATATGTTTACTTAATGATAAGATTTTTTACAAGGAGATTCTTTATTTAATGCGGGTGCTTATTGTAAGAAAGAAAGAAAGAAACATTTATTCAGTGCAAGGTGGTCACACAAACAATTACTCGTAGTAATAACATAATATATCAATAAGTAATGCCATAAGTTATACAACAAAACAAACAATACTGAACATTTAAAGTTTTGACACACCAATACACCAAATGGGTGCCCAGTTCAGCATGTGCCAGGTAGAAACCTGGCGCTGGTTTTCAACTGGACCCCGATTGGGCAGTGACACACGGACGCCGAACCATCATCGATGCCGAGCGTAAAACAGTGCCCGTGCAGATGTAGGTATGTAGAAGCGATGCATATTACAATTACAGGAATGACAATATCTTATATGAAATACAGTACCAATCCACACACAATTCCAATCATATGTACTATCCACACATAATTGTAACCATATGTGGACAACATTATCGCCACCATACTTGTATATAGGGATAGAGGGTAAATATATTATAATGACCGCAGCAAAACATATAGGTAAGTTAATGAAAATAAAAAATACATAAAAAATATTGTAAAACTATATACCCAATATTGAATTACTAATCTTATGAAGACTGACACAAAGTAGAAGATTGCTGTTATGTCTAATGTTTATAATAAAATCACGTACTATTTCAAGCATGTTTATCTTTTTATTTTTTCTCGGAGAATCTTGGCATAAAAATTATGTAAAGTAAAGCTAAAAAAGCGAGAGAAAAAAGGTAAACAAAGTTTCAGCGGTTCCAAAGATTTTTATTTGAATATTATTACATATCACTTCAAGCGCATTCCAGACAGAAATGAAGTTGCTCATAAGATGGCAGATCTGACAGTTTAGAACCACTGCGCTGACAGCTTTCCTGTACTACGAAACACGCAACGACAGCTGGCGCTCGACCATTGCCGCGTACGTGTGACATGTGCGACAAGAACAGAGAAAATAATCGGTAGTTATCGCAACGTAACCCAGTAATGGTCGCTTTATTTACCTTTTTGATACCAATAATGGTATTAACCTCAAGCAGACTCAAGACTCTATGGTAAATACACAGAAATATATTAAACAGAACGAACATAAGCAGTGTTCACCAGCATGTTACGCGTGTCAACTTTGTCACTGTAAATAATAACCACGAGAGATATAAAAAGCTCCTTTTTTTTTCAAATTTACTTTTTTCATTTTTATTCTAGAGTTGGAATTGTTGGAAATAGCACAAAATGGCATATTGACGTTATTTTTACCGATATTATTATAAGCTAGTCTTAAAAGTACTGAGTAAGCATTTGATAGTTCCTGTCTCATAGGACAGGAATTGTCTTAAAAGTTGGCACGCGTTACCCGCGCCCATGCCCGTTCTATCATAATAATATTTCTGTGGGTAAAACGCTCGGTTGCAACCGGGACTAACACAAAGATGATGATGTTAATATCACTATTTTTTTTATAATAATATACCATTTGAGTTCACATCGCCTGATGTTAAGCTAAAGGCAAAGTCTCGGAAAGAGGGTCACCATCGTAAACATGTACAGTCAACGCCAAAAGTTGATTAACACAAAAATATTTAAAATCCTTCTTACATTGGAGTGCATGTGCCCACAGAGGTTTAGGTATATAGTTTTAAAATCCCCTAAGGGCAAAGTTCTTATATTGCACGGTTTATTTATAATTTTATAATCAGTTTAACAGTTATGGTAATCAATAAATTACCATTTGTTAAGCTACTTATGGCGCTGACTGTACCATGTTCACAGTGACCTCATCAGATGGCTTTTCACGCCCCGTTTAAAGGACCCTGGACTGTAGGAAGAAGGAAACACGTGAGCTGGCAGGGAGTTCCAGGTCTTAGTGGTGCAGCATAGGAATGAGTCACTAAGTAACACTCTGGTAAGTTCACTCACCTAATATTAGCCTGTTTGTTAATTCCATCCTTAGCAATCTTGTTAGCCGAGATGGAAGTATTGAATGCTTTGTCCGCTATCTCTTTGATGTTCTTTGCCTCGGTTTCCAGTTTCTCAGCCAGCAGTCTGGACTCCTTGGCTAAAGCCGACATGTCCACGGATTGTTTGCCAAACTGATCGGAGCGATTTCGGGCCTTTGACAAAGCAGCAGCGCCCTCGCCGTCTAGATACTCCAAGGCGCTCTAAAAAGGGTTATAAGACGTTGATTTTTTTTAAACAAGGACGATTTATTTGGGTTATATATAGAATATAGGATTATAGAATATTTGGGCGGAGTCACCAAAAATCAAAGTTTAAAAAAGGGTTAAAAATCCCAATTTTTTAAGATCGAAATACATCGGTAAAAAGAAGCGCTCAAGTGGGAAGTCAGCATAATAAATGCTATAAAAATTTCATTGAACGGTTGAAAAATCATGCATTGTTTCTAACAGTTCGTAAGAAAGTTGGTAGATGGCTCCACCGTCACCCCTTAAAGAAGTGATTCAGGTGTGGCTCCATAGCTCAGTTGGAAGACCATTCCCCCTGTAAGGGAAAGGTCGTGGGTTCAAGTCCCACTTGAGCATTTCATTTTTCCCGATTTTTTTTAAATGCTATAAAAATACATTCAAATATTACTAGGACCTCTTTGGTTTGATGGTAATATATTGGACTACTAATAAGGACTGAAGTTTACTCCAACCCTGGACATATTATATCAGCCAATTGCTTTTCCATAATTTAAATAATAATAAAACCGAAAGCTTGGAAAGCTTCGATGTCGATGTGGTACTGTTTTTTTATATCTTTAGGTTATCCATATCCATACTAATATTATAAGTGCGAAAGTAACTCTGTCTGTCTGTCTGTATGTTACGCTTTCACGCCTAAACCACTGAACAGATTTTGATGAAATTTGGTATAGGGGTAGGTCAGACCTTGAGAAAGGACGTAGGCTATGTTTGGTCGCGATAACCGACATCCACGCGGGCGGAGCCGCGGGCAAAAGCTAGTATTTAATAATGTAACTTATGTTTTTACGTAAATAAAGAGAATAATAATATTCCCGATGGCAACACTGATAAGTGATATGAGATGGATATTTACAAGCTTGGTAGTTCCAGAATTTACACATAGAGGAAACATAGTAAGTAAAGAATCACAAATTAAGTGAGAGTGGACTAGACTGTGGACAGTTTGGTTGTGCAATTTTACGCAAAACATCTGCATCCAGATAGATAGATATTTTTTTATTGTACACCAACATATTTACAGTAGGTCATGTAAATAATGCGCGTCTATACAGTATAATGAACGGGTTTCGTACATAATACCGAAAGTTAAATAGTCGAATAACAGTAGGTCGACAACGATTGGTCGGACGATCAAATCGTCGCTGGTACATTACGTCGAAACGTTAATACGTCGAGGTATCATTACGTGGAAAATGCAATAGGTCGAAAGATCAAATTGTCGCTGGTATATTAGCATTATTTCGCAATACGTCGACGTATTACTTCGTAAAAATGCAAACTGTCTTTTGTCCCCTTCCCATAAAGTTGAAATTTTCAAAAAGGCACAGACGTTGGAAGAAGTTGTTAGACAAACAGAAACGAGGATTATACCCAACCATTAAACTTTTACAAAATGAACAAGCCACAAATCAGAAGTATACTTATAACTTTATAACATAGGTTTATTTCATAGCTTCCGCAAAGGCAGGCCTTTTGAAAATTTCAACTTTATGGGGAGGGGACAATAGACCGTTTGCATTTTTATAATACATCAACGTATTAATATTGCGACCTAATATACCAGCGACATTTTGATCTTTCGACCTATTGCATTTTCCACGTAATGATACCTCGGCGTATTAACGTTTCGACGTAATGTACCAGCGACGATTTGATCGTCCGACCAATCGTTGTCGACCTATTGTTATTCGACTATTTAACTTTCGGTATTATGTACGAAACCCATACTGAACAATGGGCGGCCTTATCGCTGGAAGCGATTTCTTGCAGGCAACCTTGGAATGGGCAGTAACGTGATAAAAATAGAAGTTATGGTGTAGTTATGGGTTAATCTAGAATATACAAGGTGTATTAACAACAAAAGAAAGAGAGAAGTACAAATAGAGTAAATATACGGGTGTACGTAAAGTATTCGCGTCTATAGAGAGGCGAGTTTAAACCATATAAAAGATAAAAAATATGGACCAAGCTACAGGTGGTTAGGGCTCCAGAGAAAGGAACTTCGTCACTTCTTAGTATTATTAATGGTTATAGCAAATAAAAAATCTGTTGTACAGTTCAACTGTCCAGTAGTAAAGTTCCATTGGTTATATGTAGAGGACGCGCGTGAGTCGATCCTGGTGTATTAATATGTGACTTACGCTTATTTCCTTCTGAGCAGCTTCGATGGTGTCCTCCGCCTTGGACACGTTGCCTTTACTCTTCTCAACTGCCTCGTTACCTTCGTAACTTTCATCTTCTATTTTAAACAACATGTTTCTGAGGACAAGAAGAATGATCAATTTATTTTTAATTATGACCTGTGGCGTGGCGGTAGTGAACGTGACTGCCACGCAGGAGGCGCGGGGTCGATTCCCGCTCAGTGCAAATATTTGTATGCATGAATATGGCTATTTGCATTGGTGTGGGTGTTTCTTTATTATGTATGTATTTACAAAAAAAAATATCTAAGTATGTTTATCCGCATTCTAGATTCTATAACACACGCGAAAGTAAAGCCAACGAGACTAGAGAAAAAAGGTAAGCAAAGCGACCATTACTGAGTTACGTTGCGATAACTAGCGTTTATTGTCTCTGTCCTTGTCGCACATGTCACACGTACGCGACAATGGCCGAGCGACAGCTGTCGTTGCGTGTTTCGTAGTACAGGAAAGCTGTCAGCACAGCGGTTCTAAACTGTCAGATCCGCCATCTTATGAGCAATTTTATTCCTGTCTGGAATGCGCTTAAAGTGATACGTAATAATTTACAAAAAATAAAAAAGTTTGGAACCGCTGAAATTTTGTTTACCTTTTTTCTCTCGCTTCGTTGGCTTTACTTTTGTTAAACTATGTTTACCATGGGTCTAGACAGCGTGGTGTAGAATGTTGTGGAATGTTTTATTTATTATTTCATTATAAGTACCTACGCAAAAGTGTGTTCATGGCCATCTAATGGTCATTCAAGGCCACATAGGTAATCAGGGTCAGTCATTGCTATGTATTCCATTTTATAGCATACTAGCTTTTCCCAGCGACTTCGTTCGCGTTAAGTTTGAAATAGTAAGGTATAGTACACACTGCTCCTGTTCCCACGACCCTAGATAAAGTTCCTTAAAGTTTCTGTGAGCCTGGTACTTCATACCAATGTACCAGGGTCACAGAAATACTGATCCCGTGACCGCGACCCATGGGGACTTATACCCTTGATAAAATAAAGGTCGAACGGGATAAAAAGTATCCTATGTCCGTCTCCTGGTTCTAAGCTATATCCTCACCAATTTTCAGCCAAATCGGTACAGCCGTTCTTATAAGTGGAGAAACTAACACGACTTTCTTTTATATATTAGATGTATGTAGTAAGGCATAGTGTACATAACCAAACTATCAGAATTTTTATGTGTAGGTACATGGTATCTTCAAAAAAGAAAACTAAGCAGTACTTATCCAATACATAGGGAAAAATCTTCTCGGACGGGACTCGAACCCGCGATCTTTCCCTTACAGGGGGAATGCCACCAACTCGGCTACCGAGACACCCCCGATGTGATTCCAATTTCCCTTCTATTTTTATCCGTCTTTAAGGCTCAAGTGTCTTAGTGTCTTGGTAGCCTCGTTGGTCAAGGCATTCCCCCTGTAAGGGAAAGATCATGGGTTCGAGTCCGAGAAGATTAATTTTTCCCTATGTATTCGATTTGTATAATTAGCATACGTAATGCTGTAAAATTCATTTAAGCAGTACTTGAATGAAAATTTATAGCATTTATTACACTAACCATACAATCAGATTACATCAGGAAAAATGAATTACTCAGGTGGGGCTTGAACCAACGACCTTACCCTTACAGTGGGGATGCTCTTCCAACTGAGCTACTGAGCCACACTTGAATCAACTCAAATGTCCATTCTTTATACTATAGACGTTTCGGATAAAAAAAAATTAGGCACAGTTTCGAAAACAAAATCATTTGAAAGTATTAATTTGGCGAAAGAAAAAAAAAATTTAAAGCCCCCATACATTTTTTTCTTTCCACTGAACATTTATCCCATACATAATCAAAAAAAAAATGTTTTTTTTTTTTGATTTTTTTTTTATAGCATTTATTATGCTAACTTTTAAGTTCGAAAAACATTGGAAAAAATGAAATGCTCAAGTGAGACTCGAACTCACGACCTTTCCCTTACAGGGGGATTGCTCTGCCAACTGTGCTATTGAGCACCACTTGAATCATTCCAAATTTTCCTTCTCTTTATATCCGTCTATAAGGGCGACGGTGCAGCCATCTACCAACATTCTTACGAACTGTTTAAAATGTTACGAAATGTTTAAAAATGGTTGAAAAATCATTCATTGTTTCCAACAGCTCGTAAGAATGTTGGTAGATGGCTGCACCGTCGCCCTTATAGACGGATATAAAGAGAAGGAAACTTTGGAATGTTTTTTTTTCCTCAAATTAATACTTCCAGATGATTTTGCTATAGAAACTGTGGCCAAACTTTTTTTATTCAAAACGACTATAACATCACCCTGTATATCCGTCTTTAAGGCTATAATCTAAGCAGTACTTATAACGCTTCTCTGAAACACCATTGTCACAGGTTGTCTGTAAGAAATCGCGCCTATACTCTGTCCATTCGTTTATTTTCTTTTTGACAGTTTACGCATATGAATTACTTTTTTTATTTAATAATATACTACAGTAATGTCATACTTTATTGACGTGTAACGCCCACTTAGTGAAGTGCCCTGTGCATAACAAACAGACACAGACTATAAAGCCGATCTTGAAATATGATAATTCGATCAATTGTCTACAAATCGATTTTGTTAATAGTATTTATTACATTGATTTATCAGACTCTTCTTCATAATTTACACTAGACTTGTTACGTTAGTTACTTGAATAATCAATTATTGATCCATTATATTGTAAATTACAAGGTATCGAACCCAATCAGAGATATTTATTTTTCTTGTCCTCTACACGACATGACAGTCGCCCATCGCCCAGTTTTCAGGTGTCACATCACCTTTAATTATAATTTAAAAAACTTGATAAACATATAATTAATATTTATGTATATTATTACAAATATGTGTCGATGCATTAAATCGATTGAAAAATGTTCTTAAGTAAAATCGATAATTATTTCGAATCGAAACGGTACTGTACGGGGGCGTCACTAATTTCAAATTGTCTCAAACTGTCAAAAAGAAAATAAACGAATGGACGGAGTATAGCGATAAGATCACCATTTGTACGGCCTCATAATATATTATAATTTGTATGTAACTTTTCTGTAAATATTGTTTTTGGTGTACAATAAAGTATATTATATTGTATTGTATTGAAACACTAGGGGAGATCGATTCGTCTCATACATACCTGACATCAGCCAGCCGGTCAGCCAACTCGGCCAGGCTGTCGGTGAGCGTGGCCCCAGGCCCATTGCCTCCCGCGGCCTGGGCCTCTTGCGACAATCGCTCGATATCTGCTCGCACCTTCTGCAGCTCATTGTCGAAATCCGCATTCTCAACCACCGTAGGCGATTTGGAGATTTTCGATAGGATCTGCAAAGAACAAAAGATGACTTCACCTCTGTCAGAACAATGGTGTCGAAAAAAGTCGGTTATCGCGACAAAACATTTCTCAAAAGACGTAGGTGTACGAAGTTTCATGCTTCTCACTTTGAAAATGACGAACTTTCCATACAAAAGTTTATCACCTATTGTACCCTCTTAGTAGTAAAATTTTGAAAAACGCTGATACACGTGTTCATTTGTATCTTAAAAGGCACAGGTTTATGAAATTTAGTGCATCTAGCTCGAAAAATGACCGACTTTCATACAAACTTCTGTCCCGTCCTTACCCCATTCGTAGCAGAATTTCCAAAAATCCTTTCTTAGCAGATGCCTACGTCATAACATCTACATGCATGCGAAATTTCATCCCGATTCGTCCAGTGGTTTGGGCTGTGAGAGATCACTATGTCAGTCAGTCGGTCACCTTAGAGTTACATATATTTTGTACATACATAAATATAATCACGCTCTTGTTGTTGCCCAACCTTAGTGGATTAGGCAGAGGTGAATTAACACCCAAATTTGACCAATCAATAGGTCCCACGTAATAGGGGGTGAGCCTATTATGGTATTCCGGGCACTATTATTGACTCGAGCCTATATCTGAGGCTGAGTCTGCGCTGTATATATCTGTCTGATGTTAAACAGCCCTATCCCTTAGTCGCCTTGTACAGTTAGCATCAGAAAAATGTTGACGAGTAGAGAACTCAAAATAATCTTAAAACCAAAATTTCAATATTATATTGATAATTAGAGTATTCAAAAAGTTGTAAGCATCCAGAGTAGTCAAACTATCTTAACAATCGGTCTTTGACATTGTCCAGATATTTTGAACACTTTGTTTGATTAGATACCATTGAGTAGCGTGATTGTGTATATGAAAATGAACACTCTGCTTACTTATATGTTTCTGGAAGACCGATTGTTAAGATAGTTTGACTACTCTGGATGCTTACAACTTTTTGAGTACTCTAATTATCAATATAATATTGAAATTTTGGTTTTAAGATTATTTTGAGTACTCTACTCGTCAACATTTTTCTGATGCTGACTGTACGACACCGCATAGGAAGAGATGGGGTAGCTCAATTTTTAGTCTGCCACGTGGCCAAATTTATTCTGTATAGCTATTTTTAGCATTTTTGGTGCAACAACTGGGGGGGTTACACTCGCGCTGCCAACACTGAAGAAGCCTTCAGATGCTCTTCTTGAAGAACCCCATATTTTAGTCGCTTGGGGAAACAAAAAAAACGTCATTGAAATAAAACCACTTTTTACGAATTCTATCGCGATATATTTGTTATTATTACTTTTTAAGCTTTGCAGCAGCCATGTTCGCGGTGTGACTCATGATGGTAGTTGTCACATAGTTTGAAGTATAAGTTATCTCAAAATACCCCAATCATGGTGAATTATTGGTGTTCCTATTTACGCAGAATGAGCTCACTGTGTTGTTAAGTCTTGCTGGATTTTGCTGCTTACTGGGTTTGATTGAGTGGATGACTGGGTCCCAAGCTGGTGGTACGCTCCATCCATCCTCTCTATTAAAATTTGGGTGTTTTTTAATTTCAATAGCCTCGCGGATCATTCTAGAAATATATCGATGTTCTTTGGCGAGTATCTGTGGTTTATCAAACCTTAGGTAATGGTTGGTGCCTTTTTGCGCGTATTCACATACAGTTGGTGTTTTATGTCAGCTATGTGTTCTTTGACCCGAGTGCCAATGCTTCGCTTGGTTTGAACAATATATGAGAGCCCACAGACACAGTCTATTTTGTAGACCCCTGCATCTTGTAGAGGTAGTTGGCACTTGACAGATGGTAAAAATAGTCACACCGCGAACATGGCTGCTGCAAAGCAGCCGAAAGGTCGGTTTAAAAAGTAATAATAACAAATATATCGCGATAGAATCCGTAAAAAGTGGTTTTATTTCAATGAGTGACATTCGCGTAAACTTTAGAAAATATCAAAAAAACCTCAATAAAAAATATAGACCACTGGTAAAATTCTGCAGGTTTTTTTTTGTCTGTTGACAAACATGTCTACTGAATAGGCTAGCTAAAATAATTATAGCTTGTACTTACGTCATCAAGTTCAATGAGCTCTCTGCGATGGTTGTCGACTGCCTCCTGAACTAAGTTGTAACACGGTGGACAATTCTCGCAACCCTGGCCGTCAGCACGACGCTTTTTGTTCTCCATACATCTAGAGAAACAGTAGAATGCTGGGTTATTGTCATTTTAGCACAGAGATCCAGCTATCACACATCCATACTAATATTATAAAGCGAAAGTAACTCTGTCTGTCTGTATGTTACGCTTTCACGCCTAAACCACTGAACTGATTTTGATGAAATTTGGTATAGGGGTAGATTAGATCCACGAGAGCGAAGCCGCGGGCACGAGCTAGTAATGTACTTAAAATGACTAACGTGAAAGCAATAACGCCAGTAGAATAATAATAATTTGAAAAAAAAAGCACTTCTGCACACAATTAATGTAAATCGTTTTGACTCGCCTCAACTCAGTTATGACCGCGTGGTCCGACCGCTTTGTCCGATTGATCGGACGACGCGGACTCTTTTTTAACACGCTTTTATTAGCTTCACTTGTAACTATGTATGTAAAAAAATCTTGGAATCTTAATTTGACCCACTTCCCGGTCTTCGATTAGGATGAAATTTTGCACACGCTCTGAGTTCTGATGACAATACATGACTAGCTAAGAAACGTCATTACGAATCCAATATGGCGGCCTCCCCAAGGTGGCGGACTGGCTATTTGAAATCCACCCCATGATATGGCTATCAAATGAAAGGGTTTGTTGTCATGAATTCGAAAAAAATAGTCTCGTGACTTAAATCCAATATGGCGGACGTCTAAGATGGCGGTCATGAATTCGAAAAAAGTAGTCTCGTGACTTAAATCCAATATGGCGGACGTCTAAGATGGCGGTCATGAATTCGAAAAAAATAGTCTCGTGACTTAAATTCAATATGGCGGACGTCTAAGATGGCTTGTACCCCCATGATATATTTTTAGTGCGTGCAGGTTTACCATGGCACACACCAATGACTTTTCAATGCTTTTCGAAGTTATGTGTGTATTTATCGCAGGTTTATAAGTGCCCGGGTAATGGCAATAGGCTCGCCACCTATTACATTGGGACCTAAAACATAAACTGGCGAAATGTGGGTGCTAGCACCTCTGCCTACCCCTTAGGGGAATACAGGCGTGAGTTTATGTTATGTTATGCGTGCTATAAGCGTGTTTTATAGTTTTTTAACTATTATTCTAACTGATGGAGGACTGAGGATGAACATGTCCGCATGTATCAGTAGGACGAACGAGAAAAACAGACCTGCATCGTTCAACCAGTCGGACCAATTGGAAAGTGTCTCCGCGTCATCCAATTAGTCGGACAAAGCGGTCGGACCATGTGGTCATAACTGAGTTGAGGCAAGTCAAAGGGATTTTCACATTAATTGTTTGAAGAAGTGCTTTTTTCTCAAATTATTATTCCACTGGCATTACTATTGGTCTCAAGTCGGACCACGCGGTCATAACCACATCACAATTGCAAGTGGGTTCCTTCCAACTAGCTTGTTCTTAAAATGCCCCATACATTGATAGGCAGGATAACTGACTAGCAGGTAATGTTGGCTGGGACCTTGAAAATATTAAAAACGCCTCATACACTATTCAATCCTCACACTAGCCTATATACATATGTAAGAACCTAATATTAACTATTCAAATCATAGCACTTTGTAATAGCAGAAATTCGGATATATTTGTTTTATCTAATAGCAGACATTTCGAAACTATTTTTATTTTCTAATAGCAGAAAGGTTGAGCCTACTTGTTTTTTTAATAGTAGAAAGTTCGAATCTACTTACTTGTATTTTCTAATAGCAGAAAGGTCGAATCGACTTGGTTTTTTAATAGCAGAGAGTTCAAATCTACTTGTATTTTCTAATAGCAGAAAGTTCAAATCTACTTGTATTTTCTAATAGCAGAAAGTTCGAATATACTTGTATTTTCTAATAGCAGAAAGTTCGAATATGCTTACTTGTATTTTCTAATAGCAGAAAGGTCGAATCGACTTGTTTTTTTTAATAGCAGAGAGTTTAAATCTGCTTGTATTTTCTAATAGCAGAAAGTTTAAATCTACTTGTATTTTCTAATAGCAGAAAGTTCGAACGTATTTAACCTGTAAATAGAAAATTTCACATACCTGTCACAACGGCGTCCCTCCACGTTCTGCTGGCAGGAGCACTGGCCCGTCATATTGCACTGGTAGTCAATCGAACCCCACTCATCGCAGTCGCAGTCCTGACACCCGTCCACTGAGAAACCGTAGTGGTAGGGGCGGCAGTGGTCACAATGTTCTCTGGAATTACAAATGTAACGTTAAAACTCAAATTTTGTGCGGATATTTGTTTATGATAGTTATCCTGAAGATATATGACAAGCTCTGTGGCGTGGCGGTAGTGAACGCGACTGCCACGCAGGAGTTTCGGGTTCGATCCCCGCTCAGTGCAAATATTTGTATGCATGAATATGGCTATTTGCATTGGTCTAGGTGTTTCTATGTATATTATGAATGTTTTTACCAAAAAGAAGTATCTTGTTTATCCGCATTCTAGACACCATAACACAAGCTAAATAAGCTTACCATGGGTCTAGATAGCGTTGTGTAGAATGTTGTCGAATATTTATTATTATTTTTAGTGTAATTCTTATTCTCAACTTAATGTGTTGGTCATAACTAAATGACTAAATGAGGTGTGTGTGTGTGTGTGTGTCATTGTGTTAGTGTGTGTGAGTTTTCAGTATCGTTTATTTGCATTAATATATTATTATTAATAAGGCGTAGTTTTGACGGTGCGTTTTTCTCGCATTTTCGGCTCGATAAAGTCGTATGGGATAGTCACTAGCAATAATCACCCTACGGTCGCCGTATAAAAATGTTTACGCATTCAATTCTTGCATACGATTATATCTTAAGAGATACGCAAGTGACATTAGGTCATTGCTTTTAAATTCTGTTTAGATGGACACTATCAATACTCAATTGTTTTCTTGACAGCCTCTGTGGCGTGGCGGTAGTGCACGCGACTGCCACACAGGAGGCGCGGGTTCGATTCCCGCTCAGTGCAAATATTTGTATGCATGAATATGGCTATTTGCATTGGTCTGGGTGTTTATATGTATAATATGTATGTATATACAAAAAAAAAGTATATAAGTATGTTTATCCGCATTCTAGATTCCATAACACAAGCTATAAACGCTTACCATGGGTCTAGATAGCGTTGTGTAGAATGTTGTGGAATATTTATTTATTTAATTGTGAGGCAATTCTCGTAAGGTGAGGACGAGGGAACGACTATTGTGTCTGCGAACGTTTAGACCAAGCAACTATTTTCTCTCCCTTTCGAGAAACGTATATTCGAGGCGATAAACTCATCCCGTCTAAATGATACTTAACACTAGTCCTCACAGGAACATACCATGCAGTTTCATACATAACATAGAGGTTTTATCTATAACTAGCTTTTGCCCGCGGCTCCGCTCGCGTGGATGTCGGTTCCCGGCAATTATTCGAATTTTTCTCAACGTACAAACCTTCCCTGGACTTTCACAAATAATTCAAGACCAAAATTAGCCAAATCGGTTCGTGCGTTCTGGAGTTATAGCGTCAGGAAGGAAAACCCGACTTATTTTTATATAGTAGATATGTAGTAGATAATGAGTAAGCGCATAACTCAAAAACGCCTAGACCAATTTGGCCAATTCTTTTTTTAAATGTTCGTAAAGTTCAAGGATGGGTTTTACGGCGAGAAAAAATCGAATAATTGCCGGGAAATTATATCCACGCGGGCGGAGCCGCAAGCAAAAGCTAGTATGTTATATGTTTCACCAGCATATAAAAACACATCTTGTTCACATGGGTACTTCATCAACTGGACACGAGAATTTTGACACACGCGTGTCCAGGTGGTGAAACTCAAAAACTAATAAATTAAAGTAAAGCCAACGAGATGAGAGAAAAAAGGTAAACAAAGCGACCATTACTGAGTTACGTTGCGATAACTAGCGATTATTTTCTCTGTCCTTGTCGCACATGTCACACGTACGCGACAATGGCCGAACGACAGCTGTCGTTGCGTGTTTCGTAGTACAGGAAAGCTGTCAGCACAGCGGTTCTAAACTGTGAGATCCGCCATCTTATGACCTAGTTCATTCCTGTCTGGAACGCGCTTGAAGTGATACGTAATCGTTTGAAAATAAAAGTTTGGAACCGCTGAAACGTAGTTTACTTTTTCCTCTCACTTCGTTGGCTTTAGGCAGTGGTTTTCCGCCATTTGTCTGAGTGAGATTTGATAGGACAGTTTTTTTTAAATAAAAGGACACGTCAATTTGACTTCACCTCGCCTGATGGTAAGCTAAAGGCAAAGTCTCGGCAAGAGGGTCACCATCGTAAACATGTATCATGTTAACAGCGGTGGCACTCAGCTTGACGGCCTCATCAGATGCCTTTTCACGCCCCGCTTAAAGGACCCGGGACTGGAGGAAGAAGGAAACACGTGAGCTGGCAGGGAGTTCGAGGTCTTAGTGGTGCAGCATAGGAATGATTCACCGAACCGCTTGGTTCTTGATGGAATATTTTACACCGTATGCGGGTGACATCTTAGCCCTGCACGAGTTGTCCTGTGGAGGATATGTGAAGGAGGTGTGATAAAACATGTACTAACCCGTCTATTCCAGGCTTACAGGCACACTGACCACTGATAGCATCGCAGTTGTTGCTGAACGAGCCTTCCTTGTTGCACTCGCAGGGCTCACAGCCGGCCCTCGAGTTTATATTGAAGTAACCATCCTGAAAATGAAATTTGAACTTCAATCTTTGAAATCTCTGTAAATGGTGAGACACACTGGTGACAGGGCTAAGTGTTCGGAGCGTGCCCATTCCGGGGGCGAGTCGAGGACACCGTTGTCTCCCCTCCCAAGGAGGGCCGGACCGTAAGGGATGGCCCTGGGTCAGCCGGGGTGCGAGGAATAAATGTCGAAGACAACCTCACCTCCGGCCTAGCACCATGACCCTCAGTCGTGCGGTTTTAGTCGATTCGAGTCCGACATAAACTCCCCTTCAGGCTCCAGCGGGGTAAAAGGATTTAGTAACGTCATAAAATGTAACTGTCAAATCAGTTACTATTGGTTGGGTGGATGATTAAAAATAAATAAAAACTATAAAATAAGAACCGGAATTTTTACCGATCTTTTACCATTCTCAATGTAATAAGCTCGGTTAGATAATTTATTTTAATTATAGGATAATACCCAATCCCATACAAGATTGACAATAATTCCAAAAAAGAATAGCTGCAAACAGAAATATACCTTCCGTGTTTTGGACGAATTCGAGCGAGTGAGGCTTTGTGGAGACTTTCACCTTGAACTTCAGAGTTACTGATTTTTTGAGCCTTCTCAATCCCAAGGAAACAAACTCATATCGAAAGCCAGACCGCAAATACCTAGTCAATGGATTGGAATGGAAGGTGTACAAATGCGATGTTTGCACTTTCAAGCCTGTAAGCCGGCGAAGGCGAACCGGACGTCGGAGGTCGCAGAACGACTCCGTCCTCCATGAGCCCCGGCCTGGGGGTGACCGGTGGAGCCGCCTGTCACCCTAGCAGAAGCAGGCCGCGGCGGTGGCCAAAGTGCGCCTCCCCGTAACCGGGGCTAGATGGGGACCCTGTGGTCCCCACAACCCGAAGGGGGCCATCTCGAAAGAGATGGTCCTGGGTCTGCCGGGGTGCGAGATATGCTTTCGGCAATCTCACCTCCGGCAACCAAAGACCCAAGACTGCGTGCGTTTTGGTCGGTTCGAGTCCGACATAACCACCTCCACCGGCTCCGTGGGGATTTTTCAAACGATAAAAAAAGCCTGTGATCCGGTCAGCGTAGGTGGTAGGTTTTTCCTACGAAAATGACCTCTGATTTAACAATCGAACGCTTCACTACAAATCCACGAAGGTCGTCAAAAAGTATAAAAGGGGTCCAATACCTCGCATTTATCACAGTTCTTGCCGATAACGTGAGGGTGGCAGGTACAGAATCCGGTGAGTGAATCACACTGGGGTGTCCCTTCGGCAGTCTCCACGGTGCCAGCCTCATGACACTGACAGGGCTTACAATCGCCCTTCTTTTTAGGGTCCAAAGCGTCGCCAAAGTAGCCTGCAATGTATTAAAAATTAGCACTGTATTAGCTAAACGAACACAAAAATTGATCATTTCTACCTCACAGTAATGAGTTTCAGGTTGGTAACAGAATGCAGATGTTAATCCAATGTGCGATAAAGATAACATACAATTAATTATACAGGCAAACCTCTAAATACCTAAAGGGGTAGGTAGAGGTGTGTTAACACCCACATTTCGCTTGTCGAGTCGGTCCCAGGTTCGAATCCTGATACCAATGTGAACCCACTCCTAACACAAGTAGTTTAGCTTAGTTGGAGGGGTTCGTGGGAATAACTAATATTCCCACGAACCCCTCCAACTAAGCTTTACTAAATAAAGAAATTAACCGAAATTTAGTAATTTCGGTTGCTAATTTATTTATTTAATTTAATAATAATAATAAAAAGGGATTCTAGATACACCCGTTTAAACATTTGGGTCAACAAGAAGAGTAAGAGTCTGGCTCGAGTGAGAAAGAGATCTCACTCTCTCTCTCTCTCTCTGGCTCTATCTGTCTCTCTTTCTCTCTCTTCTCTTTGAGTCTCTCTCTTAAGAGCGAACTCTATAAAACGAAAAAACTCGAGTCAAACCGATCTTAGCCAGACTCCCACTCTTCTTGTTGACCCAAATGTTTAAACGGGTGTATCTAGAATCTCTTTTTTATTATTATTATTATTAAATTAAATAAATAAATAAATTAGCAACCGAAATTACTAAATTTCGGTTAATTTCTTTATTTAGTAAAGCTTAGTTGGAGGGGCTCCCGACGAACCCCTCCAACTAAGCTAAACTACTTGTGTTAGGAGTGGGTTCACATCGGTATCAGGATTCGAACCTGGGACCGACTCTTTAACCACTAAGCTACCGATGCTCTTCGTTATTACTTGACAACAGAAAAACACACATATATTGCAACAAGTGAAGAAAATCACCAAGCCCATAAAAGACTTACCGCTGAGACACTTATCACAATGTTCCCCGGCAGTGTTGTAGATACACTTGAGGCATTCCCCAGTAGTCCTATGGCAGTTGCCCACGGCGTTAGGGTCGATGTTTCCATTGCACTGGCACAGTTCGCACTGCTTCGCTGGACCAAACTGCCCGGTGGGGTCCCCAAAGTACCCATCCGCACACACCTCACATTTAGGTCCTGGTGATCATCAATATATAGACATATTAGAAAGAAAATATTCAACTATATTTGATAGAAGAGTCCCAAGTAACACAGATAATATAATATACATCTATACAGATGCACAATCAGGAGCAAAAAACGGTTACATTCGTAACTTCCGAAAGCAGGCAGGCAACTTTTACTTTCTAGCGTTGTTACTAGATGGCGACAGTGCTTTGGCAATATTTTCTAATTTTCACTATTAAAAACTAATTTATTAAATATAAAAAATACACTAAACACACTAAACACATTATTGAATATGACTGAATTAAATCATAAATATTCTAATCTATATTGAATTGCATGTACTACTACTACTAAGACTGCCAGTGGGGACGCCCTTCGACCGGACGGGTGATCAGGCCATTTCATCCAATTCCCCTATAACGACTGTCATACATATTCGTATGGCAACCGGGTCCAACAGCTTAACGTGCTCTCCGAGGCACGACCAGACCAATGCAAATACTCGTATATAAGCATACAAATATTTGCACTGAGCGGGGATCGAACCCGCGCCTCCTGCGTAGCGGCCGCGTTCACTACCACCACGCCACGGAGGATGTAGGGTAGTTTATAATTATATAAGATCAATTACATAAGGTCAATTGCATGTAGGGTAGTTTATAATTAAAGCCCGACCAATAAAATAAAAAACTCGTACTGGGGGCGCTATAAACGTCTATGATTATGACAACACCAAGTATAGTGATACACATGTGAAATGGCTAGTGTACAAATATCTTACTGTTGCAGACATAAAGTGTCATACACAAGAGCATGGCATTTATATAATACTAGCTGTTGCGCGGGGCTCCGCCCGCGTGGATGTCAATTATCGATAAAAGTTACAAACTGTCATCCACATTTCTCACCGTTTAACCCTCTTTTTCGCGATAAAAGGTAGCCTATGTCCGTTCCCAACTAAAGTTCATCAAGATCGGTTCAGTGGTTTAGGCGTGAAAGCGTAACATCAGACAGACAGACAGACGAGAGTTGCTTTCGCATTTATGATATTAGTTTAGGATATATGTTTTAAAAAAGTGTGGTTAAAATAGAAAAATAAATAAGTTTATTATTTAGTACCTACATATTTATTAATCATCAAACTCAGAATCTAAATAATTAGTTACAGTAGGTAAAATAAGAAAATAGGCCAATTTCCATTGCGCGTACTCTATGATGTACCTACCCGTCATGTTGACAACAAGGTTCGTGATGTTATTTAGATCCTTCCGACTTTTTATCCAACAAATACTTAGTTATTTTGTAAATAACTTTTTCGTAACTGGCTTTTAATACTTTAGTAGCGCATACTGTAAATAGCGCACTCAAATTCACAACCAATAACATGCACAATTGACACCCTTCTATGTCTATGTTGACACCACATTGACAGATGATCATAATGACTAAATGACATCTTATAGATTGTTGCCATATTAAGAAATTAGTTCCAATAGTTTTCCGCAATTGGTCGGGCTTTACATAAGAGATTTCACCTCAAAATCCGATGTATTCCATTAGATTTTATTTATGTGCCCAGGATCTATCAAACCTAAATTAGACACTTATCAAATGCCTTGGATTATGCAATCTTTATAGTAGTGCACGCGTAGAAGGAAATTCAGTAGTAACTCGAGCGCGTCAGATTAAGCTAGGGGAGGGTAGTTACATATTGACAAATTCCTCCAGCCAGTAGGCAGACTTTAATATGGGTGGGAGAATATAAAATTGTTATACGAATTTACACCTACGCGTCAGATTAATATAAGGTAGCTTAGTTACTATAATATTTTTCACGTAGCATGGGTACGGTGACATTTGACTAATTCCATTTCATGCATGATGAACAATTTACCTAACGCGGAATACAGGAAACAACACTTAATACGAAGATAAAAAGAAAACTGTTTAATTTTGCATTTTTAACTTAAAACTATTTTTATTTCTCCGTAATTATTTAAACTTTAAATATAAACATTCCAAATACATAATTCTTGATGCGTGAATCGGAACAGGTTGCGTTAGAGATTGACATAGTAAAATCGTTATAATCGATAAATTGTCGAATAAAGTATCATAAATCGTTAGTTGTATTTTTAACTAAAATACGATTATAAAATATAATTATGTAATAATAAACTTTAAACAAAGCATTTTTGTCTTTGTGGAGCTTTATTATAATATAGCAACACTGCTTAAGCATGAGCTGGCAGCCATCTTGTTATATCAACTCAGTACGAGTGCGTCTGCCTTGTATGCGGTCTGTTTTCTTTGTTTTGAGCTTGCGTGGTGTTTTTGTTACTTGTTTTTGTTATTGACTATCGTTGTGCTTTGTTGTTTTCGTTACCGTTTTTTGTTATTGACTTTTGTTTTGTTGTTTTTTTTGGCAAAATGCCAAAAAGAACGAAAAAGACTGTGCTTGGTAGTCAAGCCCGTGAATTTGTAGTTCGATTGCGGGATTACTTTGAGCGGGAACGTGAGAATGGCGGAACGCTATTGCCTGTGTCCAACGTTTTGGATCGAGTGGCAGATGCGTTAGACATTGGGCGGAACACGGTTTCTCGAATCACTCGAGAAAAATATGGTGCTCACGATACAGAAGAAAATAAGTTGTCCACCCCTAATAAAAAGCGAACCAAAAAGGCATCTGTAACAGATGTAGACAGTTTTGCGGCCGATGCTATACGGAGCCACATTTATAACTATTACCAGAATAAAGAATTACCGACGCTTCTAAAGCTGGTCAAGTCTTTAAAAGATGCTGATTTGTTTACTGGAAGTCCTACATCCTTGTGGCGCGTATTGAAGGACATTGGTTTCCAATTCAAAAAGTAAACAAAAGAAAAATTGTCATGGAGAGGGGCGATATAGCACTTGCGCGGGTGTCTGATGGGAGTCCTGGGACATCCTTCCGAGGGCTTACCCGGGGCTTCCATCCATAGGCTTCTGGGCGTTACCGTGGGGGTTTTTAGTCCGGCATAGCATCCATGAAGGATTTTCCCCCACGGTTGTAAAAAAAAATAAAAAAAAAAAAAAAAAAAAAAAAAAAAAAAAAAAAATGGGCTACTTGCTTTTAAATCGAAAAAGACGGGAGAATATCACGAAGATATGAATGCGGAAGTATTCACGGAGTGGTTTCAAAATATGCTTAGCAATTTAGAAGAACCCAGCACAATTATTATGGACAATGCCCCATATCAATCCGTGCAATTGAACAAACCGCCGACTTCTTCCAATAAGAAGAGCGAGTTGATCGAGTGGCTCCAAGCCAATAATGTGGAAGCCGATGAGACGAAATTAAAGGTGGAGCTAGTGAAGCTCGTAAAAATGCACAAGCCCCAAACGACATACAAATTAGATATGATGGCAAACGAATATGGTCACGAAGTCCTGAGGCTTCCACCGTACCACTGTCAGTACAATGCCATTGAATTAATTTGGGCCCAAATCAAAGGTAACTTGTTTAACCATAGTCTATTTACATACTGACAAAAATATGATTATGTTTATTACTTGAATTCTATGACTCAATTTGTTTTTTATCTTGTTTCAGGATACGCTGCACGAAAAAATACAGCTCCGCCTTTTACAGCCACAAAAATGATGGGGTTATTGAAAGAGGGATGCAAAAATGTCACTGGCGATGACTGGAAGAAAGTAGTGGAGAAAACCAAAAATCTAATCTTACATGACTGGGAGCGAGACATTAGAATAGACTGCATAATTGATTCCCAAATAATTATTCACGTCGACGAGTCAGATGACGATGATGATGATGATGATGAAGATGATGAACATGTTTGATTTTTAATAAATAATTAAACAGGTTATCAATTTTGTTTTACTTTTTTTCTTCAAAATTATTAGTTAATAGAATCGATTTCTTCATTAATAAATGATCTCGATAAGATATATAATCGATTTTATTTCATGCGATTTTATCTTGACTACATCTCTAGTAACTTCAAATCCCAAACGTCACCGTACCCATGCTACGTGAAAAATATTGTAGCTAACAAATGCCCATTTTGAAAATCTCGCGATTTAAGCATAACCTAAGGGCGTGGGCAGCTTGCAAAGATATCTCTGTACTGTGTGTTTACTCGAACGCGGTCATTTTTATGTTTAACTAGCTGTCCCGGCGAACTTCGTACCGCCAATTTTTTCCTACCCTCGTGGCGTCAGATCCCGTTCCCGCTGCACCATTTAGGGGGATGAAAAATAGATAATAATTAAATGACGATTGATCATTTTTCTACCGGAAAGAAAAAATGATTAAATTACTAAAATGGCTATTAAAAAATAAGGGTTGATCGTAGAAGGGGAAATTTGAGGATTGTATGTATTTTTGTATGTTGTATCATAAAAAAATATAAATTAAAAATTTTGTCTAAAAAATAAAAATAAAAAATTTTGGGGTGGACTACCCCTAACATTTAGGGGGATGAAAAATAGATGTTGGCCGATTCTCAGACCTACTCAATATGCTCACAAAATTTCATCAAAATCGGTCAAGCCGTTTCGGAGGAGTATGGCAACAAAAACTGTGACACGAGAATTTTATATAGGTATTAGATTTTCAAAGAAACCAGAATGACTGAAAAATATTT
Organism: Eilema sororculum; assembly: GCA_914829495.1. Classification (NCBI taxonomy): domain Eukaryota; kingdom Metazoa; phylum Arthropoda; class Insecta; order Lepidoptera; family Erebidae; genus Eilema; species Eilema sororculum. The sequence goes on along the minus strand of OU618532.1, from coordinate 42,358,490 downwards.
ATTAAGACCAAAGTAATACAAAACTTTAATTAAGATGGATGATATACGTATTTATTTATTATTATGTTATGTATATGCTTCCCCCACCACTAAAAGTGGAAACTGTAAATGCCATTATTCTAACAACTAATCTACCAATTCTAATAGGCTTCCGCGACGCTCGAGTAAATAAAAAATTTACTACGTGGCCTTCCTACCTATTAGGATTACTTTGTGTAAGGTCACAGGTGTGATCACAGGTCACTATCATTATCATAATTGCTCCCGGTTTTATTCCAGGTTTTCATCTCAAAGCCCAGAGTTCGGTAACTCCTTCATCTCCTTTTGGTTTGCCTTATCAGAGCTTTTATGGTCTGAGGTCAGACAGCAGTGACCTCCCCACTCTGAGAGGAGAGTCTGTACCACAGCCTCGTCGTTCAGCTTAGAGTTGAGCTTGGTTTCCCGAAGTTCTTGATCGTCTCCACTCATAAACCCTGAATAGATAATGATCACTTACCAGCATAACCTTCAGGACAATCAGTACAAACGATGCTGCTATCCATGAGCTGGATGCACCCACTGTCTTTGGGGCATGGGCAGGGTTTACAGTCGTCTGGAGTGCCCGCTATAGCGTTGCCGTAGAAGCCTTTAGCGCAAAGCTCGCAGTTGCTGCCAGTCGTGTTGTGTTTGCAGATGCAGAAACCTGGAAATATTTTGTTTGAGTGGTAAGTATAATAGTGCCTGTGACAGTGGAGCTGCCTTTCATTCTAGCAGAAGCAGGCTGGGACGGCAGCATGATGGGCCCTGGAGATGGACAAGATGGGGTTTGTTTTATAAAGGACACGTCAAATTGACTTTACCTCGCCTGATGTTAAGCTAAAGGCAAAGTCTCAGAAAGAGGGTCACCATCGTAAACATGTATCATGTTAACAGTGGTGGCACTCAGCTTGACGGCCTCATCAGATGCCTTTTCACACCCCGCTTAAAGGACCCGGGACTGTAGGAAGAACGAAATACGTGAGTTGGCAGTAACCATCCCCGCCATCTGTTGGCTGGCTAGGATTCCGTGAGGTTAGAGCACCGCTCTGAGTAATCCATGATCTCGTGTCCTTGGAGCCATTTTGGGTCAGTACCCAGGATTACCTTAATTAAAGGAAAGCCAACGAGATGAGAGAAAAAAGGTAAGCAAAGCGACCATTACTGAGTTACGTTGCGATAACCAGCGATTATTTTGTCTTACTCTGTCCTTGTCGCACATGTCACACATACGAGACAATATCCGAGGGACAACTGTCGTTGCGTGTTTCGTAGTACAGGGAAGCTGTCAGCACAATGGTTCTAAACTGTCAGAAGTGATAAATGTTTGGAACCGCTGAAACTTTGTTTACCTTTTCTCTCTCGCTTCGTTGGCTTTACTTAAGTCAATTGACCATGACTCCTTGATTCTTGGAGCCGCTTTGTGAACTGCCCAGGATCCGGCAGTCATTAAACTACTTTGGTCAAGTATCCAGATTACCGCAATCTTTAGTGTCTCGTTGAGCCTGCGATCTTTGACACTGCTCTTATTAAATTACCAGTATCTCACGCATAGGTATTCACCATTTAGGTCAAAATTTCACCAATGAGCACCCTTAGGACTTGTGGCCAATCTCCTCAATGTTTCAGGGGCTCTGAAGTCTTCAGAGAGCAGCTGTGGTTATATGTGTGGTTGGTTTCGACCCTGAAGATCTTAGTAAGACCATTCACATCCAGCTGAACCCCATATATACTCCATGTTATATTAATAAAAAGATCGACTCACCAGTAGCCGTGTCACAAATATGCGCGTGTCCATTACAATCGCAAGGTATGCACGTCGAATATGGGCCGCCGTTTGCCGGCTCATGCTTGAACCCTGGAGCACATTCTTCGCAATAGTCTCCGACATACGCCTTTGGACACGAACACTTCTCCACCCAATTCGCCGGAGCAGCCCCTTTCTCTCTGCCGATCTTAGCCGTCTCCAACTTAAAGTTCATGAGGAACGCTTCACCAGGTTTGTTATATGTGCCTCTGATCTTAATCGCAGTTATATTTTGGAGGAGAGACATGAAGGCAAAGTTTGATAGGGTCGGAGTCCAGCCGTAACGAGGGTCTTCGTGTAACCTGAAGGTATACTCTTGGTTCTGAAAAAATGTAGTTTATGTTTTCACTTTTCTGTGATAAGTTTTCAAAAGGATATTTGTGACATAGTTTATTCAAAAATATTACGCAATCGCAAGCTGTATTTGTTAGTAACACATCGCCAGCAGTTTAATTTCATCCTACTAACAAAAATCGCAAGGAAATCGCTAAAGCGTTAGACAGCGTATACCATAACATATTTACCTGATTAGTAGGCTCCGGATTATTCTGGGCGTAGATATTGATTGAAACGGATGCGCGGGGTCCCTCAAGGATGATGTCTTGGGCCGACGGGTAGCCTCGGACTTCGCTAAGCCGTAGGGAGAACTTCAAGTCATGATTATATGAAGGTCTCTGATCTCCGAGGAATTGTGCGGGGGCGACAAAGTAGAGCGTTTCTCCTCCTTTTGAGGACAAAGCTGCAACAGAAAGTTGTTATATAGTATTTTATCAAGTGACCAAGATTCAATCATTTTGATCACGAAAATCCATGGACACTGCAGTCCCTAGGAAGAGTACTGCTGCTTATTCACTCCACCGCGAACCAACACAGTAACAAATTAATTATTCAAGAGTCGAAATATGCTTTACCAATATTCTGTGTGTTAGCGTTGAACTGCAGTGCTGCTGGCTGCTCTTGGTCGTCTTCTGCGGTCCACCTCTCTGCATCTCTGATGAAATGAGCGCTGACTTCGTGCGCCTGGTACTTCGGCGCAGAGGAACACTGCGAGGAGTGTCCGAAACAGAAGCATGGTGTGCAACCGAACTCGTTCACTATATCCAGGTTGAAGAAACCTGGTTTGCATCTGGAGATTGGAATAGTGACGTAACAATTATTTGGGTCCTAAAACGGCTATTGAAAAAAGTATTACATTTTGTTTGGGCAACGGTTGAGTTCAAGTAGAAATTGCGAGGGTTCCCAGGCATAGTCTTTATTCTGCTTAGACCATTAATTGGCACTTACAAAACGTCAATATAAAATATACTAGTTTAGCAAATGTTGAATGTTCGTAACGCGGCACAGACCTGAGAAGACTCCGGCAAGAAACTCAGCGGGCATTTTTTTTGGTCTATTTTCAAACATTTACTTAGTCTAATACTTATGGTCGAGATACAGTGCTTTGCTTGAGTAGCATAGCTGAGCGAACAGTTCATTTCCAAGCGATAACTCAAGCACAAGGTATGAACTAATCGGGGTTAAGCCAATGGCGGTGTTAGAGCGCAAGTTACCACAAATAGTAATTTTGCAGTATGAGAACACAAACCGATGATGACTTCACTGGGTGCATAAGAATCAGGTGAAATAAAGTCGAGTGTGCTTTATACCACATGGCTGAAATAAAACTTAATAGGCTTTCCTTGTATCTAAGATATCGAATCGTAACTGGCTATGAAAGAAACAGAGAAAGAAAATAATATTATGCTTGGATCTCTCTCTTTCCCCCACAGTTATAAACGAAACGTAACACACACACTCTCTCTCTCTATCTTTATTAACTTACTCTCACGTTCCGTTCCTGTTACCCGATCACACTTTTCGTAACAAGTGCATTATGATAAGTATGATCGGGTATAACGAACGGAATGCATTCACAACCTGGGGTAAGTCAAATAAGTTTTACTTCCAAAAATACACTTACTCTCTGCACCGCCTTCCTTCAACGTTTTGCTTGCATAGACAGATGCCAGTCTGCGAGTCACACTGAGGTGTGTTGTCATAAGACCCCGAGTCGTTACAGCCACACTCCTTGCAGCCGTGAACGGTGAATTCGTAATGGTTGGGCGCACAGACATCGCATTTGACACCTGTCACTCCAGGCTTGCACTGGCACTTGCCTTCAGCGTTACACTGTAAGCTGCGAGACCCTGGAATTAGAATATTATGTTGAAATACTAACTACACAAACCTTATATAGTGCAATTCATATATCTTGGACCTAAATGGCGACGTGCAGGCAATGGGCGTGAAGGAGACGGCGGGACGGGAGCGGCGGCGAGCGCAGATAACCAACACCCCCCTCCCCGGTTGCGCGTCGGTGCGAGTCCGACATAATCTCCCCTTCCGGCTCCGGCGGGGGAGGTATCCGAAGGGATTTCCGCTCGAAAAAGAAGGACCTAAATGGCGAAATATAAAAGGCCCTAGCGCGCGGATTGTTTTGTAATGTAATAAGCTATACTTCGTGAATTTGACCTCGTCCACCGCAGTAGCACCGCGTGCTATCTTCAAAATGCATCCAAGAAACGTGCACTGCGCGTATAGAGCACATTTTGAACACATTATAGGTCCAAGATACGAGAATTGAGCAATAACGATTTTCATACTGCAGTGTAGACGCCATAGTAATGTTGACGCATGGAGAAAGAAATATCATATTCTGTACTCCATGTGTTTACAGTAAGTAAGGAAGGCTGGACTGTGTGTGTTGTTGGGATGCTGTATCTTTACTATGTTTCCTTCCATACCTTAGTCGCCTTATACGTCACCCACAGGAAGAGCTGGGTTGGTCCTATTCTACTCCACCATAAAATAAAATCCCACTTACTTCAACTATAACTTAAAGTAAAGCCAACGAAGCGAGAGAAAAAAGGTAAACAAAGTTTCAGCGGTTTCAAACATTTTATTTGAAAATTATTACGTATCACTTCAAGCGCATTCCAGACAGAAATGAAATTGCTCATAAGATGGCGGATTTAACAGTTTAGAACAGCTGTGCTGACAGCTTTCCTGTACTATGAAACATGCAACGACAGCTGTCGCTCGGCCATTGTCGCGTTCGTTTAACATGTGCGACGAGGACAGAGAAAATAATCGCTAGTTATTGCAACGTAAAACGTAACTTAGTAATGGTCGCTTTGCTTATCTTTTTCTCTCGTTTCGTTGGCTTTACTTTAGGTACAAATAATGAAATTATTTGCGGTAAAATAGAACTCTCTGCCACTAACCTATAGGGTTACAATTGCACGGCAGGCAGATGTCACCAACGCCTTGGAAGAAGTTTTCTTTGCAACGCTCGCAGTTAGCTCCGTCTCTGTTCTCGGCGCACTCGATGCAATGGCCGCCGTGTCCCGTGCGCTCGTAAAGGTCCTTGTCAAAGTAACACTTGTTGGAGAAGCCGTTGCAGTTGCAAGCTATTAACAATAGAAAGGGTTATGTGTGACGCGAGCTGTTTATTGAGTAAGGGTTCTAAATACAATGGGCTTCTAGCTGACTTTATTGTGAGAGAGACTTTGGTGTGAGTGTAGTAGGGTTACCACGAAACATACCTACATCCGAAATTTCGGGTAATTGATAACATGAAATAACGGCTGTTACAAACTATCAAAGAATTTCAAATTTCATTTTAGATTCTTAACTTCATTATGGAGCTTGAACGTGTAACAGTTACTGTGGAATGATTGACTAATCTCTTAAAGTTGACTTTAACAAAACGTCAAATAATTTTCATGTGGTTGCATAATAATATTATGTATCAATAACTCAAAAAAATTTAAACATTGATTTAACATGTTTATTTCAACCAAATTATAAATTCTTCACAGAGCTCGCTTTTTGCAACACGTAAAACTTCGACTGACCTAACACCTACTAAAAAAAATCCAAGTGTTTCATGCGGACTTGAATTTTCAGATGTACTTTTCATGGACCGATTTATTAATTTTCGCAGAACTAAAATATTCCGTAATTTAATACCCACATCAATATCAACACAAAATCACTTGACTCCAAAGATTCAAGTTACACCATGAACACTGTTTTTTTCGTCATAAATATTCACGATTAATTCGCCGTGGTCATCAGTGTTGTAAGGGAACAAACATGGGGGAGCTACGGCACGGCGCTGTCGTCGTTTGGGGCCGTGGCTGTCAACAAACTCTGAGGATGTTTGTTGACAGCCACTGCCCCAAACGGCGACAGCCATCAACACTGACGACCGTGGCTGCGCACGGCGGATTAACCGTAAATTTTCACGGCAAAAAGAACGTTTGCGTACAACAGGCATAAAGGTGTGACTTGAATAGTTTGATAATGGTACCCCACTGTTTGGTAATGGTACCCCATTATAACGCACTTCATCAGACAGTGTAAAAAGTTGGTATATATCAATTAATCTTTGAGCTATAAGTATTTCATCTTACATTCGCATCATAACAATTCGCTTGGCACCTTGCTCATAGAACATACATAAATATTATGTAAAGATTTGATCCCAACCCCTTGCACCATTTGTTCAAACTCTTGTATGTAAATGTGTAAAAATTTGTCAGCGTGTGACAGTCACATGCTGAATGTAAGGCCCGTATTTTAGAGTGACGTTCAGTGTGAATCGCGATTTATCTGATAACGTACTGTAGGTATAGACAGATTGATAGATTTGACATATTGCTTATACAATCTGTTCACAGACAAATCGAGATTCAGGCTGAGTGTCATTCTAGAATACGGGCCTAAGTCACACGCTGACCAGTACAACAAAATCATATAGTTTTATCACTAGTATGCAAGAAGGATGTGTGCTGATACCAGCATTACTTTTTCAAGCCCATATTTAAATCAGTATGTGCTCTTTGAATTAATTGGACTATCCTCCTATATATACTCAGTTGAAAAATCACCCTTTTTTATCCAGTTTTAGGGAGTCTTTTATCTATAAAAAAAAAACACTCTGTATTTCGAAGTAATCACAATTTAGTTTTAATACTATTAAACTTTAAAGATATAACACACAAGTTCTCAGCATCAAAGTCCTACTTTATTATTAATAAATAATATCAAAAATACATAAATACATAGTGTGTCAAAAGAATGAATAAATAAAGTCAAACTGCTTGTTCTGGTACCTCCTGCTACTTTTTTTAACGGCTTACTTACTTACAGTAGGGGACGCCGTTGACCGGAGGGTGATCTGCCCTTTTTATGTGGGCCATTTCACCCAAATCCCCTAAAACTAAACCTAACAGCAGGTTGACTTTAAAATTTTGCTTACTCGCTTTTCAACTAAATACTGTGTCCACAGTCTTACTAAAAGAGCAGTGATCGGAAGTGCTTACTAGAAATACATGAGGATTTGTGAAGCCTCTTGCAATTCGTCAAGATTCAAATCATCAGTGGGATTTTCCATAAGACACCAAAGCTTACCTTTGCACTCATGCACATTGGTTGGTGAGGCGCGGCCCCATGGAGCATCATTGTAGAAGTCCAGACATCGCTCACAGTCTCGACCAGCTGTGTTGTGTTCACACCTAAAATTTAATATTTAACATCATTATTTATTTATTATTTCACTCATCTCTACTCGATAAACTCTGAATTAAGGACTGAATTAGACTAGAAAAGGCATCTGATGAGGCCGTCAAGTTGACTGCCACCACACTGTTAACATGGTACATGTTTACGATGGCGACCCTCTTTCCGAAAATTTGCTTCAGTTTACCGTCAGGCGAGGTGAAGTTAAATTGAGGTGTCTTTTATAAAAACAAAATAATTGCCATCTATGGCAATGGCAATGGTGAAATTTTAAAAGGGAAGTCAATGAAAAAAAATCCTTCTTCAATATAATTAACTCAAAATGTCAAATGATGAACACTAGATCCGATAATAGCTATAAGATAAACTAAATAAAAAACCGTAAGTCGTGACTTTATAAATAAAAAAAAATCATATATACTATGCAACCACTGATTGGTAAAATCTGTAAAGTTGAGCCAACAAGACGAGAGAAAAAAGGTAAACAAAGCGATTACTGAGTTATATTGCGATAACTAGCGATTATTTTCTCTGTCCTTGTTGAACATATCACACGTACGCGACAATGGCCGAGCGACAGGCTGTGGTTGCGTGTTTCATAGTACAGGAAAGCTGTCAGCACAGCAGTTCTAAACTGTCAGATCTACCACTTATGAGCAACTTCATTCCTGTCTGGAATGCGCTTGAAGTGATTTTGAAATAAAATTAAAGCAAATTTGGAATGATTCAGGTGTGGCTTAATAGCTCAATTGGAAGAGCATTAGGGAAAGGTCGTGATTTCAAGTCTCACTTGAGCATTTCATATTTTCCGATGTTTTTCGAAACTGTGGATGTGTACAACAAAAACTTGAATTACGTAAACATGTATCTAAACCTGAAATAAAAGGGTTTTTATTATTTATTTATTTATAGTAGGAGATTTTATCTTTACCTGCAGGCCCTGGACCTGGTTCCATCAGGTAGCTCCTGTGTCTCACAGGCAGATGCATGTCCGTTGCATTTGCACCTGGCACCCACTGCAACATCAGCAATGGCATACCAGTATGACTGCAGCACTTGCACATCTTTGAAGATTTCGTCTCCGAATGTGTTCAGGCGGTCCAACGAAATTCGTATGTCTGTGGCTGTGACCCATTTCTGAAAAAGATATAACGTATCAATCAGATATGAAAAAAGAAATATTTTTTATAGTTTTTCTCCAGAATGTCAAATGACAGGCTCTCACTTTCTCTCTGCCCACCCCCGAGAGAAATAGGCCTGACTGTATGTATGCAGGTATGTATTTTTCTCCAGAATAACTAATCCTTATGTAATCATAATACTAAAAAGTACCTACCCAAATAAAGAGTTACGTGTTTAACACAAAGGCCTGCGATTTTGTCATCAAAAATTACATTAGCACCTTAGGCCTTTGTCCTAGGCCTTATTCTTCCAAAATCCATCCTTATTACCCTGTAGCAACTTGGGGTAAGTATCATTATCGTTATGTCGTATAGCTTTTGGTCGAGTCCTCATATGTCGACGTACAGTTGGCGAAGCCAGTCTATTGCTGCCGGTGTGAGGTCACAGCAAATGCGGCCGCTACGCAGGAGGGGCGGGTTCGATCCCCGCTCAGTGCAAATATTTGTATGCTTATATATGAGTTTTTGCATTGGTCTGGTCGTACCTCGGAGAGCACGTTAAGCTGTCAGTCCCGATTGTCATATGAACATGTATGGCAGGCGTAACAGGGGAATTGGGTGAAATGGCCCACATAGAAGGACTGATCACCCATCCGGTCAAATGGCGTCCCAACTGGATGTAGTAGTAGTAGTAGAGGTCATGTACCTCACGCATTCCTACAGGGTCACGACGGAAGTGGACACTCCTCTGCTGGGTATATGCATGTCGTGACTCGTTGAAACGAAACAGGCAGGACCCGATGTTGTTCGACTTCTTAGCGAATACTTCATAACAGTACGTGAGAAACTTGACACAGCTATATGCTGAACTAGAGAGGTCATTTTCATATTCGGTGCCTCCTTAGATTTAGTTTCTGGTCGTCAGCAGTCAGTAATCATCAAAACCCAATCAGTGTGTTAGAAAAACCGACACTACAGACGAGCTGTGGCCTTTAAAAGTAATCTTTCTCATTCCTCATTTGTAGCTTATCGAAGTTCAGGTGATTATACTCCTTGTATAATATATAATCAAAGAATTGAGCTTAAATTTATTGATAAACAACATAGAAATTGCACACACACAACAAAGTAGTTTTCAGTTCAACTGTCACTGTCAATGTCAAAAAAAAAACAAAAAAATGTCAATCAATTAATTGCGTTCCGTTTATGCTTTGAGCTAAGTGAAATTTTGCAATGCGAATTTATTGTCATCGTTATTTCAAGACGCATGCAATTCCAAAATATTAATAAAAATGTTTTGAATAGTATCTATAAGTTTATATTAGTATAGTTATTGAAACAAAATACTTTCAGTAGATACATTTTGATGGTAGAAATGGTAGAAGAAGGAACTAAACGTAAATAATCGTTTAGTTTTTGCTCTAAGATGAAGAATTAAGTTTTTGCCCTTCAAGTCATAAAATAGCAAATATTAGTCACAAAATGAAAAATAAAGTAATTTTTCAATTTAAAATTGAATACCCACTGCAATTTATAATATAATGTTATGGAATTTGTTATTAAAATTTACTAGCATTCAATATTTAAAATCAACACTTATTATATTTTTAACAATGAATGCTAATAAAGTATATTTTCATAACAAGTACATTCATATTTTTCATATATAGGTAGGTAGGTAAGGTAGGTATTTAAAATGAAACTCTTAAGCACCTGTAACTCAGGACTGCTATCAAATGTATAGGCGGAGGGGCGTCCCTCCAGCGTGGAGAAGAGCACGTTGCCCCCTGTCAGTGGAGAAATATCGGAGTACTCGCTGGTACATAACGCCCTGGTCTCAGCACCCAGCTCAGCCGCCCTTTGTTCCTGTACACCGTAGGTCTCACGGCATGATGCACTGAAAAATTCAGGCATATAAATTAATACCTACTTGCAACATCGTTCCATGGTACTTATTCTGTTCGTTAATGGCTTATCTAAAGTAAAAGTAGGTACCTAGCCAAAGTTAAGTAAGTAGGTAAGTTCTAAAAAACATGGTGACTTCCCCGTGGCACTCACTACTCAATGATATTAATGGTAGTGTCAAGGGTACAAATTATTCCCCATGACACTACCGAACGGTAGTGCCAAAGGTAGGCAAAATTCGTACCGCCAATTTTTTTCCCTCCCACGTGGCATCAAAGCCCGTTCCCGCTGCACGCTCTACTATATTAACCATGTATTATACATATTAAAAACCGTCCTCTTGATCTGTTTAATAACAAACCGCATCAAAATCCTTTGCGTAGTTTTAAAGATTTAAGCATACAGGCAGACAGATGCGGGAAGTGGCTTTCCTTTAAACTAGTGTAGTGATAGTAATAGTGATGATGAAAGTGAAGATTTAGTAGATTTTAAGTGTTCATGGTCAGGCTGAAATCTGGGTTCTCCTTTATTTCTTTAAAGTGTGTCGATTTTGGCGAGTTCACACTCGCAAGATCCTTCAGGGAGTAACCGTAACCATCACAAAAAAAATCGTTCAAATCGGATCGGACGAATAACTATACAAACTTACCTAAAGAATTGAAAAGGTTCCCAATCTCTATCTTCGCTTGACTTTTTGTAGATAGCGAAACTCTCCGGCCGGGGCGAGAAGAACACGATGCGAACGTACGTAATATCGTACGCCTTACCTGCAGACATTAAGTAATAATGATTAACGATCGAACGAGGAGCTCTTGAGAGCGTTGATACCGTGCTGCATAACGGAGGCAGGACACGACGGTATTCCCTCTCAATCTAAACTGAGCAGTCCGACTGGAAAGTACATCCATCCTACAGAATACCCCGGTCATAATAACCTCGTGTTGTGTTCCCGGCGGTGAGTATAGGTATAGGGTAGCCAGAACTCACTGGAGAGTTGTGCTGTCAGTGGGAAGACCAATGGATAGGATAGGGGACTCTTCTAACTGTACTTAGCCTATCTTCTTGGGCCATTGCACGTGAAGAGTACTGGCTAGATCAGCCAGCTTAGCTCCGCTCAGAAGCGCAGAAGCTTACTGGGGGCTTCACAGGCTTCGCGGAGCGACCTCACTGTGCCGAGGGTTTGGGATCGTTGATTGGTCACTGCCTCGCAGTCCAGAATTACGTGGGCGGCCGTGCTGAAACACCGCCTGCAGAGGGGGCTGTCCGTGACGCCGATGGTGTATAGGTGCTTGTTGAGGGGATAGTGACAAGACCAAAGGCTTATCCTGTTTTGTACTTTGCACTGACGGCACAGAAACTCTCTGTTCCTACAGGGTCGGCAGCACTAGTGCGACTCCCTGGTATTGCTCAAGTTTATAGTCCAAGATAACCACTTTCCACCAAGCGGGTTATGTGCTTGTCTTGGCAGACATCAGGAATTTTTTATCCAATGATCACCAGAAACGGTGATTGCTGTTTTAGAGGGCTCAAGTCTGAGGGCAGGAGGGTTGCTGCGGGGATGTTCACACGCAAAACAGGTACAGTACAAAGATCCTCACCTAAATGCAGGGTCAAGTTGACCTGGTAGGGATACTGGATGTTTTCTTTCATCGTTTCCGACTGCCAATACGTCTGGTTGTCTTGTTCATAGTGCAAGTCAGTGAGAGCTTCACTGGAGAACTCTCCAGGAGAACATTTCTCGCAGTACCTGTGAACAGAAATAGTGGAGTGTGAAGTTTAGCTGTATTGTACCTAGTTATTCGGTACCTATCTCCCGAGGAGGGCCAGACCGTAAGGGATGGCCCTGGGTCAGCCGGAGTGCGAGGGATTTGTCGAAGACAACCTCACCTCCGGCCTAGGCCTAGACCCTCTGTCGGCGTGCGGTTATAGTCGGTTCGAGTCCAACATAAACTCCCCTTCCGGCTCCGGCGGGGGAGGTATCCGTGGGGATTTCCGCACGAAGAAAGAGGTACCTATCTACGATATGGTATACCTTCTCAGTTCTCAACCTATACTACTAGGTACTCGGGATAGTGTGGTCCATGTCGTACGTTTAGGACTTACTTTTTTAATTTCCACAACATTCTACAAAACGCTATCTAGACCCATGGTAAGCTTAACTAGCTTGTGTTATGGAATCTAGAATGCGGATAAACATACTTATTTTTTTTTTGTAAATACATACATACTATACATAGAAACACCCAGATCAGCCATATTCATAAACATACATACATAACATAAACTCACGCCTGTATTCCCCGAAGGGGTAGGCAGAGGTGCTAGCACCCACATTTTGCCAGTTTATGTTTAAGTCCCAAAGTAATAGGTGGGAAATTTCAAGTCCGCCATCTTGAATCGATAAATGGATGATATTATTCGTAATTAGCCACCCCAAATACCACGATTTTTTTTTGAGTTTCAAGTTCATCATCTTTGATCGTCGTTAAAATGCCGGCAGGCAATCATACGATGGGAAACTGTCGACTCCCAGCTGATCGTGTGGACAGCAAGGAATGGCCGGCAGGCCATAATCGCTTTCGTGTGTGGGCGCCGTTAACTTGGGACTGCAGGCCACCTATAACAATCTGAAACTGAAGGCGGACTGATCGTGGATGGGCTCCTTAAGAATATAATATCATCAATTTAGCGATCCCGGCGATTAGCGAAATTTCATCGAAATTCCGAATGCAAACCCGAACCCGAACCCGAATCCATATTCAAATCGAAATCGAAATCCCGAAACCGAAATCGAAATCCAAAAACTCAGACCTAAAATATTACATTTACTTGATCATAATCGGTTGAGTAGAACCGGAGATATAACCAAAAGTCGCAATAGCCGACTTCCATGCGAGCGGAGCCGCGGGCATCAGCTAGTAATTTATATATGCGTGAGTTAATGTGCCTTGACAGAACAAAGAAGGGGTTACATATAAAATATTACAGAAAAATAAATTACTTATAAATAAAAACTGAAGTGACAACCCTGACAAAACTGCAAAAGGCGGCATTTCCGTAAACATCAAACGCGATGAACAACTGTAAGATCTCTCGTTATACTGTGATAGGACTATCCACAGGGTGAAAGATTTTGCCCTTACTCTAAATACTGAAGATAGAGAATTACACTCCAAGGAAATATTCTTATAAATAATAAAAAAAGGAAACAAAACTGCATTCAAAGATCTTTGATAATTCGCTTGCCACATCTAATCACAAAAAATAACATCGTATATTTTTATGACATCAATCGATAGGGTCAATCATAAGGACCAAATTTCTCTGGCAAAACATGCTAAATTAAATGAAAAGAAATCTTTGAAATCTAAACTTTTAAATTCAATTTGACAAAAGAAAAGGTGCAACCGGAGCTCCTTTGCCGTCTTTAACTATACGTACTCGTTCATATACTGAACCTTACCTGGTGGAAGTACTGGCCGACGTCTGGGTGCAGTAGACCTGCACGCCGCTGTCTCCGCAGGTGTTCGTAGCCTCCATCTTCACCATGAAAGCAGCGTTCTCGAATTCGGGTATACATCTCTGTGAAATTTTATTTCAGCTATTATTTTTTTTTTGACTAAAAATTATCGAGTAGGGTATCAAAATGAAGGAAATTAGGAGAAGATTACAAAAAGATATACATGTTATATCATAAATAAAATGTATAAAATAAAACAAATGATTAAATAATAAAAAAACTCGACTGCCACTGAAAAGTTCGAAATAAGTTTGATAGCAGGTGGTACAAATCAATTTTCTTTCGATTTATGATTGGCAAATGGGTACTGTTATCAAACTTATTTCGATCTTTTCAGTGGCAGTCGAGTTTTTTTATATCTCTTAGATGGCAGACATGGGAAGATAGTTGAGAGGAATTAACGTGGCTTATGGACGGACGTACCTACCTATGCAACACCACGCGCGAAAGATAATAAAACTAATAACCGACAGAGTAGTTATCATCGCGTTTATTATTGATTTTGTCTTGGTTAGGGTTTAGATTTAGTCTTATAGGCGTTAGGTTTCTCATTTTTGTATATATTGTATATTTAGCAAGCATATATTGTAGTTATAATACTGTTTTTGAACGTAAAAGCTCCTATTAACGACCCTCTAAAATTTGCATTCTATTAACGACCTAATTTTTAAATCTTTCATATCAGACATAATATAGGTTCCAGAAAACTTATATCTTAAAAATGTGCTTGGTACTTTTGTTACAAAACAAAAAGACTAAAGTTCGCTTGTCTAAACTGCCAGTGATAGAAATAATTTGAAAATGAGTGGGACGCGCCCGAAGCGGATAGACGTTTCATAGAGATGCGCCTCCAGCCACCTCAATACACCTCAAGTACACCTCAATATTACTTAAGGAAAATAGGTAACATACTAAAAGTTGATTTGTGTTCTTGCTATCGCATTACAACTGTTATTTATATTATTAGTTTTCTAAACTCTTAATATTATGCTCTTCATTAGTTTTTATGTTATAAAATCATGTTTCAATTTGAGGCGGTAATAGAATCCATATTTCAAACTTTGATTCTAATAACGACCCATGGCGTTGTTAGAAATTTGAGAATATTTAGTATTTTAAAATAATATCTATTATAAACTACCTAATTTCATTTTATTTGTTTCTTGTTCAATTCATAATATAATTTTACTTCGTTATATCAATTAACGACAAAGCACATTCTTAAAGTTTTTGGGCAACACAACATTCAACGTTACTCATTATCCCTATTATTATATGATATAATACTTTAAATAACCTTTATTATTTGAATTAAAGAGTAAATGATATTTAAAAAAATGTAAAACAATGAGATCGAATTGAACAGTTTTGCATAATGTAGATAATATTTTAGCGGTTTGTTATCAGTATCTTCATACTTAATTCTAACACCGACTCACAGCTGTGACGATACTATTGGTACATAATATCGTAGTACACAAAAATGAAATGTAAAATATAAATGAGGCCGTCAAGCTGAGTGCCACCACAGTTAACATGGTACATGTTTACGATGGTGACCCTCTTTCGGAGGCTTTGCCTTTAGCTTAACATCAGGCGGTGAAGTCAAATTGACGTGTCATTTATTAAAAAAAATAGCTTCTTTTTTGCATGTACGTGACGCATCAGGAGATTTTGACACATTATTTGTAAAATAATATTGGCTATCCAGTTTCATTCATGAAAAATGGTGGGACGGAAAGAGAGATATTAAACAAATGGTGGCAAATTGTAACTTTTTATTCCACAACTCTTTATAGTTTTTATTTTTTCTAGAATCATGGAGCTGCAGACACGCAAACAGTACACGTCTGCTCAACTAGAAGCTATGCTTGTAGCTATAAATGAAGGTACCAGCATACACGAAGCTTCAAAAACCTATGGCGTACCAAACAACAAGAGAAATGATAACTATTGAAATGAACATTGTGGAAAACAAACTGTTTTAACGAAGGACGAAGAAAGAAGACTAGCAGGCTGGATTTTTTTATCTCGGGAAGTCAGAATATTCTGTAACTAAAGATCCATTGTTTTAATTAATTAAAATATCAAAAAGTAAGTGCTTTAAGTCTGTTTATACTGGAGATTGATGGCGCTTGGTGGAATCTGCTACACATATTGAATAACACACTTGTACTTTTCCACTGAGTTTAATTTATTACAGTTCTAGACCTGACCGGTTTCGCCTTACGGCATTCTCAAACCTTAAGGCGAAACCGGTCAGGTCTAGAACTGTAATAAATTAAACTCAGTGGAAAAGTACAAGTGTGTTATTCAATAAGTGATTTAAGTGTTTCAATAAATAATTATGATTATAATATAACAATATTAAACTCAAAACTATTGTTATTACATAATAAATACCTCAAATTTTTTTTTTTATTTAATCTTATAGAAGAAGTGACTTTCTTAGCGGTCGGTAAAATAAGCAGAAAAAACGGTAATTGAATCTTGCCGCATTCTATCGGTCGGTAATAGAATTAACTACTCTTTTGAATTAAACAATTATTTTATAACTATTGTGTTATTTAATATTCAATTTAAATATTGAATTTCAAAGAATACTTCGTGGAGGTTAATTATAAATTATAACATCTTTCCTAACATAACAACTTATAACTATTTTTTTGAAGTGAATCCGAAGATAGCTTAAACTGGCAGTAAAATGCTCCTTTACGTTACTTCAAATTTTCCTTCTCTTTATATCCGTCTTTATGGGCGACGGTGGAGCCATCCACCAGCATTCTTTATTATTACTTATTATAACATATTATACTGTAATTAATTAATGTGTTGATAATGAAAATAAATAGAATAAACCGTTGTTAGCATGGGGTTAGGTTAGAATTTTGTCTTATAGAGGTCCTACAGTCCCGGGTCCTTTAAGCGGGGCGTGAAAATGCATCTAATGAGGCCGTCAAGCTGAGTGCCACCACTGTTAACATTGTACATGTTTACGATGGTGAACCTCTATCCGAGACTTTGCCTTTAGTTTATCATCAGGCGAGGTGAAGTCAAATTGACGCGTCATTTATACAAAAAAGATCTGGCTGAGATACACTATATAGATACACTATAACCATTATTTTATGGGGTACAATAAATAATTTTTTAATTTTTTCAGGATACTAAATACAATATGCATCTACGGTCGATTCCGAACTAATAAAATAATGCTTACCTTACGAGTACCTAGCTATACAGCGACTAAAGGCCCGTACCTACCTCCTACCTACTTGACGGTAAAATCTAGGTTTACAACAAACGGATGTCGAACGCGCTTAGGGCAACCATTCCTGTGCCAGAGCGAGACATCACTAGGGCCAAATTAAACGCGTCAGCTATAATAGTTGCATGTTGATTGCATGTAATAAGATATTCAGCTCATTGTACAGTCTATGTGAGAATGATACCTATCTGTATTCTGATTATTATACCTAATAATACTATTATTATTAACGCGATAGTTTGTATGGAAGTTAGTAGGTAACTGTTCTGTTACACGCGAAATCAACTGATCGGATTTGTATAGAATTTTGCACAAAGCTTTACTCGATTCGCCGGCTTCACATGGTGCTTGATAAACTCCACCGGCTTCTTTTATTTAATCCCCCGCCAGATCCGCAGGACTCCAACTGAATAAAACCGCACGCCGCCTGTGGGTCGTCTTGCTAGGTCGAAGGTGACGTTGTCTTCGACATATCGCTCGCACCCCGGCTCACCCAGGGCCATCCCTTACGGTCTAGCCCTCCTTGGGAGGGGAGTCAACGGTGTCCTCCACTCGCCCCCGGAATGGGCACGCGCCGAACACTTAGCCCTGTCACCACTGTGTCTCACCATTCACATATAAAATCTTTACCATAAACTATCTCTGAGGAGACTTACACAACACTTCAAAGATTGAAGGTCAAATTTCATTTTCAGGATGGTTACTTCAATATAAACTCGAGGGCCGGCTGTGAGCCCTGCGAGTGCAACAAGGAAGGCTCGTTCAGCAACAACTGCGATGCTATCAGTGGTCAGTGTGCCTGTAAGGTAGTTTACAGTCTGGAATACCTATTAGGACATAGGCTCGTTTTTAGGTTGCGGGAATGGGAACTGTATTACACATAGATAGACTCGCGAGTGACTTCTCTTTTTGCCCGAACCTCCGATCCGGATATTTTCTCTACCCAGATAGGGTCAGTAAGGTTCGATCATTTCCGTGCTGCCGACTGCCATCTGACATCTACAACCAACTGGTGATATCAAAGCTCTGCAGTTTGACCAGTCGAATTGTTTAGGACACCGACTACCTGTTACGAATGTCACAGATATACGTAGCGCAATCAGAAACGACGGTTTCGTGGTCTCCCATGCACGGAAGGGTCACAATGTGCCCGAAAAGACACGGATGGGTAAGTATCTAGCTATTGCTTAACGTTTTGTTGACCCAATGGGTCAGAAACTAACACTTAAGTGTGAATAAAAAGTTCGATTCGCAAGGCAGAGCGATACGATTCAGAGAAGAGATTAGGTACGGTTAGCGTCAGAAATATCTCGACGACGACATCGTAAAATGATCTTAAACCTCTCTTTATTAAGAGCAAATCAAACTGTTTTATTAATTATTATGGTATTATTGTCCGAACTAAAGGTGTGTACCAAATATCAGAACAATCGGTCAACTTGAAAGGGTAAAATTGACTACTTTGTTCGTCAACATCGTACCTTTATGTAATCGACAGAATAAAATCGCGCGCTGAAATTTTAGTGTGTCCTTGGTCTTAGCATACTTCTACCAACTCCCTTGTATACAAACGAGTATTATGGCTGCTAACACGGATTGCGCGAAATAATATTGTTAGACTGACATAAGGGGAGGGTGCGGGTGAACGTCCTGTGGACCGAGCTATATATAGACGCACTATTTTGGCCCGTCCCATGTGACGGTACACCGCTGTTTCGTCTTTTATTTACAACTTTATGGCAGGATTATGACATGATAGATTCACATTTGAAAGCCTATAAAAGAATATTATCATGCTGATAATATATTTAAGAGTTTCCTTCGCCATTTTGTCCGAATGGATGTCGGTTTTGCTGTCTTGTGCACAATACAAGTCTTACAACACTAGCTATCTGCCAATGAAAGTCCTGTAAAAATCTGCCGAGCTGTTGCAGAAATCAAACAGGCAGATAAATGTTTATAGAAGTTTTTGTTGCAAACCCCTTGTAATATTCATACACATTAATATAAAAACTTTTAACACTATAAATCAAACAGACACAGGGTGTCTGTGTTTCAATTTTATTTACCAGCAACTCGAAATAAAGTTCTACTACACTGTACCAACTACCAACCCGTCCGGCCAGCGTGGGAACAGTAGACCATGTCCTCCCAACATTGGGAGTGGCCTATGTCCAGCAGTGGACTGAAATAGGCAAATAGATTTTAATAGATAGGGATACTTTTTAGGGTTCAGTTAACCCGGAACTCGGAAAAACATTACCTACAAAAGGAGTATTATTTTTAAAGACGATCTTAACCGTTACTTCACGGAATAATGAATAAATGTTTTCACGCTCAAACAGCGCTGCCAATTATATCTGCATAAATGAACGCAGATTTTTTAGGATTTGTTCCACATAGGAAGTGTTAAATGTAGTCGAGAAAAATTCCCAACTCAAAAAAGATATGGCCGGCCTACATGCTGAAATCATGGAGCTCACACTCCAACGAGATCACCTCCAGGCAACGCTGATAGGCCTAGAAGAATGCAGTAACACCCATGAACAGGCCTTGAAACGCATAAGCTTCCTGGAGTGCGAACTGAGTGATTTACACAACTCCATTACTCACATGGAATCTATCAGATTGGCAGATGAAGCTGCATTATCCAACAGCCTCTATAATGAGCTGGTGGCAGGGGAACCTGACTGATTTGTCTCGAGCCTTGCATCACTGCAGACCTAATTGATATCACAACACCTGATATCAGGGGACTCTGGTGAAGGACGCCGTCGCTCGGGGCGAGGTGGTGCTGGCGGTGTCACTGGACATCGCCAACGCGTTTAACACCCTGCCCTGGAGCTGCATTAGGGAGGCGCTCGTGTATCACGAGGTGCCTCTCTACCTTCGCCGCATAGTCGGGGCGTATCTGTCGGAGAGAGCAGTCGTCTACCCAAGTGCGACCGGGCTCGGTCGGCGAGAGATGTCGTGCGGTGTTCCGCAGGGATCGGTCCTGGGACCGCTACTGTGGAACATCGGTTACGACTGGGTGCTTCGCGGTGAGTTCGCGGACGGTGCCGCCGTCACTTGTTATGCGGACGACACGCTGGTGACGGCGTGCGGAGCTACATACCGCGAAGCGACCCTGAAGGCCACGACCGCGGTTGCCCAAGTCGTGGAGCGGATTCGGCGGCTGAGTCTCGAGGTGGCTCTGCATAAAACCGAGGCCATGTTCTTTCATGGACCTCGGCGCGTGCCACCGGAGGATTCCAGCCTCATAGTGGGAGACATTTCTATCGGCATCAAGGCCCAGATGAAATATCTGGGGCTCGTGCTTGACGGCCGGTGGAACTTCGGGGAGCATCTCCGAAGACTGGCCCCCAAATTGAAGGACACAGCTGCCGCTTTGGGGCGGCTGCTGCCCAACATGAGGGGGCCGGATGACTCCTGCAGGAGACTCTATGCGGGAGTCGTGCGGTCCATGGCCCTATATGGGTGCCCAATATGGGCGGACACCCTGACGGTTCACAATGCGCGTCTGCTGCGTGGACCGCAGCGTGCAATGGCCAGCAGGGCCATTAGGGGGTACCGCACGATATCCTTCGAGGCGGCGAGTCTCCTTGCCGGATCCCTACCGTGGAACCTGGATGCGAGAGCCCTTTCGATGCTATATCGGTATCGTAAGGAGGCGCGGGAGCAGGGACGGGAACCCGAGCCCGAAGAAATTCGGGCCGTGAGGTCTCAGCTCCACAGGGACATGGTAGCGGAATGGGA
The DNA here is from genome assembly GCA_914829495.1 of Eilema sororculum. NCBI lineage: Eukaryota > Metazoa > Arthropoda > Insecta > Lepidoptera > Erebidae > Eilema > Eilema sororculum. The sequence continues at coordinate 42,337,533 of OU618532.1, read as the reverse complement.
GCTACGACTTGGGCGACCAAGCGCAGGGCACGCCGTTATAGCGGCGGTAAGACCCATCATGGAGGAATGGCTAGAGAGGCCACACGGCAGCCTCTCGTACCGGCTGACGCAGGTGATTACCGGACACGGGTGTTTCGGGAGTTACCTGTGTCGGATCCGGAAGGAGCCAACATCCGAGTGCCATCACTGTGATGCGAGCGAGGACACAGAGCTGCACACGCTGACCGAGTGCCCGGCGTGGGACACGCCGAGGCGGGTCCTAGTGGCGGCTCTAGGGGTGGGAGTCCTCACACTCGTCACATTGCTCACAGCGATGGTACGATGCGCAAACGCTTGGGGTGCGGCCGCCTCCTTCTGCGAGCAAGTAATGCTCGAGAAGGAGGCGGCCGGTCGGGTCCGGACCAGACTCCGGGCCCGGGAAGCCCGTGCAGAGCGAAGGCGAACCGGACGTCGGAGGTCGCGGAACGACCTCCGTCCTCCATGAGCGCTGGCCTGGGGGTGACTGGTGGAGCCGCCTGTCACCCTAGCAGAAGCAGGCCGCGGCGGCGGCGCAAAGTGCGCCTCCCCGTAACCGGGGCTAGATGGGGACATTTTGGTCCCCACAACCCGAAGGGGGCCATCTCGAAAGAGATGGTCCTGGGTCTGTCGGGGTGCGAGAGATATGCTTTTGGCAATCTCACCTCCGGCAACCAAGGACCCAAGATGGCGTGCGTTTTAGTCGGTTCGAGTCCGACATAATCACCTCCACCGGCTCTGTGGAGGTGGTATCCGTGGGGATTTATCGCACGATAAAAAAAAAAAAAAAAAAAAAAAAACACCTGATATCACAGTCTCAACAACGGATATAGCCTGTGACGATAAACTGTTATTGAATTCCTCGGTAAGATTAGTTAGCGGCAGAAATAAGTATAAAAATATATGTTAAATTAAATAAATTTATATGTAAGTCACAGAAAAAGATCAGGTATCTCAAAATGGGCATCAACAAATGTCGTAGGGCCTGTAATTCTAATGTACAATTAAGATAGTTAATAGAGGTAGGTAAAACCCAGACAGACCAATATGAGTCTGATCTATATCAGCTCCGGTTAGAAATTTCACATTTAAATGATTCCTTAAATTCTGTAACACTGAAACACAAAAGGAAATAGGAGAGTACATTGAGGCATTAAATAGTCTAGTGGACTCATGTCATAGCAATGAAGCAAGATTCTATTCACTTGAAAATCTGTATAGGCAAAGATTTGAAGACTGTGAAAAATCCTTGCCATGCTTCATCCCCCCTGTCAATGACACCATACCGGCTCCCTCAGGCTGTACCAGTACTCTGGACTCTGCTTATGATTCTCCTGTCAACGCTGAGCCGCCTAGTAATTTACTGTTGTTTTCTGACAGTGTGGGTCGTAATATGGGCTCAATGTTTACTCATCATTTACTTAAATAACTGTTTTCATTACTGCCTGCCCAATGCAACTTACACTCAAATAATAGAGATAATTGTGTTTTCCAAGTTTAATAGTACCTAGTTCCACTATTGTATTGCTGGTGGGTGAAAGTAGCAGATTAGGCAAGTAAGAATTAATGTACTGTATAGACAGTCTATGTAAATGAAATGTATTTAAAATAATATTATGTGCATTCCCATATGTGTCTAGCAAGTCCTCATGTAATATAAACAGAAAGATACATTATATATATATATAGATAATTATTATTTTCAGACGAAAGAAAGTATCTATCTTACAAAGTTTGACAAATATAACATTGCTACATTAATAGCAAATAATAATATTATTAAGTTTTGGAGAAGTTTACATTGTAAACAAACAAATAACCCAATATCTACAGTTTTACCAGGTACTTGCTCTGGTAATTTTATATGTTTAACTACTAATATGACTGATTTAAACTAAATGTTCAGACAACAGGAATGCCTGAGCTTAAGATAGCTCATCAAAACAAACAAGGCCTTTCCGGCAAGGAATTAATAGTCGAATTATTCCTAGAGGAATTAAATGTGGATATTTTGTGTTTGACTGAACATTGGCTCAAGGAGAGTGAGATAATGTTTAGTATAAACAATTACAATATTGTAAGTTGCTTAAACAGAAAGTCTGCTATTAGAGGTGGCTCCATGGTCCTTATAAAAAATGGTCTCCGCAGTAAAGAGCGGGTTGACATTGTTAGACTTTCTGTTGAGCGCTGTGCTGAGGTGGCCTGTGCCGAGCTTGATAGTTGTGTAGTAGTCTGAGTATACAGTCCACCTAACAGTGATTTTCGAGCTTTTATTGGGGTCATGGACCAAGTTCTGGGGATTGCATCAAGTTGTAGGAAAAATCTTATTGTGTGCGGTGACTTTAATGTAAACATCTTACAACAGTCTAGGGAAAGTACTCAATTTCTAAACATGTTGAGAAGTTATAATCTTGAGAATATTTTCTGTGAGCCGACTAGAAACACTGCTACGAGTGCCAAATGCTTGGATATTTTTTTAGTGATAGTGGATACTTAAGCAAGTCTTTAATTAGTAAGTTGCCCTCAGATCACCAGGGTCACATAGTATGCTTTTCCAAGGGTATTAATAGTCAACCTAAGGAGAAAACTATGTGTAGGCCCATAACCACTAGTAAAATTAAAAAGTTCAAGATGTGTTAGAGGATAAACTTGATTCTTTAGCTTATTTGGGTAATAATCCTGAGGCTCATTATAATAGTCTATTTACTACATTATCTGATGCTTTTTCCAACACATTAAAACCAAAATGTAAAAAGTATAATACTAAATCTAGATTTTGTGAATGGGCTACTGTAGGCATATATAAAAGTAGACGAACACTATTTGATTTATACGCCCAAAAACAGTACAGATTTGATAATAATTTCATTGAATATGTTAAGAATTACTCCAAAATTTTCAAAAAAGTGTGTAGACAAGCGAAGGCCATTCATATTAAAAGGAAAATAATTGAGGCTCCTAATAAAATGAAGGAAACTTGGAAAGTCATTCACAAAGAGTCCGGTAAATGTAAAATAAGGGATAGTATTACTAAAATTAAATTAGAAAATAAGGATTTAACCTCTCCGAAAGATGTTGTAAATGCGTTTGAAGACTTTTTTACCAACATTCCATTCAAAGTCACTTCTTCAATCAATTCTTGCGCACGCAGTGCTGTGGCTCTTCTTGAGAGTAATATTAGTTCTTCTTCTAAATTTAACTTCAAACATATTGATCCCAGTGACATCTTAAAAGATTTCAAGCATCTTAAAATGAAAAAGTCTGAAGATTACTAGGGCATGTCAGTCAGTTTAATTAGTCATGTAATTGATATCATGGCACCTGATTTGGCACTCATATTTAATGAATGTGTTGATAACGGTACATTTCCTAATTTAATGAAACATGGTAAACTAATACCATTATTTAAGAAGGGATCCAAGTCAGAGCTTGGAAACTATCGCCCCATTTCTATTTTGCCAGTTCTGAGTAAGATGTTTGAGAGAGTGATGCTCAATCAGATGCAACTGTACTTCAAGACCAACAATCTTTTCCACAGCCAACAATATGGCTTTACTGGCGGGAAATCTACCACCGATGCGGGAGTGGCCCTAGTTAGCCTAATCTACGACGCTTGGGAGGGATCGCAGGATGCCATTGGGGTATTCTGTGATCTTTCCAAAGCATTTGATTGTGTTGACCATCAAACACTCTTACTCAAGCTACTTCGATATGGTTTTGATAAGAAATCAGTAGAACTATTAGAGTCGTACTTAACGGATAGGCTTCAGACTGTTGATGTGAACCAACAAAAAAATAAAACTTGAAATCCCTCTATAATTGGTGGAAATATCGGTGAATATACTTAAAAAAAAAAAAAAAAAATTATGTATACAGACGAATTGAGAACCTCCTCCTTTTTCGAAGTCGGTTAAAAATGTTTGGCTTGAGCATGGTGCAGGCCCCTCGTAAAATGCTATAATTACAGCATGGTACTGTATTAGTTACGTGACTTATTTGTTACATTATGTAACTTTGTTTTATTCTTAATTTATGAAGTGTTTTATATACTTGTTGTGATTTACTTTTTTTTTTTTTTCGTGCGGAAATCCCCTCGGATACCCCCCCCCCCCCCCTTCCGGAGCCGGAAGGGGAGGTTATGTCGGACTCGAACCGACTAAAACCGCACGCCGACTGTGGGTCGTGGTGGTAGGCCGGAGGTGAGGTTGTCATCGACATATCCCTCGCTGTTGGGATTTACCAGACGCGAAATGTACATTCGTCCACATTTAGCTTTAAGAAAATAAATATTGTAAATTGACGTCTAAAAAATTCCGCAGTGGAGTTTGTTGCGCCGTTTCTTCTCCACCAGCACCATGGAAGCGGTGGTAAACTTAGATTAAGTAGAATTAATATTGACGTCAATAAGAAACAATTTTATTGTTCTATATTGAAAAATAAATGACTATGACTATTCTGAGGCACACGTCGATAGCGAAACCGATGCGTTCTGTTGTGGTAGGTAATGTAATGGGCCATTTAAACTTTTTTAAATCGTAGGCAGACTTTATTTTAGGTATTATATTTTTTTTTTTTTTTTTTTTTTATATAGGACACGTCAATTTGACTTCACCTCGCCTGATGTTAAGCTAAAGGCATAATATAATTATCATCTGAATCAATTGGCAATCTTTTTATCGTGTTAATAATCCCCACGGAAACCACCCCCAACCGGAGCTGGTGGAGGTGGTTATGTCGCACTCGAACCGACTAAAACCCACGCTGTCTTTGGGTCTTTGGTTGCCGGAGGTGAGAATGCAGCTAACGTGTCTTCGCTCGCATCACAGTGATGAATCAATTGACACTCTATCTCGGCTATATTTTTAAGTTATCCGCCAATCTTGCTGCGGGAGGAACACCCCTCAACAACCTTCCGTGTGTCGATTCGCGCTTTCCACTTATGGACTTGTTTGCACCACCGGTCATCGGTCCTTTAACAGATATGTCCAGACATCACTGCCACCTCAGGTAGCTCATATTGCAGTCGGTAACGTTAGTATTGTGGCGGATGACGTCATTTCGAATCCTATCCTCAAATAAACGCAAGCTTAGCTCGCTAAATATCCCTCTGCGAGACTTTTAACCCCTTACCGCATAGGAAGCCGTTTAATATAGTTTCTCGACTTTGCATTTTTTTTACGTTTTGGCAAATAGTTCATTTAAAATGAATTTACCTGCATCCTAATAAGGATTTCGTTGTTAAACAATACGTATTTTTTGCATGTGTATGGTAAATTAACTCTGTCAAAAATATTTGAGAGTAGGTACCTACGTACGAAGTTGTCGGCTTGGGAAATATAACAAATTCTAGGGGTCCTAATCCTAATAATCCTACCTACCTACCGGGTACCTTTTTTTGTTATGTTTAAAGTTGTTTCTAAGCGTTTTAAATATTTAGAGTTACAGGTAAAGTTACCTATTCCATATTTCCATACTAATGTTATACATGCATTAGGTAGTATCTCTATTTTCTGTGTCACACGCTTACATGACTAAACCACTGAACCGATTTTGCTGAAATTTATCACAGAGGCACACAGAGGCCATGTTTTGTCAGTTCTTGAGAAAGGACTTATGGTATGGTCGCATTATTCGACATGCACACGACCAGAGCCACGGCACAGATAACTTTTAATATTTATATGTTCACCCACCCCATAGAAAGCGTCAGTAATGACACAATTACATACAGACAAGAGTAGCGGATGCGATAAGTCTGTTCCGTTCATGTGCGATAACGCCACTTTAGGCAGAGCAAACGAACTCATAAACATGAAGTTACCAACCGCGCTGATAACCTCGTGATTATCTTAGGAGCTCGCAACAATACCAGGGCTTTGTTTTATTTCGATACGACGCCCCTCCAATTAGTGTTAGAAGATTTAGATCAAATATCGAGAACATACGTACAGTATCCGACTCTTTCGCATAGGATACGCAAATGGCTTAACATCTCCTACCGGCCCCGGCGAGGTGGTATCCGTGGGGATTTTGCGTGCATTATAAAAGGTCTGTCTGCGGTAGCCTAGTGGTATGGGTAATGGACTGCTGAGACGAGGTCTCGGGTTCGATCCCAGGTTTACCATGGCACACACCAATGACTTTTCGATGCTTTTCGAAGTTATGTGTGTATTTATTGCAGGTTTATAAGTGCCCGGTTAATGGCAATAGACTCGCCACCTATTACATTGGGATCTAAACATAAACTGGCGAAATGTGGGTGCTAGCACCGCTGCCTACCCCTTCGCAGAATACTGGCGTGAGTTTATGTTATGTTATGTTATTATAAAAGGTGCACAAATGGTTTCCCTTGGCTTTTGCGGGATGACTGAAGTTTGACCTCTTAACCCCATAGGAAAAACAGTGCCTGAGCTTCATCCAATAATCAGCAAGAGGGTGTCAATCAACCACGGCTGGACATAGGCCTCTCCCAATGTTGGGAGGCTTTGGCCTACTGTTTCCACGCTGGCCAGACGGGTTGGTACAGAGTTTTATTTCAAATTAATTCTGTGATATCGTCTGCGTATTTTTCCTTTATGCGTGTGTGAGATGGCGTGGTATATTCTTCTCCGTCACAGCACGGAAGGAGTACCAGGTAGTAAATGAGGTTGCATTAGGGGATGATTACTTACTGATTGCCTATAGGGAACTGTACATCGGCAGGCTTGGAGTTAGCATCCCGTTTATATACTTCTGGTTGGATCCGAAGCTTGAACTTTGCCCGTGTTTAATTTTCATGGTAATAATTTCTTTTAGTGTTAAAGGAAACTATTAACATAAAATTTTCAGACTCCTATAATTCCTCATGTAAGTTAGCTAGTATACTAAAATTTAAGATTTTTATCCGCGTATCAAATGTCTGGCAATGGCGCCCCCGGTCCGGGTAGAAGGGGTAGGCCCAAGAAGTCCTGGCTTAACGTCGTGGGACAAAAGATCCTGGCTAAGTGGAGGAGGAAGAGCCGGAAGGCGGACCCTGAACTCCGAGGGCACCGTGGCTTTAGATGCAATCAGGATAATACGTCTTCATGAAGATGTGGATGATTGAATCCGCATATCTTGACATCAAATTTCAAAATTCGTGAATTTATCCTGCAATCTGGCACATTACTAATCTCCAAACCGACTTATACACCATATCACAGGTCGTTGACCCCTCACCCCTCTTCCAAACTTGTGACATAATTTATAGATGACCCCATGACCCCAGTGTTCTTCATTTGAGTACCAAAACAATCCTGGTTAGATTCCAAAGACCTTGCGCTTATTATTTTTTATTGGCATTTCTCCCAACATTTAGAGAAAACCCTGTCTCAGAACCTCGTTAGTTAGCACAGACTGGTCCTGGTTGGCTTGGGCCCCTAAGGTGTCGGTAGGGCCCTTGTCGGTAAGGCCCCTTAGTGATATGGTTAATTAAGGTTCAGAAGAGCCGAGTAGAGTTGAGGATATTTATCAATATCGTTATCTATAAACATAATTACGCCACGCGTTGTTCTACTCTATGAATGACCCAAGTTAAGATAAAATAAGAATATCTACTGAGATACAACTTTTTTATTATGTATGTACTAGTAATCGCACAATGAATGAACCGTACATTTTTATGTACGTAAACCTACTTACAGTGTCGTAACGATAGGGTGGCAAAATGCCACGGGCCCCCAACCCAAGAGAGCCCCGGTCCAAGAGGCCGCGAGTTCAAAAATATTTTTTTTAAATTGTACCTGAGTATTTTATTTTATTTGAAAAGTATATTTTTATAAGTTCTGCTTAAAATTCAAAGTGAGACAACTAAAGACCATAATATAATTAAATACAATTTTTTTTAAATGGAACTTTAAACGTTTTAAATGACACTGATCTATTAAAAAAGCTCTAGAATTTGTTGAGATATATAAATAAAAAAGACATATCTGAATCATTTGCCAGAGAAATTCTCAGTTTTCGATCCACTTTCAGAGACGAAATAGAAAAATCTTCGTGTATCTAACCTTGCCGATTTATTAATAATAAAAAATCGAATACATAGGGAAAAAGAAGAATCTTCTCGGGCGGGACTCGAACCCGCGATCTTTCCCTTACAGGGGGAATGCCTTGACCAACTCGGCTACCGAGACACGCCCGATGTGATTCAAATTTCCCTTCTTATCCGTCTTTAAGGCGGCAGTGGAGTCATCTAACGAAATTCTTACGAACTATCGGAACCTATAAATGATGTTGCAATCATTTTTAAACATTGATTTTTGATAACACCGCCCAAATAATTGGATGAATTTTACATAGGGAATTTATTCGATTTGTATAGTTAGCATACTTAATGCTGTAAAATTCATTCAATATTAAAAAATCATTTTATGTCATGCAACTTTCCTGAAGTATGCACTGCATTAATGTTATTTTACTTACAATTCCTGTGACTACAGCTAGTGCTGAACGATCATTTTCAAAACTAAAATTGATAAAAACCTATTTAAGAAACTCCACGAGACAAGCCAGGTTATGTAACTTGGCTATTCTCTCTATTGAAAATTCTATGGCCCGATCTTCAAACTTTAATGATGTTATAGATACTTTTGTGGAACCAAATGCTCGAAAAAAAGATTTTATTGAAATTAAGTTGTCATTTTTACTTCATTGTAAATGTATGCAGATTTCCTCACGATGCTGTATCTTCACCGAAAAGCTAACGAAATATAATAATAATAATAATAATAAATATTTCACAACAATGAAATGATGAATGCATTGAGATACTATGTTTATGGATGAATGTGAAGTCTCCAATACGCATTGGACTAGCGTGGGGACTACAGAACACTCCCTCTCGCCTAAGAAAAGAGGCCTATGGCCATTAGTGGGACATATACAACGTGTAATTGAGTTCGCTGAAAATTTTGAAGTTTATTAAAATTAAACTGAGTCGGTACAAAGTGACGATTTTTACTGATAGGGCCCCATCAAAAGAATTTGCCACGGGCCCCTGATGGTATAATTACGCCACTGTCTACTTATACCCAGTTCAAGCCCACGTGGACGAAGTCGTAGGCAAAGCTACCTAGTACACTGTACAACATCTTTTTATCCTTTGTACCGTGGTTCCCACACCCATCGGGGCCGTCTTTATACCGGAGATGGACCCAGGCTAGCCGGGGTGCGAGAGAAGGGCCTTTACCGTACACCCCAAGATTATAAGACCCGAGATTTTTCGTCGTCTGTATCAATATCATGTTTGGCGGAAACATCATGAAATTTTTTTTTTGCTCTCTTTATGTGAATTTTCTGCCATTGATGCGTTTAGGGAATAACTGATAATAGTTTGAAATTGCACATCTACTATCTAAATTAATATATCCTACTAATATTATAAACGCGAAAGTTTGTGAGTATGGATGGATGTACGTATTGATGGATGTTTGTTACTCTTTCACGTAAAAACTACTAAATGGACTTTCATGAAACTTTACAATAATATAGCTTATACATCAGAAGAACACATAGGCTACTACTCAAGGGAACGGAGCGGTGATCATTAATGTCAACAAATGCGGCCGGCATCGGCATATACGCGAATTGACAGTGCGGTTATTTCTGTTACTGTTTAGATAACTATATCATTGCTGCTAATTCTGTTGTTACATCTCTAAACTTAAAGTTCTCTAAAAATTTCTAATTGCATCTGTTTCTTTCATTATCAGATAGAAAAGGACAGATGATTTATTTTAGTGAACACCTGTCAAATTAAGTCGGCGCCTTGACGGTACCCTTCAATTTTAGTCGACATCTACGAACATGCGACTTAACTTACTACGCACCAACAAGGCGCTGTCTTAATTTGACAGGTCTTAACTTAAATAAAATCATCTGTCCTTTTTCATCTGATCACGAAAGAAAGAGATGCAATTAGATTTTTTAGAGAAATTTAAGTTTAGAGATGTAACAACAGAATTGGGAGCATTAAGAGGGTGCAGCGGTTCGAGTATGACATTCAGGGAGTATCCGTTCGTCCCACGGAGGACAGAATATGATTCATGGTTCGTCCGGTCATTATTTTTGATACCCGAAAGGAAAGCTTGTGTTAGATCCTCGCCCGGGGTTTAAAAGGTGTACCGAGTGACATATGAGGTAGATCTGGACCCAGGTGTTGACAATAACTGTGCAATTCATTAAGCACCCATCCAACTATTAGGTTATCTGTGACACAGCGACGCTAATTCTGTATTATCAAAACTTTAGCGTATTTTAGTTAATTTAACAATACAGAAATAGCGTCAGCTTCGAGTACAGCGCTGCGAGAGCCAAAGGCTGCCCACCCACGTCAGACTTTTTGTAGGACCGATAAACGGTCCGATTTTTCGGGTTACAATCATCTCGTCTTAAATGCAACTGGTAGAAGTAGCCACTGGTCTAAAACGCAGCTGGTCACTGGGTTCAAATCGCACCTTGTCTAAAACGCTTCCGGTCTAAAACGCAGCTTGTCTAAGTATCAATTAGTCGAAATATACAAGTCGCCTGAAACGCAACTGGTCTAAAATGCCAATGGCACAACCAGTTGTGCAAACGTAGTTGTACCTGAGGAAAACGGGCTAAATAGTATCTCATTGTCGATTATTATAAAAGAAGAGCAATAGCTATTAATATTTATGTATTTTATTACCTTTAAACATAGGAATAATCAAATACTATGAAAAACTATAAAACTAAAAATGCTCCCTGTACAACTAAAAATGTCCCTTACTTTAAACCACAGAACACCAAGCCCACGTTTATTCAATTTTTGGAGAAATTACTACGAGAAGCGAAAATACTAGATATTTTAAAGCACAGAAAAGGGAAGACTGCTTTAAACAAATCTTTGTACTACACTATTGTTTATATGTATATTTTTTATTTCTTGCTTCCGATATTTTCTTTAAACAATCGAATGCTGTAACCAATCCATTTTCAAAAGCAGTCAATAACTTCGAGTACTCAGCATTGAATATTTTATCTCCCATTTTTTTTATTACTGACTGTGCTTTAAAATATCTTGTATTTTCGCCTCTCGTAGTAATTTCTCCAAAAATTGAATAAACGTGGGCTTTGAGGGCACTCGATTATTTAATCTACGATGCCATGCTTCAACACTAGGTAATTTGTCGTGCGGTGCTTTTCATGAGCAGAGCTAATCATCGGCAAAGACAGCCATTGTCTGTTAACATAATGATGGAATTTTTTGCATATCTTCTGCATTTTAGACTAGTTGCGTTTAAGACGAGATAATACTTAGACTGGCTGCGTTTCAGACCAGATACTACTTCTACCAGTTGCGTTTAAGACGAGATGATTGTGACCCGATTTTTCCTCCAATTCTTATGACCGATTTTGTGACCGACTCAACGCACACGGCCATCACTTTGTCTGTGGCTACGTCCTTGTCCTTCCCTTGCATGCGGCCGACTGTCGGTAAGTACTTAGTGTGGGAACGTTCCATTTTTCACCGATAATCGTATCGGTCGGGATGCACCGATATTATTTCTGACCGACTTTTTGTAAGACGTGGGCGTTGCACTATTGCGTGCAGTATGTTCTATTTTTCTCCTACAAAAAGTCGGTCACCGATTATCGCACGTAGGTGGGCAGCCTTAAAAGTGTGTCATTGGTCAGACTGGATGACGTCACAGGAGATCGACCAATGACATTAGCAATTACACGAACAGCCTTTCTCGAGGGAATACCGCATGTAATAAATAAATAAATAAATATATATTCCACAACATTTGTGTGTTAAGTTAACAGAGCGCGCGTCTAAAGACGTCGCGCTAACTCTACTAGATGTATAGGCATGTATAACCGCGCGATTGAGGGATTGTAAATCGAATACATAGGGAAAAAGAATCTTCTCGGGCGGGACTCGAACCCGCAGTCTTTCCCTTACAGGATTCGGTTTGTATAGTTAGCATACTTAATGCTGTAAAAATTCCTTCAATTGTGCAGGCGGAGTTATCAAAAATAAATGTTTAAAAGTGATTGTAACATCATTCATTGATTCCGATAGTTCGTAAGAAAATCGGTAGATGACGCCACGTCGTCTTGAAGACGTATAAGATGGGAAATTTGAATCATATCGGGTGTGTCTCGGTAGCCGAATTGGTCAGGCATTCCCCCTGTAAGGGAAAGACTGCGGGTTCGAGTCCCGCCCGAGAAGATTCTTTTTCCCTATGTATTCGATTTGTATAGTTAGCATACTTAATGCTGTAAAAATTCCCTCAATGAGAGATTGTAGGTATAAAGGGGGCAAATCTCTATCTAGGCTGTCTCGACGCTGTATGGTTAGAGAATTACACAGCAGGGCCCTCAAGCGCAAGCCCTGTACTGTACAGCCCTTAGTTCAAACACAGAACCCGAACTTAGGCCCGTATTCTAGAATGGCACTCAGTTTGAATCTCGATTTATCAGAGGACAAATTGTACAGACCATATGTCAAACTATCAATCTGTCTATACAATCTGTCATCAGATAAATCGTGATTCAGGCTGAGTGTCATTCTAGCCGGCCTTAGTAAAGTGACAAGTCAAAAGTATTCTGTACTAGCTTTTACCCGCGGCTCCACCCGAGTGGATATCTGTTATCGCGACCAAACCTAGCCTATGTGTTAATCCAGGGAGTCGGCTAACTGCATACCAAATTATATTAAAATCGCTCCAGCCGTTTAGACGTGAAAGAGTCACAAACATCCATACTTGCAAACTTTTTAAGCAGGATAATAATGAAAGTGGATGGTCTCGCAGTGTGAATTGTTTTCATAATATTGTATCACCATCATCAGTGACAATCTCATAATAATAACGGGAGTTATTATTATGAGCCTTACCTTTGATTTGCCTGACGTTTCGACTAAGTTACACCGGCCGTGGTCACAGGCTGACTGACACAGGCAAATCAAAGGTACGTATGTACCTATACCTTTTTTTTTTTTTTTTCGTGCGGAAATCCCCTCGGATACCCCCCCTGCCGGAGCTGGAAGGGGAGGTTATGTCGGACTCGAACCGACTAAAACCGCACGCCGACTGTGGGTCTTGGTGCTAGGCCGGAGGTGAGGTTGTCCTCGACATATCCCTCGCACCCCGGCTGACCCAGGGCCATCCCTTACGGTCTGGCCCTCCTCAGGTGTATGTACCTATACCATGATCGCGTTAATTCCCGTTATTATTATTGTATATCATGGAACGCGAGAGTTTAAACGTTAGTTTAGTGACAATCCTAGTCTGCATTTAAAGCTTTCATCTTGAAGACCCGTTTTTCATGTTATATTTGGCTAACATTACCTCCCAAGCTTGTGAGGAGATTAATTTATAAAAAAATGATTCCACAAAACGTAAAACGCGCCTTCCCGTTGTTTTCAGGCATTCAAAGTTCAACCAACTACGGTCTTATCAAATACAACCCCCCCCTTTCGCCTCCCCATAATCGCGGGCCCAGAGTTGAAATCGGCAACATTATGTACTTGATTGATAAATGTCGCAGATAGAGGAAGTGTGCGAACCACATGTTCTGTGGTCCCGTCTGAATGGTGTCAAGACTGCGGCTCAAAAATCTCTCCAAAAAATTATAGTCATCACAGTCACAGTACAATGAGAGCTTGAGCATGTATTCACAGCGTATAGGTACGTTTTGTGATGTATCCGAGTAAAGTAATAATAATTATTAAGGCAGCGTGAATAACTACAGTCAAAAAATTGTTTTGAAAAGTTCGCCAAGAACATAGATTAGAAAATAGTGCTAAAGGTACAGATAAGTTAATAGTTAGGTAGGTACCTAATATAGATTCTAAAAGCTTTTCAAAGGTTTCTTCTAAAACCGTAAACTATCTTGATTGTTCTAGGATAGTATAAAAACTAAAACATTCAGTTAGCCCACGTTTTGTGCCTACGATGCAATGGAAGAACAAATATAAGTACCTACCTATAATTACTTACTGTATAATGAAGTTCTTTGAAATTAAAAGTTTACAGTGAAATTATTGTTTATGTTTATTATTCATCAGACAACGTTCCTCTGTGTTTATACTTAGAAGCTACTATTTGCACTCTGAGTACTTAAGTATGTAGTACCTAGGTACGTACCCTTTACAGACTAGGATTCATACCTACTATTGCTATTTGTTAGTTAATATTAGGTCTATTATAAAAAACTTCACTAAATTGCAACAAACCATCCATAATTGTAAGTTTCCACTGGACTTAATAATCTTGACAGAAGTAGGTATCTCAAATAGAATTGTTCACTTATATAATTTACCCGGATATAAATTGTACTCACAACTCAGAAGTAAACAAAAAGGTGGCGGTATTATTATTTACGTACGAAACTATATTAAGTTTACATTTATCGAACAGAAAACAAGAACCTTTGAGAATCTCACAGGTACCCTAAAATTAGACTCACATCGCGACTTAGTTGTGTGCGCAGTTTATAGGCCTCCGTCTACATGTAAAAATCTGTTTGTCAGGGAACTGAGTAATCACATCACTAAATTTGATTTAAATAGGCACCTTCTCCTTATTGGTGATACAAACATTAACCTCAAAGCTATCTCGTCATACAAAGATGCATACTTGGGAGTGCTTAGCGAACGCGGATTAATGTGTGGAATAACAGACTACACTCGTATTCAAACAAAAGATAATATAACTACCAAATCATGTATTGATCACATTTTTGCACGTTTTCCCACATTAACTCCGTTCGCGGCGGCACTCGACGTCGTACTGGCAGATCACCGAGGTGTTATGTTTACCTGCGTTGATGAATTCTCTGGGATTCCAGGGTGTGTACAGGATGTTACTAAAAAATATAGTATAAATGACGAGACTTTCTATACGGAACTCAAAAAAGTTGAATGGATTAAGACCAAAAGTATGATGTCCCCCAATGATATTTTAAAATTTATTTATGATTCTTTCGATAATGCAAAATCGGTTGCAAGTAGTAATGAATCGCGTATAATGTCTCGCAAGCATTCAAAACGTTTCAGTTTACCTTGGCTTGATGATAATGTTGCTAGACTGTGTGATAAAAGAGATAAACTATTTTCTGAATGGAAAAATAATCTAAATAACTCAAAAATAAAATTAGAATATAATAAAATTAGAAATAAAGTTCATAAAATTATAGAATATAAAAGAAATAAATATTATGTACAATATATTAACAATAATTTAAAAAATATTAAAAAGGTATATCAAATAGTTAATCAAATGTTAGGAAGAGTGACACTGTCAATTGATACGGCTATACTTAGGGCTTTTGATGCGCAAGGAATCTCTTCAAAAAACATTGCCGACAACTTCGTAAACAGTTTCGATAGAGTGGTTAAAGACATAATTCCCAAATGCAAAATAACACTGTCAGACTCGAACGCCATTCGTAAGCCCGTGAATTCAAGTATCTTGTTTAAAAAAGCCACAGCTAGCAATATTCTAAAAACCATAAGACAACTTAACTCAAGGAAAGCTCCAGGTGCGGACGGCATCAAGGTTTCGGATATTAAAATGATAGGTGACAGTATATGTGGCCCCATTGCCGACCTAATAAATAGGAGTATTGCAAGTGGGTTATATCCAGATGAACTAAAAATAGGGTGCATAAGACCTATCCACAAAAAGGGTAAAAGAAACGATTGCTTAAATTATCGTCCAATAACATTGCTCTCATCTATTGACAAAATAGTCGAAAAATATATATGTGAACAAATACATGCATTTTATCGGAAACATAACGTTATTAACCCGAACCAGTTTGGCTTTCAGGCTGGTAAAGGTGCAGCGGCCCTGTTGTCGAATTTTACGGACGAAGTCAATAAGCACTTAAATGATAAAAAACATGTTCTTGCTCTCTTCATTGACTTTTCCCGGGCTTTTGACACATTGGTGCATCGGCAGCTGATTGACAGACTGGATGACTGTGGAGTGCGGGGCCCATTACTGACTTGGTGTACCGATTATCTTCAAAATCGAACCTCCTCTGTTAAAATTGACAACGTCTGTAGCGAACGTATACCTATGACGGAGGGCACGGCACAGGGCTCGGTGTTAGGACCACTGCACTTTCTGTCCTATGTAAATGACATGACCAACTGCATTACTAACAGCACATGCTATCAATTCGCGGACGACACCTGCCTTGTAATTGCCGATAAAAATCCGCAAACAGCTTGTGAACGATTGCAACACGACATGAATGCTCTTGCAAGGTGGTGTCATGATGCTGGCCTGGTGCTTAACGCAAGCAAGACTAAATTAATTATAATTAAATCACCTCACATTAGGCAACTAACCTGTCAAAATATAATAGCTCATGACCATGACTGTCTGCACACTGTCGGTACTGTGAGCTGTGACTGTCCATCAATAGATACAGTAACAAATCAGATTTATCTTGGATTGCAAATAGATGACAAGTTTAACTGGAGCCATCACATTGAAAGGGTTTGCGATAAATTGCGGCAATTTCTGGCGAACATCACGATTTTGAGGAACCGAATCCCGTTTAAAGTCAAAATAATGCTTTATAACGCACTAGCTGAATCCTACATACAGTACGGACTAAGTAGCTATGGTCGTACCTATAAGACCTATCTGGATAGCATTTATAAACTGCAAGTGAAAATTCTCAAAAACTTAGTGTCACCAAAAATAAAAAATCAATTTCACAACAATGAAAACAGTCTCTTCAAATATTGTAACGTATTGCCAGTACACATGCAAGTTCATCTATCACTATTAAAGGAACAATTTTTTAATAATTCATTAAGGCAAATCGTGGAGCATCCTGTACGCACTCGGGCAGTTTTTGGGGGTCGGCTTCGCACACAGCGTGCCAATAATACGTATGGCGAGCGCACTACCGGCTATATTGTCCCTAGGCTTATCAATAATCTACCGCCTAATATACAAAAATGTAACACTGTGTCAGGTGTAAAAACTAAACTTAAACAATATTTGTTAGAGTTACTGTAGGTAGAAAGAGATTTATGTATCGTTCTATATTATTATATGGTATCGAATGTTGAGTAGGTATTTTGATAATGTTTTGTTAATGTGACGATTTTCAATAGCACAGGTCTAAACCTTAGTGGTTTTTTGTGCTATCACTAATTGTTCTTTCATTGTTTTGTTTTAATGGTAATAAATAAAAAAAAAAAAAAAAAAAAAAAAAAACCTACAATAACTTTGACTATAAAATTAGACACAAAGGGAACTAATAAACTAGCCAATGCAACTTGTACCTACTCCTTTTGAAACAGCTTTCTGCACAACATAACCAAAAAAGTAAACAACGTACTAAATTTTAATCTTAATTAGGCATATCACTGATGTAAAAAGTATTCTTTGGAATATTTAACAACTTTTTAATCAGTATTACGAGCTAAGTACAGTTAACTCACTCAAAAGCCAAACACAACAAATAAATAGCCAGTGAACTAAAAGCTCAACTTACTTGTGGAACACCCTCGCTGTTGTAGCACGATGCTAGCTGTTTCGACCCTATCCTGGGTGTATGATAGTAATCCTGTGCCTTTACATACAGTATTATACAAGTAAATGTGATAAAATGTGAGTGGAGCGGCGCCATTTTGAAACGCGGGACGCGACGATGGCCCGCGCGCTTCGAGCAAGTACTGACGCGCGCTGGTTTCACAACACTCAGCCAAAGATTAAGTGCGCAACATTGAATAGATGGGACAGCCTCTGTGAGGCAAAAGCTATTTTTTTATACAACTTATGGCAGAAAAGCACATGGCCCCTTTGATATGAAATATTGTAAACACAATCTGGTACACAGAAAATGAGGTCATTCAAGGGCCTTTCTTCTTATTTTTGATACCACTTAGGTGGCAGACAAGCACACGACCCATCTGATGGAAAGATACATTAATTATTAATTAATTAATCGAATCTTATCGAAACCTAAAATTCTATAAACAAATAGAGTGCTCTCTATTTCTTTATAGATATATAACATAATTTTAAAATTCTTTTATTTATTATTCATTGATGTATGTATAATTACCTACCTGTATAATTTATATGTTGTCTTCTTTTTATGATAAGCAGTGAAAAATAATGTTGTAAAATTAGACCGTCTTCCTCCACAAAAAAATTCAATTCAGTTGCCACTCGAAAAGACTCTTGTGATACGTCGTTCTAGTAGCAGCTTGTAATCCTTTCTTATCTCCTTTCGAACCATAATCACCTTTTGTAGTTGTCGCGACACCTTTCTCTTTTGCACTTCAACTGTAGGTATTGCAAACAAACGCTTGTCATGGTATTTTAACTTGTGATCCTCAGAGCCTATGTTGAATAGCTTAAATTCCAATTTATATTTTTGGTAGAAGTCGTAATATGTTAAAATATTGTAATAAGGGGAGGTTATGTCGGACTCGAACCGACTAAAACCGACTAGACCCATACCCTTTATGTGTGGTCTGGTGAATAAGCTGCGAATAAGTCTTGTAAATGAGAAACAAACGCAAATTAATTCTAGGACCACACAATCTCACTCAAATATAAATGAAAAAACAATCCAATACATAATTTTTTCACTAAAAATAATTTCTTATTGACCCTTTGAATGACAATGACTTATAATGAATCTAATATCACAATATTCATATCACAGTCTATGAATTCATCACTTTTTTAACATTAGATACGTACCTACGTACCTAAAATATTTGTCTCATCTGCAATCCATTTAATCTTTGCTAGCTGCGCAGACGCAGGGATCGTGGCCCCATACCGACTGTTTTTTGTGAATAAACCTGAAAAGGTTCGGCTTTTGTTTTCTGTTAGAATGGCAACATGTGCGGTCATTCGGGGAAGGAATCGGCGAGCCGTGCAAAGGTCTCTACCGTTATTAGATAATTATGTATTAGGAAGATACTCGTGTTGTAACCTACTTATCAAGTTAGGGGGTAAGTAACCTTGAAGCTTCAAGCCTTAAAGTGGAAATGTTTATGGGAATATATTACTATTATCTATTCAGGAATACCTTACCATACCAATAGTAAGAATATTAAACCAAATTCACAAAAA
This sequence comes from Eilema sororculum, assembly GCA_914829495.1. Taxonomy (NCBI): domain Eukaryota; kingdom Metazoa; phylum Arthropoda; class Insecta; order Lepidoptera; family Erebidae; genus Eilema; species Eilema sororculum. The sequence goes on along the minus strand of OU618532.1, from coordinate 42,318,406 downwards.
CTTATGTTCAGCTTATAGTAGCACTCTTAATTGGGGCTTAATAGTACCTAATTTGAAAGCAGTTATGGTATTTTAGTAGCCTCCTCAGTACCTACATTTTTGCCACGAAAAATTAGTATGAAAGTTTAATTGTGTAATAATTTGTGTCGTTTTTTTAAATATTTTCAATAATATATGCCATACCTGCCTAGTAAAATAGTTCATGCTTAATGATGATTACGTAATTTACGTAGATAGGTAGGTAGGCAGGCAGGCTTGAATGGACCGGAATCTCGTAAAGTGTATTAAAGTAAATAGCGGGCTGCAGTTCCGCTAAGGGAGATAAGTGTCAGTATGTATAGGTATGAATGTAGTACATAAAAGGTATTATCATCATCATAGTGGTAGTCCCGATTGAATCCAAAGCTTAGATTTTGGAGCACGAGGACCGCTCTACAACTCTTTCATTTACTTTTTCTTATTGCTGTTGAGGTTCCTGGTGGAGTAGAATAGGACCACCCCAGCTCTTCCTGTAGGTTTCGTAAAAAGCGACTAAAGGTGGAACCACACCAAACGGCCCGCATCGGCCAGTATCGCATCGCACGGTCCGTACGCACGCGGACGGAGCCGATCTTGTGTCGCGGCATGTCACCGGCTGTGTTTACCCTTGACTTGGTAATATAAACTTTAAACACTGTATACAAGATTTAATTTCGTTTAAAGATTGTAAAATTTGTTTCGATGCGGGCCGATGCGATCCGTTTGGTATGGTTGGACCTTAATGGATTGGGCTGTTCTCAATCCGACGGTAAACATACATCCCAAGACAAGGCAAGGCTCGCCCCCTATTACGTCGTGGGACTGAAAATCATAATTCGCGAAACGTGGGTACTAGTACACCTCTGTCTACCCCTTCGGGTATTTACAGTCGTGAGTATATAGATGGATGGATAGAATCGAGTGCCAGATAGCAGATAGACTTTATTTTATGTATAATAAAGATTATAAACTTTTACCATTATAGGTAAAATACTGTTGTCACAAACTGACACGTCGGTATTATTTAATTTTACTCTATGCCACTTCCATAGAGATACTCTATTTCATTTAAACACATGATTAAGCCTTTATTCACTGCGTTAGGTCATTCATCTTTTCATCTCGTTCTTACAAAAGCACCATCTCGCTCGCACATTGCTTAAAAGCCATTATGATTTGTATACATATAATCACGCCTTTATCCCCGGAGGGATAGGCACAGGTGAATAAACACCCACATTTCACCACGTAATAGGGGGTGAGCCTATATCTGAGGCTGAGTTTGGGCTATATAGGTACATATCTGTCCGATGTTAAACAGCCCTATCCCTTAGTTGCCCTGTACCTACGCCACCGCATGGGAAGAAATAGATTGGCCAAATTTTCTTCTCTGCCGGGAACCGGGAACCACGCGGCCTTTATGATTTGGTTCAACCAATAAGATGGATACATTATATATTGCAAACATACATACATTGCAAATTTTTAATTTATAATTATGATCTGCCAATTAGTTTAATTACATTATTTACGCAGACATCTCAACGTATACGCTCTACGTAACTGGGTGCATGGCTGCCTGTCATCAGTCAGTCGTGGTCTTTTACCTGACTCTTAACCTAGCCAGGTAGGTTTTTTTGTACCACTTAGGTGGCGGACAAGCACACACGGCCCACGTGATGGAAAGTGGTTACCGCGGCCTATGCACGTATGCAACACCAGGGGCGTTACACTCGTGCTGCCTACCCTAGGTGGGTAATTAATTAAAATTTTCTAGGCAAAACACTAATTAAAATCTTTTATTTAACTTATAATGTTAGGCTAGACCACTACAAATATTATTTTTAATGGTCTTAGCTCGATTATTTACAAAGGGCGAGAAACGAACCCCCGATGACCGATTCCAATGACTACTGCCACCGCCACGCCGCAAAGGTAGCCAATAGGTACAGTCAGCGTCATAAATATCTTGACGATGAAGTCTCAAAATGATCTTAAAACTCTCTTATTAAGAACAAATTAAACTGTTTTATTGATATAAATATGGTATTATTGTCCGTACTAAAACTGTGTACCCAATATCAGAACATTCGGTCTACGGGAAGGGGGTAAAAAAACAAAATTAAGATCATTTTGAGTATCTACTTTGTTCGTCAACATCTTTCTGATGCTGATTTTGCTGGACGCACGTTTAATTCTGATAGGTAAATAGAAAGTTTACGTGTTAAGTGTATGGTGGTATAGGGGTTCCGCTTCCGCCTGAACGGGCAACGTGCTGTCTAAACTCCCAACACCTAGGGAAGGGTCGTTCGTCAAATAATAGGTCTACGTGCACCGTACCGGCTGGCAGATGATGTTGACTTAACCCTGAAGGTCTTGACGGGGCCCTAAACACCCAATAATGACGTAACATCTATTTGTTGATATAATAAAATGTATAAAATTGTCCTCTGTGCGTAAATCGTGTACAGAAGCTATAAAAAATGAATAAAAATCTAATATATTATGCCCCGTTTGAATTGTAAATAACTGGACATTAAGCGTAAGCTGGAGCACACCGAACTGCAATTTGCTCGCACACTCTTTAAGTGTTAGTTATATATCAACCTTATGTAAGTATGGATAATACATTGCAAAATTGAATTGAAGCTTCCGCGGGCATAGAATTATAAAATACAGACGTATATTCAATTTTGCAATATATTATTCATACTGTAAGACAGTGTAAGATATTTAACTAACACTTAAAATTGCAGTTCGGTGGGCGCCAAGCGCCAACGCTAATATTACATGACTCATTGACATTTTGTGCTTGCAAAAGTAGGCATTTGTCGCTCTCCCGTTAATATAATCACATAACTAAATAAAGTTAAAAAAACTGTATTTAATTTTCTAAGTCAAATCAAGTTTTCATTCTGCATTTTTCTATACTGTGACGCTGGCGGGGTCACCGCCGAGTTCACCGTCACTGCGTTCGTGCGAACTTAACTTAATTTAGTTATGTGATTATATTAAGTAAGTAATAAATAGGAAATTTATTATTAATAAAAAGGAATTTTAATTAGATTTTATTTAATTAAATTAACTTGTTTAAAAAAATAAATAAAAAAAACTATGCGTTTGAGAACTATTTGTTCTATGTGTATAGTTGCTTGGGCGAAAAAAAACTTACATAATAATAATAATAATGCTTGTAATTTTACAAACATTTGTTTGAATTGATGCTAACGGTTACTTTATATCATCGCACCGTTCGTCGTTGACAGGGCAGTTAAAACCTCAAATAACTTTGGAATGACGTTCAAGAAACCATCGGAACTCTATAAACATCTAAGAGTAACCAAAATGCACGTCCTAGCGAAATCAAAAGACGAAATCGTGCAAGCTCTTCCAAAAGACCAAAGTACTAAAGAGCTCGAGTCGCGCCTCCAATTCCATAAAAAAATCATGATAGGCTCGCAAACTGGTAGGGTAGGTTTGGGTAATACTAGGAGGCAGTCAGACAAAGACATAACAAAATCTTTTCTTCAAGTAGATGAAAATAATACCTACAAAGTGCACGCAATGAACCTAGAAATACAAAACGAATGGTTAACACTAGGTGAATTTTGTATTCCCATAGCCTTAAAATGGCGTACTTTAATATACCTACGACTGGTCACCGGCTCTCCTTAAATTCTATCTCAATGCATTCATGTTGACCCTCCCCGACCAAAGCAATCTTGTCAGATGGGGAAAAGCCACAGATAAAACATGTAACTCATGTGGTGAAGCAATTGGTACTGCTAGGCACCTACTGGTGGGTTGTAGGACGCTATTAGACCGGGGTCATTACTCGCGCCGACATGATAAGGTATTAGAAATCGTACGTGAGGCGGTAAGTTTGGCGGTAGCTAGAGCGAAAAAGGGTTTAATCACAAACCAAAGAAATGACGTCGCGTTTGTAAAGGAAGGCTGCTCAAAAAGATAAATCAAAAGCCGTACTCAATTTTGATAGCAGCCGCTGATTGGACATTACTCGCAGATTCGTATGAGAAACACTATAAAATACCGGAGGATGTTTGTGCCTCGTCATCCAGACCCGATATATTCCTATTTTCAAAACAGCAAAAGCGTGCAGTACTAGTAGAACTCACAGTACCGTGGGAAACTAACATACCTAAAGACCACGCTATAAAAATAAACAAATACTTTGACCTGACCAACGAGTTAACCAAAAATGGCTATGTGGTTAAACTCTACGCCGTGGAAGTAGGAGCAAGGGGAATTCCAGCTAAATCACTGTATAACTTATTTAAAGACCTCGGATTGCCAAGAGCTCAGTAAGCTCTTTACTCAAACGAATATCTAAAACGGCGTTGATAGGATCTTACCAAATTTGGATAGGTAGAGGGGGGTACACGACTGACGGTGGAGGTAAGCGCTGATGCATCACAAGGTGGCCACCCTAAACCTAGACCTGGGTCGCAAGTCCCAGGCGCCGTCACAGTGTTCCTCTCTGTACCACGCCATGGACCCGGCGACCGCACGGTGAATCCATGGAATGCTAAAAACCGGATCTCCTAAAGTTAACGAGATTAACAATTACATAAAAATATGTAGGTATCTTAATTGTCGCCCATATGGTTATTATTACTTTGCAGCCACTTGGCCACAGCTCGGCGTCGTAGTGACGTACTAGCAAACTATATGACGCTAGGGCTGCCTCGCTTTTTTTTATACAGGACACGTTAATTTGACTCCACCTCGCCTGATGCTTATCGCTTACTAAAGGAATACTGTTTCAATACATAGTTTGAAATTTCTGTTACCTATTAATTAAATACCGATTAATAGCTGGCAGGAATCGTGTTGTAGGTACCCCTCACCACCCACGGGTTCCTTTTGTAGGGTAAGCCGGCAGGAATCGTGTTGTAGGTACCCCTCGCCACTCGCGACTTTTCTTTTACAGGGTAAGCTGGCAGGAATCGTGTTGTAGGTACCCCCCACAACTCATGACTTTTCTTTTACAGGCTAAGCTGGCAGGAATCGTGTTGTAGGTACCCCTCACCACTCAAGACTTTCCTTTGCAGGGTAAGCCGGCAGGAATCGTGTTGTAGGTACCCCTCACCACTCACGGCTTCCCTTTACAGGGTAAGCCGGCAGGAATCGTGTTGTAGGTATCGCTGTACTGATATAGATAAAACATGAATTATAGAAAATCGTAAGTAGCAGTAGTAATACTGATTTTCTTGTACTATGGCGCTATGAATGTAATATTTAGGTATGATATTTTTTTAAATTATCAATCGGAGTTAGAAATTTAATTTAAGGCTTTGCACGACTTCTTTCGCTTGCGTTGTTTATTGCCCATATTGAATGACTTGCAACAATTTATTGTAAATACGTAAAACCGATTGATCGGTGCACGAAACTGTCGCGCAAAAACTGACAAAGGTCCTACTTCGGTAAGCGCCAGCGCGCTACTGGCGCGACTTTTCGGGCCTCAGCGGCGCGAGCACTTGCGAATTTAGTAGGTATTTAAACATAACTTTAAAAATTATTTCATAATAGGGTCAAAATCTGCGAAAATGTCTAGACATATGTAGTGGCTTTAGTTTAGTACAAAAATTTTATAGAAAACATATGTAGTTTAGTCATAATATAAAAAAAAAATAACGAGAAGGGGTAACTTTGGGATTTTTTTCTATTGAGTGAAGTCATCAGATCTGGTAACTGAATGCGAATTTGACTAGACTGGATCCTTAACTAATATATATCTTTTTTTAGAAATTTAAAACGCTTTTTTCTATTATTCAGATGCTTTTAAAAAACTCAAAATGCGGCCTCTGCTGGAATACCTGTCCTAATACATGTACCTAACAATGAAGTGCCAATTGGGATCCCTTTTTGGGAATTTTAAGCCCCATACAATGGCCACACTTTATTGCTATATTTGCGTACATTGTAGCATGGGTTACTAACAGGTAGTTGGAAAACCGGGTTCAATTACAGAACTTAGATTTCACCAGTGTGTTGTGAAGGTCTGATAGCAGTCACTTCACGGAAACCATCGTTGTTCGGTCATTTCATAGTTGGAGAGAAAGGGGATCCCAAGTGAGTTGCGAAAACGTTCGGAGGGTGATAAGATAACTTTCTTGGTTGGCTGTATACCTGCCTAGCTTAGCTTTGTTGTAATATTGAGCTTTGTGGAAGGAAGAAGTCTGAGAAGAGAATTGAAGTCATTTTAATGGACCTCAGCGTGAACAAGGGAACGGTACAACCGTTCCCTTGTTCACGCTTGAGATTAAAGAATTTACCAGAGTGTCGTTCGTCGGTGTACCGTTGTTGTTGTAAAGTTGACTGTAGGTTGTAGGTACCCCCTTTTTTTTCGTGCAGAAATCCCCACGGATACCTCCCCCGCCAGAGCCGATGTCGGACTCGAACCGATCAATACCGCACGCCGTCTGTGGGTTGTAGTGCTAGGCCGGAAGTGAGGTTGTCTCATCCCGGCTGACCCAGGGTCATCCCTTTCGGTCTGGCCCTCCTCAGGGAGGGAGGAGTTGACAGTACCCCGAAGGTTTGCCGGATTACTGTACCTTGCAGTGTATAGTGTACCTAACTAACTATAAATAATAACCTTCAAATAATATTTAGATAATTATGATTAGGTACAATACAAAAGCAACGTGTGAAAAGAACAAAATCGTAAAATTAGATACACATTTTTTGTGTTTTATCGCCCGAAGATTATGTTGACCTTTGAAGGGTTAACCAGATAACATTGACGTAAAATAGACGATATGTTTCTATCCTCTATGCCTACCAACTTCGTGAAGTATTAAAAAAAATACCTATTGCAAATCGCGTAATCCTATATGAGCTGCTTGAAACCTATGTATTGTTCTTACTAATTTACAAGCTGTTATCTGCGACTACTATTCCCGGAAAACTATTCCCGTTCCCGCAAAGTTAATCTGTTATTTTGGATACTTAATACTGGGTGTAAGGGGAACGCTCCCGAAGCCGAAAACCCCTAATAGTACCTACTCCAGGTACATAGCACATTGGTATAAAAATAAAATCGATTTGGACAAAAAAACTTTATTTTTGAATTTTTGTTTTGCGTTATTTACTCTCCATCGCGTTAGAAAAGCTAAATGAAACGGTAATTTCATAAAAAGACATCACTAAAAAAAAATACAACGGGCGCCAAGCGCGTGCTTCTTTGTAATGGTATTTTTTTATGAAATCATTTAGTTTTACTAACACGATGAAGAGTAAATATTGCAAAAAAAAAAAATGGAAAAAAATTTTTTTTGCCCACATCGATTTTATTTTTATGCCAATTTGCTATCTACTAGGGCCTCGATTCTACTAAAGCAAAACTATTGTCAAACCACAGAGATTGCAAAAAGCGGCAATACATTATAGACTTTAAAGCGATGCGTTTAAAGTTCAATATTAAATAAGGTAAACGGCCCAATAACCGTTATTTTTAACCCCCGACGCAAAAACGACGGGGTGTTATAAGTTTGACGTGTGTGTGTGTGTGTGTGTGTGTGTGTGTGTGTGTCTGTGGCATCGTAGCACCCAAACGGATGAACCGATTTGGACTTATTAGAACTTCACTAACTTGATAGTTTGTTTTACTAAACCTATTATATTTACTGATACTAAATTTGGCATGGCTGGATAGGTAATTTATTGTAGTTGCTCGAGGTTGTTCGTCACCTCAGGATTCCCAGTAATGCGGGCAGCACGTCGCTGCAACCTGTCGAGAGCATCTAGTAAGTACTTTGCGGAGCCATCCCAGAGATGCGAGCAGTATTCCACGCAGTAACGAATTTGGGTCTTTTAGAGAAGACACCGCTACTAGGGCGTGAAAAAACGCCTCACTCTGTTCAGGAATCCGAGTTTACGCGAGGCTGTTTTGATGATGCTCTCGATATAGTTTTGTTATTCAGTTCGGCAGGGGAAGGCATCCAAGGGGATTTACATACGAAAAAAAGGAGTGTTAGGTAATTACAATAATAATATGAAGGGTTTAAATACCATGACGACGCAACTACGGTTTATGTATGGATTGGTGGTTATAAAAAAATAACCACGAAGGCTCCGCTTAGCCTTCTAATCTATAACCACACGTCGGAAGCTCACGACAAAATGTATGAAAAATTCGAATTGTAATGACAACATTCATAGATCGTGCACATGCACGGTAGTGTTGATGTGTGAGAGACTTCAAAATGTTAGGGTTGGCATTATTTGAAATTGTAACCAATATTTGAGTGAGATAGTACGATTTTTCTCGCTCTATCCCTTAATGTCATGAGTTACGTCATATCCGATAACGGTGCCAATCCTGTTGTTACAAACGTATTCCATCTTTGTCTTCAATTCGGAAAAAAAATTGTTGGCGATACATTTTAGTCCCCTCAAACCATAGAATCAGCACCAATAACAAAACACTACTACAATGATATCTTTATAGAGTAGTTAAAACCGATTGTGTCCATGAAAGACTAACTATTGCTCGCGACTTCAGCTGCATAAAATTTTGATCGGACTGAGCTCTGATCTTATGACCCACAATTCTATTTCTAGGATAACACATAGCCTATGCTACGAGTATGTTATAACAGGGGCACTATTCACTATACACTAAAAAATATATGTCATAATTCGTTGGCAGAAAACGTAATTGCTGTTAGTAGCCAAAATGGCAAAAGTGGGTTTAAATACCATTAGAATCAGAAAAAAATACTGCGTCAAATGATGTGGGTCTCATTTCAATAGGTTAAAAAAATATGCACTTACGTCGTCACAGTTAAGACCACTACCCCTGTCCATTTGCTGCAAGCATGCAAAATCTCGTCTTTTACTTCTTTTTCTACCTCTTTTACTTAGAGCATTTAATATTCTGTTTCTTGTATAATACCGTAAAACCTTAGGCCTTGCTATAAACCTGTTCACAGCTTATGACATTTTTACGTTCCGAAAATAAAAACTAAATTGCTATATGTGACCAATATCCTTTTAATAACAACTTTAGCAATTATTTGATTACTCCATTTGAAGGATAAGAATAATTCCATCATCTACCTGCGATAATCTGCTATAATCACTACTGTAATATTTACCAACTAACTGGTCTCTCGAAGATCACTGTACAGTACTGGCAGTCCAATGGGTGTGTACTGGTGACTTGAAATACAGGATTCTTCCTAGTTTAGGCACCAGCCTCCCACATAGGAATACTATGCACATACCTAGGTACTATAGGTTAAGTGAACTATAACTAAATGTATACTCCAATTATTATGTGGTGAGGAAAATAAATCTTATTTTATTATTATTTTTATTTATAGCTAATGAGTATTGATTTTTTTTACATTTTTCAAAAGAATTTCGGCTCTTCAGAAAAGTTTGACATCTGGTACTTAAAACAATTACGCTTTCTGCTATAGAATCATACTTAATTCAAAAGTAAAAAAAAAAATTCATTAAAAAATAAAAACACAACTGCCGATTGAAACAAGTTTGATAGCAGGCGGTAGTCATTTTTTTCTCATTCAGTTCATATGGGGCTAATAGGTACCATCATTTTCAACCGCAGTCAGGATTTTATTTTTTTAATAATTTTATTTTCACATTTTATGTATGTTCTTAGGTACATATTTTTTTTTAAAATTATTATTGCATTGCAATAACTTACATGTGCGATGAATACCTTTAATTTGAAACATCAATAATTGAAATCCGTAAAATGATTCTGAAAATGATATGGTACGAGTAATAAAGAATATTACAAACATACCTATATACATGCATAGACACAAGTTACGCGCGAGAAACAAAACCCTTCTTGACTGTGAAATAATGTGGTACATTCTAAAACCGTATTTTTATTTAATTATTTTTTTATTGATACAAACGGTTTTAACTTTTCTATAACTTGCAACACTCACGTCTATGAAGTTTCGTATTTAATTTGGCACAAATGTATTACAGATAATATCGTACTTTATTGACGGGTAATGTAACCCTTCAATGCATACTCATTTACAGATGTGGAATTGCAGTAGGTATTTATTTAAAAATGTTAACGAAACGATACTATATATTATCATTTTAAATGAATTTTCGCGCACTATTTGAATTATATTTTCTTCCAATGTGGGTTTAATGCTTAATAAAATAAAAAAAAATACCGAAAAAGATACCTACAAAAAGTAAAAATAGTTACGTCTTGTTGGTTAGCCTGCAACTTTGATAGAAGTACTTCGTGATATTTTCAGCCCAGCGTCGTCGTGTCGGGGGACATTTGGCTCCTTGATTACAACAAGGAGTCATATATTCAATGTCAAATGAACGTATATGTATGTTCCAACTTTTTAACGTTTTGTAAGTTGCGTTTTAATGGTATATACATAATAAATGATTTTTGACGTTGACTTTGAATACAATCTTGAAGCGGGTGAAGTCGCTGGCAGAAGCCACAATAATTCACTAAACACTCACCCATCAAAATATTTTTGCAAAAACCATTATTGTACATACATGTTTGTGATTCCAATAATAAATAGTATGATTGAATTGTGATATTGTGTTAGGATTTATCTATTAGGATTCATTAAAATCTACATCTGGTATAGCACATAAGATATATTATCCCAGAAATACACAGAAATAGGTAATATTTTCTATTTTTTAATATTTTCTCACTCATCAAAGTCATCAACAGGTAGTCTCCCAATGTGCGCTATTTCTCCCGAACCTCCGCCTTCTGCATCCAGTCAGTATGTTACAGTGAATGTCCGAAATGCAGCGTATGTTAAGATAAATAATTGTCTTTTGACTTCCTTATTGTATTTTTTGGTGTAAACGAAGGGTAATTGGTAATGCACTCCGACTTGATCATCTCTCAATTCACGACTCACATTGCAATCAGTTTTGTAGGTTTTTTTAAAGAATTTAATCCCGGACGAAGCCAGTACACGGGCTGCGGTTAGGTATATAAATAAAAATCATGCATTTCCGGGTTAAATCAAACTGTGGGTTGTGCGATAGAGAGGAAGCTTTACAAAATCGAAGTAAGCCGATCTTCTCACTCTTCTCCTCGACGTATCGTACTAGGCACCTTTGAAAGGCACATCCCTTGCATTATGTGCCTTTAATCGTACCTCTGATTCGAACGTGCGGGGTGAGGAAATGAAATCTGCGCGGGGGTGGGAGCTTCCATTCTGTACGCTAGTACTATTATCTATTCTGTGCTATAACTATCGATATCGAGGCGCGCAGTGTTCTCTCATATTTATCATAATGCCTAATTAATTTGACTGTACCGTTATTCGAAGCTTATTTAATTGAGATAGGCACTTCCGTTTCCGCCTGACTATACCTTTCTCTTTTTCCAATATTTCTGTCTCTTTCTGTCACGTCACTTCCGCCTTGCAGTGGTGGGGTAAGTATGCGATCGCCATTTTAACTTCATTGGCGTCTTGTTTCCCGCCGTGAACGGTCGTGTGACTCTTGGCCACAAGACCATAACCTATACCTTTTATATAAATACCTACTAAGTATAAAACTCGTGGGGAGTATTTAATATTAATATATCGTTTTATTCAAAATTCTGATTCTTAAATTTTTTACAAGTACTCTAAATTTAACGGTTTTTCTGTGCGTGAACAAAGTTTAATAACTTTCGATATTTAATATGGAAGAATCGTGTAATAATACCGATAAGGTTGTTAGTGATGTGCTCCCGGGGCCTTCAGCTCCGCGTAGGCGGCGAGCTCGGTCGAGCAGCTCTAGTTGTTCTAGTTCTAGTAACTCAAGCTCTGAAAGTAGCTCCTCGTCTAGCGGAGGTAAACCGAAAAGGAGTCGTCGCAAGGGGAAAAAAAGAGACAATCGTAAGCTTGTTTCTAATCGTAAGGTACGTAAATTAACGAAAGAAATACGTGACCTTCGCCAGCAAATAAATTATAAGGAAAAAGATCGTCATGTGAATAAATTTTGATAACGATTCTATTTCTTTATTGTCGGGTGTTAGTGAAAATAATTACGAACAAAATATTTTAAACGTTGAAAATGATAATAGTGGGTCTCATATCGATCAAGGATTTCGCTTATCATTAGAAACTAAACTAAAGGAGCCGGCAATGCCTAAAACTTCCGAAAAATATTTGGAGATGTTGTGTGATTTGCAACACTTCGATAAGAGTGACTGGGATCAGATTAGGTATTCCGATACTCAAAAATTGTATAACCATTCGCCGGGTTATACAGATATCGAAATAAACGAAGAAGTTAAAGCATACGATTCTCCACGACACCTTGTATATGCTGATAAAGCGTTTGCAGCCCTGACCATGTGTGTACTCAAACAACGTGAGGGGTTACAAGAAATCCTTGCGGACCTATTGCTATGGGCAAGGCATTGTGAGTCACTTAATTATGATGCCCTGCAGCAAAAAGTTAATGACCTTTTTTCCACAGGAGATTTTAACAATTGTTCCTCAGATTTAATACAGATGGTTTGTGGGCATCGTGCTGAAATTATACAGATGCGTAGAGACTGTGTCACCAAACAGGCAAAGGACCCTATGTTGAAGGCCAGCTTGAAAAGAATTCCACCAACATGTACCAACTTGTTTAATGCGGAGAAGTTTACTGCTACAGTTGAGAAAGCTGGTGGAATTAGGAAATGTTTTTGGCCAAAGGCTGGCACGTCTTCTGCCTCGCAGGCTGAAGTGAAAAAGTCTCGTGGTCCCTCGCAGGGATCCAGGTTTCGCCACAAGCCCTCGCAGGGTTATTCTCATCTAGCTTCGGCTTGTCAACACAGTAACACACAAGTGCATTGTGTTGGAAAGATTCCGCCTTTGCAAAGTGGACACAGCTGCTGTCAAGCACCCTCGCAGGGTGTTCATAACATTCATGGTCAAGCAGCCCAGTACAGTTCGGTCGCACCGAATAGTCGCAATTTTCGAGGCCGCTCGGGTGCAAAACAAAATAATCAGCCTAGGTACAGGCAAAAGCGTGCATCTTCACCTACCCATCGGAATGACGGAAAACGACGTAAGTATTGACTCGTTCCGAGCAGGCCGTCTCCTTCAGTTTCGGGATCGATGGGAACAAATGAAGGCACCAGATTATATCTTAAACATTGTAACCGGGTATCGCATACCCTTTTGTCGGAAGCCACCACTTGTTCACCCAGGTGCTATGAGCTCAAATCTAAATATCCCAGAATCTGTTGCAATGACATCTGTCATAGACAATATGATAGAACAGGGAGTTCTAGAACGAGCTGTAGCTTCACCAAGCTTCCTTTCATCGATGTTTCTTGTTCCGAAAGGCGACGGTTCGGCCCGTCCGATATTCAACTTAAAAGCACTAAACCAGTACATCAAAACGAATCGATTCAAACTAATAAATGCATATCGAATACCAGATTTTCTGCAATCACAGGATTGGCTATGCAAAATCGATCTGTCACAGGCCTATTTTCATCTATCCGTGGCTCGCAGCCACAGGCGATTCCTACGCCTCGTCTATCGAAATCAATTACTCGAGATGACTTGTTTGCCTTTTGGTCTAAGCACAGCGCCCAAGACCTTTGCAGCGCTAACAAATTGGATAGCTCAGACTCTCAGGCAACAAGGCATCAGGATAATAGTCTATCTCGACGATTTTTTGATAGCAAATCAGGACGAGGGCAAGCTTCGGAGTCAGGTAAATATTGTGCTCAACACATTAGAAACACTAGGGTGGGTGATAAATTACAAAAAGTCTATAACTACCCCGTCGAGGAGCCTAGCGTTTTTAGGAATTCATTGGGATCCATGGTTGAACCACAAGCGCCTTCCCGACGAAAAAATACCTGGCCTGTTGGTCAAAATAAGTCGCATGCTGCGGAAGCAACAAACAACTCTCAAAGAACTCCAAAGCCTCGTAGGCTTTCTCAATTTTGCCAGCTTTGCAGTTCCCAAAGGAAGACTCAATTTCAGAGCGCTTTTGAACTTCCTAAACCAAGTGTTGAGGTCAGACCACAGGATCGTGCACACTCTGCCCCTCTTGGCTCTAGACAATTTGGTGTGGTGGCATCGGAATTGCCAGAACCCGTCGGCCTTACATATGCCACCTCCTTCGCACTTTCTAACTACAGATGCGTCGGACATAGCTTGGGGAGCCCGCCTGGACAACCTGTCTCTCTCGGGTCTGTGGTCAGAGGGGGAGAAAAACCTCCACTGCAATCAAAAGGAGATGTTGGCAATCCTAAAAGTGTTCCAAAATCACTGTCAGCTCCTGAGTCACCAGACGGTATTAATTCAAAGCGACAACAAGTCTGTAGTCGCATACCTTCGTCACGAAGGAGGTACCAAGTCAGTTCCTCTCCTAGAACTGACCAACAAAGTTTTTCAAATAGCAGAGAGTTGTCACATACATATGAATGCCTTCTATATACCCGGCATATACAACAGTCACGCGGATCACCTGTCCAGGTTTCGTGTGGCGCCGGAGTGGCATCTGACTCCAGAGGCTACAAACAAAGTTTTCTCCAGATGGGGAGTTCCACTAATCGACCTGTTTGCGTCCAATCGTGCTCATGTTGTGTCGAATTACGTGACTCTGGATCAGCTCGACGACAAAGCCCTGTTTCACGATGCTTTCTCCCAGAGGTGGAACTACAACCTAGCGTGGGTGTTTCCTCCACCATACCTAATTCCCAAAGTGTTGAGTTATCTCAATCAAGCTCAGGGAACGTACCTTCTTGTAGTTCCACGATGGGAGCGAGTGTTCTGGCGTCCCGATATCAAATCGCGTGCCCTAGCAGCTCCATTCACACTTTACCATCTAGAAAAAGTTCTGATCGACGTAATGACAGGACTACCACCACCGAACGTCCTAGACATGACTCTAGAGGTATGGAAATGTGGGGGTGGACTGGGTCTCTAACAGACTGGAATGATACCCAACTCCAACTGCTAGAGAAGTCATGGCGTCCATCGACTCGTAAGGTGTATAGTGCAGCGTGGAAGAGATGGGTAGTTTGGTGTCAAAATCACCAATTTATCCCCTCTACTCCAACAGCTAGTAATTTGGCAAGATTTTTATCAGATTTACATTTAATTCACAAATTATCTTATAATACTATTTTGTTACACAAATCAGTAGTAGCAACCGTTTGCAATCCCGAATTATCCGGTCAATTAAGTACTAATGTGCTGGTAAAACATGTTCTAAAATCTATAGCGTTACAGAAGCCGGTCTCTCACGCAAAGCCTCCCATTTGGAACATTAACGATTTGGCTAGTTACTTAGAAAGTAATCGTATTGATGAAACTAATTATTTCCAAGTACAGAGGCATACCGCCATTCTTCTTCTTCTATGCTCTGGGAGAAGGATACATGATTTAACTTTGCTAAGCATTGATTCAAAAAACTACTTGATTCAAAATAATGCGCTAGTGTTTTGGCCAATTTTCGGTTCTAAAACGGATTCTGTGGATTATAGGCAATCTGGCTGGAGGTTAATTGATAATCAAGAAAGTAAAAACTTGAACCCAGTTTATTGGGTTAAGCAAACGATCTCCCTTTTAGAGAATCGTAGAATTTCGGCAAAATCCAGTATTTTGTTTATAAATATTAGAGGTGAACCAAGACCTGCCTCAAAAACCCTAATTGCAGGTTGGATCAAATCCTTATTAGTGGAGGCTGGTATAAAGGCCTCTCCTGGGAGTATTAGATCGGCCGTGGCCTCAAAAAATTGGGTTGATAATTATCCTATTGAAGATATACTAGCCAGAGGAAATTGGAGATCGCAAAATACCTTTTGCAAATTTTATAGACGTGAAGTTATGCCCAGCGTTAATCAATCCTCGGTAACCACATTATTTAATCCAGTTGATTAAATGTTCATATGATTTATTGATTCATTACTTAGTTTCACATTATGTACGTATGAAGTGGTTTACTTTAATAAATATTTTTTCTAAACAGCATCATATCATGTATTTTTTCTAAACCTGTAGCTTATCTTATTACCTCTTACATAGGTAATTTTTTCTATTTTTTATTGCTACCATTACTTTACAGCAAATATATCTATATAATTATTAATAGTCACATTGGCGTCCTCCGTCACTTCCACCAGGCGATAACAAACACGTCTCAATTAAATAAGCTTCGAATAACGGTACAGTCAAATTAATAGCAGCGTTTTACCTGAAAATAAAACGCATATTAATTTACTTACCTTATTCGAAGCTTATAAATCATTTCTGCCTGGTGAACAAGACTCAATGAAGTTAAAATGGCGATCGCATACTTACCCCACCACTGCAAGGCGGAAGTGACGTGACAGAAAGAGACAGAAATATTGGAAAAAGAGAAAGGTATAGTCAGGCGGAAACGGAAGTGCCTATCTCAATTAAATAAGCTTCGAATAAGGTAAGTAAATTAATATGCGTTTTATTTTCAGGTAAAACGCTGCTATTTATCACTTGGTCCATAACATTACATCGCATCGACAGCGTCCGTGGCGTGGCGGTAGTGGATGCGACTGCTACGGAGGAGGCGCGGGTTCGATCCCCGCTCAGTGTTAATATTTATATGTATGAATATGGTCTGAGGTTTCTATGTATAATATATGTACCTATGTATTTAGGAAAAAAATACCTAAGTATGTTTATACGCATTCTAGATTCCATAACACAAGCTAGTTAAGCTATGTTTACCATGGGGCTAGATAGCGTTGTGTAGAATCTTGTGTTGTGGAATGTTATTAGTATTATTACATACTAGCTTTTGAAACGTTTATTCCCAGCTTTTATAATAAGATGGTAAAATCCCTATTTCTTTTTAGATTCCCTATTATATAATAATATTGTTTACTACATACCTATTACATATTTACAATAAAAAACGCTTTCATACCTATTATATTAAAGTATGACTAAAATGTCATAGTCTATTGATTGTCGAACATCACCATTGTAGCGGGTCACCCTTTTTACCCGACTGCGCGACGCAAAGGAGGGTAATGTGTTTATCAGTCTATGTATGTATGTATGTATGTATGTATGTTTGTTTCTATGTGGCGTTCTAGAGACCAAATGCATGGGCCGATTTTGATAATTCATACGTCAATCGATTTTACACTTCCAACCTGGAGCATAGGTTCCGCTCTTGCGACTCCACTCTTGGCCGGCCAACCCTCGGGAGAATCAGGGTACGTGGTGTCGCCACTCTCCAACAGCTCGCCACAAGCTGCCCCTGCGGGGTTATTATTATTATTATTATAAGAGTGAAATAAGTGACACGGGGATTTGTAGTATGCCACCAAAGCCGGAACGGGTCGGCAAGTAAAAAGGTCCAAATAAAAAATCTTCTTTATTCCTCATGGTTCCCTCCCAAGCCATTTTTCTAACAATAAATCGCACTATAGACAATACAAATTGCAAAACTGCCATGTGTTGTCCATATGCGTTTGAACTAGACGAGGATGCCCCATTGAAATGTCCATTATTTAGTTGTACAGACAAACCGTGTTGCTGAATGTTAAAATGATGTCATGCAACTGCAAATTGTTGTATATTAATTTATATAAAAACCACGTGTTACGGTTTTTGTGATTGCAATTGGGTATTCTCACAGAACAGAAAAAACTAGGGTATTTATCTACTGAATAGTCAAATTACTTAGTTACTTTTTACTAAACGTCAAAATGGTAAGTTATATTAGGCATAGACTTTTATTACACTAGGTAACTTGTATGAAAAAAGATTTAGTGACGTCATTAAAAATGTAATTGTCAAATCAGTTACTATTACAGCCTCCGTCCGTGCTGTGGCCACAGTGAACACAGCCGCTACGCAGGAGGCGTGGCTTCGATCCCCATTCAGTGCAAATATGTGTACCTATGCTTAGGTACATATGAGCAGTAACAGAAGTAGTGCTATTAAAGGTTGGGTGGATGATTAAAATGAAATAAAAACTATAAAATTAGAACCGACGCAATTTTTACCGCTCTTTTACCATGCTTAATTTAATTGGCTCGGTTAGATAATTTATTTTGACTATAGGATAGTACCCAATCTTCTGACTAGATTAAGATATATTATATAATTTGGGGCCCCTCCTCTTTAATTTGACCATAAATAATCTACCGGACGTAGTCGAAAACTCTACAACCTTGCTTTTCGCCGATGATTTAAAACTAATCTTTGAAATTAAGCAGCCTTCTGACCACCTTGTTTTACAACGGGACAATGACAGGGTTGTTGAGTGGAGTGAAGGCAACAGGCTATATTTCAATGTGGAGAAATGTAGCGTGTTGTCATTTACTCGCGCTCGATCTCCCAGCCATCATGAATACTGTTTGGACGGGAAAACAGGAAGTTAGGGACATAAGAATTAACTTCACAGCTGACTTGAGCTTCAGGAAGCACATAATAGAGGTGTGCAAAAAAGCATATAGAAATTTAGGGTTTATCCTTCGTCAAGCGCGTCAATTCACTAACATCAATTAGGCTCTGAAGGCACTATATGAGGCTTTAGTGAAAAGCCCTCTAGAATATAATTCTATAATTCGGTCTCCTCACGAAGATAAGTACAAGTTTATGCTTGAAAGAATAAAAAAAAAATTTTGTTAGATTTGTGGCAGATTTACCTGTCTATATCAGTATTGATTATTATATAATTATTTAATAGTAAAAATAATTAACGCTAGACAAAAGTCGGAAGGCAGTCATATCGTATCGTACGGTATAAAGGCTGCATTGATCCTCGGTCGGCGAGTGAACAATAGCCTACGTCACAGCCACCGGCCGTCGGGACGCCGCGTACCTGATATAGACAGTCTACCGCTAATACTGAGCGCTTGCGCATCTAGCTACCTATTTCTATTTAATCTCGTAATAATATATGCTAACTTGTTTTCGTACTTCGCCTATCTATCTGCTTGTGCTTGTGAACTCTTCTGTGACTTTCTTTCCTTCTTTCTGACTGTAAGGTGTGTGTGTGTTTCATCATAATAATATAAACTCAGTGAAACCGTGTGTTGTTCATTTTTATTTGCTGCCTACACCCAGCCTATACACAACAACCACATTGGTGACCCCCGACATTGGACACCTTCTTGAAGAACACCTACACGGATCATCCAGAAGAAAGGTACTTACGATAATCTAACCTCACAATATTATAAATGTCGGTACCAGGCGATGCATCTACTTCTAGTAAACAAGCCAAAGATGGCGACAAGACAATTACACCATACGATTTATGTCGTGTCGGAGTCCGATTGCCCCCGTTTTGGCCGGAAGAACCTGCCGTGTGGTTTGCTCAAGGCAGCTTCGCCCTATCGAAAATTAAGGAAGACGAGACCAAATATTATTATGTCACTAGTCACCTGGAACATCGATACGCGGCTGAAGTCAAAGATATCCTGGTCAATCCACCTGCAAATAACAAGTACGAAACTCTGAAAGCGGAATTAATCAAGAGGTTATCAGCGAGTAGAGAAAAAGAGGTGACTCAACTTTTAATGCACGAGGAGCTTGGAGACAGGCGACCGTCGCAGTTTCTGCGTCATCTGCGTCACTTGGCTGGAAAAAATATCCCAGACGACTTTATACGTACAATTTGGACCAGTCGCCTACCAACCAGCCTGCAGACTGTTATTGCGTCTCAACCAACTTCTACTTTAGAAGCCCTCTCAGATCTGGCAGATAAGGTGCATGATATGGTGCCTTCAACACCCCAAGTTGCATCTGCTGACACTGTCCCTGGTTCACTGCTGGAGAAGCTCTCCCGAGAAATTGCAGAACTCAGCCGCCAAGTCAAACATCTATCGATGGACAAATCGGGAAGATCACGCTCGAGACAACCTGGTGGTCATCGTGACAAGAGTCGAACCCGCTCTAACTCAAGTTACCGCAAGTTCCCGAACTGCTTTTATCACCACAAATATGGGGACAAAGCGCGCACCTGCATCAAACCCTGCGATTATCAGGCGGGAAAAGCCAGCGGCAGTCGCTAATGGCGACAAGTGATTGCCTCAATTCTTCAGGTCGCCTATTCGTATCGGACCGCAAAACGAAAACCCAGTTCTTGGTCGACACCGGCAGCGACCTCTGTGTTTTCCCTCACACGGCCACGAAATCCAGACGACCAAGAACTTCTTACGAACTCTTCGCGGCTAATGGTTCATCTATTGCCACTTTCGGGTTCTTACAACTTGAACTCAACCTCGGCCTTCGACGAGCTTTCTCATGGCGTTTCATCGTAGCTGATGTCAGCAAGGCTATTATTGGCGCCGACTTTCTGTCACATTACGGCTTGATTGTCGACTGTCGGAACCGCCGCCTCATTGACAACAACACTTCGTTGTCGACAACTGCAGCGCCAGCTTCATCATCAGACGCCATCTCCTCCGTCAAAACGACTGTTGGTCAGTCGAAGTACATGGAACTTCTTCGAGGATTCCCAGAGGTTACTCGACCCCCAGGTACTCATCGTGTAATAAATCACAGTACAGTCCACTATATACGGACCACACCTGGGCCTCCTGTGCATGGCACACCAAGACGACTATCACCCGAGAAGTTGAAGATCGCCAAACAAGAGTTTAATGATATGAT
This sequence comes from Eilema sororculum, assembly GCA_914829495.1. Taxonomy (NCBI): domain Eukaryota; kingdom Metazoa; phylum Arthropoda; class Insecta; order Lepidoptera; family Erebidae; genus Eilema; species Eilema sororculum. Next base: position 42,297,761 of record OU618532.1, on the reverse strand, counting down.
AAAAGCTGGAATAGCTAGACCATCGGAGAGCCCATGGTCGTCACCTCTGCATCTAGTCCCTAAAAAAGATGAAGGCTGGCGACCTTGCGGTGACTACCGTGCACTGAATGCACGCACAATACCGGACAGGTATCCAATCCGCCACATCCAGGACTTCACGCAAAACATCTCAGACTTCAAAATTTTCTCGAAAATTGACCTGGTTAAAGCATTCAACCAAATACCGGTGAATCCTGAGGATATCCCGAAGACTGCCATCTGTACTCCATTCGGAATGTATGAGTTCCCGTACATGAATTTCGGGCTCAGAAATGCAGGTCAGACGTTCCAGCGCTTCGTAGATGAGATGACTAGGAACCTGGAATTCTGCTACAGTTACCTGGATGATTTTTTGATATTTTCTCCGGACCAAGCAAGCCATTACCAGCACCTACAGAAGCTATTTACTCGACTGAAGGAGTTCGGCATGGTTATAAACCCATCCAAGTGCGTGTTCGGAGCAGAAGAAGTCACTTTCCTGGGTTGCACAGTATCATCGGCTGGCATCAAACCTATGGGGAGTAAAGTTGAAGCGATTAGGCAATACCCCATCCCGAAAAATGTCAAGGAGCTAAGAAGATTTTTGGGGATGATAAATTTTTATCGCCGATTTGTCAAAGATGCTGCTAAGTCACAAGCTCTGCTCCATGACCTACTTACTGGAACAGTCAAAGGCTCTCATCCTGTAACACTTACAGGTGATACACTGACTGCCTTTGAAGCCTGCAAACAAAGTTTATGCGACGCTACACTGCTCGCTCATCCAATCCTGTCTATATCAGTATTGATTATTATATAATTATTTAATAGTAAAAATAATTAACGCTAGACAAAAGTCGGAAGGCAGTCATATCGTATCGTACGGTATAAAGGCTGCATTGATCCTCGGTCGGCGAGTGAACAATAGCCTACGTCACAGCCACCGGCCGTCGGGACGCCGCGTACCTGATATACCTAGACAGTCTACCGCTAATACTGAGCGCTTGCGCATCTAGCTACCTATTTCTATTTAATCTCGTAATAATATATGCTAACTTGTTTTCGTACTTCGCCTATCTATCTGCTTGTGCTTGTGAACTCTTCTGTGACTTTCTTTCCTTCTTTCTGACTGTAAGGTGTGTGTGTGTTTCATCATAATAATATAAACTCAGTGAAACCGTGTGTTGTTCATTTTTATTTGCTGCCTACACCCAGCCTATACACAAAAACCACAGATTCATATAATATCTGAAACAATATGGCGTGTACCCGGGATACCCAATTATTTACCCAATGTTATTTGTACTTGGCATGATGGGCTATTACAAACTAGAAGTGAGAAGGGAAGTTGCGTCCGCCACATACCTTCTTAAAGTGCTACGCGGCACAATACACAACCCTGCTATCCTTGAGGTAACACAGCTATAATAATATGTGTACCAGACGAGTACGTGGGGCGTAGGCGCCTGCCTCCGCTGCTGGAGGTGCCACGAGCGCGCACTAACCTGCTGCAGCAGGTGCCGTTGTCGCGCGCGATGCGTACGTCAATACGGTTGCTGAACACGTTGACCTGTTCTCGTGCTCACTGAACGAACTTATAAGAGTCACATATTGTGTAGTAGTAAATAGATTGTTTAGTAAGTAGCTTAATACACCTAGTTTGTAAGATTTATTTGTAAGACTAGCTTTATGATTTTATTTGTATACACTGTCGCATTAGGTGTTTATCTGTAATAATGATAGTGGTTTAAATAATTAAATAAATAAATTTTGACATTAGAAATCTAATAGGAATTTGAAATTAAGTACCTACCTATGGGGTTTTGATGACTGAATATCTTATTCTAATTTTGATTATGTGACCTTATCAATTTATTGTAATGTAATATCTTATATATATATGAATTGTAATTTAATTAATTTGATCTTAAATTAGATCTTAAATTATTGTAGCTTGGACATTAGAAACCTAAATAGGAACTTGACATTAAGTGTGTGTATTTGACGAAATATTTATTCTAATTCTGATTATGTGCTCTAATTATTTATTTTGTTGTAAAAATTTTTTATTTTATTTTATACCACTTAGGTGGCAGACAAGCACACGGCCCACCTTATGGAAAGTGGTTACCGCGGCCTATAGACGTATGCAACACCAGGGGCGTTACACTCGCGCTGCCTACCCTGAAGCAACCTTCTAATGCCCCTCTTGAAAAACCCCATATTGTAGTCGCTTGGGAAAACCATGGCAGGGAGTTCATTCCACAGCTTGAGCGTACGTGGGATGAAGTTCCTTTCATACCGCACGGTACGCACCGTATTAGGATGCAATGTGTGGGGATGAATTCCCTGTCTATGGCGAGCGGTGCGATGATAGAATGTAGCTGTGGGCATCATGTCAAATAATTCATCTGAGCACAAACCATTATATAGGCGGTAGAAAACACACAGTATTATATGTATTATATGAATTGTAATTGTATAGGATTAATTATTGTGGTCTACTACCATTGTATTGGGTGTTGACCTGTAATGATGGTAGTATGATGTATAAATAAATAAAAAAATAAATAAATATTAAAAGGATATATGTAGAATGGAGAAAGAAAACGGGGTTAAGGCGGACTCCGGACTCCTTAGTGCAGGTTTTGGATGGGTCTGGGACTATTTTGTGAAGGTATTTAGCAATGGCGCGGGATCCCTACAACACGATTCCTCTGCTTGCTCTGCAAAGGGAACCCGGGAACTGGTACATTCAGCAGATGTACAAAGTACTCAATAAAACAGTCTGATGTACTCTTAATACGAGAGTTTTATTATCATTTTGGGGCTAAGTTGTTAAGATATTTATGACGTTGACTGTATTTAGGACGTATTTATGGAAATACCAAACATAGAGAAAGAAATTCAAGTGTAATCTTTCGTGATTTATCTTTGGTTGCTTGTTTTTAAATTGTGAGCAATGATATTACATACAAAGTGAGTAAAAGTTCGAAATTCAATTACTTTGCTGTGTCTGTCATTACAATAGAAAATTTATGCGACGATGTAAGAAATGTGGAGAAATCTACACTAATATTATAAAGAGGAAAGATTTGTACCTATTTTTGTATGTTTGTAATAAATAGGCTCAAAAAGTACTGGGCCGATTTAAAAAATTCTTCCACCAATAGAATGCTACATTCTTCCAATTTGACATAGGCTACATTTCATTTTGAAAAAAATTAGGGATCCTTGGTAAAAATTGAACAATGTAACCGAAGGTGTAGAAAAATGAGTCTTAAAATGTCTTTCGTCGAATGCGCTGCCGAAACTATTAGCGATAGAACAAAATAATGTACAACAATATTGAAGAACATCATAATGTCTACAAAAAACTCCGCGGTAGCATTATGTCCAACTATTGTAGTTATGTCACTACAACAACTTTTTTCATTTTAATAAATAATAATTTTTTAATAAATAAAAATATTTGTGAAAAAAAGTGTTTTATATCCAAATTTCAAAAAAATAAATAATTGTCTACCCCGTGCGAAGCCGGGACGGGCTGCTAGTATTAAATAAAATTCTTACACACAAAATATATGTCTCTATGTTCCACACAGAAACGTTGAATATAAAACTCTGTACGTACCAACCCGTTTGGCAAGCGTGGACACAGTAGGCCAGAGCCTCCCAACATTAGGAGAGGCCTATGTCCAGCAGTGGACTGCGATAGGCTAATTGATTGATTGTAAGAATCATTGCTTCAGTGGCGATTGCATCGAAAGCTTTTACTTTTAGCTCGACAAGAACACGGCTCTTTTGATGGAAAGCGGCTACAATGTCAACAGAAGCATCACACTCGTGCTTTTGATCTTGTAAAATATTCACGGGCAAAGTCTCGATGTCTCAGAATAAAAGATAATCATAGACGGCACGTATAGAACTTAAAAGTGAAGCCGTATAAAGGAATACTAAAGTAGTACTACTTCACTCGCCCTCATGCATACACACAAAGAGTGTAAGCGAGTGGGAGCGAGATGGAGCGACTTATACAGATGAGCGACGTATTCCTAATGTAGGTGGAATCGAGGCCTACAGCTTCAGTGGTGCGGTCATGTCTCCCGAATGACAAACAACAGAGTGACGAAACGCATCTTCTACTCCGAACTGCAGAATGGCAAGTGCAAACAAAGCAGCCAATTCCTCCGGTACAAAGAATGAAACGTTGTGAGCTCGATCCGTCACGGTGGGAGACAATGGCGGTGGACAGACCACGGTGTCCGAATTTGAGATGAGGAGAGAGGAGCTCGATGCAAAACGAGACCCGGGCCCATACATTACAACTACGTCGGGTGGGTGCTGACTTGAAGCGTAGCGTAGATAGACTACATCAGTCACCTGAGAGCACACCAACGAAACTTTCATTAATCAGATTGTAGCCGAATTTGGTCGGGAGAGAACAAATGGATTCACTCTTTAGTTTTATACGTTCCGTTTATGTTATTATTTTAGTCTGAGCTCGATGTCTAGGTATTAAGAAAACCAGTCGTTCACATATGAGATAATTTTATCAGTCGTGATGATAAATCCCGAGTGCCTAAATTTAGATTTAACGGAAGCTTGTAAAAGTGCGCCACAGCGATAACGGGTTCGAAGAACTCTCACTAGCATTATGGTTATAGATAATCTTATTGTTTGTTGTGGGATCGGCTCGTGAGTGTGCCCAGAGGTGGGATATTGTACATCTCTTGATAATTTTGTGTGTATGTATCATCACTACACAGTATAAAGCAAAGTCGCTTTCCGCGTCTGTCCGTCGCTATGTATGCTTATATGTTCAAAACTACGCTACAGATTTTGATGCGGTTTCTTTTAATAGATAGAGTAGTTCAAGAAGAAGGTCTATATGTAGGTATATAATACATATATGCTTAATATAGTGGAGGGTGCAGCGGGAATGGAATCGGACGCCACGCGGGCGGAAAATTTGGCGGTACGAAGTTCGCCGGGTCAGCTAGTATACATATTTATGTATGCATTATCTATAGGTAGGTCTGTACTATTACGTAATTTGTAAAGTGGTCTGTACATTGGAGATATTTTAATCAAAAAAATCGACAGATTGTGAAGCGTATGGTCGACGCTTCTCGTAACTGGCTGGCCACTTTTTGGGGTAGAGAATAAGCATTGCCATACAACGGGGCAATGCTGTACCTCCCTAGCCGGAGGGGGAGGTTATGTGGACTCGAACCCACTAAAACTAAAGTTGTATCAAGTTAATTGACACCGTGGATTAGCTAGGATATTTGGTCGCGATAACCGACATCCACGCGGGCGGAGCCGCGGGCATATGCTAATTAGAAGATTGAATATCACGGAGGACAGATGTGCATTTCCCTCCTCCATGTTGAATATAAACTCACAAACATTGGGAATAACGCCATCTTTTAAAGGTTTCCGAAACCAAACAGAGCTTTTTGTGAGGTTTCCAAACGGAGGCTTTCGCGGATATGTTTTCCTGGTACCTTGTTCGGCGTTTTTCAGCCAGGTGGCGTTCTAATCTGTTTTTAAGGGCACACCTCGTCTGATGGTAATACGGAAGACATAGGTAATGGTAAGCCAAAGGTAAGTCTCAGATTACAGAAACCAATATTGCTACAATATTTTTATACTGTTGATTGATAGCACTTGGTGAAATTATTGTTACACATATTGATATCACACTTGTACCTTTTCACAATATTTATTATGAACCTGATCGGTTTCACCTTATGGCATTCTCAAAGGTTTCTCTGGTATGAAGGTCATAACTGTTAAAGCAAGAGGCGTGGGATCGTTCCCCGCTCAATGCAAATATTTGTATGCATGAATATGGCTATTTGCATTGGTCTGAGTGTTTCTATGTATAATATGTATGTATTCACAAAAAAAAGTATCTAAGTATATTTATCCGCATTCTAGATTCCATAATACGAGCTAGTAGCTTACCATGCGTCTACATAGCGTTGTGTAGAATGTTGTGGAATATTTAATTTAAAGCAAACTTTTGAGAATGCCGTAAAGTGAAACCGGTCAGGTTCAAATTCAACAGTGCAAATGTGTTTTCAATATGGTGCTTCATCAGATATATTTATTTACACGGCTCCCGCTTAAAGGACCTGGGACTGTAGGAAGAAGTAAGCTCGAGTGCTGATAAAAGTGGTAAAAAATTTCAAGATTTTCTTTTCTCTTTAATCCCAGTCGCATCCGAAGCTTTTCACTTCAGAGTCTGGGGTCCGACTGCCATCTGACCTCCACAATCCATTGGTGATATCAAAGCATCAGCATTTAGAACAGTTGTAGAACTTTTTAGGACTGCAACTATCCGTAACGACTGCCATAATAGTTCGTATGGCAAAACCGAAACCGAAGGCTTGACGTGCTCTCGGAGTCACGACCAGACCAATGCAACCCATATTCATGCATACAATTTTTGCAGGGATTGAAGCCGCGACTCCTGCGTAGCGGGCGAGTTCCCTACCGCCACGCCACACACATTCACACTTATTATATATTGTTAAAATAATTGAACTTTTATTTTATCTTACTCGTCCAATTTACTACAGTAACTTACTAATTTCGTTACTTACCGATTTCAAGACAGCTAAATTTTCCCAAAAAATAGAATTCTATTAGGTACTCGGTGTGTGTTGATCACTTTTTTTTTTTTTTTTTTTTTCGTGCGGAAATCCCCTCGGATACCCCCCTGCCGGAGCCGGAAGGGGAGGTTATGTCGGACTCGAACCGACTAAAACCGCACGCCGACTGTGGGTCTTGGTGCTAGGCCGGAGGTGAGGATCCATCCCTTACGGTCTGGCCCTCCTCTGGAGGGGGGACAACGGTGTCCCCAACTCGCCCCCGGAATGAGGAAGGCGCGCTATTCAGCGCGCCGCCGGCGTGGCCTGCTTCTGCTGGGGTGACAGACGGCTCCACCCGTCACCCCCAGGCCCGCGCTCATGGGGGACGGAGGTCAGTCAGTGCCCTCCGACGCCCGAGTTGCCTGCGCGCGCGGGCGGCGCGATCCGCGAGTCTTTCTCGCTCGCGCCGCCTCTCCCGCTCCGCCGTCTCCTTCACGACCATTACCTGCTCGCTGAAGGAGACGCCGGCCGCCCACGCGTCCGCGCAGTGGACCATTGCTGTGAGCAGGGTAGCGAGGGTGAGAACTCTCACTCCCAGGGCCGCCACTAGCTCCCGCCTCGGTCCGGTCCATGCCGGACACTCGGTGAGCGTGTGCAGCCCCGTGTCCTCGCTCGCGTCGCAGTGATGGCACTCGGACGTTGGCTCCTTTTCGATCCGACACAGATATCTCCCGAAGCACCCGTGCCCGGTGATAATCTGCGTCAGTCGATACGAGAGGCTGCCATGTGGCCTCTCGAGCCATTCCCCCATGATGGGCCTTACCGCCTCTATGACGGCATGCCCTGCGCGTCGTTGCTCAAGTCGTCGCTCCCACTCCGCCACCATGATCCCGTGGAGCCAGGACCTCTCGGCCCGAATGTCTTCGGGCTCGTGATCGTATCCACGCTCCCGCGCCTCCTTACGGAACCGATACAGTGCCGCAAGGGATCTCGCTTCCAGGATCCACGGTGGCGATCCGGCTAGGAGACTCGCCGCTTCAAAGGATATCATGCGGTACCCCCTAATGGCCCTGCAGGCCATTGTCTGCTGCGGCGCATGCAGCAGTTGCACGAACCTGGCCTGCAGGGCGTCCGCCCACACGGGGCACCTGTACAGGGCCATGGACCGCACGACACCCGCGTAGAGTCTCCTGCAGGAGTCCTCTGGGCCCCTCAAGTTGGGCAGCAGCCGCATCAGCGCGTTAGCTGACACCAACAGTTTGGGGCGCAGACTTCGGAAGTGCTCTCCGAAGTCCCACCGACCGTCGAGTACGAGCCCCAGGTATTTCAACCGGGGCTTGATGTCGATGGGAGTACCTCCTACTGTCAAGCTGGATCCCGGGGGTGGCCTGCGCCGAGGACCATGAAAGAACAAGGCCTCGGATTTGTGCAGAGCCACAGCCGCCGGATCCGATCCACGACTTGAGCCACAGCGGTCGTGGCCCTCTGGGTCGCCTCGCGGTGTGTGGCGCCACTCACCGTCACTAGCGTGTCGTCCGCGTAGCACGTGACGGTGGCACCGAACGCGAGCTCACCGCGAAGCACCTAGTCGTATCCGATGTTCCACAGGAGCGGCCCCAGGACCGATCCCTGTGGGACACCGCACGACATCTCACGCCTACCGACGCCGGTCGCACTTGGGTAGATGACGGCCCTCTCCGTCAGGTACGCCCCGACTATGCGGCGGAGGTAGAGAGGCACATCGTGGTACACGAGCGCCTCCCTGATGCAACTCCAGGGCAAGGTGTTGAACGCGTTGGAGATGTCCAAGGCACCGCCAGCATCACCTCGCCCCGGGCAACCGCATCCTCCGCCAGAGTACCCACGCGCATGATGGCATCCACAGTGGAACGCCACCGGCGGAAGCCGTACTGCGTGTCCGCTAGGTCCGGCCCCACTCTAGAGAGGTGCTCGACGAGGCGCTTGGCAATCACTCTTTCGAAGAGCTTGCCCACCTCGTCGAGCAACACTATGGGCCGGTACCCGGACGGCTCGTCCGCCGGGCGTCCGTCCTTGCGGATGAGGACCAGTTTCCCCGTCTTCCAAATCTTCGGAAACTGGCCCCGCGGTGTGTGTTGATCCCAGGCCCTCGATTCTACAAAAGCTATACATCCGCAGTCACTGCAAAAATTGTTAAAGTTTAGATTTTATTTCTATAAAACTGAAAACAGATCTGCGGTAGCCTAGTGGTATGGGTAATGGACTGCTGAGACGAGGTCTCGGGTTCGATCCCAGGTTTACCATGGCACACACCAATGACTTTTCGATGCTTTTCGAAGTTATGTGTGTATTTATCGCAGGTTTATAAGTGCCCGGTTAATGGCAATACGCTCGCCACCTATTACATTGGGACCTAAACATAAACTGGCGAAATGTGGGTACTACCACCTCTGCCTACCCCTTCGGGGAATACAGGCGTGAGTTTATGTTATGTTACGCTAGTACTATTATCTATTCTGTGGTTATGTTATGGTAGAAAACAGTAGAAAATAATAAAGCTAGGTAAAGTCTAATTGATGTGTCCTTTCATAAAATAAACTTCCTACAATGTTGGAGCCTGATTTGAATCCTGCTTGTTCTACGACGTGAACCCACACTAAAGTAATTAGAGCTGGTGAGATTAATGGGAATATTAGTAATTTTTGACAGCATATATTTTGGCACTAAAATCCAATGTAAGTATAGGTTTTGCACACATTTTATGTATAATATGACACTCGGGATGTGAATACCTTTCATTTGAGACCCCACTCATCGAAATCTGTCCAGCCGTTAGGCCTGTAGAAGGGATCACGCGCGATGCATGAATACGCGCGTAACACATTACCCTCACTCTGGCGCAATCAGGTAAAAAATTAATAATTTTAGTTGTCATACTTAAAAATTTCTAGAATAAGTAATTATATGTATTCAAAGCGAAACATCATTGTAACGTGTCATTTTAAGGTAAGTAAGTTAACTAAGTTGTACAAATATAGGGTACTGCTTACCACATAGTTCCCCGTAAATCGTGAACATTTCACAAACTACAACACGACAATTGAAGGTAAATTTTATGATCACTATAGTCAGGGAGACAACGGCATAGTATATCTTCATCAATAGGTATCATTGCGTTCCGGTCGCATTCTTCGCACCCTCGGTGTCCGCTTTCCGCCTTTTACTTGGTCTTGAACATCCATGGTAGTGAGTTTAACAGTACGTATAATCATCCTCCACAACGCCACGCCACGTAGCCTGGTGTTCACCGCAGAACATGGACTCAACAGCGAAGGTGATTCTCCTGCAATAGCGCAGGATATAGATCCGCGATGTCACGGATATGAAGGCTCTCGTGGATGCGAGAGTTCTCTGCGGTCATTACCTACGTGTGACGAGTAAACCAAGTCAGGCCCGAACAATCAGATTATAGTAAACCATAATATGTAAACTTGCCATCAGCTCCCTTCCTATTTGAAGAGTGACGACAGGCTGTATTTGAAAGATATAAACCCCCATCCACTGAAATATTTAACTCAGATTATTGAATGCATCTTACTGTCATTTATTTCTTACTAGCTGACCCTTGCCTCAATCGATAAATAAAATACCTAAACTTTATAGCAATAAAGTTAAAATTGACTCTAATTTTTATTTATAAAACGTTTATATGGGAAAAAGAAAAGGGCCTTATTTAGGAGTTTCGCGGCATTATTCGATTTTTTTTCACCTTTTAAACCTTCCTTAGACCTCCATGAACAGTTTAAGACCAAGATAAGATAAATCCGTTCAGCCGTTCTCGAGTTTTAGCGGGACTAACGAACAGCATTTCAAAATCCACCTAATATTACCTTGTCTATTTCCCCACGAAATACTTTTTTATCAACATGCAACGTCAATAAATAGCATGAGGTACTTTAATTATTAGACATTCAAAGTAGGTGATTTTTTTTTCAACCAAGCTTTTATCTTCTAATATATAAAATTCTCGTGTCACAGTTTTCGTCGCCATACTCCTCCGAAACGGCTTGACCGATTTTGATGAAATTTTTTGTGCTTATCCGGTATCTATGAGAATCGGCCAACATCTATTTTTCATCCCCCTAAATGGTGCAGCGGGAACGGGATCTGACGCGGATCGCGGGGCGGGAAAAAATTGGCGGTACGAAGTTCGCCGGGACAGCTAGTTTACTATAAACTTTTAAGAGGCAAACATTTGGTAAAGAATAATTAATTACAGTAGGTATTATAACTAAATGTACAATATATACAAAAACTAGCTTTTGCCCGCGATTTCATCCGCGTTAAGTTCGGAATAGAAAGGTTTAGAACACACTGCTCCCACGACCCAGATAAAGTTCATTAAAATTTCTGTCAGTCTGGTACTTCATGCAAATGTACCAGGGTAACAGAAACACTGAAAACGTTTATACTCGTATAGGAAAAAGAAAGGGACTGTTTTTAGGGTTTTCCCGGCAATTATTCGCATTTTTCTGACCTTTTAAACCTTCCCTAGACCTCCACGAACATTTCAAGGCCAAGATAAAATAAATCCGTTCAGCCGTTCTCGAGTTTTAGCGAGACTAACGAACAGCAATTGATTTTTATATTTATAGATGAAAAAAAAGAAACAGGGGTGGAAGAGACTGTAACTTTAGGCATCGTAGAATTCCTAACCATTGACCTCTACCGGTACCGTGCCCAAAAGACAGGCGGCATTACCCCGCTGAATAGCGGTAGCAATTCTTTGAGCGAGGTAAAGGCCAGCCCTATGGTCACGGGAAGAGTCAATTAGGCTCTACGCTATCTCTTTGAAAAGTTTCGACTCCAAACGGCTCAAATATATAATTACCAGTTTAATTGGTATATATGCACCGTTTGAGAGTCTCCGCTGATGCAGCAGCAGCGCATGCACAGTCCATCGTACTTGGAAGGTGGGAAGGCGCCAGGGTGTCGACGCACCTTGCGTCCCACACCAAAGGCCTGCCCATTTTCCAAGGCAACAACGACATACCGTCCGGCCTCTTGCCATCGTCGCACGCCAAGGCAACAGGTTCAAGTATAGCTGGCACGCCGGCGGTGACAAGAGCCCGACGGATAATGTCGTCAATATTGGCATGACGAGACATGCGGCCTGCGCTCCTGCTGCAAGATAATCCGTGATGTCTAAGGCAATCGACTGCTTCTCCACATAGACATCGATGCGGAGAAACGCACGGTGCACCCAAACGTAGGCAAGTCGCGATGCGGAACGTTGTGTCGTCCAACATTGTACCAATGTTGGATGAAGGAAATGCCTGGAGCCAAAAATCTGATTCCCACTCCCCCACAGCCAAAACTGATAGCTCTTGAGATAGATAGATAGATAAATAATTACGTCAATTAGCTTATCACAATCCACTGCTGGACTCAGGCCTCACCAAATGTTGGAAGGCTTTGGTCTACTGTTTCCAAACACGCTGGCCAGATGGGTTGATAAAGGCACAGAAAAAAAATCAAGGACGCGAAATTGTTTTTTTTTTTTTTTTTATAAAGTCAAAACCTTTTTCTTTAAAATAAAAACTTGTTTTTATTGAAAACAAAAATCAGAGTGTTGCTAGGGATAAGTCTAAAATTAAATAGTAATGTTAGGATATCGAAACATTTTTGTATAGGCCAGTACGATATAGTGGAAACGCGCTCTAAGATCTGAGTAATATACACACCACTACATATGCAAAAATTTCTCGAGACTAATTTCACTGTATACAGGGTTTTATTCCGAGTTTCCTTTCCGTTAGTTGCCTCTTACCCTTCGGATGAGGACGGGGTCGTGACTCATATATTCTTTCTTCCTCACCACACTGTTGACATATAATATGGATAACATAATGTGGGAAAATATATGTGACGTGTAAATGCAAATCATAAAATTACAATATTAATGTACCTACATACGTGTATGAAAAAAAAACCATTTACAAGTGATTATAACGTTTGAGTGGCTGGGTGTTTCACAACGACCTGGGTTGTCTCACCCCTTTTAACAGCCCTTTGGCATTTCACTCATTAATTACTGAACCACACAGGCACACAAGGCATAACCCTGAAAATTCACATTTCGAGTCATTAGTCTAAGTTTTTAGAAGAGTATATTTATTTACTACCACGAGACCAGTGCACACAATGTCAAAATTACACCGCCCCTCTGCGATATACAGCTCAGTAAAAACCGTTACTTTGAACTTTAATAGGCATATAATTTTTTATAGACTAATGCAAGATTAACCGCGAAAACTTTTTTTATGCTAACATCAAAAACATATTATAAAGGCATGGCGTTAATTAATTAAATTTATATCAGTCGCGAAGGTTATAAAGTGGTTTTTACTGGGCTATATATCGCAGGCTACTAAATAAAGAGGGGCGGTGTATTTTTGACATTGTGTGCACTGGTCTCGTTGGTTATGTTGGAGTCTTCTTAGCTTATTGATGCATGAGTTCGGGTATGTAAACACTTTATTTAAAAGCTTGCCCTAGTGGGTGTGATATTTTCTGCTCTCCTGCATGCTCACTTGCTCTTTTCCTCCATTGCCCGCTTCAACAATGTGTTCTTTCTCCTATACTAGGTATAGTTATACAAGTATTTAGTTAAAATCCATAGAATTCTACGAGTCGTGGTCTAAGTATAAAGTACAGAGATTATTTTTGAAGACACCTCAAAAACTATTGTGAGACTATGTCTGTAATAGTGTGTTTAAGGTCTGTATTCTAGAATGACACTCAGCCTGAATCTCGATTTATATGAGGACAGAATGTACAGGCCTTATGTCAAACTATCAATCTGTCTATACAATCTGATAAATGGTGATTCAGGCTGAGTGTCATTCTAGAATACGGGCCTAAGTTTGTTTTGCCATAATTTTCCGATTCTGACTTATGCACCTTTGCGAAAGGGTGAGTTATCAGGCGGTTGCCGCGACGCCGTCGCTTCAGGCACCGGCATTAAGTTGTGAGTTGTGATGGTCGCCGACGCTCCAATTTGCCATGGACTCAAAGGTATGCACGTTTAAATCTACTGCGTTTTGTAAGGAATTGTGTAGCGTTGTGATTTACGGAATGTAGGGGAGGTACGCGTATTATTTTAGTTTGCAAATACTTTAGCAAAACATGTGATACGACAACGCTTGGCTTAACTATTATATATTAAAGTTAAAAAGTCGAGTTATATAGTAATACGCGTTTCGTTTTCAATATTTACGTTTTAAATTACATTAGGTAAGTATACAAGTGCAACCTTTAACATTTATCAAATATATACCTACTCTTAAAGACCCCATTTTGCTATAATTTGATGCACCAAGAAACCACAGACAAAATTGATACTGCAACTTTACATCACGGTTACCTACCAAGTCATAGGCTCTCAATATAACTTTCTTTTTTAAAAGGACACGCCAATTTGACTTCACCTCGCCTGATGGTATACCTTTTAAATCAATCGGAACCCGTGGAAATAAGATAGATTCCTACGTTAATTAGGACTGATGTTAAAGAACCTTGGAAAGGATCACATCAGCTTAGCACTTCATTATAATCCATCGACCAGGGAGATCACGTGCTGGTGGCAGTGCCGGCCCTGAAAAATCGAATGCCCTTCTGGAAGAACCTTATAAATAGTTTCTTGGTGAAAACCCCAGAAGGGAAATAATCTCACAGCTAGAGCGAGGGTGGGGTGTCTGTGGACGACCTGATAATTTGTGAAGGCCCCATGGATCTGAGGCTGAGTACTTTGGATTAATTTATTTGTGCTTCCCCAGGGCAAAGAACGTGGTATCTTGAAGTTGGAGCCCCGCCCGAGGGTGGTGGTCGACACTGCGAAGGCGGAACTCACTCCCCAGGTAAGTTCCAACGCCAGTACAAGTCGGTATCTTTTACGGCGGAAGTCACCGTGGGAGACCGGTGCTTCCGCTGTAGTCAGCCCGGTCACGTGGCCCTTGCCTGTGACGCTCCGCCACGCTGCTTTAAATGCGTGGCGGAGGACAAGGAGGCTGACCACTGGGTGGGCAGTAAGGCCTGTACTGCCTCAAGGCCAAAGCCCCGTCCGTCCACACGGGGAGGTGAGGGTGCACTCTCGCGGCAGGGTGCGGAAATGGACGTCCATTAATGGGCACCCATGTCCGCATCCTGCAGGTGAACCTGAACCACTGCGCTGGTGCTCAGGACCTTCTGTACCAAAGCATCAGGCAGTGGTCTATTAACGTGGTGGTTGTCGCCGAGCCGTACTGGGTTCACCCGGGAAGCCCAGTGGATCTGCACGGCCTGGCGACTGTCTTTGGGGGGACCGCCGCGGACGACTCGCGCCTAGCGCTTATCGCTAGGGGCCCGGGTTGTGTCGCGGCGGAATATGAGGGGGTGGCTGTCGTGGCCGTTTACATCTCGCCGAACCTCGACCAGCATCAGTTTGAGCTATGGCTCCCTGAGCTGGACGTCGTTCTCGCTGCATGCCGGCCTCGCCCTGTCCTGATCCTGGGAGATTTCAATGCCTGGTCGCAGGCTTGGGGCTCCCGGGAAACCAGAGACAGGGGGAGGATACTTCAGGACTGGGTCGCTACACGTGGCCTAGTCATCCTGAACCGGGGGAATGTCGCAACCTGGACGCGGCGGGGGCTCAGCTCGGTCATAGACGTTTCGTTTGCGACCCCTGAACTCGCCCGCCGTGTCCAGGGATGGCGTGTGGTGGAGGAGGAGGAGACGTCATCAGATCACCGATATATTCGGTTCGACGTCTCCCCTCCACCAAACCTGCCGCCAGCTATTGCGAATCCCCCGGGACCGCGTTGGGCACTCAATCGCCTGGATCCGGAGGCTCTCCTGGAGGCGGCCATAGTGCAGGCCTGGATCCCGATAGCGGACAGACCTGCCAATATTGATGCCGAGGTGGAGTGGTTCGGGAGAGCCATGTCGCATATCTGCGATGCGGCGATGCCCAGGGCTAGGCCCAGACCGGCGAGAAGACAGGTGTACTGGTGGACGCCGGAAATCGCGCAGTTGCGCGCGGAGTGCGTTGCTGCGCGCCGCCGGTACACCAGATTCCGCCGGAGGCGTCGCCGCCCAGACGATGCGGCAGCCCGTGAGACGGAGCTCTATGATGGTTACAAGGGGGCCAAGAGGGCCCTCCAGACGGCCATCAAGCGGTCCAAAAAGGTGGGCCGCGAGGAGCTGATGGAGACCTTGGAGCGGAACCCGTGGGGGCGTCCGTACCTTATGGTAAGGGGCAAATTACGCCCCAAAGCGCCCCCACTGACCCAGAGTCTCCAGCCGGAGCGGCTGGAGGGGGTCCTGGACTCCTTGTTCCCATCAAGAGCGGAGGAACACATTCCTCCGCGCATGGCTCCGTCTCAGGCGCCCAACGCGGAAGGCAGCGAGAACGACGTGCCCGTAGTCACAGAGGGTGAGCTAGGGGCGGCTCTACTGCGGCTTAAATCCCGCAGAAACACCGCCCCTGGACCCGACGGCATTCCGGGCCGAGCATGGGTCCTGGCTCTCGAAGAACTTGGGCCTCGACTTATAGGGCTCTTTAGCGCATGCCTCGAAAAAGGCCAGTTCCCCAAGGTCTGGAAGACAGGGAAACTGGTCTTAATCCGAAAGGCGGGGCGGCCGGCAAATTCCCCATCAGGGTACCGGCCGATCGTGTTGCTCGACGAGGTGTGCAAGCTCTTTGAGCGCATTATTGCACAACGCCTCGTCAAGCATCTCATACGCGTGGGGCCTGATCTGTCGGATAGCCAGTTTGGCTTCCGCCAGGGGCGCTCCACCGTAGACGCGATCATGCGCATTAGAGGCCTGACGGAGGAAGCAGTCTCACAGGGTGAGGTGGTGGTGGCGGTGTCTCTTGACATCGCCAACGCCTTCAACACCCTGCCCTGGAGTTGCATTAGGGAGGCGCTTATCTACCATGGAGTGCCTCCCTACCTCCGTCGAATTGTCGGGGCCTATCTCTCCGAGAGGGCCATTACTTACCCGAGTTGGCTAGGGCCGGGTCGGCGGGATGTGTCGTGCGGTGTTCCACAGGGATCGGTATTAGGGCCACTCCTGTGGAACATCGGCTACGATTGGGTGCTGCGTGGTCCGTTGCTCAGAGGGGTCACCGTAACGTGCTACGCCGATGACACTCTCGTTACGGCGCGGGGAGCAACGCACCGAGACGCAGCACTAAAGGCCACGGCAGGGGTTGCTCAAGTCGTGGGTCGGATACGGCGGCTGGGTCTCGAAGTCGCCCTTCACAAGTCCGAGGCTCTGTGCTTCCACGGACCTCGGATGGGGCCACCTGCGGGATCCAGCCTACAGGTAGGGGGCGTCAGCATCGGCATCGAGCCCTCGATGAAGTATCTGGGACTCGTGCTCGATGGCCGGTGGAACTTCGGACATCACTTCCGAAGTTTGGTCCCAAAACTGAGGGGGGCGTCAGCCGCACTCGCGCGGCTGATGCCCAATATCAGGGGACCCAACGCCCCCTGCAGGAGACTGTACCTGGGGATCGTGCGAAGTATGGCCCTATACGGGGCCCCCGTATGGGCGGAGAACCTGACGGCCAGTAATGTGGCTAGATTGCTGAGCCCACAGAGGGCGATGGCCGTCAGGGTGATAAGGGGATACCGCACGATCTCTGGTGAGGCGGCATGCCTCCTAGCCGGGACCCCTCCATGGGACCTGGAAGCGAGAGCCCTTGCGTCTCTATTTATATGGCGCAAGGAGGCGCTGGAGCGGGGCCAATGGCCTGCGTCTCGAGAAATCGAGGCCCAGCGGTCCCAGCTCTACCAGGAAACCGTGGAGACATGGAAGGTGCGACTTGAGCAACCAAAGGGGGGATTCGCCACAATTGCGGCCGTCAGACCGGCCATGGACGAGTGGCTGGAGAGGAGACACGGTGCTCTCTCCTACCGGCTGTCACAGATACTTACCGGGCATGGTAGCTTCGGTAGGTATCTGTGGCGAAGACACCGGGAAACCACGGCCGAGTGTCAGCACTGCGAGGACCGCAGCGATGACACAGCGCTCCACACGCTGGTGGAGTGCACGGCGTGGGCGCAACAGCGCCAGGTCCTCGTGGTGGGTCTGGGCGTGGGCACCCTCTCGCTCGAGACCATGGTGCGAGCCATGGTCTCCAGCGGGAGTAAGTGGGACTGCGCCGCCTCTTTCTGTGAGCAGGTCATGCTCGTGAAAGAGGCGGCGGGGCGAGAGCGGGAGAAAACTCTCCCACCCGAGTTCCGCAGTCGGCGGCTTGGGCACCGCCGACGTGTCTTCGCTGAAGACCATCGGCCTCCATGACCGGGGGCCTGAGGACGGTGAGTTGGCTGCTCACCGTCTTTACAGAAGCAGGCCCATGACGGCAGCGTGACGTGAGGGATTCACGCACGCCCCCCCCCCCCCCTAAGAAGCGGGATAACACCCGAAAACCCCCCCATAGACGCGGGATAGCACCCGAACCACCCCCGAGACGAGGCCGCAATTGTAGCCGTAGGTCTGATGGGAGTCCTGGGACATCCTTCCGAGGGCTTACCCGGGGCTCCCATCCATAGGCTTCTGGGCGTTACCGTGGGGGTTTTTAGTCGGTAGGAGTCCGGCATAACATCCATGAAGGATTTTCCCCCACGGTTAAAAAAAAAAAAAAAAAAAAAAAGTCGGTATCTTTATCCAGGTAGGTATATTTTTGTTAGCTTTTGTGGCGTGGTGGTATTCAATTCCCACTCAGTGTAAATATTTATATGCATGAATATAGTTATGACCGCGTGGTTCCACCACATCTTCGGACTGATTGGACGACGAGGACACTTTTTTCCTGCTTTTTCTTTAAAGAATATTAGAACCGAAGTTACTAATATTCCCTCTAACCCCTCCAACTAATCTAAATTCACGTCGATAGTGTAATGGCCAGGATCGGACCCAGGACCTCTCGATCGTAAGGCCGACTCCTTAACCACCAAGCTACCGACACTTGCTGTCTTGGACTTGTTGGACCGGGTCTGGTCGTGACTTGAAGAGCACCTCAAGCCATCGGTCTCGGTTGTCATACGAACATCTATGGCATGCTGTTGCGGCTGAATGGATCGCATTGGATCTGAAATTTTGTACAGGGATAGATTTTTTATATGGTACGTAAATTTGACTTCACCTCGCCTGATGTTAAGCTGAAGGCAAAGTCTTAGAAGTCCCCATTACAAACACGTAATGTTAACAGTGGTGGCACTCAGATTGACAGCCTCATCAGTTGCTTGTTCACGCCCCGCTTAAGGACCCGGGACTGTAGGAAGAAGGAAACTCGTGAGTTGAGAAGAAATTCCAGGTCGTAATGGTGCGGCTTATGACTCATAGGAATGAGTCACCAAACCACTTGGTTCTTGGTGAAATATTCTGCACCGTATGCGGGTGATATTTAGGCCCAGCACGTGTTGTCCAATGAAGAAAAGGAGAGGATGGAACTAATTGGAAGAGCTGATCAGAACATTCACCATGATAGAGACAGTAAAAAACTGCCAAAGACGCTATACAATCTATACGCATCTGCAAAGGCTCGGTGTTCGTGACCTCAGGACTCCCAATAATGCGGATCCGCACCTCCAGTATTCCACGCAGGAACGAATTTGTGTCTTATATTACAGAAGACATCGCTGCTCCAGCGTTAACAACGGCGTCTCACTTTGTTGAGGACTCCAAGTTTACGTGAAGCCGTTTTGATGACACTATCGATGTAGCTTTTGTAATATACAGCGAACATCTATAGCGAGGATATTGAGGTTATCCTGCAGTGGCTATGGCGTTCTCTGAAGAGTGGGAAGGGGCAGGAAAGGAGATAGCTATACCCGGGAATGGGGTCAATCACAGAATAAATAATTAGGTTCCCATGGGAACGGGATCAAATTTCAACGTCGGTATTAAAAAATGATTTTTGGCTTTCTTATTATTTGTCTGTTTGTTCGCGATGGATGTCAGAAAGTCGGGTGTATCCCACTATTAAGGTCATGGTCAGACTATAAATACGGTTGATCGGTTGAATAGAACCGGAAATATGATCAACACTCGCCATAACCGACATCTACCGGAGCCGCGGGCATCAGAGCTACCTATACCTAATACATATTATCACGCCTTTATCCCTGGAGGGCTAGGCAGAAGTGAATTAACACCCACATTTCGCCAATCATTGTATTTGGTCCCACGTAATAGGGGATGAGCCTATTGCCGTGTCCCGGGCACTATTATTGACTCTAACCATGCATCTGAGGCTGAATCTGTGCTGTCTGATGTTAAACAGACCTGTCCCTTAGTCACCTTGTACGACACCGCATGGGAAGAGATGGGGTGGCCCAATCTACTCTACCGGGGACTACGCGGTAGCCACCTATACCTATCTATATTTATAATCTTCTACGTCGTAGTCTGGCAAAATCAGCGTATTCTAGATAATTCCGCAGTACATTTGGCCACAGCCATTACCGTTGAAGGTACACAAGGTGTAATTACCGACAATCGGGGCTCGGCGCGGCGCGCGGGCCCAATTAACGAAATGTAATACGCTGGTGTAGCGAAGTGTTTTGTGTTTACCGATTTTGTTTGTATATTCCAACCTATCCATTAAATAAAGATACTTCTGGAAAATCTCTACTTTACAGTGATAGCGATTTGAAGATCTTCTCCTTTAATCGTTGTATATCATATTCTCAAAAGACCACATGCGTAAAATATCACATTAGCAAAACATGATCCATACTAATATTATAAATGCGAAAGTAACTCTGTTTGTCTGTCTGTGTGTTACGCTTTCACACCTAAACCACTGAACGGATTTTGATGAAATTTGGTATGAGGGTAGATTAGACCTTGAGAAAAGACATAGGCTATGTTTGGTCGCGATAACCGACATCCACGTGGGCGGAGCCGCGGGTAAAAGCTAGTTATAATATAAATGCGAAAGTAACTCTGTCTGTCTGTCTGTGTGTTACGCTTTCACGCCCAAACCACTAAACGGATTTTGATGAAATTTGGTATAGGGGTAGATTAGACCATGAGAAAGGACATAGGCAATGTTTGGTCGTGATAACCGGAATCCACGCGGGTGGAGCCGCGGGCAAAAACTAGTATTTTCATAATCTTCTTCTTCATATCCTAACGCTAATCTCGGTCGCATCCAAAGTTCAAGTGGGGCGTGAAAAAGCATCTCTTAAATCCGTATTAGCATCAGAAATGGTGAAAGAAAGAAAGAAAGAAAGAAAGAAAATACATTTTATTTTTAATGCAACACAAACATAACTTAAGACTAAACAGTGATAAATAATAATTATATTATTTATTAAAACTATTGGGCACATTTGTGTTGCACCAAGAAAGGGATCGGTATCTTGGTGGTCCGTATCTTCTGGTCTGTACCTCAACTTTTCCCATCTAACGGTGTGCAGTCAATTTGCGGACTAAATATAAAAAAGAACTTTCATCTCGGAATCCGGGTTCCGCTATTTCCAGTGTAACCGCGGAAGGCGGACCGAGGAGGACAGAACCAACCTCCAGCTCAACAAACCAATTGGCGATATCGAAGTATTGCAGTTAGATTAGACCATTTTTTGTTGGAATTTTTAGGGTTCCAACTATCTGTAAAGACTGCCATAGCGGCCTGAGCGGGAATTTTATTAGATAAATGTTTTTATTATTTCATGTAAATTATATTATTTCGGGAATAAGAAGCGCTCAAGTGAGACTTGATCCCACGACCTTTCCCTTACACAAATTCTGCTTAAAACTAAGTTTACCACCGCTCCCCCTGCCTCAATTCGTATAGACTATATTATATCGATAGTGCATTATCCCTCGTGATCTATCTTTTTAATTACTAATCAGAGTGCAATAACTATAATCGACAGGGGCGTATAAGGGAGGAGATGGTACGAAATAGTTCGGTAGGGCTGTCCCATCGCCGACGCGTATTCCGGGCGTAGCAATTTTCTAACCTAACCTATCCAAATTGCAATGCACTGTTTTTCTCAATCATTCATAACCAACTTCTGTCTTAACACGGGTGGTGCCCTATTATTACCGCCAATTTTTTCCCGTCCGATCCCGTTCCCACTGCACCCTCTACACTATTATTAAGCATGCATTACACATATAAACCTTCTTCTTAAATTACTCTATCTATTATAAAAAACCGCGTCAAAATCGGAAGCGTAGTTTTGAAGATATCCTAAGCATACATAGGGACGGACAGAGCGACTTTGCTTTATACTATGTAGTGATTAGTTGCGTGCCTTGGTTCCACCCTGATGCAATTATACCACCAATATCAAACCTTGCCTGACATTATCATATACAATAGAAAAATTGAAATAAGAATATTTTTGATACTCCAAATGAGAGATCTATTACTAAAAGTTCTGCCTTAACACTAGCGTTGAACGTACGCGCAGCGCAGACGCCGCGACAACGCGTGCGTTGCGTTGTTGCGGCGCCTCTGCTGGAACATACGAGTACGCTGCACGGCCGTCGCGCGAGCGCGACGTATGCGCCGCGTTGCTGCGGCGTTCAATTAACTCCAGAGGAAACGTTTCGACAACGCGACGCGTGCGTTGCGTTGTCGCAGCGTCTGCGCTGCGCGTACGTTCATCGAACGCTTACGCTGGATGAACGCTAGTGTGAAGGCAGCCTTAGGCGACACGATTGCGATTTGTTTCCGAGATGATAATGTCTTCTCCGAGATTATATTTTATAACAGTGAACAAAAGTTTAAAAGTAAAATATAAATCTACCATCTTTCATCATCGTCTTTGATGGTTAAACTACTTTTTTTTTTATTTCATGGTGGCATCCCACCCAGTTTCGACAACCCTAGGACTCGTAGTTAATCAGTGTCCGATATACACTCATTGGCGCCCGAAGATGAACTGTTGTGTGTCACGGAACGCTCAACGACACGCGGGGAATGGGCGCGTAGCGTAGGCCGCCACAAAACTTGAACAATTTGATAAATTCTATCAGAATGCTAGCTCAACTATGCAACATAAACAAAATAATTATGTGTCTTGTAGACGAGTCTAGAAGAATGTCCTACGATGACACAGAGGAGTTAATCTCTGTATTAAAATAAATAATTAGTGTTTAAGTTGCATCATTAGACATAACTTTGGTTAACCGTAGCGAGACACTTTAGTATTATATTATTCATAGTAAATAGTTGTATCTGTAATTGTCTTTTAGAATAATTTTTATTCTGCATTTAAAGGCTGAAGCACAGGACTACCTAGTTCAGGCACAATTTACTACTTATGCACAATGTAACAACACACGATAGATTAAGAAACCTTGTAAAATTACTGTACAACGATTATTAAATAAATTTGATTTGATTTGAAAAAAAAAAATGTTTCAGGATATTTACATAAGGCTATCTAGACCCAACCCAAAGTAGGTACATAACTAACTTGTGTGGGGATCTTTCTAGAATGCGGATATTACCTATACCTATACCGGCTATACATAGGAGCCTTGAGTCAACCTTGCTCAAGGCTTGAGTCAACAATAGTGCCCGGAATACGGCAATAGGCTCACCTCCTATTACGTGGAACGAAATACATTGATTGTGAAATGTGGGTGTTAATTATTCACGTTTGCCTAACGCCTAACCCTACGGGGATAAAACCGTGATTATACGCATGTATACATAGGTAGATACATAGATAAATTTTCTTTTGTGAATACCTACATACATTTTATACATAAAAACACCCAAAAAAAAACAATGCAGAAAGACATATTCACGCACGTAAATATTTGCACTGAGCGGGGATCGAACTCGCGAAAACGCTCTACTACAAGACCATGTTGACAGACCAGGACTATTCTGTGCCAGGACTTCGATTCTGCAAAAAACGGCATTAAATGTTAGACTTTAAACCAATGCATTTAAAGTTCAATATTAAATTACTGTTAATAGAGTGTATGAAACTTTTGTCATTTCGTTGTGAACCTTTGCGTGTAGAAATAAAGTCCAAAATTTATTGTTAGTTTTTGCAGTGATTGTGGTAAAACAGTGGTTTAGCTTTAGTAGAATCGAGAACCAGAGTTAAATACCACCATTCTGAAGACTGTCGATTATAAAACTCCTATTTTTGGCTTGACAATCAAATATTGCCCGCCACTCCGCCCGTGTAGAATGTCCCCTACTAAAAAGTTGATTTCAGACTTTTTTAATGTTCTGCACAGTTTACATAATTTAATTGCGTCGGTAGCTTAGAGGTTAAGGAGTCGGGCTTACGATAGAGAGGTCTCGAGTTCGAATCCTAGCCGACGTACTGACACTACCGACGTGAACCCACTCCTAGCATAATCAATTTAGCTTAGTTGGAGGGGTTAGAGAGAATATTTCTCGTAGTAACTTCGGTCTGTGCTTCGGTTCAAATATTATTTAAAAAAATAACTAGATTTAGTTACGTAAGAAGTCTTGTAGGTATGTAGGATATACCTACAAAATGTTTAAAATTTTAAAAATATGGAAGTAACGCCGTATTTCGATAGCTTCGTGAATAAGGAGTCATCGTTACGACACAAAGGTTCCGGGTTCGGTCCTGCCGACGTGAACCTACT
Organism: Eilema sororculum; assembly: GCA_914829495.1. Classification (NCBI taxonomy): domain Eukaryota; kingdom Metazoa; phylum Arthropoda; class Insecta; order Lepidoptera; family Erebidae; genus Eilema; species Eilema sororculum. The sequence continues at coordinate 42,273,513 of OU618532.1, read as the reverse complement.
CCTCTCCTAACACAAGCAATTCCTCACAAGTCAATCTTAACCTAATTTCAATAGTGTTAATACTCCGAGTAAATCGCATGATCGGGATATATTAATAGGGGTCTTGAATAACGCCCCCAGGGCCACATTTTCACTGCAGGACAGCTCTGTGCGTGATGAAGGCAACTATATCATCCAGGACAGTCACCGACAAAAGTAGTTTGACAATCTTTTGTATTAAAAGTATAAACAATACTCTATATATATTATAACGAATGAGCAATGAGTACCTATGTAAACTTTTCTTATCGATTTCGATGGGAAAAGTGAACGGCCAAGTTCCAACGGCTCCAGCCTTGGAGAAAGGATTTGAACCAGCGAGCAGTCCCATATAGGAGGAACCAACTGAGCTACTCAGACTCAGACACGTTTATGACTTGTCTATTTGTTGTAACCATTGATGGTCTGCGAAGGAAGCTTGATTGTATTACTTACATGATCTGACAAAACAAAACCTGCCTTTTTTTTTCCGTGTGGAAATCCCCTCGGATACCCCCCCTGCCTGAGCCGGAAGGGGAGGTTATGTCGGACTCGAACCGACTAAAACCGCACGCCGACTGTGGGTCTTGGTGCTAGGCCGGAGGTGAGGTTGTCATAGACATATCCCTCGCACCCCGGCTGACCCAGGGCCATCCCTTACGGTCTGGCCCTCCTCAGGAGGGGGGACAACGGTGTCCCCAACTCGCCCCCGGAATGGGGAGGCGCGCTATTCAGCGCGCCGCCGAAACAAAACCTGCCTGGGTTATGGTGACGTTATTACCTAAACTTAATTAAAATTATAAATAAATAAAATGCTAAATTTTGTATTTTTTACAATAAATATTACATTACATTACATTTGGTAGTAACAATCATAGTTCATATTTTCGCCAGTACTAGTTTTCAAAAGAAGAAATATGTTATTCTTCTTTCGAAACTGGTTTCGAAACGAGACTTCGTAGGTACGTGGCCGAAGCGCTTGTGTCATCATCTGTACAATAATCATTGGTTATTTCTCACCGCGCCTTCCAATAATGGCGCGTAGTCTATATTAATTTACCATTGTCAGGCGTGACGGACACAGGGACAATATTACGATATTTTTATGAAACTAGCTATTTACTGCGGTTTCGCCCGAATCACATTCCCGCGAGTCGTAGAAACTTAATATTCCTGAGATAATTTTGGTTACAGATGGCCTAGATTATTTTTACGAATTTAAGTTACGAAACAAGGAAGCAGAACTTAACTATTTCTCTCAAAGTGGTTCGTTTTTTATATTATTTGGGGGATATGAGAACCCAGCTTACTTCAGAATCTGTTCAAGTAAACTGAGTTAACACGCAATAGCATTGGTGAAATCCGCTTTTAGTTCTCATTTATCATTTTTAAGTCTTTCAAAATTTTATCTGGAATATACATTTGTTTTTAAAAAGCTCAGTCACTCATAAAAGCAAAAGAAAAATTAAACATGACCAATCATTAAATCGAAAACTGGAAAATATATTTTTCTAGAAAGCCTCACATTGTAATATTAAATCGAGAACCACATACACACATCAAAAAAAGTTTGCGATCAATGGCATAAGCTCCTAGAATTCTTTAAATTTAACTTTATCAAGAAAAAATCTATTTTATATGCTTTCTTTAAATAGGAATACCCTGTTTGAAATTAAAATATAAAACTATTTTTTATTATTTATTTTAAAAAATAGAGCCATTAATCATAATGCAATTGTGATAGAAATTTCATAGAAAGAAAAAGACTGTTTAATTAAACTTAAACTACAATTTATTATTAAAAGGTGTAAATTCAATATAAAAGAACTCCTCCCCTGGCTCGAACACATGCGGAGATCCTCCTGGGCATGCTGCGGATCATGTTATCCAGCATTTCCTGGGGTAACCTATCCCATTCTTCAATAGCGGCTTCCCTGAGCTCTGGAACTGTCTGGGGATGTGGCTCACGGTTCCATACAGCTAGTTTAAGAGCATCCCACGCGTGCATTATTGGGTTTAAGTCGGGCGAGCCGGCAGGCCAGTCTAATCGTGTGATATCGTATTCTTGAAGAGCAGCATTGACTCGTTGAGCTCGATGTGCGGGCGCATTATCATCGACCAGTACAAATTGGTGCCCATGGTTTACTCGGAATGGTCTGACGATATCATCAATAGCAACTGCTTTGTACATGTCTGCTGTCATGAAGCCCCGATACGGGATCAAAGGCGTTCTAGCTCCAATCATAATGCCACCCCAAAAGACACCGATTTTCCGCCTTGCTGAACTGTTCCAGTGGCAGTTCTTTGTCTTTCACGGTCGCCTGGTCTTCTCCAGACACGGACACGTCGGTTATCTGGATGAGTGGAGATTCGGGATTCGTCAACGAAGAGACAGTTTTGCCAAATGTTTTCTTCCTCACCTTCTTCATTTTGCTGAAGTCTAGCCCACTGCAATCTTCGTTGTTGACGTTGCCGGGAATTGAGCGGAGCTCGCCATAACCTCCGTGCTCGTAATCCAGCCTGGTGCAAGCAATTGCGAACGGTCTGCGTGCTAACTTCAAGCCCAGAGGCGGCCCTGACTTCTGCTTTTATTTTAGTGGCGTTGATTGTGGGATCACGGGCTGCCAGCAATCTAATATAGCGCTTTTGGGCAGCTGTCAAAACAGTTGGGCGACCGCTGCGAGGTCGGTCAGCTAAATTCTCCATTCCGTGGTACCTCTGCAACGTAGCCACGACACAGGATTGGGGTATAGCAAGTCTGCGTGCTCTTACTCTCGTGGTGTATCCTTCTTCCCTCAAAGTTACTATTTTAGCTCGTAAAACCTCTGATAATCCTCTTGGCATTTTTTCAATCACAACTTTCCGCGAAAAATATCTTGAATCCGTTATAATTCACTAAATCAGATTTCTGAATGAGCGTAAGCTAGGACTGAAAGCCTTTTTGTAAGAAAAAACAATTGAACGGTGTCATTGTTTTGTGTTCTAATTCTTTATTTTTAAATAAAGAATCTAAAAAGAAGAAAAAATCATAATATAATCTAAAGTAACAAAAAAGATTTCAGTTTTTCAAAGTGATCGCAAACTTTTTTTGATGTGTGTACACGCGTGTGTAAGAGTCATTAAAATCAAAAGGCACTCGCACACAAACAGCGAGACACTTCTAAAGCACTAGTGTTGCGCCATAAATCCTGGATTAATGTCGCTATCAGTGTGCGGATAGCCTTACTACAGTTGTTTCCGATAAGTCGACCCCAGTGCCACTCGCCGATTGGTCAAAATAAAACCTCTGTGACAATTCTCGGAAATACGGAAACTTTATTTTGTTCACGGTAATTTGCGTTGTTGTGATTTGATTTGATTAAATTGATTAATTCTTATAAAATAGTTTTAAAGCCACGTTTATAATAAATATGTATTTATATAAAAAAAACTACTTTTAAATTTGTTCTACGTAAAATGGTGACTTAATTTTTTTTAATGGACCTCATGCTCTTACTATTTAGGTATAAAAATCATTTCATAATGATATGTGCGTAATATTAAAATTTAAATAATGAGTCATAATTTTCTTCCTAAAATAATAATAATAACTAATATATTGTTAATTTTGTTTAACAAATTACTTAACAAAATAAAACAACATTCACTTAATCCCAATTACTTGTGTAAATTAAAAAATTAAGCGAGGGCACGGTGGATACCGCCGAATTAATCAGGACAGGACCGAGTAAAATAAGGTTACATTTACAAATTAAAAAGTTAAAACGCGGCAAAGGTGTAATTAAAATCTGACATCAAGTTTGTGATAATAATAATTGGATTGTTAAGTAATTAGAGTTATTAGAGTTCTATTATAATAATAGGATCGCTAGAATGGCTATTATTTTTTCATTTTACTAATAGGATTAAACATGATAATTTCGGCCACTTTTTTTAAACAAAACCATTGTTATTATAGTGCAGAGTTGGTGTCCAATCATTTGACAAAAAACAATTGACAAATTTTCATTTACAAAATAACGTTTGACAAAATTATACTTGATAAATTTACCTTTTACAAACTATTGTTCAACAAACTATTCATTTGACAAATTATTTACCAGTAAAAATGTTGTTATGTCAAAACATCATTTCATATAAGGGATTATTTTTAAAAACATGTAGTAGACAAAACAACGTATAGCATAAATAACATTTGACAAAATGCATTGCTTGGTAAAAGTTATATTTATTAAAATTAACTTTAATACAAAGATGACATGAAATAATAAAACTATTGGTCTAAAAACGTTTGACATGTTTACACTAATGATCGAAACTCATAATCATTCGAATAAATTACTGTGATATTCACATAACGAAATGCTACCAGACAAGTAGGTAGGTTAGGTTAGGTTAGGTTAGAACTGTGACCACAACAGAAACGCCAGAAATAAATTTTTGTTAGGAAAGTAGACAGAATTTTGTAAAACATCAATTTGACTAACGAATTATTTTGTCAAATAAACATTAGTTAATAAAATAATATTTTGACTAGTGAGATATTTGCGAAGTAAAACATTTGCGGTACCTGTATTTTGTCAAACGATTGTTTTTAAAGTAATATGTTTTAGAACTGAAAGTTTGTCAAATGATTAGTTTATCTAACGTTGTTTTTAAAATGATAATTTGTCTTACGTTTTTTATCAAACAATAGTATCTAAACCGCAGAGTTGTTTTGTAAGTGGTGGCCGTCTTGGAAGGTAGTTTTGAATTTTCGACAAATAAAAGCGATTTTTATTGTTTAGAAATACAATGATTTATAACGTTAAACTTAACTTTTTATTTTATCATCGATACTTAGGAATAAAAAAGTAATAATGACATGATTTTTGAAGAGCGATAGAAACCTATAATCACCCTTTTGCCGCCATTAACGGTATTCTGAGAAATACCCATTCTCACTTCAATTGCGACTTTAACTATAGGTGATTAAAGTTGCTATTTAAGTAAGAGGAGACTTCCATCTCGGGCTTGCAGGTCAGACTACAGTCGCTCTCGTAAAATGGAGAGAAGTATGTACATTAAGAGAGTGACAGCAATAATAGTTGCATCCAAACATACTTTGTTTAAAGCCTCGTATCCATTAGACAAAATTGTTGCGTACCATATTGCGCAACATTGTTGCACAACAGAGACGAGCAGCAACGCAGAACAATTGTAGAACAAATAACAAGCTGCGCATAATGTAGCGTGTCAGGTGGCAACATCGCGCGTGTTGCTCAACATTGCCGAACATGTTGAGAATCACATGTTGGGCGTAGAATGTTGCCTAGTGGATATGAAGGCTATGTAACCGGGATTGACATTCGGATGAAGAACAATTATTCTATTTAGTGCAACTATAGTATCTGATGAAGCATCTTCTCTGCCAGGGTTCCTGCGAGTATCCGCCATCCTCACCTCAGCCGTCCGTGGACCGGCTCTCGGTGACGTGGGCTGAACCTGGAAGCATGTCCTCGTCAGGGGTCAACCTGTTCCATCTGCCTTCGGAGACACCTCTTAGCAACGAGGTTAAATTTTCACCAACTGCGGGAGGTAAGATTTATATTAGGTATTAACTAGCTGACCCGGCGAACTTCGTACCGTCAATTTTTTCCCGCCCGCGTGGCGTCCGATCCCGTTCCCGCTGCACCCTCTACTATATTAAACATGTATTATACATATAAACATTTTTCTTGAATTACTCTATCTATTAAAAGAAACCGCATCAAAATCTGTAGCGTAGTTTTGAAGATATAAGCATACATAGGGACATAGGGACGCGGAAAGCGACTTTGCTTTATACTATGCAGTGATGAAAATATGCATCAATACTGTTGTATTTCGATAATAAAGAACCATTTAAATATAGTAAGTTTCTATTTTTCCACAGAGCTGTATTGTAGTAAGTTACCGTGTACCAGTGTTGCCAACGTAAGAGAGAGATCGAAAGATACCACACTCTCCCCTACTACATTTTTATGTGTATACAGGACTACTAACATTTTCTTAATTTACTATTTTACAGAACTAGGTACCTATTCACTCAACAGTTCGAGAACATGCATTTATTTGATTAATATGTCTTTTCCGTCTTAGACCATCCACATCTATATAGCAACACCCGGTATGGATTCTTCTAAAATAATCCCCGAAGCCCATGGCTTATGGCCCTTCCTATAGGGTGTCTCAATAAGAGTGCACTTTAAAAATAAAACCAAGTATTTTATGACAGAGCTGTGATATTTTTATTGTATTTTAAAGAAGACATGTTCCGATTAAATATGGAATAAAATATCCGGCATTTTCATGAAATTTTCCATAACTTTTGCACATATATGTGGCTGTATCTCACCGATGACGCGTTGGATTTTCGATTTGAGCGCAGGATGTTTTTCGGGTTTATTCGCACAAACCCGAGATTTCACAAAACCCCAAAGAAAAAAAAATGCACGGCGTTAAATCGCACGATCTTGGTGGCCAGTTGACATCAGAATTTCGTGAGATAATGTGTTCTGGAAATCGTTACTGCAATAAATCGATTGTTTTTTAATGAGTTTTGTAATGAGTTTTTACAATTGTAACGCGTTGTTCTTTCGAAAAGCGCTCCATTTTTAATAATCGGAATAAACTGAGATGACAACTGCAAAATTTCAGAGTTGCCACTGGTATGGAAAAAAAAATTTCCAATTTTAAAAAGTGCACTCTTACTGAGACACCCTTTATAATCCCGGGTCATTACTTTTTGTCCAATTTCAAAGGAGATACCCCATTTTGGGCCTGAGTGTACAGACATCAAACCTACCTCAAAATTTTCGTCTATTTTGTGTTATAATTTTGTTTAGACTTCATTACAATCAGCAATGGCCAAGTGCGACAAAAGTTTTAAAATGTGATTTTCATTAATCAACAAGCTTCGTAAACGTTGAATGTAATACTTAATCCGATCTTCGTAAATGCGCTATGATTATGCTTGCTTTATCGTTTCGATTATGAAATCAAATCGATAACTAATAACTATGAATTTAAAATTCGTGGCTTTATTAAATGATTTCAAAATATCTATGTAGCATCTTTATTTTCGTTATTCAGTTCACTAATCAGAAAGACACCTGTATCTTTCATAATGAAATTCAAAATATCGATTCTAAATAATCGTAGTGTATTCAAAGTCTATGTAAATAATCGATCATATATAATTAATAATAATCTGTAACATCATAATATGTCATTTTCACTCCTGTCATTGAAAATGTCGCATTCCTTTCCTGAGATCATTGTGTTTTGCTTTTACTCTGGGAATTGTATATGATTTTCGAACTAATTGACTCTTGCTTGATTACCGGACACCGTTATTTGCTACATTTGTTGACCTTGGCCTTAAAACTGCACTAGACTTTACCACATCGACTAAAAGCTATCACAATGAGTCTCTGTGTGAATTGTGGAATTGCTATCGGTGCAATATAAATAGGCAGACATTTATTGAACGATGCAGCGATACTAGCTTGTATACGTGAATGGGTCGCACCACAAATAGTAAGTACCTATTCGTTATTTCTCGCTCTTTTGAAATTGTTATTATAATTAACGGTAACAAGCTGTGTGATAGCTGCTATAGAATAGAAATTACTACGAGTCTACCTAATTCCGTAGATAATTATGCGAACTTTTGTATATGACAATGTATTTTGACTGATATGTGTAATGTTCATGAAGTACTAGCCTATATGACTATGGAATATTCAGTGCTTAAAACATGATCTCTGTTTAAGGTGAATGCAAATGACATCATTTGCGAATCTTGCTGGATTCAAGCTCAATGTGCATGTTTGGATGAGAACAGACCAGCACAATCACCAGTGGGGCACAGACAGTGTGTATTCTGTATGTCATTGAAGTGTGCAGAGGTGTGGATACAGACCTCCTACAAGAACTGTCAATATCTCAAACGACTTGGTTGTTAAGAGGAAAAACTACTTACTTTTTTAAATATAATATTCTTTAAAATAATGTTGTTTTATTTTATTACCTACTTATATAATTATTTCTATATTACTACAGCAAACAAGAAAGCCTTGTGGAAAGTGGCAACCGTAGCAAAAGGATGTCACTCAGATGTTGCCGTCTGAAGTGAGGGTAGGGAAGGATTGCTTTACCACCTTCAGAGTAAATGTCAGTTGCATATCATAAAACTATAAGGTTTAATATCGTGCAACAAAAAAGTAGCTAAAGCATGTCTTTACTTTGACATAATATATCAGTTTTATTATTTAGCATATAGTTGACCATTCCACATTAATGACTAAAAATATTAATGACCTGCCCTTTTCTATACTAATAAAACCTGCTAACCTACTTACAAATAAAAGCGCTACGCGAATAACTTGTGTAGCTATCACACACAACACAACATAAGACGCTGTTTGACCGCATTATGTATTACAACATAACCTAAAAACCTATGAACAATGCTCGATTTAACAAACTTGGCCATTGTGAATCGTCGTGAAAATTAGGCAAACAAAATGTCCTTAGATGCTCTAAATATTGCCTAATTTTCAACCCTGTACATGCGGGCCCAAGATTGTTTGAGAGTCGGGGTTGTCCTTTACATTTCTATGGCCTATATTATTTTTCTCTACAATATTCTGTTTTTTAATTAGCTGTTATAATATTGGAGTTGGTCTTAATAGAGAGAAACGGTTTCTTATCTCACTCCCCAACATTAAACGTGCTGGACTCACCCCAGTAGATTTATGTGGCGTGGTACGGTAATGAGACAAAAATATTCCCAAAGCATAGTTAGTTGATTTACTACTTTCCATCTTGGTTACATTTGACTTAAAAGTCTCCACAAACCGCTCCGCGGCCCCATTTGTGGCTGGGTGGTATGGAGGTGTCACGGTGTGTTCAACCATACCACAAAAGTTTTTAAAATCTCTACTGGTGAACGATGTACCATTGTCTGTTACTAGATGAACCGGAAAACCAAATCTCAAAAGGTGAGACCACTTCCAATATTTGACATTTGAAAAGCCTCAGGTCACTTACTATAGCTATCAACTACCACTAAGTACATTTTTTCCAAACAGATGTCCCAAATAATCAGCATGTATGCGATACCATGGTGAGGGTGGTACTGGCCATGTTTTTAGCTGTGCTGGAGGTGTATTTCGATATAATATAAATACTCAGGCCGTAATTAGATCTATCTAGCCGTCATTTTTCTATTGTGTCGGCGTTAGTATATCTCTGGAGACGTATAATCTTGGACCTATGACATTACAGACAGAAATCTGCGTAACAAACATAGACTTCTACTTCCATGTTATCGGCTTAGCAGGGTTAGTGATTCTTTTAAGGGGGATGGTATACGTTTTTATAACAAACTGCCAGAATCGATCCTTGGTATGCCTGACGATAAATTCAAAACCTTTGTAAAAACCACCTTATCCAAAAAGGCATACTATAGGATAGATGATTACTTGAAAGATAAAAATGTCTGGCTTGAGCATGGTGCAGGCCCCTCGTAAATTGCTATAATTACAGCATGGTACTATATTAGTTACGTGACTTAATTGTTACATTATGTAACTTTGTTTTAATTCTTAATTATAAAGAGAGTTTTTTTCAGTGCTGAACAGAACGTCCTCGAAGCTGAATGTCTTTTGAATGAGTTAGTCCACTAGTCAAAACGTCTATCGAGTAATGTGACCTCAACGTGAAAACGGCCAAGGAGCAAGTCGTCTTCAATTCATGTAGTCCTTAGCGCAAACGGTCTTCAACGGAAAATGACATAAAATCATATAGAGGTTAACGCATAATGAGCTCTTTCATGCAAATGTACTGTTTTTGCCACTTATGAAACCTCTTTAGATTAAATATCTTCTACGTGCTTGAAAACTTTATTCTTAGGTAACTATAGAAGTAATAAGATAAAGTATATTTTTCGAAAAGTTATTTTAAATTCCTTTCCGCAAATAAATATATCAGGATGTTACTTCCACTTAAAAAAAGCTGTTTGGAGAAAGGCCGAGTGTTTGAAAGGTGATGACTGCAAAGAGTCGAGAGAGATAATCAGAATTTGTGCAAATTTCCCCCTACTGCCGGCAAGTTACCACACGCAGTGTTAGTCATACATTAAGCAGAAGCAGCTGGGAATGCAGACATTTCTTGATTACTTTGAGAATCAATGGTTAAAATCAAAATCAACTATGAATATAAGCTGTTACAACGATATTTTTCGAACGAATAATCCTCTCTTGAAGGTTGGAATAGACGTTTTAATTCAAAAGTAAATAGGAAACCAACATTAGTACTGTTTATCGATGCCCTAAGGAAAGAAGCAAAGTGGCAGGAGATAACATTCAATAACATTATGTTTCATGGTAGCAAGAGGCGAAAGGTGGATATAATTTTCAACATCCGGTACACAGAAGAAAAGAAGAAATTAGAAGAAGTGAGTATCACACCTTACGAATTTTTAAGAAGTATTACAATAATAAAAAATATTTTAAATGTTACATATTAACTCTATTAGCTCAAGTATAAATATTAATTAAACAGGAACATAATTTAAGCATAAATAAATAATTACAATAAATAAAATAAGTCGGTGTGAGCCCATGTTTCAATTTAACGTCCAGCGACACAAAATTGAGGACGTTTTGCTCTCAGTACGTTTTACTTTGCGAACACACAAATCGAGGACGTTTTGCACTCAGTACGTTTTACTTTGCGAACATTAAGCAACAATAACATTTTGCTTCGAAAACTAGCAAACTATTTCAATTGTGGACGTTTTGCTCCTAGGGCATTTTATATAGCGGTTAATATGACATCAAGAACGTTTAGCTTCGAAGACCTTCTGCTCAGCACAGAGAGTTTTATATACTTGTTGACATTTAGCTTTAAGAAAATAAATATTGTAAATTGACGTCCAAAAAATGCTGCAGTGGAGTTTGTTGCGCCGTTTCTTCTCCACTAGCGCCTTGGAAGCGGTGGTAAACTTAGATTAAGTAGAATTAAAATTGACGACAATAAGAAACAATTTTATTGTTCTACTAGCTGTGCCCGCGACTTCGTCCGCGTGGAATGTACTTAATAAAAAAATCTTTTTTTTTTTGTTTTTGGCATTTTTTTTTTTTAGCCTAAGTTACTCCTTATTACATAAGCTATCTGCCAGTGAAAGTCCCGTCCAAATCGGTCCAGCCGTTCCAGAGATTAGCCAAAACAAACAGACAGACAGACAGACAGACAGACAAAAAATTAAAAAATATATATTTTGGTATGTGTACCGTATATACATTCATATGCATGTAGTAGAAAGCGGTTATTTTAATATTACAAACAGACCCTCCAATTTTATTTATTTGTATGTAGTATGTATGTATGTATGTATATGTATGTATATGTATGTATGTATGTATAGATATTGAAAAATAAATGACTATGACTATGACTACTATGTCGCGAGATAAACGAGGCCCTGCCGGGCGCGATTGTTTTGTGATAATCTACGAGTATGCTTGGTAAATTTAAGCTTGTCAGAGCACACAAATAAAGCGTGCTGTGCGTATAGAGCGCATTTTGAGCACATTTCAAGTTCAAGATATAATATGTCCTGAGTTATAACTACAAGCTACAAGCTATAGCGACATTACAAATACCTAGGAGCTCGTGCAATGCGATTTTTTATGAAATTAAATTTGTTTTTTGCGAAGTTTTGAATACTATCCAGTGTAAGTCGACAAGTATGTAAGGAGAATTTTGAGTAGGTATCCAAACAGCTTAGTTAGCCAGAGTAAACCCCCTGTAAGGGCCTGGTCGCTGACAACGAAGGTCAGTCCATAGGCGGCGGTGATCGCTTACCGTCAGGCGATCCGTCTGCTCGTTTACCTACCTATTCCATAAAAAAAAACAAGTATTAGAATCTAATATGTTGCTTTTATCCAAATCAGTTTGAAGCGGTTTTACATTTAGATATAAAACGGCTTCAAATAAAACGAATCTCACACAGATGTGTTCCTCATGTACAGTAAGCTTCAGAGAAAAGGAACCCCCCTTGATAATGGTTTTATTCTCAAGGGGGTTCCTTTTCTCTGAAGCTTACTGTACCTACCTATGTGTGACATTCGCATAAACTAACAAAATCTTTTATTCTTCAGTCTGGCTATAAGCGTAAATCGGTTGATAGTCAAATTATTTTCCTTTTTTGTTTAATTTCAACCCATCGCTCGACGTCCTGTGAGGCCTTCCAATTTGAAGTTTTTTATTTTTTAATGTTCATGCAAGATCATCAATGGGTATTCGGTCGAGATAATAATTGGCAATGCCGCGGAACCATTTTATGGTGCATTAACCGATTCACGAAGGAGAAGGATATTTCTGTCCTTAGTTAAACAATTTTAATAGGTGGTCTAACGTCTCTAGGTAACCACACTTTTTTTGGATTAGACCCAGTACTTCGGAGATATATCTATTAGAGAACTCCTTAAAATAAAATACAGTTTCCAACTATGGAGAAAGAAATTATTCTTTTCTCTGGGTCTCCAACATTCCTACTTCTCGACTCCATTACACGTAATGTAATGTAATCATAGCTTCTGTCATGCGTATTGTACCGAATATCGTGATAAGGAACGTACTTAAAATTAAAAAGTTAGTTGAAGCACGTCACTCTGAAGGCACCTGTATAAGAAATATATTAATAACTATTTAGATAATATCCTAGCTTAATAGATATTACATAAAGAACTGGTACATTACTTATAGTCTTTTGTGTATCTTGTAAGTATAGACGCATTTAATTCAATGTTATCGCTCCCGGAAAAGCCGATATGTCAATCCAATATTCACTCCCCAGGTTCCAAGGGTTTTGAACGCAACTAGGACATTGCTATGAGAATGATGGTGACAATCAATATTCAATTAGTCTATCGCGGTTCACTGCTGGCTGCCTCGCCCAATGTTCGAAGGCTCTAATGGATACGATGCCTTAAAGTTTAAACAGAGTATGTTTGGATGCAACTATTTAGGGTTCACGCTCCTATTTTACTTCTCTCCATTTTACGAAAGCGACTGTAGTCTAACCTGCCCGATAAAGAAGTCTCCTTTTACTGAAATAGCAACTTTAATCACCTATAGTTAAAGTCGCAATTGAAGTGAGAATGGGTAGAATTTCCCAGAATACCGTTAATGGCGGAGAAAGTGTGATTATAGACTTCTATCGCTCTTCAAAACTCATGCCAATGTTGGAAGGTTTTGACTTACTGTTTCTACACTGCCATACGGGTACAGGGTTTTATTTAGAATTTTCCATCTCTCACAGTGATATCGTCTGCGTATTTTGCCGTAAGTCGCCTCTTACGACACCCTTCGGATCACATGGGGTGGTGATACTTTCACCACACGGATTATGTGATGATAATAAACTTCTAATTATTTACAGATGGTTCTGAAGACGAAGATTACTCCGCCAGCTTGAGCGCTGTTCTTCGTCAGCGGCGCGCCAGTGTGAGGAGATCCCGTAAAGGTCGCTCCAGGAGACCTTCATCACCATTCCTGGGTGACGAGAACCGGTCGAGGAGACGTTCGTCGGTGTTCACTACTAGTTCTGGGGAGTAAGTTCACGGGCTCCCAAGGCCAAATTTTGGATACATCTCAAAAGTCGCTATGGACATAACATCTATATTATTAGTAAGCATTCACTAAGAATGGATTTTTGTAAATTCTGCTACTAAAGGGGGATGAAAGTTTGTAGGTATGAAAGTCCGTCATTTTCAGAGCTAGATGCACTAAATTTCATACCTGTGTCTTTTAAGAAATAAATGAACATGTGCATCAGCGTTTTTCAAAATTTTACTACTAAGAGGGTAAAATAGATGATAAAAGATTGTACTAAAATTTTGTCATTTTCAAAGTTAGAAGTATGAAACTTCGTACACCTACGTCTTTTGAGAAATGTTTTGTCGCGATAACCGACGTCCACGCGGGTGAAGCCGCGGGCAAAAGCTAGTATGTAATAAAACCATTTAGCTAAAAACTAAAAATCAAGTCTTATTAATGTCTAAACATATCCAGTACAGCAATATCGATGGAGGAGCCGGTGGCAGTGGTGACGCAGGAGCAGATCTTTGAGAACATCCACCTGCACAAGGAGGTCCTGGGCTCCGTGAAACAGCAGCCCCTGGGGATGCGGAGGAAACTCAAGATTGTTCACCAGGTATATCGTTGTTGCCGATAAAACTTATCGATGCTAGAAGTTCACCTCAATGCAACCTCGTCTGTTAGCTGGTGCATCTACTGCAGCCTCCACATAGAGTAAATGTGCCTTCGCTTCCGTCGAACAATGAAGTAACAAATGTTTACATTATGGCCCATATTGAGAACACTTGTACTTTTTCCACTGTAGTACAAAGTACAAGTGTTCTCAAAAAAAAAGGTATCTAAGAATGTTTATTCGCATTCTAGATTCCATAAGAATCTATATACCATAAGAATCTATATTCCATAAGAATATAGATTCTTTTTTTTTGTTGTCAATACATACATACTTATTATAAATGGAACATCCAGATCAATGCAAATAGCCATATTCATGCACACAAATATTAGCATTGAGCGGAAATCGAACCCGCGCCTCCTGTGCGTAGCAGTCGCGTCCACTACGGCCACGCCACAGAGGCTGTCATTACTTTACCGTATGCCTTAATCTGCAAATAATCTAGGTAGGTAGTCTGCAGATTAACTAATTAATGTAAGAAATTTTTCGCACTTTAACTGACCCGAGCAGGTAATCTGCAGAATACTAGTTAATCCCTTCTTCTTCGCACATTAACGGTAACTTATTCATAAAAGTAGTCTTATTTCAGTGTGTAAACTACACAACACTACAACTTCCAACAAGCTTTTTCCGTGCCCAATCAGTTGAGGAGGAGGTATCAAGGATGTGGTGAAATATTTTCCAAGTTGGGGCCCATCTGAAAGTAGACTCTAGTCCAACGCAGCCGTTCATAGAAGACATTACCTCGTATCTCGAGATCGAGATCTGCGGTAGCCTAGTGGTATGGGTAATGGACTGCTGAGACGAGGTCTCGGGTTCGATCCCAGGTTTACCATGGCACACACCAATGACTTTTCGATACTTTTCGAAGTTATGTGTGTATTTATCGCAGGTTTATAAGTGCCCGGTTAATGGCAATAGGCTCGCCACCTATTACATTGGGACCTAAACATAAACTGGCGAAATGTGGGTGCTAGTACCTCTGCCTACCCCTTCGGGGAATACAGGCGTGAGTTTATGTTATGTAATGTTATGTTATTACCTCGTATTCTGTTTGTACCTTTACAAAGATTGTCTTAATTGGTCACGTGTTTCCCGGCAGAGTAGAAATGGGCCACCTGATCTCTTCCCATGCGATTTCGTACAAGGCGACTAAGGGATAGGGCTGCTTAACACCAGACAGATATATACAGCCCAGACTCAGCCTCAGATGCATGGCAATAGACTCACCCTATTACGTGGGCCTGAATACAAAAATTGGTGAAATGTGGATGTGAATTCACATTTGCCTATAAGGCGTGATTATGTGTATGTATTAATTTTTTTTAAATTTTAATACAGGCAAAGGGGTACATCAAGCGACACCAGGGTCAGCTGCAGGAGAGGCTGGCGCAGTCCAAGAGCACTCGAGACATTTATGCAAGATTCAATATTCTTATGAACACGGTGAGCGACTTTTTATTCCCTCCCTTATTTCTGTGGTTTTCCCAAGGGGCTACAATGTGGGGTTCTTCAAAAAGGGCTTTGGAAGGTTCTTTTGCCATTAAGCTGTGTGATTATAAATAATAATAATAAAGAACTCTTTCTTGTTCACCAATTAAATATACAACAAATGGATTATGTATAAGCACAGGTTATGTGGTACAAATTGGCGGCCATAACGCACTCAGGCAATCTCTTATAGGGAAACATAATTTTTTTTATAATGAGATTGACATTGATAGTAAAACAATCATAGCGCTTGAAACATCACCGAAATATCGGATCCTCGAAAATTATGTGAAACATGGTCAATGCCGGCGAGTGTCTTATAAAGGACATGTCATGTAATCTTCAAGTCCGTCCCGTGTTCAGGCCATCCGCTCACCAATACGCATGCATGGGATACAAAATACATGCGATTTCTTCGAAGTTGTACGCATTGAAGTGAAAACACCTCAAAATTGAGCTGATTTGGTATATTTTTGTAGTGGTTTTTTGTGCTAAATAAATTCAATCTGTAATGTTTTGTTTTGTTAATCTATATACATATCGTATATAAAATTCTCGTGTCACAGTTTTCGTTGCCATACTCCTCCGAAACGGCTTGACAGATTTTGATGTAATTTTTTGTGCTTATCCGGTATCTATGAGAATCAGCCAACATCTATTTTTCATCCCCCTAAATGGTGCAGCGGGAACGGGATCTGACGCCGATCGCGGGGCGGGAAAAAATTGGCGGTACGAAGTTCGCCGGGACAGCTAGTATACATATATAAAAATCAATTGCTGTTCGTTAGTCTCGCTAAAACTCGAGAAAGGCTGAACGGATTTATCTTATCTTGGTCTTGAAATGTTCGTAGAGGTCTAGGAAAGGTTTAAAAGGTGAAAAAAATTCGAATAATTGCCGGGAACCGACATTCACGCGGGCGGAGCCGCGTGCAAAAGCTAGTAAACGAATAAAAAAAATAACGAGTGCAGAAGTGTTTGAAGTCTACATAATATATCTACGTACATTAGACCCCAATGCATATAAATCTCCAGAATGTATAGGTATACGCGCATAAAAATACTGCATCAAAATGTACCCATTTTTCTGTTGTTATTCTGTTATAAAATTATCATAAATTTGAACAGAAAGATGTAGGTAGTGAGAACGGGGGTCAGAATGGGGGAAGGATAGAGCCGCGGCTATCAACCAGCATAATTATAATATCTATACTTGTTGTTTGTGTCCAGAAATGGCAGCAAATGAAACGCGAAGCTGCGAACACCTCCAACCTCCTGATACCCTGGGAGCTTCGCATCAAGGAGATAGAGTCCCACTTCGGGTCTGTGGTGGCCTCGTACTTTACCTTCCTGCGGTGGCTGTTCTGGGTCAACCTGGTCATCGCCTTCATTCTCCTAGTATTCGTCATTGTGCCCGAGGTAGGTGCCTGTTTCCGCTTTTACATCATATCCTTGTGTCAGTCCTGCTCTTGGAGTAGGTATACATTAAATATACAGCGCCTTATTGAGTACTAGCTGATCCGGCGAACTTCGTAACTAGAGTGAAATCCAGAAAGATATACTGGGTTTAAGGGTAACGCTCCCGAAGCCAAAAACCCCTAGTAGTATTCCAGGTACATAACACATTGGTATAAAAAACTAAAACCCGACTACCGAAAAATCACGCTCTTAAAAGTAACAAACAAGAAAATATCAAGGATAGCCGTGGTCGTATGCCACTTTTCCATAGAAAATTTTGTTTTATTAGAGTAAGTGGCATACGACCACGGCTATCCTTGATATTTTCTTGTTTGTTACTTTTAAGAGCGTGATTTTTCGGTAGTCGGGTTTTAGTTTTAAACTTTATTTTTTATTTCTATTATTTTGGGGCAAGGTAAAGTTAATAATGTATACATATTTGAAAGGTGCTCATTAAGCCCTTTCATTTGATACCAAACACGGCATAATTGTCTCAAATTTATTTTTTAAGACAGCACCTTAAGAGCGCTAGAGGGCGCCACACAACATTGAGTGACACGTCATATAGCCTATAATCATCGGACGATCAAGCCGCTTGTAACGATACCTCATTTTTTGTCATACATACATACATACATACATACATACATACATAGCTAACCTAATTTATTTGTTATATATGTATTGTGTTTGCTTAAAGAGTCGCTACAACATTGTTTACCTTTGGTTGGATGCCTAACCGAATGGAATATAGTTGTCGTCGATCTGCTTGTCTTCTATTGGTCATTGTAAAAAAAAAAATGTTTTATTGTTAGCATAAGGACAAACCTTTGTGGTTTTTTTGTGCTACTCTGTACAATTTTAAATGTTTTTCAAAACACGTTAATAAATAAAAAAAAAAAAAAAAACAGCCTGTCAAAATCATAACCCTCCTTTTGGCTTCGCCGTAGTCGGGTAAAAATAAAATCGATTTGGACAAAAATTTTTTTCTTTCGGATTTATTTTTGTTTTTTTTTATTTTTCTTTTTGTATTATTTACTCTCCATCGTGTCAGTAAAGCTAAATGAAACGGTAATTTCACCATTACAAAAAAGCACGCGCCTGGTAGTGGTGGTTTTTATGAAATTACCGTTTCATTTAGCTTTACTAACGCGATGGAGAGTAAATAACGCAAAAAAAACCGTTTTTTTTTTCCAAATCGATTTTATTTTCATGCCAATGTGTTATGTACCTGGAGTACTACTAGGGGTTTTCTGCTTCGGAAGCGTTCCCCTTACACCCGGTATACCTAATTTTTTTTTTATTTTAAGGTTTATCCGCATTCTAAAACCGACAGTACAAGCTGTGCTAAGTAACTTAATTATCATTATCTGCGCAGTACCTGACAGCGAATCCAAAGAACGATGGCGAACGGAAACTGATAATGGACGATGAGAAACAGAACGCGTCGAACCTGCTTACCCTGTGGGAATTCGACGGAGTTCTGAAGTTCTCGCCGATCTTCTACGGGTACTACAGCAACATCGAGAGTGTCAAGTACCGTATGCCGCTTGCATACTTCCTCACTGGCCTCGCAGTCTACGTGTATAGTTTCGTCGCTATATTACGAAAGTAAGCCTAAAAAAATAACTTTAGGAAAATTCCCCGGGATACCTCCCCCACCGGGGGTGAATGTACCCGAAGAGGGCCAGACCATAAGGGATGGCCCTGGGTCAGCCGGGGTGCGAGGGATATGTCGATGACAACCTCACCACGACCCTGGCTCCGGCAGGGGGGTATCCGAGGGGAATTCCGCACGAAAAAAAAAAAAAAAGAAAAAAAAAGCCTCTCTAAATAAGTGGCATTTTGCTTGCAATCGAAAGTAAAAAATCTAAGTATCGTTGAATAGAATGACAAATGTATGGGATTTGGCGTATATAACAGTCGTCAGAGAATGTCACGTGCCACTTGTCTAGAGGGACTGAATTTATCTGGGGACGTATTATTGACAGGTTTGAAAAATTGAACAGGTGAAATATGGATGTTAATTCACCTCTGCCCAACCTTATGGAGATAAAGGCGTGATTATAGGTATGTATGTGTGATAGATTGTCTATGCAATCTGGCCTCAGATTAATCGAGACTCAGAACTGAGTACCACTCTAGAATACGGGCCTAAGTGATAATAAAACTTTGTTTTCTACTATCTCCCGCAGCTACGCTGCAATATTCCCGTTCCCGCAATCCGTGGGAACTTAATTCCCGGATAATTACTAGATCCGTTCAGTCGTTAGACCGTGATTGAATAATACGG
Source organism: Eilema sororculum (assembly GCA_914829495.1). NCBI lineage: Eukaryota > Metazoa > Arthropoda > Insecta > Lepidoptera > Erebidae > Eilema > Eilema sororculum. Next base: position 42,253,948 of record OU618532.1, on the reverse strand, counting down.
AACGGGTGGACAGCTGACGGATCTTTTATTTTTCGTGTGGATATCTACTCGGATACCTCCCCCGCCGGAGCCGGAGGGGGAGGTATCCGGACTTGAACTGACTAAAACCGCACGCCGTCTGTGGGTCGTCGTGCTAGGCCGAAGGTGAGGTTGTCAGCTGAACGAATCAAGCTGAAATTTCGTACGGGGACATAGTAATAGTATAATCTGAAATAACACAGGCTTTTTATTCCTTTTTATTTCTCTGTATTGCACAAGTCCAATATACTTAATATCTCTCTTGCAGAATGGCAGAAAATTCTCGAATGTCCAAACTATCCGAGAAAGAAGATGAATGCATTTTCTCCTGGAAGCTGTTTACTGGTTGGGACTTCATGATAGGTAACACTGAAACGGCACACAATAGAATCGCGTCAGTTATTCTTGGGTTCAAAGAGGCTTTGCTAGAAGAGGCTGAGAAGAAGAAAGACTTGAGGAAGTAAGTAATTTGAAGCAGATCTTTCAAATGGGTGTGTAGCTGATAGGTGTTCGTTGATTTGGTAGTAATAAAAGATTGGAAATGATTTTGAGACCACCAGAACGGAATGCGCGGCCGCGACAGTTTTAAGCGCGTGATAGGATCTATCTTCGGCGGCGGTTCGTACGTAAATTATTTTTTGCAAAATGGCGGGCGCGGAGGTCAGCGGGGGTGAAGGCGTCCCGCGTCGGCCAATCAGAGCGCTTGTTCGCGGTCCATTCGTGGCAGTCGTTATTTATTAGAAAAAATGTATACAAACTATATTTTACGTAAAATAACACAATATTTTGGGTTTAATTGCCGTTAGACGGGTGGACCATAACTCCATTGTCAACAAGGTGTATGGAACCCCTGAAAGATCACGTTCCTAGACAAACTCGTATCAATTGATAAATGTATAAACTGTTGGGCATAATTTACTTTTGACAGGTGATATACACATAATATGCTTGAATGCGGGGTATTTCGTTGTCATCATTGAATCTGACATGGGAGAGTTATGGAACTGTACTGCGCTGATTGGAACTTAAACAATAATTTCTTTCTTTCTACCTTTCTTGTATATGTCGAACAGAAGACTGTAAAGGGCTAATTGATTGAGTGTTGAAATTGCTATGAAATTTTGTCTATTGTTGACATTTCCCATAGTTGTGGACACTTAACCTTTAACTGTTCTGTGTTTCGAAATTCCCTTAGGTTCTCAAGCACAACCACCCGGTGTGCTTGAGCCCCAGAGCTAAGATCATTTCGTTTATTATAAAATCCTGTTACACTTCGGATGTAAATGGTACTATCATAAAAATAATTTAGGCATAGAGGATTTTAGGAAAAATAAACCAATCAAGACCATGTCTGCTGAAAAGCAAACGAATCATCACAGTGAGTGTAAATAATAAAATAATCCATACTAATATTATAAATGCGAAAGTAACTCTGTCTGTCTGACTGTCTATCTGTCTATCTTTTTTTTTTTTTTTTTTTTTTTAAAGAATATTAGAACCTAAGTTACTAATATTCCCTCTAACCCCTCCAACTAAGCTAAATTGCTTGTGCTAGGAGTGGGTTCACGTCGGTAGTGTAATGGCCAGGATCGAACCCGGGACCTCTCGATCGTAAGGCCGACTCCTTAACCACTAAGCTACCGACGCTTTTTTCAACACTCAATCAATTAGCCCTTTACAGTCTTCTGTTCGACATATACAAGAAATCTATCTGTCTGTATGTTACGCTTTCACGCCTAAGCCACTGAACCGATTTTGATGAAATTTGGTATGAGGGTAGATTAGACCTTGAGAAAGGTCATAGGCTATGTTTGGTCGCGATAACCGACATCCACGCGGGCGGAGCCGCGGGCAAAAGCTAGTATGAAATAAATAGCGATAGAATTTGTTAAAAATAATTATCTCATTTGATAATTTAATATTGTGCCGTGTGAGTATCCGTTGAAGTAGAATAAGACCACTCCGGTCCGACTCTTTCTGTGGGTGTCGTAAAAGGTGACTAAGGGATAGGATTTTTCATATGACAGTAAACATACAGCCCAAGACAAAGAGCCCGCTAGACGGCAATAGGCTCGCCCCCTATTTTTTTTTTTTTTTTTTTTTTTATCGTGCGAAAAATCCCCACGGATACCACCTCCACGGAGCCGGTGGAGGCGGTTATGTCGGACTCGAACCGACTAAAACGCACGCCGTCTTGGGTCCTTGGTTGCCGGAGGTGAGATTGCCAAAAGCATATCTCTCGCACCCCGGCAGACCCAGGACCATCTCTTTCGAGATGGCCCCCTTCGGGTTGTGGGGACCAAAATGTCCCCAAGGCTCGCCCCCTATTACGTCGTAGGACCGTAAATCATAATTTGCGGAACGGGTATGCTAATACCGGGTGTAAGGGGAATACTCTCGAAGCCAGGTTACAGTTAAATGAAACATTAATTTCCTTAAAAAAACATTAGTACAAAAAAAGCAACAAGCGCCAAGTGCGTACTTTTCTGTAGTGGTATTTTTTTAAATTACCCTTTCATTTAGCTTTACTAACACGATGGAGACTAAATAATGTAAAATTAAATTAAAAATTTAAAAAACCCCCGTCACAAAAAACCCCTCCAAAAAGTTGAAAATAAATGAATAAATTTAAATTCAACGGTTGCCATATCGGGGGACCTTAACTGGTAAAGTACTCCTTTGTATCGTAAGGTCCCCCGACATGGCAACCGTTGAATTTAAATTTATTCATTTATTTTCAACTTTTTGGAGGTGTTTTTTGTGACGGGGGTTTTTTAAATTTTTAATTTAATTTTTATTTTATACTTTTTAAATTGTTCTACTAGTCAAGCTCTTTCATTTGATACCCATATTGAGGGAATTATAAAGAAATACGTATTCCAACATGTTGTGGCGGCGGCCATCTTGGACCGATTTTCTTCAAACATGGCTAAGAACACTCCCGACTAATATACCTTTCAAACAAAAAAAACTACATCCAAATCGGTTCATCCGTTTGGGTGCTACGATGCCACAGACACACACACACACACACACACACACACACACAGACACGTCAAACTTATAACACCCCGTCGTTTTTGCGTCGGGGGTTAAAAATACAAAAAGAAAAAATAACGAAACAATTTTATGTTGTCCAAATTCTTTTTTATTATGTCTATGTGTTATGTCCCATGGAGTACTACTAGGGGTTCTTGGCTTCGGGAGCGTTCCTCTTACACCCGAGGTATACCCTCTGCCTACTCTTATGGGGATTTGCAGATGTGAGTATATTTATGTATACAGTATGTATGTACCTATGAATTATTTCAATATGTAAGTTGTATAGATCCCCATTCAGCTTGTACTATGTACTATATTATATTGTTACTAAAGTATTGTACCTATTCATATTTCAGCTGGCGTACCATATCACTCCGTACACTTGTCAATATCTGCGTCATCATTCTCCTAACAGTGTCGGCATGCGCTGTCGTAACCGTGGTGTCTCGCTCCGACGACAGCACCAAAGTAAGCAACTGGTTGCGCGAGAACGAGACAACTATAGTTGTCACGTTAATCTCGATTACTTTCCCATTCCTCTTTGAGCTTCTCGGATACTTGGAACATTATCATCCCAGGAATCAACTGAGGTTACAATTGGCAAGGTGAGTTAACTTCATATTAATCCATACTAATATTATAAATGCGAAAGTAACTCTGTCTGTCTGTCTGTCTGTCTGTCTGACTGTATGTTACGCTTTCACGCCTCAACTTCTGAACCGATTTTGATGAAATTTGGTATAAGGGTAGATTAGACCATGAGAAAGGACATAGGCTATGTTTGGTCGCGATAACCGACATCCACGCGGGCGGAGCCGCGGGCAAAAGCTAGTATTAAATATGCGAAAGTAAATCTGCCTGTCTGTCTGTATATCTGTGAATCGATTTTGAGAAAGGACATTAGGTTATATTTGGTTGCGATACTGCGATGACTGCTAGTGTAAAATCAAGATTGTGTTACAATTTCTTCTCCCCCTTAACGTGGCTAAAGCTATCTGCAGTGTATCTATCTCACTCTAATTACGTTTGTTTCAAACCGTGACCCTTAAGAGTATGCGCACGTCGTCGGCCCTAAACTCCTAGACGCATAATAATATGCATTTTACATAAGTTACTTTAAAAAAATATTGTGACTAAAAACATGCACATCTATGGGGGGGGGGGGCTGATAGAATTAAAAACTATTAAGTAACTAGTGAAAAAAAATTCTTCGCAAAAATACATCAAGCTCTTTTCTTGCAACGTGCATTTATCTTTTCGGAATACTAACATTCCCTTTCTTCTACAGGATCATGCTTCTGAATCTACTCAATCTATATTCTCTAATATTTGCATTATTTAGTAAAATCGATGGCATGAGTAAAGATCTAGACACACTGAAACCTGTTTTATATAATACGATCTCTAATGGAACAAATATAAGTGAAGCCCTGACTGGCCCTTGTTTTGAAGAAGAAGTGCCATGTACAATTTGCAATGTAGAAATAATGGTGCCAATAATATTGAGTGATGGTATTACGATTAACACAACAGCTACTAACACGTTTTCATTTGTCTGTACTGCTCTTAAAATTATCAAGAAACAAACACGTTCAAGACGACAGCAAGACAAATTTGAATACACCACAACAGAAAATACAATAAATAATACATTAACTACTGAAAGTCAGTTAGGTTACGATCAATTAAAGCAAATAATTGAGTTAATAAACCAGCAACAAGAAAATATGACGCTAGAGAACGAAGCTAACGGTGTCGATTCGGATGATTACGAATATAGCTTCTATGACACTGAAACAACTACTGGTATACCAGATACGAGTACAGATATCTCTAGTTCTAGCTATCCGAGTACGACAATGGACAGTTCAACTGAAACTATGTATACTGAGACATCTTACGTAACAGAAACCGATTTATCGACCATGAAATATACCGACAAAACATTTCCCTTTTATGACAATACTGAAAACACTGATACCACTACAGACATAGATCCATATAGTAGCACAACATATTACTCTACATCTTTCAGTCCATATGAGATTACGACTAATAAAATTGAATCAACGCAAGAAACAGTGTCTGAGAATGTAAGAACTGAAATATTTACGAATGTTGTAATAGATAAAATAACAGATTCTGATATGACTGATACTTCTACTAGTCAATATAATACCGAAGATTATACAATAGAAACAACCACGCATCTTATAGCCACTGAAACGGATTTTAATACTGATGAGAAGTCAAAAGATACATCGACTATAACTACCTCTACATCACTGTTACCACCTGTGGTAAGCTCAAAGATTTGTTCAAAAATGTCTTGTAACAGTACAGTTAAGTGCAATGGAAAATTTGTAACTCAAGTATTCTTTATATCGAATTGTACTGCTGTTGTTAAGATCTGTTATATAAAGACTTGTGGCAAGAGTTATGAATGTGATAACGTAAATGTTACTAAAGATGTTGCATACATTGATGAGAAAAATATAAAGAGATATAACTTGACAATACCTACGAGGAAGAAGTTATTAAAGCTGTGCTGGGAGACTATGTTTGGTCAGGAGCTCGTTAAATTAACTATGATGGATTTGGTAAGCATTATTTAATCAATAATAGTTTTTTTATTTTATCACAGAATAGATAATAGTAATATTATTGTGTTCAGGTGCAAGTCAATTTTAATTATGATATTCTTCAAACATAATATATTAATTGATAGTTCTATAAATATCTCATTATAAATAGTAAATATCACCAAGTGTACATGTTTTAAAGTTGTATTGGAAAGTTAGATTAACTTACATATTTTAATCTTACAGGTTTTTGTGCTCCTGGGCACTTTGTTCTTAGACTTTTTTCGAGCACTCCTCGTAAGATACCTGAATCGCTGTTGGTGCTGGGACCTCGAAAAGAAATTCCCAGAATATGGAGATTTCAAGATAGCAGAAAATATCCTCCATTTGATTAATAATCAGGGGATGGTGTGGATGGGGATGTTTTTTTCGCCTGGGCTCGTCGTCCTAAATGTAGCCAAACTTATGATTATGATGTACTTACGATCTTGGGCCGTGATGACTTGTAATGTCCCCCACGAGGTCGTTTTCAGAGTTTCGAAAAGTAACAACTTCTATCTAGCTTTACTACTGACTATGTTGTTCCTCTGCGTTTTGCCAGTGGGCTACACAATAGTTTGGGTAAAACCCTCATGGCATTGTGGACCCTTTTCTGAATATGATAAGATATATCGTATTTTAATTACTTATATCAATAAGCTTTTACCAAACAGCTTGCATTTCTTCTTAGAGTACATAGCGTCACCAGCAATAGTAATACCAATGTTAGTTTTATTAATACTAATCATTTATTACTTGACGTCATTAACTAATTCGCTGAGAGAAGCAAATAATGATTTAAAGGTGAGTTATAGTAAAACTTAAAATAACTATAGTTTTCTGAAGGTTTTGGGTATTAAAATTACTAAAACACTTATTTTTCCTACAAGATTCAATTGCGCCGAGAACGAACTGAGGAGCGTAGGAAAATGTTTCAACTAGCGGATACCAGAAGAAGAGCTGGTTCTTCATCTATAGAAAATACACCTTTCGCGAGATGGAAGAAAGCATTACCAACTCTTCCAATGAGCAAATCTATAGACTCTGATGATCGTAAGACTTTAACAGAGGAGACTAATGAACCTGCTAAAACTGTGAAGAAGCGTGGTGAGGCTGTTTGACTTTTTATTGATTGCCTGGGGCATATCTAGAGCTCCTGTGGCAATTTTTCAAAGATTTTTTAAATATTCTAGGTCTAAAAACAACTAGCGAAATTAGCGGTACGAATGTTGTCGAGATTTGCGTTTAGCAACACATTCAGCGATTAACTTTTATATTACTGATAGATGTTGCTATGGAATGCGTTTAATGAAAATTACGTATTTGGTTATGAATAAAAACCTCACTGCTATTTTGGACTTCCTTTACAAGTATTACAGAAAAGATGAATGGCGTGTGTTAGGAATGGCTACACAACAGGATATTTGAATCCATAACTTTTAATGACAAATCTAATGCCACATCCATCACGTCACGACCGCTTTAAATAAAATATAATACACCTAGTAACTTTTTTTCTGTTATTTCAGGGGGTATTTTTGCAAAAATTGTTGGCATGGCACTTGATAAAAAACCAGATGATATCTCGGCCGACGATAAAACAGACACTGACTTTCATGAAACTCTGCCGAAAGAAGTTTTAAAATTAAAAGATATATCCATAATAAAATCAGAACAAAAGAAAAGAAATAGCGTTGAGTTCAAAACTGATATAAAAAAGCTTAAAACTGAAGATAAAGGTCTCAAAGTCAAACATGACAAAGCCGATGATCGTACTGAGAAAAAAGCAGTAATTGAAAAACAGATAAAGGATGCCAAAATTGGTTCTAAACCAAAGGTCATAGATGAACTACCTAAAGACAAAAATAAATCGAAAAAAATGCAGGAAAAGCAAACATCGGAATCTAGTACGCAATCGAGACAGTCCGACTCAACTGTTATACCAGTTATCACAATAAGTACTACTGAGAGTGACGAAGAAGTATTATCTAAAACAGATAAGGAATCTAGACATGAGGGAAAAGATAAAAGTAAACAAAAGGGTGAAGGAAAACCTCGAAGAACCCCTGACCTGAAGTCTTTGCGACGTCAAAGCAGCGTGGAAAGCATAAATGAGCAAAAATCACCTGTCAAAGAAAAAAAACAAGAAGAGGGTCCTAAGTATCAATACTCATTGTAATTTATTAGTAGAAGTAGAAATAAATGGTAGATTTTTTTAAATATTTTGTTTTATTTCTATTTCTAGATTGTGTCGTGGTGTAAACTCAAATCAAATCAATCGAACGATGAATATGAAGTATTTTATTTAGAATATTATATAATTAAATAATATATATATTGTTTAAAAAAATTAAATAACAAGTGTATATCCATACTAATATTATAAAATGCGAAAGTGAGTCTATCTATCTGTCTGTCTGTCACGCTTTCACGCCTAAACCACTGAACCGATTTTGATCAAATTTGGTATAGACCATGTTTGATCGCGATAACCGAAATCCACGCAGGTGGAGCCGTGGGCAAAAGCTAGTTCCATATAGATGTAACAAGTTCCACCAAGTGCTATCGATTAATAATAATTTAAATAACTATAGATATATTTCTACAATGATATTTCTAGAGCGACAACAATAAGTACATATCCAAACTGTTTTTTATATATTTTATTTGACTATATTTGATGCGTCCAGCTCAATTGGCTGCACTGGGTCTGAATAAAGTGTGCATCTGGACTGAGGGCCCAACTTGCCAAACGAAATAAGACTTATAGGGCATTTAGTAAAAACATAGTAAAACTTAATACAAGCAATCGTACATTTCTAAAACGTAAGATACAACTGTTATGATTAAATTACTTGTGCCCTCAGTCCAGACGTTTGCATAAAATGAAATAGGTAGCCCATAACTCAGCAAGTATTAACTCTAGGTTGTAAATTTTTATTTTGGAAAATAGGTCTGAATTTCTAAAATATTTTACTAATTTTCCATATTTCATTTAGAAAAATCTTTAATTCTAAATCTTAGAGTACTTAAAGTCTAAACGAGATGACATATCTACGGAAAAACTGTATACACAAACTTGTATTCCATGAATGGAATTGAAGAAATATGGTTGCTATTGTGAGAATCAAGTAAACTGATTGGTCAAATGACTATGATTTGACCAATCAGGTGCTATCACGAGAGAAGATAACATGGTGGTTGGCGTGAACCTTGATGTGATGTGTCTATAGATAACAGGTACCTACGCTATTATATTATTAAAATCTATTATAGACCTAAATCCCAGAGCGATGAGTGATCAGACATAACTTATTTGCAATGGTACTGACACTAATAATGTTTTAAAGAAAACTACACAGGTACTAAAAGTGTCAAGAACGAGTCTGGTCGGTCGGTCAACTGGTATAACTGTTGCTTCGATATCGCCAATGTAAAATGGAAAATATCGAGTTACGACTGGAGAAAGTAGACTCCGAGGTGACAGATTCGGATGCGAGCAGGATTAACGCTAGGATGAAGTAAAAGATGAGAGTACATACTGATTTGTTTATAAATAACAAAGTATGAATTTAAAAAAAACCAAAAGTATCAATCATATGCACCCTTCAAAACTTCTTTCTATGGAAAAGTAAAAAATCAATTTTCTCTTAAAGTATGGTAGTTAGGAGAACAGGCGATATCTCATATTCTAGTATTTTTTTTACTAAATCTTACTACAATTTGCGTTATTCTACAAGGTTAGACCTAGGCAGTAAGTCAGGAAAACTTGGGCCCTCAGTTCAGACGTTTTGATAAAATTCAATATTGATTTTCATTTTAACTATAACCAATAGAAATATGAGAATTTAGTAAAACATTTCAGAAATTCAGAGCTATTTTCTAAAATAAAAATGATCAACCTAGAGTTAGTACTTTTTGAGCTATAGGCTATATCATTTTATGCAAACGTCTGGACTGAGGGCCCAAGTAATTTGATCATAACAGTTGTATCTTAGAAATTTATGATTGCTTGCATTAAGTTTTACTAGTTTTTTACTAAATGCCCTATAAGTTTTATTTCGTTTGACAAGTTGGGCCCTCAGTCCAGATGCACACCCTGAATAAACACGATGCATTAGGTAGGTGTCTTCTGTTGTCTATCAAAGCGTTGGCGCCCACCGAACTGCATTTGTTCGCGCACATTTTAAGTGTTAGTGATATCATCCCACCAAGAACATTCTGTAAAAAACTTGCCAAGTCTCGATGAAGCTGCTTGTTTATCTCTAAAAAGTAATGAAATCTAGACAAAGTCATGCCAAGTCTAAGGTTCCTTACTGCGATTTCTTTATTATTATAGTTAATATTGTGTGACTTGGCCGTTGAACATTCTTTATAAGTTTTTTTATTTATTTATTTATTTATTAGGTCTACCAACAATGTTTTACATCAAAGCTTACAATAACAGTAATTAAAGCTAACTTGTTACAATGCAAACATCACTTATAGGTAAACACCGCATAAAAAGAATAACAAAGAGAAACTTATACTAAGCTAAAATAATATAATAGAGACTTAAAACTAAACAACTGTACATAAAAATATGAAAAAAGTTAGTGTGTAGAAGTCAATTTTGTTTACACGTAATGTCATATGTTTTTTAAGCGAGATATTAGCCCATACTGGTATTGGTAATTCGACGCTAGTGTCTCATAATTTTAGGCTGTTGTTGATTGTGCCACACATGCATTCAGCATTGACAATGCTGACTTCTGCTCTCTTCTTTTTGGAGCGTCAAATCGACCACCGATCTAACATAAAAGAAGTTTTATTATTTAGAAGTTCGTCTATAGGTACTGGAAATATTTTTTTTATACTGTTTGTTTCAGGCTCGCCTATACATAAGTATTATTGAAATACGAAGCTTTATCAAGCCTGCAATTGACTGGTTATTGAATCAACGTTTTCCAAGTGGTAATTTTCCATCGTCAATGAATACTTCTGGCGACAAATTGGTGCAATGGTGTCATAGAGCACCTGGTTTTATTCTCTTCAACGGCCAAGTCACCCAACATTAACTATAATAATAAAGAAATCGCAGTAAGGAACCTTAGACTTGGCACGACATTGTCTAGATTTCATTACTTTTTAGAGATAAACAAACAGCTCCATCGAGACTTGGCTAGTTTTTTACAGAATGTTTTTGGTGGGATTTCACTTCTTTTTGTAGAAACCTACTTATTTTGACCAATTGTTGAGCGAAATTAATATTTTAGTGTAATTTGTTTATTTCATTTGTGTAATGTTCGAGTACAATAAAGTTAATCGTTCGACTATTTCTTCTTGTAAACTTGTAAGTATAAGTATAAAAACCAGTCTAGTCTTATCCAGAGTTTTCCTTTCATTTTATTTATATGCGTAATATAAGCAGAAGGAGAGGCATTCGCCCAGCAGTGGGACGCTATAGGCTAGATTAAATTAAAAGACGTGTCTCACTACGCTGGATTTTTGCAATGCCTGTCGATTTTTTCATGTACCAATAGTAGAAGGGGGCATTACCATATCTCGAATACAGCTGAGACCAGCTGAGGGTTCTTCATCAGATACTTCAGACCTTCGATTTTTGACATCATATGAAGCGGCCTACCAAGTTGAATATTTTTTGTAAAGACGGTATGTCGATCTTTAATAGTTTGGTTGGGCTCTTGTGTTTTCTAATTAGGGTCACCAGGCACTCCAGATCTTCGATTATCCTAGTTCTTATAGTTTTCCCTGTATGTGGCCATTAAACCCTAACTCTGTACCAAATTTCAGCTCTCTGAGTTTATGGGAGTACTAGTTATATTTTGATGATCATGAGTGAGTGAGTGGGTGTCATAAATTCGAAATTTTGCTTTCGCTTAAATTCAGAAATAAATGACCTACAGACATGAAATTTTGGATTTTAAGTATGTGATTATAGCTTATTGGATGACAAAAATTTCTGCGTTCTGGTCTTATCCAGAGGTTCTCAAATAGGGGCCTGAAAATGCGGCGTATTGGTTCCAGTAAAGGATGGTACGGCAGTGTTTACTTCGCGCTCGACTTGGCGGGGGCACTGCCGTGCCCCCGATATCAACCTTTATGCGTGTATAATACATTGCAAAATTGAATACACGTAATTATATATTAGTCTATGCTCGTGGCAGCTTCAATTCAATTTTGCTATGTATTATACGTACATAAGGTTGAAATTTAACAAACACTTAGGTATAAAGTGCGCGAGCAAATTTATGGTAGTTCAGTGTGCTTCAACCATTCCAACGCTAAGCTAAGCTTTCGATGGCATAGACTATGACACATATTTTTTATTTTTTAGAACTAATTACAGTGAACCAAAGCGAGAATTAATGATTGGATGCAGTGTATTTGGCTGTAGAAGCTGCAGTGATTCTAAAAATCTCGAGATTAGCTTCCACTCGTAAGTAGGTATAAGTTATCATCTCAGACTGGAAAGCCGTCCCCAACTGAGTTGGAGAAAGGCTCAGAGAATGATGTAAGTGTACCTATATAGTATTGATGCTCGGAATATAATTTTAGAAAGAGCATTATTTACCTCGTCAATCTTTACTGTTTGTCTATCAGTTTTTAAAATTAATGATGTGTCATCAGCAAATAATACTATTTCACAAAGATCTTTAGTGAAGTAAGGAAGATCATTTACATATATCAAGAATAAAAGGGGTCCTAATATCGAGCCCTGGGGTACTCCCATGACTAAAGGGGCTCCAGATGAATTGGTACCATTAATTTTAACTTTTTGTACTCTGTCAGTTAACCTAAGCAAACTAAGTGAGCGGTTCGAAACATCATAATAACCTAATTTTAATAACAAAGTCTCATGATCAACACAATCAAAAGCTTTTGATAAATACCGATGGCATCCTGCTTCTTTTGCCATGCATCAAATATATATGTTTAAGGAGTGCAACTTCTGTATCTGTCGTGTTTCTGCCTTTAGTGAAACCAAACTGTTTCTCATGAAGTAGCTTGTTATACGTAAAATGTGAAAGCAGTCGATTAAATATTATTTTTTCAAAGATTTTACTGAGGGCTGGGAGTATCGAGATGGGCCGAAAATTTGATGGATCACTTTTGTCCCCTGCTTTGAATAACGGAATGATTTTACTATACTTCATGAGACTAGGAAACTGTTTATCATCTATACATTTATTAAATATGAATGCAAGATAAGGCACAATTTCGGGCATTACTGATTTTATTATATTGGTAGAATTGCCTCAAAGATCCTCAATCCTTTTTATATTCAATTGCTTAAAAGTTTCAAGTATGGTTGCGGGGTTAATGTACTGAAAGTCAACACTACATTTTTTATCAACACTAGATTCAAGTAGAAGAGCGGCTGCGTTTCTTGAGGACTTTAATGTACTTGTAGTGGTATTTGGAGCATTTGTTAAAAAAGATTCAAATGTATTGGCCACTGCAGCATCAGTATTAATGTGTTCACCATCTATTTTTAAATCGAAAGATCGATCACGTGACCTTGTTTTACAGGTTTCTTTATTTAATAACATTCCATGTTGCCTCAATTTTATTATCAGCTTTTTGTATTTTAGTGCGAATATAATTGGGCGTTGGACAAATTTTGGAAACCTATCATAAAAGATGTAGAATTTTATTTTATGCCTTTTACAATTTATCTTTTTCGCGAAAAAACATTATAAGTATGAAAAAATGCGTTTTTATTTTCGTAGCTTTAAAAGTGCGCGAAAAACGGTCGGTCACGTGAGATTTGGGGCGTGACGTAATAAAAAAATGTTATATTTTAACAAAGGCGCTTACGTTCACCTTCAGTAGGTACATACTCACGGCGACTAAAAAATATTTCTTACGTTTAAATTAGTTAAACTTTAGGTACTAAAATTGTGAAAATGACCACCTACGTGAAGTGTACCGTGCCAATGTGCGAAAATATTAACCTCAAATATCCAAACCAATTATTTATTCGCGCTCCTGACGAACGTAGATTTCAGTGGATACAATTAGCACGCAGAGATCCAAAGTTTACGAATGATATATTCATTATTATTTTTGCGAAGACCACTTTGATGTAAGTAGTAATTTAATTAGCATAAAATCTGTAGTGTAGCAGTAACCGCGTCTTTGAAAAATTATTCCCGCCATTTAACTACATATTTCGAATTTTATGTGATTTACTTAATTATTCCGTGGTATAGGTACTTATACTTATACATACACACATATACTCACGTCTATAAATCCTCGAAGGGGTAGGCAGAGGTGTATTAACATTTAACATCCACATTTCACCAACTATGATTGTAGCATGTATAGGTTATTACAAAACAGTCAGCGCGCGGCAGGGCCTCGTTTGTCCCGCGATTTAGGTCCAAGATACGTTATAGCTGTGATAAGAACTTGAATACCTATAAGAAAATAGGATAGAAGGGAACAAACAACTTAATCAAAACTGATCAAAACTAACAGTAGACCGGTAGGTAGGCGGGTTTTAAAGACGTCACGCGATCTGTCAACTGGTTCGCCCGCGTTTTGCTTCATGTAAAATACCTACAGATAAAAAAATCGCAACTTTATTTTGTAAAAATAAAATATTTAGAATTCTTCTTTGAATGAAATACTTTTGTAAAGTTATTGTTTGCATATAAGCTATCATATCCAATATATTTTATAGTTTATTGCAATAGTTGTCCAACACCCAATTAGATTTGGCTATTGAACAGACTTTCTTGAACTTTTTGAGTACTTTTAAGTATGTTCAATTACTTACTTGTGGATCATTTGTACATGCCTTTGTTTCGTATAATTCGTATAATTTCTTTCTACTTTTATAGATTCCAGGTCATCACTAAATTTAATTTTGAATTGATTAATATTTATTGTTTTTTAGTAAAAATGTTATTAAATTCGTATTGAATTGCTCCGAACAAATCTCTGAGATCTAGAGATCATGCGGGTTTTCATCATTATTCGGCTCCAAGAGAGGTACTTTATTGTTAATGTTTTCTTTAAATTTTTCTAATCGATATGTTGTGATTACTCTACACACAATATTTATAGGTAGTGGAACATGTTGGTGCACAAATCTAGCTAACTGACCTTCATGATCTGATTTTATGAATTGCCATCAGTAAAAATATTATCCAAGCAGGTAGCTGTTGTGGATGTGGTGCGAGTTGGGTACACCTCATATAGTAGAACTTTTTAAGTAATAATTTTATATTGCATAACAACTAATAGCATAAACCTCTTTTCGCAGAATATCGTTTGGCATAAACTCATTTTGCATACATTGAAACCCATAATTTTGTAAGTCAGAATCATCTGTACGCATAATTTTTGTATCCATAATAATCACAATGTATAACCATCACATCGCAGAAAGTTCAAAACCAGATTCATCTTTTGGTATATATTTCTTATCCATAACGGAGTCGGGGTACTCTGTGTCGGGGTGTTAACAACTATCTATTCTGGCGCTTCGCCGGCCGCTACCACGGCACGCTCGCTTCGCTTGCTCGGCTCGCGCTGTTGGGGTCACAGTTCTAACCTAACCTAACCTATCCGAGTCGGGGTACTCTGTGTCGGGGTGTAAACAACTATCTATTCTGGCGCTTCTCCGGCCGCTACCGCGGCACGCTCGCTTCGCTCGCTCGGCTCGCGCTGTTGGGGTCACAGTTCTAACCTAACCTAACCTATCCGAGTCGGGGTACTCTGTGTCGGGGTGTAAACAACTATCTATTCTGGTCACAGTTCTAACCTAACCTACCCATTTTTAAAGAAGAAAGTATCCCAATCTATATTATTCTAATTGAAATTCTATGCTCTTTATAGTATGCCTAGTCAAATTATGCCAAATAATCTGTACTCTAAATGAACGTTAAGCTAAATGACAAAATTTTAACTATGCCAAAGGTAATTATGCCAAATAAAATTCTACTATCTTAAATGTATGCCATTCTAAATTCGGTCATAGGCACATTATGCCTAAAAATATTTATGTCAAATATTTTTAATGCCTAATAAATTATCGATTAAATAAGTTTCTGCGAAGTGAGTTATCCCAAATAGGTTTCGGAGTATCAAGTTTCTACCAAATAGACGGCACCCGGTGCGAGTTGCTTCACAATTAATAATTTGCTTCACAATGAATAGATAGTTGTTTACACCCCGACACAGAGTACCCCGACTCGGATAGGTTAGGTTAGAACTGTGACCCCAACAGCGCGAGCCGAGCGAGCGAAGCGAGCGTGCCGCGGTAGCGGCCGGAGAAGCGCCAGAATAGATAGTTGTTTACACCCCGACACAGAGTACCCCGACTCGGATAGGTTAGGTTAGGTTAGAACTGTGACCCCAACAGCGCGAGCCGAGCAAGCGAAGCGAGCGTGCCGTGGTAGCGGCCGGCGAAGCGCCAGAATAGATAGTTGTTAACACCCCGACACAGAGTACCCCGACTCCGTTATGGATAAGAAATATATACGAAAAGATGAATCTGGTTTTGAACTTTCTGCGATGTGATGGTTATACATTGTGATTATTATGGATACAAAAATTATGCGTACAGAGGATTCTGACTTACAAAATTATGGGTTTCAATGTATGCAAAATGAGTTTATGCCAAACGATATTCTGCAAAAAGAGGTTTATGCTATTAGTTGTTATGCAATATAAAATTATTACTTAAAAAGTTCTACTATATGAGGTGTACCCACAACTACCGTCTTCTTACATTTACATAAATCTTTTTAAAGGTTTCTTCCATAATAGATTCAAACAGGTGGTAATCTCCAGAGGGAGGTCTATAGGCACTAACAATAATGTGTCGCTCAAGCTCTGCACATGATATTTCAATATTTCGCTCACACGAGAGTGCTACTATATCTGTTCTTTCTTTTTAATAATAATAATAATAATTAAATTGTTTATTAAAGTAACTGTATAATTAATACTCATTTCTATTAATTCAGTAATATTTTAAACAACAAAATTTTAAGCAACAAGAGCCATCCACTTGGAAGTCGTCAGTGACTTGACTTCAGAAGGCTTTCTGCAAGCCTTCAAAAGATTTGTGGCCAGACGTGGTCATTGTTCGCACCTCTGGAGCGACAATGGCACAAACTTCATTGGAGCGTCAACGGAGCTCAAAAGGAATTGTATTGCAGAGCAAAAACAAATGCTTACAGAAGTTGCCGATGCATTGGCAAACAATCATTGCGAATGGCATTTCATACCGCCTCATTCTCCCAACTTTGGAGGGCTATGGGAAGCCGGGGTCAAGTCGGTGAAATACCATTTGGCCCGGGTCATCGGTAACGCTACATTGACGTACGAGGAAATGGCTACAGTCCTCTCACAGATAGAGGCCTGCCTCAACTCGCGCCCGCTGTCCGTTGTCATGGACGATCCAGAAAACTTAACCGTTCTCACACCCGGGCACTTCTTAATCGGAGAAGCTCTCGTGACAGTGCCCGACCAAGGTTTTGAAAACTCAAACGTGAGTTCGTTGAGAAGATGGCAACACACTCAACGTGCATTCCAATCGTTCTGGCGACAATGGTCTCAAGAATATCTCACTAAGTTCTTGCAGCGGTACAGTTCAAAGTCGATAAACACACACCAACCCCAGGTCGGCGACATAGTGGTTATAAAAGAGGACAACATGTTGGCGTTGGCTCTACGGCAGAGTGACTGCCGTCCATCCGGGTTTAAGACCAAATAGTGCGAGTAGTCACTGTAAAAACCAAATCGGGGTCTTTTAAACGACCCACATGTAAATTGTGTATCTTGCCAATTTCCACGGAATGATTCACAACATCCTTATGCAATGTCTTTTGTTAAATTAGAGATAAGAAACATTTAAGTATTTAAATAAACATTTTTATATTATGGTGCTTGCACGATAGATGTAAGCTTTATACTTTTATACAGTCCATTTAACTTTAAGTAATGCATCTATGGTGTAAGGCCAAAGGTCAACTTTGCCCTTGGTGGGCGGTATGTATAATTAATACTCATTTCTATTAATTCAGTAATATTTTAAAACTAGCTTAAGTAAAATTAGTTACCCTGTTGCGTCAACAGATGGCGCTGTTAGAAAATTTACATCGCGCTAACGATATGTTTTTGTTAGTCTATAAGATAAACTGATACGTTGATTAAATAACAACTTTTACGGCTACAACTAGCTGTATCATTTGACTCCTCCTTGGGTACCTTTAGTACGAGGTTGTACAGTAACACAGACTCATTTTCTTTTTTATGTTAGTAACAATTTGCTTAATCTATATTAGTAGTATTAAATAAAATAAATATTCCACAACACTCCACACAACGCCATCTAGACCCATAGTAAGCTTTTATAGCCTGTGTTATGGAATCTAGAATGCGGATAAACATACTTATAAAAAAAGTATATTTATACTACTTAAAAATATTATAAATATACCCTCCCTACCTTTTTTTTTTCTTTTCGTAAATACATACATATTATACAATACATAGAAACACCCAGACCAATGCAAATAGCCATATTCTTGCATACAAATATTTGCACTGAGCGGGAATCGAACCCGCGCCTCCTGCTTGGCAGTCGCGTGCACTATCGCCACGTCACAGAGGCTGTCGAATGTCGATATTATGTATGTATTGAACAAAATTGTGAGCGGAAAGGTTTTTAACTATGTATATTATCAATCACCAGTGCAGGCTCAACAGAGATGTGGAGAGCCTGCAGCAGTGATTCACATATGTACAGTCGAGTCTACTGGCTATACCTACACGCCAGGATGCTGTTGGGGCTGACCCGCACACGACGCACCAGGGACGCGCATCGTTTTCGCTTGAGCGTTTAGAAGCAGTCGATACGTGCCTCTGCAAACATCCCTGATGCGCTGCAATACCGAGGCAGCCCCATCAACACCCGGAACGCATTATTATATTGGATTCGAAGGGCACTGTACGACCTTTTGGTGTAGCTGGCCCACAGGTTGCACGTGTAGAAAGATGTGCAATATGCGCTTTAGATTTTAATTTATCATTAATTAAAATTAGTGAACCACCTCTTTCAGCGGCAACTCTAGTAAACGAACTAATTCATGTTTTTTTAACCAATGTTCTGTTACACAAAGTACATGAATATGCATTTCATTTAAAAACAATTCTCTACCTAACTCTTTGCCAGAAAAACTGATACGGGGCCCTACGCACGGGGTCAAGACTGAAGGAAACGAGTGGTACGAGATCCAACAACTTTATTCCGTAGGCCTATACTATACAATAAAAAAACTACTCTAATTCAAAGTCGAGTGTCGGTTGGGGTATAGGTACACGCCACTACAAACGGAAGGCTGAGTAATGTACTCAACTTGGGGTTCCGGGCTGGCCCCGTGCGAGTGTGATGTCGTCTTCCCCAAAAGGTCACCAGGCGTCGCGGCCGCTAGTCCGGTCCGCCGGAGTCGTAGTCAACGTCCGCTTCAAGCCGGCAACTTCAGCTGGTTCGGAGTTGGGCCGGTACGGCGCTGGGCTGGTCTTTCAGCCGGTACGAAGTTGGGCCGGTACGACGCTGTGCTGATATTTCAGCCGGTACGAAGTTGGGCCGGTACGGTGTGGTGCCGGTATTTCAGCCGGTACGAAGTTCTGGGGAGACAACCACACGGTTAGGCACTGGTGCGTGAACCCAATGCAACAGCGCCGGGCCCCAAGTATACTTTTCTACATGGGCCCTAAGGTCGGCGGCGCTGTACAATGGTAGGTACACATAACATACACAATAAAACAGTGAAATAAAACTGGATTGTTCCGGAATTAATAAACGTAAGTATTTTACAAGTCGATAATCCAGTTAACCACGGTTCAATTAACTATAAACAAATGATTTAGTACTAATCAAGTTCCAACACTAATATTTGCTGAACCGTGGATTTAAAACGAGAATATAATTCGACAAATTAACATTTACTCCAAATGTGGGTATCCGTAGAAAATTATGGCGAGATATACACCGTGTTGATTTCTCTCTTAGGATACGAACAATTAACATTACAATACAACTAATGGAATAGTTCTTAAGCAATTATTATATTCGGCTGTCTGTCGACATGTATACTCGCGACATATATTTTGGACACACTTCATACAATAACTTTCTTACGATATTCTATCGATTACGATGTTAAAAACAATTTAACTTAACTTTAATTTAATTAGATTTACACAAGGAAGAATACAACTAGGTAACTACCGAACTCACGACCGAAGGTAGGCAGGTAAAAACATTTTTTTTTTAATACAGTGCACGTCAATTTGACTTCATCTCGCCTGATGTTAAGCTAAAGGCAAAGGCAAAGGCAAAGCTAGCATCACGCTTAGCTCCTAGGGGGTTAAGCAGGGATGTCACGCGCGAATGACGATGTTATGTTCTCAGATTATAATAATTCGTGACTATCGTTTAACACTCGCGCACTGTTTATTAAGGACACTAGACTTACCCCTAATATTGGGAACACAGCTTATAGGTATTCAACACGAAACTTCGTAGAATAAAAGAACTATTCTGAGTACGTAGAACTTAGTAATAGTACTGAAGTTCTAACTAGGCTTTAAGATTAAGGCTGGAACGTTTCGCTGCGAAGTGTAGCTATCGAATGCCGTCAGCTGTGCAAGCCTCGTCTCGCGCGCGCCGCGCACGCGGGCAGTGTTGTGCCATCAGCCGTTTGGCGCGTCGCGGGAACGCGCTTATTGGTCACCTTTCGGCATGACTCATTTTATGTGTGCGTTAGAACGATTCTTTACCTTATATTACGCTAATACTATTATCTATTCTGTGCTTATATGGTGATGCTTGCCTTCGCTCGCTAGTGATGTGACGCGTGCTGCAATCGCGAGATCCCGGTATTTCCTTAGTTCTGATATATTCTAAATGTTTTCAATTTTTATTCCCGGAACCAGTGTTCACGTAACAAAACCTTCAATATTTTGATGTATTATAATATTCATGAACATAGACTTTTCCTTTATCCCTAAAATTAGATTGCTAGAGACTTCCTCTATTGTCCTAGATAAGCTACCGACGCTTCAAAAATCAGCCTCTTTTTGTAGCCACTCGATACTAACCACTCTTGAGACGAAGGTAACTTGATTAACTCTTTCAAAACAGTTATAAGAGCAGCATAACAGTCCTTGGCGATATTCGAATTCACTTGATGGGACTACTTAAACAAATAATTTAACCTTCTCAAACTGTTTCAACTATCTGCAACTATTTGGGGTTTTTCAAGAAGTTCATTAGGCCTTTTTTTCCTGGTCAGCTGTGCGAGTATAACGCCCTTGGTGTTGCATACGTCCATAGGCCACAGTAATCACTTTCCATCAAGTGGGCCGGGTGCTTGTCTGCCACCTCAGTTGTAAAAAAAATTACTTCATAAAAAAATGCCTAACTTGCATAAAAAAAGTTTTCAATTCAAAGAGGATTGTAACACTCAACTCACTTCACATATAAAAGTAACAATTTGTCAAATAATAAGAACCGGGAACGCACAGAACAAAAAATCCGTGCAGGAACCAGATCTATGGGATTTCCTTTCATTTAATTTCACATGTTTGTTAGAGAGATTTGATCCGCATGAATGCCACAATCAATTGAAGCCATAAGAATACAGGATGTAATTTTTTCGGGTTTTATTCAGTTCGATTACCGGGTCTGTCAAGCCAATTTTTGAAAATATATGACTGCAATTTTGTTTCTTTAAAAAAATGAAGTAATGTTTCGTTTGAGTGAAATTATCTATCTCCAGTATTTCGAGTACTTTCTCTTCTGTGGCCATCAAAATCTTCCACCCTGTATTCGCTTTTTATTTTCGAAAAGTAAGAATGCAATGAGAGCAAAAACTGCAGTTAACAAAATTTGATGCGCTTGTTTTTCAGAGAATTCTTAGTCAGACTTATTCTTAGTCGTAATGGACTAAAAGCCCCTGAAAGCCAGAGCTACGACATTTAATAAAAGCTGAAAGTTTGCCAGCGCTTGCGCCCAAGACAAGTTAGAATTACCATTATGAAGGTTGGGCTTAGTGGCTTTTCAACTGCACTGATTGCCATTGTTCATGATTTTTACCGATAACTACAAAAGGAGTAATAAAATTGCTATAACCGCTTATGTATGCAAATATATAACCATAAAAGAAATATAAAATAAATAGCTACTTTCTAAGCTCGTAGATATATTACAGTATTTTGTAGAACAAACACAACAATGAAATCTTAGATATAGTGAGATACTTCTGCTGAGGGGTATGAGGGAGGCCATGGGACTGGTCACACACCCATCAATAACATCATCTAAAAGCCACTCAAGTCGCGCAAGTCTTTTAGCAGCAAAACTGAAACCTTGAGACGGAGGCATCGTCCTGCAACCCCTTTCAGTGTAAGATGAATCAAATTCCAGGAACCTTTTGAAGCAGCCACCCCGAAAGCCTACGTTCTGGCACGTCTTCCTAAACTTGAATCGTTTATTTCTAAGCGGCGAGCCATATTTGAAAACATCAAGACACATTGTTGTACTCAAGTCTTTTTCTTCTTCTGTTAAACCACATTCGTAGCACTTGTTCGTTAATAATGTTTGTTCGTATTCGTATAATGTATCATTAGATCCGCCACTTTCTGTCATAGCACTCATAGTACTCGGAAACTGGTCCTCGTGATGTACTAATTTTTTTTTGTTCAGATCATAAAATGCATGATATCTAGAAATAGTATTCCACTTATTGTTTTCATCTGGTAAAGTAGTCTTAAAAGTGATGTTGCTTGAGGTACTTAGAATAAGTGAGAAATTTTTTACAATTCTTTCCATATTTGCTGATGTAACTGTATGTGTTTTTTTAGGAGGAAAGTAATTCTTCCATGTTTTGGGTCTTTTAGAATTACTCTCAGATATTGTTGAGAATTTTGGTACTATAGGCCAAAGCTCTTTTGTTTCAGGCAAACTATGAAATGGTTCTGTAGTAAATGTATATTTATATCTGTTTGTTATGGTTTGAGGTGATCTTGGGTGTTCCGATACCCAAGACCAAAACTCTTTCAACGCAGAAGAATAACTAAATACTTCTGTTGTAGATGGAAAATAATTCTGTCTATTCGGAAGTGTCCTTGTTGACTTAGTTGGACGCTCAGGTATCGGAGGCCAGAATTCTTTTAATGTAGAATTATTTCTGCTCAGAGACTCTCTCCATGGCAGAGCGTCGGTGCTAGTCGGTAAGTAATACGCAGTCCTATTGTGATGTTCGTTTGTTCCACTTGGTTGTCGAGATGTTCTTGATGACTGTACAGCTATGACTTTCGTAGGTAGCTTATGTAAATCCGGCCAAAACGTTAAGGTTGTTTCATAGTCGTCGACCTCAAATTCTTTATTAGTAATCACATTATATGTGCTTTCAGTGTAAATTGGTTTATTTCTTAGTGTGGGGCGGTCAATCATTGCATACTCTGGACGATTGAGTTGATCATCTTCTATAAGACTGTAATCAAGTCCATCTCGAACAAAATTAGAATCTGTGTAATAACCTTTTCGTTCAGACTTCGATGACGTAACTTCCAATTCGTCTACTAGGAAGTCTTGAGGCCGTAAAAGTACATCATCACCTATTGTGGTATACGAGTTTGGGTTCTTCATTCGAGACACATAAGCAGCTTTCGAAGTTTCTATACAGGAAAGAAATAAGCTAACAATATTATAGATGTAAATAATATGTTTCATAGTATTTTTAATAAAAATTACTACAACATGGTGCAATAGTAGGTAATATAAAAAGTAGATGTGACGTGACACATGGTGACATTTGGTGACATTGACATGCTAGAAGTCATAAATCTGTCATCTGTTGAGGTTTGGTGTTTATGAGGATTTATACTGGACCCTACTGTAGTTCTGGGCTTGACGACCTCATCAAATGCTTTTTCACGCCCCGCTTAAAGGACCCGGGACTGTAGGAAGAAGGAAACACGTGAGCTGGCAGAGCGTTCCAGGTATTAGTGGTGCGGCATAGGCAAAGTATGCGGGTGACATCTCACAAGCACCCAATCACAAGTCCTGCACGCGTCATTGCCGTAGTTTCCGTGGTCAAAATTTGCTATGGCAATGAAGAAAAAAACACGGCAATGAAAAAAAAATCATTGCCATGCATTGTAAAACAATTTAGTTTCATTGCTGTGGCCAGATGTTTAATTTCCGTGACTTATGTTTTCATCGCCATAGTATGATTAGGCATTATAAACATCATTACCTGTTATAAAGGTAGCACCGAATACTGACATTACAGGATTCGAAAACTTTCTGCAATACGATTAAAGATTTGATGAGCTTTTTGATGCGTAAGTTAAAAAAATGTGGTGTACTATGTATGTTGTTTGCATTTTTACACTTTTGCATAACTAACAAAAGTATACCATATTTGTTTTACTCATATTATTGTATTGTTAATTTCTTTTTTGTGTGACAGAATTTAAATAAATGATCAGACAACTTTGATTCTATTATATATTTGTTTAATTGTACCTACTCCTTTTGCAGATTTTTAACCTATGAAATTTGTATAAATTTATTGTATGTAAGAAGGTATTTAAAATATTATGTTTTACATGGATTTTCATTTCTGTGGTTGATTCTTTCATTCCCTTGGCATAATTTCTTTCATTGCCGTGGATGCTTGTTTCATTGCCGTACACGCATGTTTCATCGCCGTGGCATGTAATTTTTAATCTTGTAATATCTCGTTAGTTTTTTTAGTTATCTGCTAGATATTAACCAAGAATACATATAGGTAGTATCAAAACCTTTAATTAACGCGATGTTTTTTTATTATAAGGGTGAATTTCAACATCTGTGAATTTTTAGCTAATTTTGGTGATTTTTTTTATTTCTAGGTATTTAGGTAATCTCTTTCAATATTTAGCTAGAAATACATATTTTATGCCTATTATGTTTGAATAGTCTAATTAGCCCTGGGAATTACTTGTTTATTTTATACACCTGAATTTTCAATACACCGAAATTGGTGTCTAACACCAAAATTGCATATCAACTTATTTTTATTTTTTATTTATTATTACTTATACTATTTCTTTGTTTTTTTTTTCTAGAATTTGGCACTTGATAGTTACATATAACCCTTAATTTTTACCCTTTTATCACCAACTTCATTTTTAACCACTTTAGTTGTTAGTAGTATCAGTATAAAAGCAAAACATTTGATTGTTCTATCTATCCTTGCTTCTAGCAAGGATTATATTTTACTCTAATGGCGCCAATATTATCGACGAACTTATTCAAGATTGCTGGGAAAAGATTTAGGCAGTTATTCTCAAAGTGGGAGAGGTGGTACTCGGTATGCCTAAGGGTGGACGGAAGATATGCCATGGACACTTGGTAGTGGCAAGACAAGTTGGTAGTGTGATGTCTATTTCTGAACTTACAGGAGTCCTTCAACTAAGTTTCTCACGCGGTGAGCTGATGGGCATTGTGGTTCAAAAGGGTTCCAGAGGTTTACACCATCCGAGACATGTACCACGATTCTGATTCCGTTGTTCGAACCGCTGTTGGCAATATGAGAATCTTCCTTATCACTGTCTCTGTGATCTGTCCTTAGTCCATTCCCAATCAGCGTGGTATTTTGGTCGGATAGCATCAGACAATCACTCCATAACTGCCCATGTATGCTGTTAATATCGGTGGTGGACGCCGATAGATTGGTGCAACATGTGAGGATGTGGATGTAGGAGCTTGAGGACGGTAGAGGTCAGAAGCCTTCTGTGGAGAAGATTGAGTACCTTTTACACGATAGCAAAGTGCTAGCTGCTGGAGCAACATAAGCAGGAGTTGCGTGTCACCTACATCTTCGACTTCATCGCTTTGTTGCGTGGAGTCACGTGCAAAAGATTGCATGAGGCACTCTTGCATCCACGGTAGCTTTCATGTAAGTGAGAAAGCAGAGGAAGAAAAGCCAAATGATGTTGACAGTGGAGAGGAGGGAAGAAGGGTAGGCAGGTTTTAACGGCGTAGGCTTAGTAGTAAAGAGTGAGGCCGCCTTTCACGCCAGTAGAAGCAGGTGACGGAAAGAGCGCACGATGCTCCATCACACCGGCCTGTCCCTACTGCGGCATCAGCTGACTTCACCCAACTACTCGCCCGTCTTTTGTATGGGTAGTTCATATGCTAATGGTTAATCTGAAAGAAAATTAGGAAAGCTTCCGAACAACCCTCAACAGCCAACAACCTCTTTCCCACCTAGGGAGAGAGGCGGTGCTTTCTCCATTGCCCAGGGTATACTACGTAGAGGTTGGTGGGACGTGTAAATAGTCCTACCAAATTGGTGTGTTTGCACACAAAGCGTTCAAGAACCTCTGACCTGGCGTTTGGTTGTGATAGAAAGGAAATACACATGTGACCGCTTCTATGAATGAAAACGTAAGAGAATCGGCACTGACCTGTGTTCCACCTCGTGAGGATTCAGCTGCAGACAGGCGTGGTTCCTGGCACGTGCTGGTGGGTATGTAATTTTCGACCGGCCGGTGACTTTCTTGAATTTGTCGTTTTCTTCCGATACACTTCCCTTATACTGACTTGAGAATGTGGCCAAGGAACTTATAGAATTACACAGAAAGAAACGAGGAGTTGAATTAATCAAACTTCCGTTTTATGCGTTAGCGGAGTCAAAAAAAGGACACCTTTCGGCGCTGGCGGCGTGTTAGTGACTGATTATAAATGAGCGGGTTGAACGTAATGAAGCTTGAGAGTCTCGCTCATAGAAAACTTCATTCTCAAAATATAGTTCGAAAAGATCTGTGCACAGCGCCATTCATTGGCCTTCTTCAACACTAAGTGGTCAACAAATGAGCGCCAATATTCAAACATTATTCCCTCACAGAAGCGGTTCTTTTAACTTACAAAAATTGAAATACAATTAAATTATGAGGGAAATAATTAAGAAAGTACAGCGCTCCACCATGCACCCGGCTTTGGAACGTCGCAAGACGTTACGAAACAAACAAGCGAACACTGGCTGATTAGAGCTCATAGTGAATTTGTATAGCATAATAATACACATAGCCAAAATAACAACTTAGACTAACAATATTCTATCTAAAGTATGTTTAAAGTTTGAGTTAAAAATTAAAGTTTAAGATTCTATTTAGCGTTGTAAGTTATTGCGTTGGGATAGGATACAATTTGGTTACAGCGCGTTTGTAAGTACCAGTACGCGTTTTATATATTATGACAGACATGAGGAGTCCAGGTCCAGTATGACAATTGACAACGTGAAAATGCTGAATTATTAGATCAACAACGTGATCGCGTTTAGGGAGAAGGACAGGATGTAATCCTGATACAGAATGAGGTTCGATCTTAAATTTAAATCGTGCGAATTTTAAAACGTATGTAATGATACGTAGTAGTTTCTGCCAAGAAGAAACACGTTGTGCTAATGTACATAACAATGGCGACTCTGTGTGTTTTGATGTCACACTCAACACATTTGCCTTATGCTCAGGTAAGTCAGAACAGTTGGCGGGAGAGAATGACTTAATAGGCCATTCATCAGGGGGGCCGCGAATCCATGCTGGACCGTTCCACCACAAATCATAAGTCAAAAGTTGCGAGGGGAGCATGCCGCGTGATAGACAATCACTCGGGTTAATGTCTCCGGCGACGTGATAAAAATGTTTAGCGTTCAAGTTTTCTTGACACTGAGCGACCCGGTTGCTAACAAAAATCGACCACCGCTGTGGTGACGAGTGAACCCATGATAAGGCAATCGTGGAATCAGAAAAGGCGTAAATGTCAGTAACGGGAATGCGTAATGCATACGAATCACGTACAGTTCTTATTAACTTTGACATAAGCAAAATAGCACATAACTCTAATCGAGCAAGCGTAGTAATCTTTGTCGGAGTGACCTTTGATTTCGCACACAAAATGCGAGTTTGAATGCCAGATGGGTAGGTACAATGTGCATAAATAACACATCCCATGCCATTCAGGCTGGCATCACAAAATGCGACAAGACGTAATTCGCAATCAACTTCGACACCTATATATAGCGGAATTTTTAATGTGTCAAGCAATTTTAATTCTTGAACGAAAGCGGAAAAGCGTGAGCGTATATGCTCTGGAGCAGGGTCATCCCAATCACTCTTACTAAGCCAAAGTTCCTTAATTAACAACTTGGCGTAGAGTATCACAGGTGCCACCAACCTGAGCACGTCAAATAGTCGCGCAACTATAGAGAGTATATTTCTCTTAGTGCACTTCTCATCAACCAAGGTGGATGAGAAATAAAAGTTATCTCCACACGGCTCCCACGAGAGACCTAAAACCTTTGCGACATGACTGCCAACATCAAACTCAAGCGATTTGCGGTGAGTATTTATGTCAGCGTTCATTGCGATAGGAAATAGCCTAAAATTTAATAATAATAAAAACAGGTCTACCTGTAAATTGGGACCAATATGTAAAATATTATTGAGCGAAAGACAAGTGTGGGTTTTAGCGCTCGCGTCTAACACAATACGCGGCATCGGTTCGTCATGTCGAACCACTGCGCGATGTGGTATATAATAACCATCCATAGACAAATTAGAGTCATCAACGAGACCAAGACAACCGTTATCCAAACAATCCCGAATAACCTTATTGTAATTTTCGCGTACGGTTGGTGATTGACGAAGTTTACGCTCGAGCGACAAAAACCGGCGGTGAGCGACGCCGCGCGAGTTCCCTAGTTCAGAGGGATCCTTGCAGAACGGCAGCGCAACAGAATAATGACCTACGTCATCGTGAGTCACAGTAGATGTGAAAATATTCTCGCACTCGGTTTCTTCTGGAGACAATAGGCGCTTCACAGGAACTTCCTCAAGTTCCCAAAATTTTTGCACTAAATCATTTAGTGCTAGCGCAGAAAAGGATGCGGTTGTAGGCACAACAACTTTACGTGGGTAATCACCCATAAGTACATACCCAAACGCGGTTGAAGGGGCACTGGGACCACACTCGACTCTATTTCCTAAGTAGATATACGGGAAGAGCTGTGCACCTAATATTATATCAATGTTTGCTGGAATGTTCCAGCTTAAGTCAGCAAGCGGTAAATCGCGAAGATTTAACTCGCGATCACACTTAATTAATTGCGAGGGCAATTGATCCGTAAGGCTATTCATAACTAACGCATGTATAGTATACTTATGATCTGCATAAATACGAGATTCAATGTCCAAATACACATAGCCTATTATCGTGTGCGAAGTGGAGCCAACACCTTTGACAACAGAATTACTCATTGGTATTATTGGTAAATTTAATAAACGACAACAGGACAATGTTATTAAGTTATTCTGTGAGCCATTATCAATTAGACATCTGACTACAGATTTATTTCCAGTGCTACCTTTAGGGCGAGCATACACCTGAGCGGTTGCCAAGAGAATATCACCCTTATGGCTAGAGGCATACGAATGCACAGTGCTTGAAGCGAGCGGTGACTCAGGAATGGGACTAATATTGTCGCACTGGGGCGGCGAGAAAGGGACAGCACTCGTCGCATGCGAGTGCGAATTATTAACATTATCAAAATGCATAAATTTATGATGCTTTTTCTGACAGAAACAAACTGACGTACTTTTACATCGCGGGAGATTATGAAATGTGCTTAGACAATTCACGCAACCACGCTTAGATTTAATAAACTCATATCTAGCCTTTGCATTTTGCATATTTTTAAACTGAGCGCAGTTATACAGGTGTCGGTGGTCGCGGCCGCCACATAAACAACATGACGCATCAACTGCGGCGGGCGCATTCGACTTATTATTAATCGGCACACTGACAACAAACGACTTAGAATTACGCTGTACACGCCTATCATTAGACTGTGGCGTCCCAGCAGTGGACGACTTAGCATATGACGAAGACCGCGGGTTTGACCGTTCAATCATCTTAGCATGATCTTGTACAAAGTCGATCAGCTGTTGCGTCGTAGGTATATCGACACCTCGAACAGAAAGTTCGAAGGCTTGGATGGTTAGCGTGTCCATTTTCCTCAAGGCACATTGTAGAAACATGAAGTCCATTAAATCATTTATACCTAACTCTTTAAGCGCGGCGATAGAGGAGGAATATATACCTATAAATGAATCAAGTGAGTTCACACTAGGTGAACAATTCTTTAAGTCTAATATATTATTAAGATAATATGAACCTAATGAGCGTTTATCTTGGTATTTCTTGACCAAGGCGTCCCACACTATACTGTAGGTCTCACTTGACGGAACAATACCGGCAGTGAACTTTAATGCGTCTTTGGTTAATTTTGAGAATAGGTATTGCACACGTTGCGAATCAGACAATTGTGTGTTTGAATGAATATTGGCCTTAAAGGACTGATAAAATGTATTCCAGTTTTCAGGGCGTCCGTCAAAACTCGGAATAACAAGCATTTCCAATTTCACTACAGACGCGTTTGAATTAATCGACCCGTGTGAGGCGATCTCCTTGACCTTGGGCGTAGATAATTTATTTCTAATGCGTTTTATTCTCGAATACAATTCATCGAATGAGTCAAGGCAAGAATAGTCGGGCTCCACAGGGGGTTCTAATGATAAATTTAAGCTATTTATTTGATCCACAATCGACTCGAATTTATCGCGAACGTCATCGATGGTCTCGGTCTCAGCCAGAAAATCTTCATTGGCTCGCGTCGTTATGTCAAAACACACAACTGATTTCGACGATTTATACCAACGATTGATGCGTGCAAACAATAATTCCTTCTTTTGATTCAACAGAATAAGCTTCGATTCGAGATCTGACGACATGTTTGCAAATTAACGATAGGTAAGACCTACCTATTGAAATATAACAAGAAGATTATCTGTAAGGTACCTACTATAATATAATAGTAATTCAACACAAACAGTTTAGATATACCTACTTTTTATTGAAAATTGTACTACGGCTTATTATATAATAGCGCAAGTAGCACGGCGGAGCGAGAATGTAACTATGTACTTACGTACCTAGATAGGTACCTACCTACAAAGTTACGCGTATGTGAATAGAATGATGATTATTTACCAATTAATACGTAAATCACCAACTATTATAAATATCTACCAATTATTACGTAGATTTAGCGTTTTAAATGCAGAATTTACCAAATAATTTACGTAAATCTGTTAGCGAAAGAAAGTAATGAAACTAAGATGGCGGAAAGAATTCACCAAAATTACGTGAATCTTTTAATTAAATGAATAGGAAAGAAATATTATTCACCAATAATTACGTGAACATGTTATTTACTGGCCTATCCGGCTCGAAGGACCATAAATTATGGTGGGACGTGTAAATAGTCCTACCAAATTGGTGTGTTTGCACACAAAGCGTTCAAGAACCTCTGACCTGGCGTTTGGTTGTGATAGAAAGGAAATACACATGTGACCGCTTCTATGAATGAAAACGTAAGAGAATCGGCACTGACCTGTGTTCCACCTCGTGAGGATTCAGCTGCAGACAGGCGTGGTTCCTGGCACGTGCTGGTGGGTAGGTAATTTTCGACCGGCCGGTGACTTTCTTGAATTTGTCGTTTTCTTCCGATACACTTCCCTTATACTGACTTGAGAATGTGGCCAAGGAACTTATAGAATTACACAGAAAGAAACGAGGAGTTGAATTAATCAAACTTCCGTTTTATGCGTTAGCGGAGTCAAAAAAAGGACACCTTTCGGCGCTGGCGGCGTGTTAGTGACTGATTATAAATGAGCGGGTTGAACGTAATGAAGCTTGAGAGTCTCGCTCATAGAAAACTTCATTCTCAAAATATAGTTCGAAAAGATCTGTGCACAGCGCCATTCATTGGCCTTCTTCAACACTAAGTGGTCAACAAATGAGCGCCAATATTCAAACATTATTCCCTCACAGAAGCGGTTCTTTTAACTTACAAAAATTGAAATACAATTAAATTATGAGGGAAATAATTAAGAAAGTACAGCGCTCCACCAGAGGTCACCTGACCTAGTAGGTCGTCGGACTACGTAGAAGCTTAATCAAATAACTATGAAAACAAATTTTGGTGTAAATATACAATTTTGATGATTAGTAAAACCCCAGCAAATTCACCAAAATTGCTCCACCAAAATTAGTTTCACGTCTAAAAAAATTATTTATAAAATTACTATTTAGAATATAGTGGTTACATTACCAAAATTTAATACACATACTGAACCTGTACACTATACTTAAATATTAAAACATACAATGAGAATAAACCGTTTTAAATAATCGACACAAAAATTACAATATTTTTGTCCGATGCTTATGAAACGACCTACTTACGTGTTTGGCAGAAAAACGAAACGGGACTGGGGACAACTGGCACTGGTGCTCATTAACACCCAACTGAACGTTTCCAATGATGATAGTGTCGTCCTTATAGGTACTTTCAATACGACTCCTTCGATGATTTTATAAATCCCACCAAAATTTTACATTTGCCGCGGACGCATCTTATAAATTATTTTTAAGATAAAGTATAGTACTAAATACTACGAATGACGGTATCGAAGATAGCTAAAATAATGCCGAATCGAATTATTATTAAGTATACTCAGTAAACTAATGAAGTTTTGGTTAAACTGTGATCATTCCCAAGAAAACAGGTTGTGGACGCGCCACCAAGCTTAGAATTTAGGTGAAAAGACATTTTTTACACACTCACAAAAATAGTTTCAATAATATAATTTATACGTGCATATAGAGAAAAACGATATCTTTCTTACAAAAAATAATCATTACTATATGTTAACTTTAAGGTATGATTTTCAGTCACGCCGCGAAAATTTTACGTTTGAGAAATTCACCCATAACACTTAAGGTAAAAAAGTCCACGGAAATGAAGATTTTAATGGACTTGTTGAAATTCACCCAAACCATAAATTCAATATATAACTACTTTACACTAATATTTTAACATTATTATCCTCTGAGCTGATCCTGAGTTGATGTTATCGTTATAAGCTTTATTACGTTTGACCTCTTATATTTGTTAAAGTATTGCTGCTACAGTATTAATATTTCAACATAATTTATAGAAAATTTAATGTAGACCAATAATGTAGAAGTAACTAAAGGCATAGTATTAATAGTTTTCAATATAAGCCAAAAATAGGAGGTATTCCTCGAAGCGCCACAGTTTTGAGGCGCACCAAATGAGGCGCACCATTTTTATTCTTCGGAGCGCACCATTTAGCTACTAAATGGTGCGCTCCGAAGAACAATTAAAAATATTAACTTTTTATTCTTCGAAGCGCACCAATGATTATTAACTTTCGAATAGAGATAGGATACTAACTGAAACTATCGATATAAGTAAAATACGTTATGAGGTATTGAGTTATCAGGGCGTAATTTTCGAGAACAATATCGTTGCATGGATGGCAACCATGGAACTAAAAGTGAATTTGTCAATATGTGTTTTCAAATATCTATTCTTAAAGTCATGTCAAAGTGCTATCCTTATTTAATACAAACTGGGGTTAAAAATTCAGGATTATTAGGTAATTCATAATCTGGAGCTGGAATTCAGCCAATATTTAAAGCATTTTGTAAAGCTTCTAATAATATTCAATTATCACGACCGTGACAAATGGCCATGTGTAGGTATGTTATGTTGTTTATGTTGTGCAGTGATCTGGTGTTTATAAAAAATACTTTTAATTAAGTGATAGGCAATTACTATGTAGGCAACCAAGCACCGAACACGCCACGATTGTGGCGGTAGGATCCGTCACAGACGAATGGCTGGAGAGGCGCCACGGTAGCCTCTTCTACCAGCTGCCGCAGGTCCACACTGGACATGGCTGCTACAGTATTTTTTTTTATCGTGCGGTAAAAAAAAAGTGGATGATTTCTGTACATGGATAGCATTTGCTAGGTTTTGTTTTCATTCCATCTGAATGAAAACAAAACCTAGCAAATGCTACTGTCTATGTCTGGGTAGGCGGGGTACCAGATATACCTCATATGATCCAGGGCTTAGTATAGGCGGGGAAAACGTTTCGACTATATCCGAAACCGTGCCTTTTAAATTTCTCGGAAGAAAAATAGATAACAGAGGTTGCACTCCAGCTTTAGAAGAAGTAATTAATAACTTCATTATCGATATACAAAAGGTAGATCAACAGCCACTAAGTAATGTTAAAAAAGCGTGGATTTACGACAACTATTTAACCTCGCGTCTTAACTGGCCGTTTCTTGTTTATGATATAAGCCAGAGCCTTCTCAAAAAACTAGATGCGAATGTTACGAAGACATTGAAGTCGTGGCTGGGGCTAGCCCAGTCGGCAGACCCATCGACATTATATAGAGCCTCAAACAACTTTGGAATGACGTTCAAGAAACCATCGGAACTCTATAAACATCTAAGAGTAACCAAAATGCACGTCCTAGCGAAATCAAAAGACGAAATCGTGCAAGCTCTTCCAAAAGATCAAAGTACTAAAGAGCTCGAGTCACGTCTCCAATTCCATAAAAAAATCATGATAGGCTCGCAGACTGGTAGGGTAGGTTTGGGTAATACTAGGAGGCAGTCAGACAAACACATAACAAAATCTTTTCTTCAAGTAGATGAAAATAATACCTACAAAGTGCACGCAATGAACCTAGAAATACAAAAGGAATGGTTAACACTAGGTGAATTTTGTATTCCCATAGCCTTAAAATGGCGTACCTTAATATACGACTGGTCACCGGCTCTCCTTAAATTCTATCTCAATGCATTCCAGTTGACCCTCCCCGACCAAAGCAATCTTGTCAGATGGGGAAAAGCCACAGATAAAACATGTAACTCATGTGGTGAAGCAATTGGTACTGCTAGGCACCTACTGGTGGGTTGAAGGACGCTATTAGACCGGGGTCATTACTCGCGCCGACATGATAAGGTATTAGAAATCGTACGTGAGGCGGTAAGTTTGGCGGTAGCTAGAGCGAAAAAGGGTTTAACCACAAACCAAAGAAATGACGTCGCGGTTGTAAAGAAAGGCTGCTCAAAAAAGGCAAATCAAAAGCCGTACTCAATTTTGATAGCAGCCGCTGATTGGACATTACTCACAGATTCTTATGAGAAACACTATAAAATACCGGAGGATGTTTGTGCCTCGTCATCAAGACCCGATATATTCTTATTTTCAAAACAGCAAAAGCGTGAAGTACTAGTAGAACTCACAGTACCGTGGGCAACTAACATACCTAAAGACCACGCTATAAAAATAAACAAATACTTTGACCCGACCAACGAGTTAACCAAGATTGGCTATGTGGTTAAACTCTACGCCGTGGAAGTAGGAGCAAGGGGAATTCCAGCTAAATCCCTGTATAACTTAATTAAAGACCTCGGATTGCCAAGAGCTTCAGTAAGCTCTTTACTCAAACGAATATCTAAAACGGCGTTGATAGGATCTTACCAAATTTGGATAGGTAGAGGGGGGAACACGACTGACGGTGGAGGTGAGCGCTGATGCATCACAAGGTGGCCACCCTAAACCTACACCTGGGTCGCAAGTCCCAGGCGCCGTCACAGTGTTCCTCTCTGTACCACGCCATGGACCCGGCGACCGCACGGTGAATCCATGGAATGCTAAGAACCAGATCTCTGCTATAAAAATTTCATATAAATATTTGGGCGGAGTCCTCAAAAATCAATGTTTAAAAATGGTTGAAAAATCATTCATTAGTTCCAACAGTTCCAAGAAAGTTGGTAGATGGCTCCACCATCTCCCCCTTATAGACGGATATAAAGAGAAGGGATTCAGGTGTAGCTCAATAGCTCAGTTGGAAGAGCATTCCCCCTGATGGGCAAGGTCGTGGGTTCAAGTCCCCCTTGAGCGCTTCATTTTTCCCCGTTTTATTTCGTTTTTTTTTATCTAGGACACGTCAATTTGACTTCACCTCGCCTGATGTTTAGCTAAAGGCAAAGTCTCGGAGATATAAAAGTGAGCATAATAAATGCTATAAGCTTTTCATTCAAGGCAGTAAGATCATTTTGAGTACCTACTTATTTCATCAAGATCGATGTGATGCTGACTGTACCACAATAGTCTTCAAGAGAAATATTTTTTGTGAACGGAACCCGCGGAATCGTATCAGTTAGGTGGATATGTCAGACTCACACCGACTATAACCGCATGTTGTTCCGTCGGTGTGGCTGGAGTATCTGATACGTTCTGTTAAGGATATTCCAGAGAACCTGGCCGACCTTGGCCACTAATAATGGCGGCCTCGAGGTGTTCTTGGGGATGAAAATCACATCTTCTATAGAGAGGCGCGTATGAATATACGAAGCGATTCAATCATGGGCCTGCTTCTTTTACGGTGACGGCTAGCCCCAACTATAACTCTCAGGACCTAGCTCATCGAGGATGCAGATAGTTTTGTATTTGTTACCGGAAATGTGTATAATCCGGTATTCTATCCAATGCCTAGGCATTGTACACAATGCCGAGTGCGCAGCAGGCAATGTATGAAATGGTATCAAGGAACATTGACGGTGGTTGTAAAAAAGCAACCACTTAGGCTAATGCTGGAGCCTCGCTTTCGCTTCAGTCTTTTAACCTATAATATATCCAGGTCGGGGCGCAGTGTCCACACTACGCAATTTAACTTGGATAGATTAGGTTAGAAGATTAATACGGGAGCGGAGCGGAGCGAAGCTCCCGCATTAATCTTCGTGGTTATTTTTTTTTTGTTCGTACAAAAATATAAATTTTCCACAAAATCATCCGCAAATATAGACAATAACCCATTTATTTCACACATTGCCGGTGAAACTGCAGGCATTCTATGTATTAACACACATTTCCTAGGATTTGTATACAATTCCTTGATTTCATACATTTCCGGTAACATATATATATAACATGAGAGTGCTAGATCACCCCTATTCCATTTTCGCTGCTTCTCTTATACTAGAGTTAGACTAATGACTGCCACACAAAAGAAGGCGGCAGCATTCCTCACACTCACGCTGCCGACCATGACCAGTACCAGGGTTTGCAGCGTGTAGCTTTCCGCTCTAACGGCTGCTTGGAGGCCGCGGCACAGCTCTATCCTCTCTGAACGTTCTACCAGGTGGTGAAGCGACGTGTCTGCGGAGCAGCCCCGCCATTGGTGGCATTCGGGTATCGGCTATCGGCTTATACGATGCAGATACTTACTGAAACAGCCATGTCCAGTGTGGACCTGCGGCAGCTGGTAGAAGAGGCTACCGTGGCGCCTCTCCAGCCATTCGTCTGTGACGGATCCTACCGCCACAATCGTGGCGTGTTCGGTGCTTGGTTGCCTACATAGTAATTGCCTATCACTTAATTAAAAGTATTTTTTATAAACACCAGATCACTGCACAACATAAACAACATAACATACCTACACATGGCCATTTGTCACGGTCGTGATAATTGAATATTATTAGAAGCTTTACAAAATGCTTTAAATATTGGCTGAATTCCAGCTCCAGATTATGAATTACCTAATAATCCTGAATTTTTAACCCCAGTTTGTATTAAATAAGGATAGCACTTTGACATGACTTTAAGAATAGATATTTGAAAACACATATTGACAAATTCACTTTTAGTTCCATGGTTGCCATCCATGCAACGATATTGTTCTCGAAAATTACGCCCTGATAACTCAATACCTCATAACGTATTTTACTTATATCGATAGTTTCAGTTAGTATCCTATCTCTATTCGAAAGTTAATAATCATTGGTGCGCTTCGAAGAATAAAAAGTTAATATTTTTAATTGTTCTTCGGAGCGCACCATTTAGTAGCTAAATGGTGCGCTCCGAAGAATAAAAATGGTGCGCCTCATTTGGTGCGCCTCAAAACTGTGGCGCTTCGAGGAATACCTCAAAAATAGACCTACTTACCGGTTCAAACCCGGAAGTTCGACTCGGTCTCAACAAACTTTAATCTCAAATTCCCAATTCATTTGGCGCGAGGTATCGTATCGCCCTTTCATTGGTTTGGTTTTGTGACGGATGCACGATTTTTTGCGCGTTTGTTCATCATTTCTTGCTGAGAATTCAAAGGGTAGGTAATAAAAATGCTTTTACCAGTAACTATACAAATATATAACTATAAAAGAAAAATAATTTAAATAGCTACTTTCTAAGCTCGTAGATCTATTACAGTATTTAGTAGAACAAACACAACAATGAAATCTTAAATATAGTGAGATACTTCTGCTGAGGGGTATGAGGGAGGCCATGGGACTTGTCACGCACCCATCAATAACATCGTCTAAAAGCCACTCAAGTCGCGCAAGTCTTTTAGCAGCAAAACTGTAGCCTTGAGATGGAGGCAACGTCCTGCAACCCCTTTCAGTGTAAGATGAATCAAAATCTAGAAACCTTTTGAAGCAGCCACCTCAAGAGCCTATGTTCTGGCACGTCCTCCTAAACTTAAATCGTTTATTTCTAAGCGGCGAGCCCCGTTCGAAAGCATCAAGACACATTGTACTCAAGCCTTTTTCTTCTTCTGTTATACCACATTCATAGCATTTGTTCGTTAATAATGTTTTATCGTATACGTATTCTGTGTCATTTGTTCTCGTCTGTAACGTGTTAGGACTGTTAGATCCACCGCTTGGTGTCGTTTGTAACGTGGTAGGACTGTTAGACCTACCACTTAGTTTTGTCTGTAACGTGATAAGACTGTTAGATCCACCACTTATCGTTTGTAAAGTGTTACGACTGTTAGATAGTGACGTATTGTGTTCGGCAAGTGGTTTAGATGTAGTGGTGTAGTAAACTGAGTTATTATACTACGAGCGTTATATGATGATCCCTATGACAGTTCGTTAGCGCTTAACATTGTACTGACGTCCTATCACATCAAATCCTTTAGAGGTCCATTAAAAAGACGAAAAAATCATAATTGTGTACAATTGTAAATTATAAAAATGAATATTAAGAAATTATTACGTAATGTTCGGAAATAATAGAAAAAAACTCAATGCAAATGTACATGGTACGTGCTGCAAAAGTTACGTCGTCAAGCTGTTATCGACTAAGAAGGGACACATCGATAAACAAAATATCGATAATTTGTTGGAAATATAAAACAAATGCTTTGAGTTTGTATTTTATTTATATCAATCTGAATCTGATACAGGGTCAATCGGATCTTCAAAATCTGAGTCTGAACTGCAGCTATCCGTGACGTTTATTATTAACGGTTGGTCAATGATATTGTCGTATTGTACATCTCGATCCCAGTCTTGTAAGCAAATTTTCTTCGTTCTTTCGACCACTTTTCGCCAATCGTCAGCTGTCACTTGAGCGCAAGCTTCTTCCAATAAAACCATCATTTTATTTGCCGTGAATGGCGGAGTTGTGTTATGCCTAGCTGCATGACCTGAAAATATTTGTACATTCAGTAATTATTTTTAGAAATATATGCATATACATAATATTATATAAATAAAAAATATAGATACCTTTGATCTGCGCCCATATCAACTCGATTGCATTATATTGGCAGTGATAGGGCGGTAACCGAATTACCGTGTGTCCATTTGATTTGGCCAATTCATCCAAAAAATATGATGGGTGCGTCTGTTGTTTGTGAAAGTTCAACAGTCTAACCAACTCTTTTTTTAACATCTGACTGTCAGTTTCCACACCATTGCCGTGTAACCACTCTATAATTTCAGCTTTTTTGTTATTGCTGCTGGGGGGTTTGTTAATTTGAACTGAGTGATATGAAGCATTGTCCATTAAAATATAGTGAGGCTCATTCAAATTTTCTAATAGTTTTATAAACCATGTCTTAAAGTTTTCGAAATTCATTTCCTCGTGGTACTCCGTTGTTTTCACTGACTTAAAAGCCCACAGGCAATTCGGCACAAAACCTGTAGCTGTGCCAGAGTGGCAAATGATTAAGCGCTGGCCCTTTCCTTCAGGAGTTTTTGTGCTGGATTTCGCTGTGTCATCCGTCCATGCGTTACCTACAGTATGATTGGCGTTCAGCTATGTCTCATCAAGGTATACTACCTTCTCCCAGTTATCAATTTGTTTGATTTTGCGAAGAAAATCGCATCGTAGTAAAGCTATGTCAGTACGCT
Organism: Eilema sororculum; assembly: GCA_914829495.1. Lineage (NCBI taxonomy): Eukaryota > Metazoa > Arthropoda > Insecta > Lepidoptera > Erebidae > Eilema > Eilema sororculum. Next base: position 42,214,089 of record OU618532.1, on the reverse strand, counting down.
CCATTAATATTTTTCTCTTGTCACATTTTTTATAGCGGAATCCACATTTTTTCAAAACAATTCTAAGAGAAGTAGCACCGCCTTTGAAGAGTTCTGCAGCTTTTAATGAAGATAATAACTTCTGGCAGGTCGGTAGTTCACCTCGTAGGTAGTAACCATAAATATGATTGCGTATAGCATCTAAATCAAATTCATCAGGTTCTGTTATATGACATAACCTTTTCTTTTTCTTTGGTGTTAATAGTTTATTGTCCTCCATGGACGACTCCCCAACTTTTTCCTTTGTTATTCGAGAAACAGTAGCCTTTCCGATTCCTAGAGCATCGGCTACACGATCGCGAACATTGTCAAGCGGTAACAAGGGTCCGCCATTTTGTTGTTCACGAGCAAAATAGTCTCGCAAACGAACTACAAACTCGCGAACTTCACTGTTGAGAACAGTTTTCCGCTGTCTTTTCGGCATTTTGCAAAACCGAAAATCAACAAACAGGTAACAGAAAATCAACAAATAACACAAAACAGCGAAAACAGAAACAAAACTCAGCTAACAAAGAAAGACGTGGCGCATACAAGGCGTTAGAGCACTCGTATGACGCGATGTGATGCGGTGTGACAAGAAGACAAAACAGACTGACAAGACATGACATGACTGAATTAAAAAAATACGGTAGGTCTATGGCCTCCATTTAAATACTTTTCCATGTAATCCATAATTGCCAGCTAATTATGAATTCTTTAAAATTCAATTCAAAAAGAATTTTAAATTCTTTAAATTATGCAATTTGAATAAAAATTAAAGTATAGTAAAATAAAATATAATAAGGCTGTTACTTTTTTATCTAGTGTTTTATGTCCATCAATGCGCGTAGTCTTTTTTTTTAAATAAATAAATATTGCTTATTATGTTGAATGACCTGGCTGAATGACATGACATTTGCCTGAAAAAACAGTATTTTATCGAAATTGTTTCACATAACTAATACAACTGTCAGTTGAGACGTCATAGGGATCATCATTCGGCGATACCACTATAGATTCAGTCCTTGTGTAAAAATATGGCCCTGTATAAGGCGCACGTGTATAACTACTTGCATGTAGCTTAACGAGGTAACGACATAACGAAAAATTAACCACTTAAAACTTTTTTTTTATACTGGAAACGTCAATTTGACTTCACCTCGCCTGATGTTAAGCTAAAGGCAAAGTCTCGGAATTCATTCATATATATATAATAACGACAAGAAGTGAATAGAGCATACATACTGATGTAGAGGGCAAGGTACAGTCTTGTTCTGAAACATTTGTTATTTTGGGAATTTTTGCAGGTTGTGGGTAAGAATCACTCGATGACGGCCTCTTGCAATATGTGTGATCTAACATTGTTGACATTTTCACACAAGTGTGATCAGTTTCAACTAAAATTTAACAATTATAACAATCAGAGCTTTAATTTGTGACAAGCCAACAATACAAAAATTGTAAAAAGTATTATTACAAGAGGTAGGTTAGTACCTACCTAACTCTAGTGAGTTGTATAGGTTATTCAAACAACTAACCTGGCATGTCTAGCATTATAAAGTCTTTTCTTGCCAATGAGACATTTTGGTTCAAATTGTTTTGAACAAATCTTCCTTTCTCTAAGTCAACTGTACAAGTCCTGGGCAATATGGTGCGAGCTGATTGAGCCACTTGCGTTGTAATGTTTCATTTCGAGGTAATCGATACAAAGTTTCATCTTACTTGGTCTTCCGACACGACGGTACACAACATTCAATGAACGGCATTTTCAAAGTAAAAATTGCAGAGCAAACAGGCAGATACAATTTAGAGAGCGTATAAGCACAGTTTGAGATATTGAGAGGATAAGCGGAACGGAAATTAATAGTAAAATATATGATAAAATTCAAACAATACTGAACGTCAACTGAACGCTGAGTGACAATTTTACTGTCAAATGTCAGATGGCACCCTACCTCACTAGCGGCCTCTGCAGGCTTTCGTGCGAAAGGCCCAATCTCCTAATGCCTTTTGACATTCTATGAGCTGTCAATGCCGTGACATAGACAGTTTTGTAATGATGTTTTTATACGGTGCACTTTATACAAGTCTTTTTTATTTATTATATTTTGATATTAATATTAAACGCAGTAATTGTTACTTTCTATCTCGTGCGATAAACTCAATTGCAAATGATTCTACGGAGTCAAGAGCCTCAGGCAAGGGCGTATATCAGTATAATTTACTGAAAACGTTTGGGTCACTTATACATGAACCTCAAAGATCGGAACAAGACCAAGATTTATACATTTCAACAGAAAATAAACATATAACAGATTCACCAGCAAACGAGGAACAAATACTCAACGTCGATAGTGGTAATTGGTATAAAATTGCCTCTACGTCAGCACAGGTTAAAAGAATACCCGAGGATAGTATAATGGCCTCATCATATCACTATGAAATACTTGTGCAACCACAAAATCTACATCCAAGTTTTCTTCCACTTAATCGTGAAGATTATTACTGGCAAGTACCAGTGCTACTTGATGATAACCTACCACACAATGCCCACCAGCACGAGCTTTCAGGAGTTCCTATAGTAGAAAAAAATTCAATGAAACGAAATACACAAACTGCTCCCATAATGCAGGTTATTCGTCCGAATATTGACAAAAACCACTATGAAACTATTAATTCTTCAGCGATACCCTTGGAAGTTTACCAGGTCCGCCCAAGAGGAACATCTCCATCTCGAGAAAACATTAAATATCATCCTATACACTTTTCTGCATTGTATCTCGAAGAACCTTCTAATAGGAGGCGTTCCAGTGTCCAAAATAAACTTTATAACAATGAGAATGTGATCATCTTCCCGGAACTAAATTATTCCCAATATACTAAAAATTCTGCAATGAAAATCTCTGATCAGTTCCAACCTACAGTAAGTTCTGAGATGTTGGAGGCAAATGAAAGTATTTTATTTACACCATTTATAAATTTGATGTATCTCGATAACCCTGGCACCTATCAGATTGACAATCTGAAAAGTGTTGAGGGTACTTATAACGATACACCTTTGAAAACATCAATGGTCTTTTACATAACTACCTCTTCAGAATCATCAGTAAAAACACGAAAAAGAGTCAAACAATTTACCCCATTTCTAACTACTAAAACAACGGAGATGTATTCAAATGATTCCTCAGCAAAAATAGCGGAAAAATTGAATAAAAGGCACCAAGTTGTTACGTCAACAACTTCAAAGGAACTCCAGAATTTAATACCTTATTTAATTTCTAAAGAATCTGATAGTTACAACCGTCAGCTTACGTTTGAACCTGCAAGAATGCACAACGCAAAATCTACAAGGACAACCCCTGATTATTGGAATATTTTTTGGCAAATGGAAACACGAAAAAATCCTACGGAGACAACTGACGTTCTCCAGCTGGAACCAGTGACTACGACAAGAGAGACAGAGGAGTATTGGAAGGAATTTATGCAGACAACAAATATTGAAGGAACAGATCCACGGCAATTCAATCTCCTGAGAAGGACTATTGAAGATAATACAGCTTCCGCAAAAGATTACACGGAAGAATTATTAAAGAGTTACGTGAATTTTGAACAAAGCCGACGGTTAAGCAGTTCAGAGCTGGAAGATCACGATCATCTAAATAAACAGCATAGAATTTTCACAACACCTACGACGCCTGTCCTACCAGCTATTTTAAAACACTTTGGACGTCCTAATAAAGTAAAAAGTACTTCAGAACGTGATAGGGAAGTGTTTATAGGTAAGTAGGTAATATACGAACGACTCTAACGACTCTTAACATATTTTACTACATCTATCACGATGAAATAAGCATGCAACAAATCTGCGTTGTACCTACTTAATTCGAAAACAATAATATAACTATTTAAGGTTAAGGAGGTCAGATGACAGTAGCTTCACCGAAAATATCCAAGTTCAGCCAAAGCTGCAGTTAGACTGGTAAAGCGGACCCTAGACTCCTAGCTTAAAGTTTCGGATGCGGCTGGGATCAATGCTAAGATGAAGAAGACGATGTGGAGGAAATTCTCTAAAATACTTATGACTTAATGAGTAGCTAAATAAAATCTTGAATATTATGTATTTCCTGTGGCAATAACCTAAGGATCTATTTATTTTTGCTAGGTTACAAAACCTTATGGAGACCAAAATTTACCCCGTCACGAACGAAACCATCATTCGTAGAAAACACAATACCTTCCAAAACAAGCAAAATATTTCATTGGAACTTCAACGACAAGGATGCTGCATGGCCAAAAGTAGAGCTGGTGTTGGCAACAACAAAAAAATCTATGAAATCAACCAAATCTCAGAGAACCTATCCAAGTTATTTTCCTTTTTACAACCGACAAAAGGATAGTTTTCTGAGTACACCCCTAAATATTCAGGCTACAACCCATCCACAAAATGAGAATACAGATTTCTTAAACAAATTCCGATCAATATCAGATTACGACAAGAATAACGAAAGTTTGCAACAAAAGGAACGACGTACGAATCGATGCTTCGAGTGCGGGCTGAAAGACGAAGATATACCATATTATCCTACTTGCTTTCACATATTCAACAGTGCGAATCAGCAAATCAGATATATGAGAGTGAAATATAAAACAAAATGTAGCGCATACAGTAAGTTTCCGCTCCCACCCTGTGGTCCACCACATTAGTTCACCTGGGTGGACCACGGGCATTATTCTTTTCCGTTAGTTCACCCAGGTAGACTAAGGTGAACTACAGACAAATTAATTTACCATTGGTCCGCCTTGTTATTCGATCTCTTTTGTCTATCAGCACTTTATTCTAATCATAAATACCTCTTTACCGTTTTGTATATGGTTTGTTAATATGTAGCCCAAATGTATTGCCATCACAATATTAGCCTATTGCCGTTGAGCAGGTATTTTATCATTACTGTTTTTCACATCTATTAAGTAATCCATATCCATACTAATATTATAAATGTGAAAGTAACTCTATCTGTTGGTCTCCTATCTGTCTGTTTTGATGAAATTTGGTATAAGGGTGGATTAGACCTTGAGAAAGGACATAGGCTATGTTTGGTCGCGATAAACGAAATCCACGCGGGCGGAGCCGCGGGCAAAAGCTAGTAAGTATTATAAAACTCAAGGCTTAGTTGAACGCGCTAATATCAGGAACCTACCGACAAGGTCGAATTGAAAATATATTTTTGGGTTGTACAGTCTATTTATCGAGGAAGGTTACCTAAATCACGCACTACTGAGAACAGCGGAGCCTGCGGTAGTTGTAAATGTCAATAAATCCCGCAGATTTCCATAAATATTATGAAAACTAAAAAAATCCGGGCTTATACGGATCGTAGGAAACCACGTGCGAAGCCGGGGCGGGTTATCTAGTTTATAATATTAGTAGCGTTACAGCATTAAATTATTTTGTTCTACAGACGGTTGCTTCAAGAGATTCGTGGATATTGGTGAGATTTACAACGAAAGAGGCTGTCGGGAACAGCCACCGAAGGCTGGAGAGAGCTTCGCTTCGCGCCGACTGGCGAGGCTGGAGGCCACGTTGAGAAATATCGACGATGGCTGCATCACCACTCCGCACGCGTCTCTCACCCCATTCAGCAGGGCAATATCACTGTTTGCTAAGTATCATGCGTGTGTTTGTGGCGATAGATATTGCAATACTGCCGAAAGAATTAGTACCAGTGTTTTTATTGTATTATTGAATATATGTCTAAGTATATGAGTTACTTTTTGTTTTTAGCCGAAGCTTCGTGATGACCTGCCTTTTGATGAGGCCGTGGGCCGCGGATATTATGTACGGGTCATTCCCGTTTGCCACCCCCAACATTACCACTTCTGGTGGCCACTGGGACCGTTTTAAAAAAAAATCCCTATTGACACCTCTGGTGGCCAGTCTTCGGAGATGCTCCCCGAAGTTCCATCGGCCGTCGAGCACGAGCCCTAGATCAAATATCTGGGGCTCGTCTTGATGCCGATGGAAATGTCTCCCACTATGAGGTTGGAATCCTCCGGTGGCACGCGCCGAGGCCCATAAAAGAATATGGCATCGGTTTCATGCCGAGCCTCCTCGAGACCCAGCCGTCGTGGCCTTCAGGGTCGCTTCGCGGTATGTAGCCCCGCACGCCGTCACCAGCATGTCTTCCGCATAGGCCGTACCTGCACCTTCTGGAAGCCCCCGATGAGGAGGCTCCACCCATCGGCAACCTTTTGGGCTGCCGCGATAGGGGAGCCGACAACTGCTGCCCCCAGTCCACGCCGGGCGAAGCGTATAGCTCCAACCTTTACTGTGTCCTGAGGACAGCCTCGAGCCTCCACCACGGCGAGCTTAAGCTCCTCGGCCGTGATGGAGTGGTACAGACCCGATATGCGTACTTCTGCGCACTTGTTGGGCCTGGACACCCGGACGGTTCTGAACTCCATTGAACCAACAGCACCTTTAAGCATGGGTATTTACTGTCGACGCCTGGCTCGCTTGCAGTTTTTTCGCTTGTTCGAGTTACACAAGCCTAGACTCGCAATACCCACTTGCACAGCAGATTGAGGCAACCGCTGGCCTTCCCTTGAAATAGTGTCTAAACGGAAGGGCTACAGTACAGGCCCTCGGTCCTACTAAAGCGAAACCACTGTGTTGCCACAGTCGGCGCAAAAAATCACCATAATTATTTCAATAAAGTCCAAAATAAAAATTGACTTTCAGTCATTTAATTTTGAACTTTAACCACATCGCTTTAAATTTTATTATTTAATGCCTTTTTTGCAGTCGCTGTGGTAGAAACTGTGGTTTGGCTTTAGTAGAATCGAAGCTCAGTAGTACAGTATAATTGACAGTTACTGTGGCGTGGCGTTAGTATATTATACATTTACTAGAGGTTGGCAGAATCATCGGTACCCATATAACCGATGCAGGGCGCCATTTTAATAAAAGAAGAAGAAGAACGCACGGAAGCAACATCTAATATTTAAAATTCTCGTGTCACAGTTTTTGTTGCCATATTCCTCCGAAACGGCTTGACCGATTTTGATGAAATTTTTTGTGCTTATCCGGTATCTATGAGAATCGGCCAACATCTATTTTTCATCCCCCTAAATGTTAGAGGTAGTCCACCCCTAAATTTTTATTTTTTATTTTTTAGACAAAATTTTTGATTTCTATTTTTTTATGATACAACATACAAAAATACATACAATCCTCAATTTTCATCCTTCTACGATCAACCCTTATTTTTTAATAGCCATTTTAGTAATTTAATCATTTTTCCTCTCCGGTCGAAAACTGATCAATCGTCATTTAATTAGTTTGAAATTTTGTGAGCATATTAAGTCGGTCTGAGAATCGGCCAACATCTATTTTTCATCCCCCTAAATGGTGCAGCGGGAACGGGATCTGACGCCACGAGGGCAGGAAAAAATTGGCGGTACGAAGTTCGCCGGGACAGCTAGTTTGTATATATGAATATGATCTAAATGATCTACATTTTTTTTTCGCGGGCACCAGCTAATAAGTAATAGTTTACTCGTACGTATATTTTTTAAAGCGTTCAACTTATATAAAGAGTCAATTGTAACGATCTAGCTAATAGGTAGAAGTCTGTACATAATGTTTGATCTGCAGAGCCATCCCAGAGATAAGAATTCTAAGTATTCGTTGCATAAGCAAATTCATATCTTGCACAGTCACCCACGGGAGCTGACTTGAGTGCGATAATATTGTTTATTGTTTTAATTCATTGCGGTTTCTCAATGGGGCCGTTAATCCGTATTGAACTATAACAAGTAATGTATGTGAAGAGACGACACGTCATCCGACCGCACATACATAACCTACTTCCACATTTCTGTATGTTATGTTTTCACGCCTAAACCACTGAACCGATTGTAATGAAGGGGTACCTAGATTTGACCATGATAAAGGACATAGGCTATGTTTGGTCACGATAACTTTTGGCCACTCTCTTTCTTCTGCATATCAATGACATGCTCCCTAACGGGAGCATTCATTGCTATGCAGACGACAGCACCTTACACGGGAGTTATTACGCACATCCTGCGGCCAAGCAGTCTGATATCGCGGAAAAAAGGCAGCTTATTGTCACTGAGCTGGACCGAATGCTGGACCACATTTCTCAATGGGGCGCTAGAAACCTGGTCGAGTTCAATGCCAAGAAGACCCAGGCATGTGCGTTTACAGCAAAGGTATCTCCTTTCCTTCCCCTTCCCACTCTTCAGAGCACACCACTGCCACTGCAGGATTACCTCAATATCCTCGGTATGGATGTTCGCTGCAAACTGAATAACAAAAACTATATCAAGAGCACCATCAAATCAGCCTCGCGTAAACTAGAGACGTTTTATCACGCCGGAGCAGCGGTGACACCCAAGGGTTTGGGTATACAAGACCCAAATTCGTTCCTGCGTGGAATACTGCTCACATCTCTGGGACGGCTCCGCAAAGTACGTACTAGATGCTCTCGACAGTTTGCAGCGACGTGCGGTCCGCATTATTGGGAATCCTGAGGTCACGGACACCCTCGAGCCTTTGCCGTCTTTGGCAGTATTCTACCATCTCTACCATGGTGAATGTTCTGACGAGCTCTTCCAATTAGTCCCACCCTCTCCTTTCCTACACAGGACGACACTTGCAGGGCTAAGATGCCATCCATATACGGTGCAGAGTTTACCTGCTAGAACCAAGCGTTTCAGTGACTCATTCCTATGCCGCACCACTAGACCTGGAACTCCCTGCCAGCTCACGTGTTTCCTTCTTCCTACAGTCCCGGGTCCTTTAAGCGGGGCGTGAAAAGGCATCTAATGAGGCCGTCAAGCTGAGTGCCACCACTGTTAACATGGTAAATGTTTACGATGGTGACCCTCTTTCCGAGACTTTGCCTTTGCGAGGCGAGGTGAAGTTAAATTGACGTGTACAAAAAACATATATAAAAAAAAGATAACTGACATCCATGCGGGCGTAGCCGTGGGCAAAAGCTAGTAAGGTCAACCGGGGCTAATCCGTCACAATACTATGAACGCCATATTTATTGAATTATAACAATTATATTTAATATCTTTAGGACTTATAACTTATAATGCAAGTTAGGAAATATTATCTAATTTCATATTTTATTACCGTTTAATGACATTTTAAATAACTTTTATGTGTAAATGATATTTATTGGAAATCTGGGATTTTTAGACGAGATAACCCCAGGTGGGGTGAATGCGTCTCTTCACTGTATTTGTGTTATTGGAAGAGATATTAACAATAACAAGCAAGGTAATGTACAAAAGGACTACTGATATTGGTTTATATTACCTTGCATACCAAATTCTGTGCTTAGTTTGCAGTAAATAGTCGAGCAAAAATATTTGGGGCTATGGCGTCTAATTGATCTCGTTTCTTGTAGACGCATTAACCCCATCTTAGACTCCAGGGGTATCAAACAATTCTTTTGTACCTAATAGAATCGGGTATTTAATTATTAAAAATGGATTCAAACCACAACTTAGAAATGACTTATAAATTTATTAAAATAAAAAAATCATGACGACGAGATCTTTGGGTTCTCAGTTACCAAAGCAAGTATAATGTATTACTGTAGCAACTTTACTACTTTATGTTATAATGTTACAATTATAATGTTACAACATTATTTGTTTTGTTCGTGACTGTGTATCTAGGGATAAATTATCTTAGTATCAATGACCACGTGATACTTGCTTCGGTGTTAATTACTTCAAAATAAAAAGCTTAGACTAAATTAAACTTAAACTCAAATTTAAAAAACAATCATTACAATGAGATCTTTCGGTAATCCTGATAAAACTAAAGTAGTTGGCGCCCGAGGATTGGCCAGTACACGACCGTTTATAAAAGTTTGGTGAAAATCTCTGAACCGGAACTGACATACCTACATACGGACGAAAGCAAAAAAAATTACCTTGAGCCATTGAAAAGATTCAAACAATATAAAACAGAAACACACACGATTTAACGACATCTCTCCAGCTAAAATGCATTATGCCGTTCAGGTTGCAGAGCATGCCAAACAATGTTTACATGTATATATTAATACATGCCAGCGTGCATACATACCCGCAAAAAGATTAATAAATTACCACTAATAACCTAAAAATCAAAAAGTTTAGTACCTCTGGCAATGGGGTTATTGCGATACAATAGACGCAATCACCCCTTATCGTGTGACGCAATAGCCCTAAAGCAAAAATATAACCCACTAATTTTGAAGCGCACACTGTCTTCAAATCATAAGCTAATTACATTAAATAATTAAAGAAACGTGTATTGCAATAGAGCAATAATAGTACTTACGGTTCAGAAACATTGACACAGTAACAGGAATTTAGATATCCCTAATTTCAAAGTCACCTGCTGCACACTCGGAGAATCCAAACGAAGTAAAAAATTAAGATGGTGGATAATTTTTTTAAAAAAGCTCCGTCACGACATCTATTTCGCGAAAGTTTGCAAGTACCTACGGATGGATGGATGTTTGTTACTCTTTCACGTAAAAACAACTGAATGGATTTTAATGAAATTTGGTATGGAGTAAACTGACATCCTGGATTAACTGATAGGCTATGTCTGATAGCGATAACTGACATGCACGCGAGTGTAGCCGCGGGGAAAAGCTAGTACCTACAATCTTTCAAGTCGATTTCACGGTACCTATGCTGTTTTCCATGACTCTCCAAAATAGGGAAACAAGGGGCTTGTTGTTATAGAGGTAAATAAATTATACCCACGCACATTTGTCCGTTTCAATGTCATAATAAGAATAAGAATGCTTCACATCTGCTGGGCAGATGCCTACACTCAATGCGCCTTACTGACAACTTCGTAAAACTATTAATACCAAGAAATTTTAAAACAATTATTAAGTTAACTAAGTATTCAAATATTATTTAGATTGGAAGACACATATAGCTCAGGTGGTCAGACAATTCTGATCATTCCACTTGGAACCATAGTCTAGATCCATTTTGGTTCCAGTGAGACTTTTTTTTCTCCTTAGAACCAAGTAAGGGGTTTACTTTGTACGTAGGTTGTTGGTTCAAATTTGAGCAATCCCTTTTTAAATCGATTTGTAAAAATATTTTAGTTGCAAAATATTTCCTTCTTCCTACAGTCCCGCTGATGAGAACGTCAAGCTGAGTGCCACCATTGTTAACATGGTAGGTACTTAGTACATGTTTATAACGGTGACCCTCTTGCCGATACTTTGCCTTAAGCTTATCATCAAGCGAGGCATAGTGAAATTGATGTGTCATTTTATAAAAAAAATAGAAATTAAGATAAAAACGAATAAGTAAGTATATAAGTTTCTATTAAGATTCACTAAATCTATGTTTATAACTTTTTAGAAGTAGAAAAATAAAATTTGCAGGCCTACGTACAGTCAGCATCAGAAAAATGTTGACCATTACAGTACCTACTCAAAATGATCTGAATATTAAAATTTCAAATTGTTGTAAGCATCCAGTGCTTTCCGTTAATAAGTAAGCTACGAATAATTATATGTAAGTTAGCAGAGTATTCATATTCATACGTACAAACACCCCGATCAATGTTATCTAATCAAGTAGGTACACAGGAATTTTGGTATTCATAATTATTTTGAGTGGTGGTCAACATTTTTCTGAGGCTGACTATACACACTGCACACTGCACACTTAACATAACATAACATAACCACCTCCACCGGCTCTGTGGGGGTGGTATCCGTGGGGATTTATCGCACGATAAAAAAAAAAAAAAAAAAAAAAAACACTGCACACTTACCAACCCCGTTGGATAAAGTCACTGGTTTCAGTTCAAGCATTCCTTTGGTTTTAATTCAGAAACTTCCACTAACACTTGCGAGGCACTAATAAGTGTACTAAAGCACACACATAAGTATTTTGAATGAACATCTATCTATAGTCTCTACTTTATTAACTCTATTGTCAGTATCACAATGAACAGCTCGGAGACGAAAAACAAAACTATGAATATAAAAAAAATGTCCAGATTAACAATAGATGGTTTTGGTTCGAAAAAAAGCGGGCTACCCTTGCGCCTGCGCTGGCATTCGGCGACGGGCCGCCGTCCGCGCAACATGGCGCGCTTCCTACACAGTTTATTCCTGCTACATTACATATTTTTCGTTCACTCAGAAGTATTAACGCCGAGATATTTTAATTTAGCTTCTAAGAAAAACATTACGGCGACCGCTACCTGTGGGGATGTGAAACAAGAGTTGTACTGCAAACTGGTGGGAGCCAATGCCGACCACGACGAACATGTGATCCAAGGACAGGTAAGTGTTTGTTATTTTGTCCTATGCGTTAATAGAAGGATGACTTCCTTACTATCATATTATCATAGTGTGGTGTGCATTGCCGGATAAAACCGGACATAGGATTTATGAGTGCGTGTCCAGACAAAATAAATTTCCGGCGTATCCTGCTTTTGTTAGGTAGGTAAACGATAACACAACGCATCTGCATTTAAAAAAAAGAGGATTTCTGAGAGAAGTTGTTTTTTTTTGTTTACGTTTTTTTTTAAAAATTTTGTATTGCTTTAGGAATGAATAGTAGTTAAATAAGACTTGTTTGAGCAATTGCCTTTCGTTATAATTTAAGAAGAATGTAAAAATGTTGATTTTTTTTTAATTTCTTGAGATTTCAAAAAAAGGATTTAGGTGTTCCTATTAATATCCAATTGTCCGGCTAAAATGGTTGGTGTGTCCGGCTATTAGGTTCGGCGACCTGGCAACCCTATGTACAAGTATCTATCTAGGTAGGTACCTACGTCTACGTTTTCTGAATTCGATGACTGATTTTTTAGACTCTTTTTTATTATCGGAAGCACAGAATGTAGACTAAGCTGTATTGAACCTTACTGATTAGTAGGCTTGCCCTGCTTTGTTTTCTGCACTGACGGCACAGAAACTCCCTGTTCTTACAGGGTCGGCAGCATGACTGTGACTCCCCGGTGGTTGCACACCTCCATAGGCCACGGTAACCACATTCCGTCAGGTGGGCAGTGTGCTTGTCTGCCCCCTAAATGGTATAAAAAACGCGACGTAAGACCGTCAAATTATCACACATGACAGTCAATCAATCAATTAGACCACCGTAATCCACTGCTGAACATAGACCTCTCCCAATGTGCGCCATTTCACCTGATCCTCCGCCTTCCGCATCCAATGTGTCCCAACCACCTTTTCCAGGCCCTCGATTCTACTAAACTTAAACCGCTTTGGTGCCGCAGTCACTGCAAAAATGACATTAAATTTAAGACTTTATTTATATCGACCTAAAGTTCAAAATGTAATAAAAACAGTTTCATTACACTTTTTCAATTAGGGCAAAAAGTAATTTTTTTTTACATCATTCTACACAACGCTATCTAGACCCATGGTAAACTTTTATAGCTTGTGTTATGGAATCTAGAATGCGGATAAACATACTTATGTACTTTTTTTTTGTAAATACATAAATATTATACATAAACACCCAGACCAATGCAAATAGCCATATTCATGCATACAAATATTTGCACTGAGCGGGAATCGAACCCGCGCCTCCTGCGTGGCAGTCGCGTGCACTACCACCACGCCACAGAGGCTGTCAAATTTTTGGAGGCATTTAATTTGAAACTTTTACCGCTTAAAAGTCTGTTATTTAATGCCGTTTTTTGCAGTGGCGGTGGCAATCCTGTGGTTTAGCTTAGCAAAATCGAGACCCAAGTCGTCAGTCCATCTGGCTAGGGAGTATCAGTACTAACAGTCAACTAAGCTTAAATTAGGATGTTTATTACGCTTTTATTTAGTTTTGCCCTTTTTTGGCTTGCTTGTTGGTGGGTCAAATTTACCCATTTTCCTGTTGACTAATTGATTTCATATTTGGTACTTATTGAGTGTCACTATTACATAACAATGTTATTATTACATAATAGTAGCCCTCAGTTTGGCGGCCTCATCACCAAATTCCCACTTCCTTCCCATGACCCTTCCAACCTCAAAATCTTGGTTGTAACGGCCGAATCTGGAGAGATGCGCGCCCTACTGGCGTCTGCTCTCTTGAGGGTATTTTTTTTATCGTGCGATAAATCCCCACGGATACCACCCCCACGGAACCGGTGGAGGTGGTTATGTCGGACTCGAACCGACTAAAACGCACGCCGTCTTCGGTCCTTGGTTGCCGGAGGTGAGATTGCCAAAAGCATATCTCTCGCACCCCGGCAGTCCCAGGACCATCTCTTTCGAGATGGCGGTACTCTCTTTAGGGTTTATTGCTATTGTATTTTTGGTGCTATACTCATTCTTACGCCAAACGGGCTTCATCGCTGTTAGAGACCTCATGAGCTTTACGCCTCTCGTGCCAAACTTTCCGCAGCTGTTCGAAGTTTTGGGGTGTGCCTTATCAGATCCATTTCAACGACCCGCTGAAAATGTTATGTTATGTTTTTATGTTATTCGTACCTACTTATACGTTACTTTTGGAATGAAAAGTATGTCTCATCTTGGAAGAAAGTCAGTATTCATAAGTTTTATAGCCAGACTAGCTGACCCGGCGAACTTCGTACCGCCAATAATTTTCCACCCGCGTGGCGTCCGATCCCGTTCCTGCTGCACCCTCTTATACAATGAGATAGTTCTATGTATATATAGTATCTAAACAGCAACAGAAATAACCACACTGTCACTTCTGCGTATATGCCGATGCTGGCCGAATTTGTTGACATTAATGATCACTGCGCCGTTCCCTTGAGTAGTAGCGTGATGATATATAGCCTCTGATGTATAAGCTATATTATTGTAAAGTTTCATGAAAATCCATTCAGTAGATTTTACGTGAAACATCCATCCATACTCACAAACTTTAGCGTTTATAATATTAGTAGGATGTTCGAAGCTCGTTAAACAAAGATAAGATAATGAAGGAATTTTCTCCCAGTCGCTATTTCATTCAACGTTTGTTCATAAAAATGTTTAAGTTACTTTTGTATAATATCACTAAATAAGAAGAAAATGGGAATTCCCCGCAATTGTCAACTGCGTGCCAAAAAAATGCTGTGAAAATGATCGCCTTACTTCACAACATCATTGGCTACGACTTCGTCTCTACCCAGTCTTATGGAACCCTTTTAGTGCGTATGACCCGTGGGGATCTCCGCACTTTAAAAAAAATTGCCAGCAAAGTGCGAGTCAGACTCGCGCCATAAGGGTTCCGTACAAAAACTAAATTGAGGGACTAACTTAAGTTACAAAAACTGCAATATCTTTTGATTGCGTTGCCCCAGGTCCTCAATTCTACTAAAGCTAAACCACTGTGGTGCCACAAAACGACGATGACGGAATCCTAAAAAGAGCTTTTAAATGAAAGCCTCAAATGCTATGGGATCTATGACTATGATGATTCTTCTGTCAAATAAAATATGTTTGAGACTTCGTTGTCAAAATACTTCTGACGCTGACTGTACCTAATTACAATCCAGTTTTTCCATTCAAAACTAAATGCATTAGTACAATTTTATTCTTGTATACTCAGAAGTAGTTTACCTATAGCTATAATGTGCTGGCTTGTTGTGAAGTCCGCTAATAGGTTATAGGGTATATAGTACAGGAGACAGCGGAACTTTTTCTAAGGATTTTATTGTAGCCAATTATAATTACTTAACAACGATATCGCGGACTTCAAACCTTGGACTCGATTAGTGGTGCACTGCAAAAAAACGGCATTAAATAATTGGTAGACTTTAAAGCGATCCCGCGCAGAGCGAAGGCGAACCGGACCTCGGAGGTCGTACAACGACCTCCGTCCTCCATGAGCGCTGGCCTAGGGGTGACCGGTGGAGCCGCCTGTCACCCTAGCAGAAGCAGGCCGCGGCGGCGGCGCAAAATGCCGCAAGATGCCTCCCCGTAACCAGGGCTAGATGGGGACACTGTGGTCCCCACAACCCGAAGGGGGCCATCTCGAAAGAGATGGTCCTGGGTCTGCCGGGGTGCGAGAGATATGCTTTTGGCAATCTCACCTCCGGCAACCAAGGACCCAAGACGGCGTGCGTTTTAGTCGGTTCGAGTCTGACATAACCACCTCCACCGGCTCCGTGGGGGTGGTATCCGTGGGGATTTATCGCACGATAAAAAACAAAGACTTTAAAGCGATGCGGTGAAAGTTCAAAATGAAATGACTTTTTGCAGAGTAATTGAAAAAGTGACATGAAACTGTTTTAATTTCATTTTTGACTTTGTTAACTTGTTGATCTCGTATATGGTATCGTTAATTGGTAGACTTTAAAGCGATCCCGCGCAGAGCGAAGGCGAACTGGACCTCGGATCTTTAACTAACTAATTCGCGATCTTTAACTAATTCGCGAGAAAAACGAAGGCCTGGCGCTTGGGAATTGATTTGACAAAATCGCTCCATTTGAGATCCTCCGCCGCACCCCGTGGTATCCTCAAAATACACCCAAATACGCATACTGCTTCTAGAGTATATTTTGCGACGTGCCTGAGTTCAAAATCTATATATATTATATATATAAAAGAAAGTGGTGCTAGTTCCACTATTTATAACTCAAGAGCGGCTGCACCGATTTGGTTAAAAATTGTGGGGTGGGGATGTAGCTTAGAACCAGAAGGCAGACGTAGGATACTTTTCATCCCGTTCGACCTTAACTTTATCCCGGGTATAGGTTCCTGTGGGTTTGTTCAAAAGTAGGTACTAAACAGAGGTTTGATTGCAATCGTAGTATGTAGAATCGGAGACGAGAGTTTCACGCGGGCGGAGCCGCGGGCGGAAAGCTAGTGATATATAATTTAAAAACGTTTATTAGACTCCTTTTTTTAGTGAAAGTATTACTTGTTTTATATTATTGATAAAAAAAAATTGATAAGTAAGTACCTATAACACGTTTGCTGTCTCTCTTCCTATGCACGGGCGCAAGTAATTACTTAAGTATTATGTTCGTTTGCATGGCAGTCAACGGCTGTGTACTAATTAATTAGGTACGAGTACCTACTGCTATTACGTTATACTACTAAGGCAGCAGGCTAGCACACATTCGATGTCACTTTCTTTCTGTAAGCGAAGTTGTGATCTTCTTAATTATTACGATCGATGTAACATTCAAGAGAAAGACGATAGAAAGCTTCATTCATCAGCTAACTAAGACAAACAGGATGTTAGTGTTGGTTAACTGATGTCCGAAGCTTCTGCTCATATCTCCAGTTCTACAAAACCAAATAAGATTAAACATACGGCACATTTCGTGTCTCGGAGAGCACGTTAAGCCATCAATCCCGGTTGCCATACGAACATCTATGGCAGTCGTTACAGGTAGTTGGAGCCCTCAAAAGTCCAACAACTGGTCTAGCTGCAATGCTTCGGATATCGCTGTGGAGACCAGATGGCAATCGTTTCACAGAAATATCGAAGTTTATTTCGATGCGATTTATTTTGCTGGGAAAGTCTTAATCGAATTTAAAATGTTACATTACATAGAATCACGCCTTTATCCCCTGAGGGTAAGGCAGAGGTGAATTAACACCCACATTTCACCAATTATTGTATTTGGTCCCACTTAATAGGGCGTGAGCCTATTGCCGTATTCCGGGCACTATTGTTTACTCAGGCCATGCATTTGAGGCTGAGTCTGGGCTGTATATATCTGTCTGATGATAAACAGCCCTATCCCTTAGTTGCCTTGTATGTACGACACCTCGTGGTTCCCGGCAGAATAGAATTTGGGCCACCCCATCTCATTCAATGCGGGGTCGTAAAATGTTACGTAGATGTTTAATCGCAATTGGTTGAGTATAACGAAAGATATAACCGACATCCACGCGGGCGAAACCACGGGCGTAAGATAACATATAAAAATGTATTTACTGTAGAACGGTTGGTATTGTACACAGTCCTATTATTACTGAACGAGAAGTAGAACGGCTGCCGACTGTCGCCCGCGATAGCACGCGATAAGCTATCTCCGTCCGCCCAGCATCCTACTGATAACAAGTTCGATGCTCCAGCGAACCAAAAAGCTTCATTGGCTTGTGTTACGTAAACTGGATAGAACGCGGCTACATCGATGTATTATTATTTTTAGGGTTCCCTTCCTCAAAAAGAAAAAAAAACAGCACCCTTATAGGACCACTTCGTAGTTCGTTGTCCGTCTGTCTGTCAAGACGTTTTTACTCCCACTCCCACTTTTGAAATTCATATCAAATATTTAAGTCTGCAATACTTTGAAGCTGTGAAAAACTCAAACTTCTAAGTCAATGCGGTCACAAGATACAGTCATTTATGTAGCAAATTGCTCTATTTGTGATCCCCCGCCGCACCTCGTGCTATCCTCAAAAAAACCTACTGCTTCTATTCATTTTGTGACGTGACTGATTTCAATATACCTATTAAATAGCAACAACAAATCAAAGTCATTCATGAAGTAACTTTTTTGCAAATAGTATCAAAATCAAGTTCATCTCTCAATCCAGGTTCGTTCGGAACCCTCCGTGCGCGAGCCCAATGTGCACTTGAACGGTTTTTCCTACTACCTATCAAGAACCAAGTGGTTCAGCAACTCTTTTTTTGTCACACCATTAAGTCTTGAAACTCTATACCAGCATTCGTGTTTCCTACATCCTACACGTTTAAATAGGACGAGAAAAAGCACCAAATACACCAATTTATTCAAATCTAAGCAGGCGTTAGATCTGCAGAAATGGCGCATGGGAGAGATCTATGTCCAGTAGTGAGCGGTTGTAGGATAATTGATTGAAGCAGAAATATAATATAAGGGAGACAAATCCTTGGTTTGATATTCACGGTTGTTAATTTCAAGGACATCGTCAAATCGTTTAAAACAATTGATGTTAAAAAGACCGCGGATCTATGGGGATTATCAGTATCATATCAGATTACAGCCCTAAAATAATACATTTATACCGCAGTAATTGCCGCACTCCTTCACCGGTCCCTTACCTTTGAATACTGGGGTGGTGATGCAGAGATGAAGGAGAGGAATATCGGGTCATACATATTTTCTCCACTGTACCCCTGAAGAGAACCATGGAGCATACCAATTTTACGGTTTACCCGTTCTACCACCGGTGGTATAAACCAGGGGCACAGCGGAGCAAAACGCGTAAAATCTGTTTCAGATGTAATTGATGTCATCTATCAACTGTCTTTATGATAGACTAGCAGTCCCGGCAAACTTCGTTTCGCCTTAGAAATTAGAATCAATTAGCTGTTGATTCTAAATAGTTTCGGCAGCGCATTCGACGAAAGACATTTTAAGACTCATTTTTCTACACCTTCGGTTACATTGTTCAAATTTTACCAAGGATCCCTCATTTTTTTCAAAATGAAATGTAGCCTATGTCAAATTGGAAGAATGTAGCATTCTATTGGTGAAAGAATTTTTTAAATCGGCCCAGTACTTTTTGAGCCTATTCATTACAAACATACAAAAATAGGTACAAATCTTTCCTCTTTATAATATTAGTGTAGATTTAGATTTGGTTGCCTTTGTGTACAGCTTTGAAAAGTGCACAGTTAATAGTTTTATGTATGGTTTCAAAGTATACAAGCTTGACCCACGTAGCGACCGTGTATCAAGCTTGTTTAATCTAAGGAAATCACATGACATGTAGATAATGTAACCATTTAAACGTTTCTGATAAGTAGGTAATATGAAGTCAAATATTATTTTATCTCGTGAACTTTGACCCCTTATCGGTGTACTTTTTTAGCTTCTAGTCACAGATAACTTATTGTGTGACATGTTTAGATATTTTATTATTAATAAAGGGCTGTTAAGACACGTTTTAAATGACCTCGTAAATTGATAAGAGAGGTTAGGATTTTTTACTTGGATAACTTGTTGCTATTGCTTTAAAATGCCATGCCCATCCCCATTATAAATGATCAACGTATGTCAATCACAGACATTGATCAACCTATCCAACTAATAATATAAACGCGAAAGTTTTGTGATTATGGATGGATGTATGTATGCATTGATGTTTGTTACTCTTTCACGTAAAACTACGGAAGGGATTTGCATGATACTGTGCAATAATATAGCTTATACATCAGAATAACACATAGGCTAATAAATCATCACGCTACTACTCAAGGGAACGGAGCAGTGATCTTTAATGTCAACAAATTCGGTTATTTCTGTTGCTGTTCAGATAACTATAAGTATCATTGTATAAGAGGGTGCAGCAGAAAATATTTGGCGGTACGAAGGGGTTATGCGCACTACGTCCCATTCGCGCGTCGTCCTCCGTTCGCAATTTGTCCCATTCGCAGTTGGTTCCATTCGCAGTTGGTCCCACTCGCAGTCAGTCCCATTCGCACTTGGTTTCGCCGGGTCAGCTAGTCTATTTTATAAACGTATTGTCATTTGTCTAAATTTACTTTACCTGGTTGCCCCTCAATCTTTTATTCGTTCTCCATGTGTATCCGAATTTTCTAAACATCTTTTCTCTATTTTCATTACTACTTCTTCTCTATAAGATAATCTGTAGGTATTGTCCATCTGTTTATCACTTTTATAGTGACAGAGCTACTTAAAATTTACAAATATTTATGCAATTAAACTGTTTAGCTTCTTACAACACACATTCTCAACCACTTATTATAAACATATGCGTCGTAACCTGAGACCAAACAAAAGACAGCATATTCTAACAATTTCAAATCCTCATTCGGTTCGGGGAATTTCGACAAAGTTCGGCTATCCTCGTTGCCTTTTTGCGGACATGTGGCGGCCATATGCTCTCGCGCATCCTGACAACCGCCAACTAGGCTCTTTTGTTTTTATTTACACAATTGTTTCGAATAGAATTAGATTTTGTTTCGTTGGTTTTTTGTTTTGAGAGGTTTTTGAATAAATGCAGAGTCTTTTAAAGGCTACAGTGAACTGTAAAGATAGTGTAAGTATTATTCGTGCACATGTTTCAGTTTTAAACTCTATTGTGCATATCAATTAACCTATCTCAAATCAACTAGCCCATTGCAGTCCACTGCTGGACATAGGCCTCTCCCAATATAGAGAGGCTTTAGCCTATTGTTTCCACGCTGGCTAGACGGTTTGGTACAGGGTTTTATTTGGAGTTTTCCGTCTCTCGCAGTAAAATCATCTGCGTATTTTCCGTTAGTCGCTACATACGACACCCCTCGGAGGAGATGGAGTGGTGATACTTGTATTCTTTCGTCATCATACGGATGCATAATAATTTAAGATAAATCACAATAAGGTTTCGTGAACAGACTGTGGAGCTGGGATGGTTGTAGAGGTCAGATGGCAGTCGCTTCATGGAAAATATCGAAGCTCAGCCAAATCAGTAGTTGGACTGGTAAAAAGCGGACCCTAGACTCCCCAGTTGAAAAGCTTCAGATGCGACTGGGATTAACGCGCGGATTTATTTTATAAAGGACACGTCAATTTGACTTTACCCCACCTGATGGTAAGCTAAAGGCAACTAAAGGCAAAGTCTCGGAAAGAGGGTCACAAACGTAAACATGTACCATGTTAACAGTGGTGGCACTCAGCTTGACGGCCTCATCAAAGAAGAAGAAAAACTTCTTGTAACGCCCCTGGTACACATGTCCATAGATCACGGTAACCACTTTCCATCGGGTGGGCCGTGTGCTTGACTGCCACCTTAGTGGTATAAAACGGCTTACAATTACAACTATAGCAATTACCCTCCTTCCTTCGTCAGTTGGGTCAAAAGTGTCGTTACAACTTTTGGGCCCAATTTTTTCTGTCTAGCCCCCTTTCGTAATATAAACTCACGCCTGTATTCCCCGAAGGGGTAGGCAGAGGTGCTAGCACCCACATTTCGCCAGTTTATGTTTATGTATGTAGGTCCCAATGTAATAGGTGACGAGCCTATTGCCATTAACCGGGCACTTATAAACCTGCGATAAATACACACATAACTTCGAAAAGCATCGAAAAGTCATTGGTGTGTGCCATGGTAAACCTGGGATCGAACCTAAGACCTCGTCTCAGCAGTCCATTACCCATACCACTAGGTTACCCCTTTCGCAACGCGCGATAAGGAAATTCGTTCCAAAAACTTTACTTAAGTCATATTTTAACACGCTTTTATTTGACTGAATTTTTTATAGCATTTTAATGTTAACTTTAAAGTTCGAAAAACATCGGAAAAAATGAAACGCTCAAGTGAAAGGGAAAGGTCGTGAGTTCAAGTCTCACTTGAGCGTTTCATTTTTTCCGATTTTTTCGAGCGCTTTTATTAGCTTACTATGTACCTATGTAAGAAAATCTTGGAATCTTAATTTGACCCACTTCCCGGTCTTCGATTAGGATGAAATTTCGCATACGCTCTGAGTTCTGATGACAATACATGACTAGCTAAGAAACGTCATTACAAATCCAATATGGCGGCATGACGGACTGGCTGTTTGAAATACACCCCCATGATATGGGTATCAAATGAAAGGGTTTGCTTTCAGGAATACGTAAATTATTACCAACTTATATCTCCTTTTGTGTGTTCTAGGTGTGCGATATCTGCGATGCGACCATCCCGGGCAAGAACCATCCCCCGGAGTATGCCGTGGATAGCTCGGAGACGTGGTGGCAAAGTCCCCCGCTGTCCAGGGGGATGAAGTACAACGAAGTGAATCTTACTATTGACCTGGGACAGGTTAGTGAACAATATTGTTTCCTTTTAATCCAGAACTATTTTTAGTGTGAGGGAAAATCCTTCATGGATGCTATGCCGGACTCCTACGGACTAAAAAAAACTCTCATGTACCGCCCAACAGCCTACGGTTGGGAGCCCCGGGTAAGTCCTAGGATCGGATGTCCCAGGATCTGTGGGGCTACTAGCACCTAAAACGGGCTCTCGATTCTTATTGTGGTGCATGCCATTGTCAGAGCAAATAAATGACATTAAATTTTAGACTTTATTTCTATACGTCTTAAGTCCATAATGAAATGAAAAAAGTCTCAATACACTTTTTCATTCACTCTGCAAAAAGTCATTCAATTTTGAACTTTATTGATATAGCTTTAAAGTCTATTATTTGATGCCGTTTTTTGCAGTCGCTGCAGCATGATTATGGTTTGGCTTTAGTAGAATCGAGGCGCAGGCCGCGCAGGTTAGCTCACACTAGTTTACCTCTATATTTTTTGTATAGAGGATGTACCAAGATGTTCTTAACCTGGCTCTCAGTCTTCTGCTAGATGTACCATGTCAAAAACCTTGTAATACAGATACCAGCAAACCTTCGATTATATTGGATGATTGATTTCTATAATATGCGGCAAACATTTTGAACAAAAACATTAAGTACCCTCCTTAAAAAAAATATTAACTAATATTTACAGGAATATAAAATAGGCTAAACAAGGTTTACCTAGCAAGTTTTATAATTATTGGACTTCCGATTAACAATTTTCTACGTAACTGTACCTTTTCTTGTTAAAATAATACCGAACGAATAACAAATGAACACTTATTTTTCCGATGTCTAATAGCCACTAACAAAGGAGGTCCAGTGGAGTATTTTTATTTGATTTAATTTAGAAGGTCCAGTGGGCACATAAAAATAGGTCGAGTGGGCAACTGGGCACATTAATTATTAGGTATATTTTGAAGGAGGTCCAGTGGGACCTAAAAGTGAGGTCCAGTGGGCACTTTTTGTGAGAGGGTAGAATCTTGGAGGTCGAGTGGGTACGTAGCCCTTCCTTCGGCAGTCGGGTAAAAACTAGAAACGTGTGAACAAAGAAATTAATAAATAAATATTAATAAATTAAATATTCCACAACATTCTACACAACGCTATCTAGACCCATGGTAAGCTTTTATAGCTTGTGTTATGGAATCTAGAATGCGGATTGTTATGTGGTGCAAACAAAACTAGTCTTTTCAAAACTGTATTTATTTATAACTAGGAAATAGTACAATTACAACTAGACTTATATTGATTATAATTAGACTTAAATTGATTATAATTAGATTTAGTAATTAGAAGATGTAGATACAGCGAATGTAGGAAATAGAATGTGTCGGGAGAGCCGGGATTTGGATATTTATGGGACCCGAATCAGAGTGGGGATGTATACATGTCTGTGTTAGTGGGGTACAAGTTAAAGGTCTATGCAAAGTGAACAAAAAGGAGTATCAAGATAAGGTACGTTAAGTTTTAACACTTATGGATAAGGAACGACTAAGATAAAGAACCGATAAATTATGTCAAGTTATTATGATTATGGTTGAGTAACAATTGAGATAAAGAACTAATAAAGTATGCTAAGTTATGCTTATAGTTAAGTGAGAAATAAGACAAAGTGTGTTAAGATAATTTATGCTTATAGATACGAGTATGTAACAGTTAAGGCCCTCTATTCCTGCAAAAGTAGGCATTTATAGCGATCCCGGCCGCTCGTAAAATATTACGCGCGAACGCAGTGACGGTGAACTCGGCTATGACCCCGCCAGTGTCACAGTATAGAAATATGCAGTAGGAAAACTTGATTTGACTTAGAAAATTAAATGCAGTTTTTTTAAATTTATTTAGTTATATGATTATGTATGAGTTTGAGAACTGTTTGTTCTATGTGTTTAGTTGCTTGGGCGAAAAAAACTTACATTATAATAATAATAATGCTTGTAATTTTACAAACATTTGTTTGAATTGATGCTAACGGTTACTTTATATAATCGCACCGTTCGTCGTCGACAGGGCAGTTAAATACCTAAAATTAACGAGATTAACAACTTTATTCGTGCGGGAATCCCCTCGGATACCCCCCTGCCGGAGCCGGAAGGGGAAGTTATGTCGGACTCGAACCGACTTTTTAGTCGGTTCGAGTCCGACTGTGGGCACGCCGACTGTGGGTCGTGGTGCTAGTTTTTATGAAGTATTTATATAAATTTACACTGTACCTTCTTTTTTTCGTGCGGAAATCCCCTCGAATACCTCCCCTGCCGGAGCCGGAAGGGGAGGTTATGTCGGACTCGAACCGACTTTTTAGTCGGTTCGAGTCCGACTGTGGGCACGCCGACTGTGGGTCGTGGTGCTAGTTTTTATGAAGTATTTATATAAATTTACACTGTACCTTCTTTTTTTCGTGCGGAAATCCCCTCGAATACCTCCCTTGCCGGAGCCAGAAGGGGAAGTTATGTCGGACTCGAACCGACTTTTTAGTCGGTTCGAGTCCGACTGTGGGCACGCCGACTGTGGGTCGTGGTGCTAGGCCTGAGGTGAGGTTGTCATCGAAATATCCCTCGCACCCCGGCTGACCCAAGGCCAGTAATTCTCCTGGGTCTGCTGGGGTGCGAGAGATATGCTTTCGGCAATCTCACCTCCGGCAACCAAGGACCCAAGACGGCGTGCGTTTTAGTTGGTTTGAGTCCGACATAACCGCCTCCACCGGCTCCGTGGGGGTGGTATCCACGAGGATTTTGCGCACGATAAAAAAAGGCCAATAATTAAACTAACCTACCTAAATATTAAAATTATTCTATCCTAAACTAAAACTAAATTTATATTTATTTACACACACACAAATTATATACAATGTACGAATATTGTAGGTACTAGGTACCCCTGTACTGATATAGATAAAATATGAATTATAGAAAATCGTAAGTAGCATCTTCAGTAGTAATACTGATATTCTTATACTATGGCGCTATGAGCGTAATATTTAGGTATGATAATTTTTTAAATTACCAATCGGAGTTAGAAATTTAGTTTATGGCTTTATACGACTTCTTTAGCTTGCGTTGTTTATTGCCCATATTGAATGACTTGCAACAATTTATTATAAATACGTAAAACCGATTGATTGGTGCACGAAACTGTCGCGCAAAAACTGGCACAGGTCCTACTTCGGTAAGCGCCAGCGCGCGACTGGCGCAACTTTTCGGGCCTCAGCGGCGCGAGCACTCGCGAATTTAGTAGGTATTTAAATATAACTTTAAAAATTATTTCATAATATAGTCAAAATCTGCGAAAATGTCTAGACATATGTAGTGGCTTTAGTTTAGTACAAAAATTTTATAGAAAGCATAAGTAATTTAGTCATAATATTAAAAAAAAAATAACGAAAAGGGGTAACTTTGGGATTTTTTTCTATCGAGTGAAGTTCATCAGATCTGATAACTGAATGCGAATTTGACTAGACTGGATCCTTAACTAATATATATCTTTTTTTCGAAATTTAAAACGCTTTTTCCTATGATTCAAATGCTTTTAAAAAACTCAAAATGCGGCCTACCTGGCCTTAAGATAATAAACTATAGATATGCAACAATGAAGTATATTTAGGTATGCATATATAACAATGAAGTATATTTAGGTATGTATATATAACAATGAAGTATATTTAGGTATGCATATATAACACCTCCCCCCTTAGAACAAAGATTGGGCCGTGTTGCCCGATTTTTGAGTGCTGGTAGTTGGGCGGGCGATGTCGATGTCCTCTTCTTCTTCATCTTCAGTGACACAGGATGTAGTCGTGTGAGTATTCAACGGCACCATAGGTATTTGAATATGTTGACGTCGTTGCGATCGGTCAAAGCAATTATTGAATATTTGGATACATCCGTCGCTGTGATGTGCGGCCGGTGTTTTTCGGTAATAGTTTTTAAAAGGATTTATGTTGCAGCATCTTAGGCAAATGAGGGTCAGCATTACCAATCCAGTTATGAAGGATATTGTGGAAAAACTGGAAATCTTCTTTTCTGTATGGTTCTTGTTATCTTGTAGCCTTTCATGGTGGATCTTGATTTCTTCTTTTATTGTTCTCAATGAATCTAATGGGATATCATTGATTTTGATGGGTTTGAGGTTTGGTGCGTTTGCGATTTCTATGTGATTTTCGAGGCATGAGGTTGTCAGGTCTACCGTTACTATTGGGTGACTTATGTTAACGGTCATGCCCTCCTCTGCGTACAGTGTCGCTAGGGCGGTATAGAGTCTACAGCCTTGCTCCAACGAAATTATTCCAGTGCCAGACATCTCGCCATGGGTGATTTTGTTCTGGCAGTCTAGAGAGTATGGGGTATTACTGTTTAATATGAAGATCCACTTGTTTGATTGTAATTTCTGGAAGGTGTTTATATTGGCTGAAAATGTAGTAATTTCACAGTTTTTTGGAACATTCTTTAAAGTCGTCGTCAGCACTGAGGTCTCGCACGTCGGCCTTGAGTTGACGTTGTACACGATGAATTTGCAGACTGCAATGTTGGGTGCAAACGTCTTGCAGCTGTCCAGAGAGTTTGTCGCAATGTATTGTTGTCTGTTGGAACTAGTGGCAAGATATGTTTGCTCCGGAAGGATGGTAGAATATAGGGTAGACTCGGGATGGGGTATTGGGATCGAATATAAATGATATAGTGTGAAAATGTCGGGTCTGACTAAAGGAAATTCTAGTACATAGATAAGCTTCTTCATATAGATATATGAGGTAATAGATGCGCATTCTAAAATTTTATGAATATTGTTCAAAGTTATTGGAGCCACGAGGTCTCTATTAGACCTTGCTGAACGAGTGGAGAGTAACTCCTCATATAAGCGAGTATAGGAGATTATAGAAGGATGAATTACATCAGCTTTTATAAAGACTGTGCTGCTGATTAAGTCATCGATATCTCTTTCTAAAGAGGTTACGGCTTCGAGAATTTGGATTTCTAATGTTGAGATTTCTTCAATTATTGTGAGGTTGAACAAAATTCTGTTAGTGGAATTGAAGTAGTTATAAATTTTTACGATGTTCTCGTTTATCTGATGCTCGTCGTATGATATTTTTAAGATGGTCTCGTTAAAATTTGTAATAGTTGACGAAATGATTTGGATT
Organism: Eilema sororculum; assembly: GCA_914829495.1. NCBI lineage: Eukaryota > Metazoa > Arthropoda > Insecta > Lepidoptera > Erebidae > Eilema > Eilema sororculum. Next base: position 42,186,164 of record OU618532.1, on the reverse strand, counting down.
TGTTGTTTTAAAATTTGGTTTATTGAAATTTGTTTATTTTCGAGAAGTTCAATGTATTCATCGTAACGTTGCGCATCTTTTGCATCGGGTGTACCGATGAGCCATTTTAAAATAGAACCAAGCCCATTGAAAAGTTCTCGTTTGGTTCTTACATTGCTTGTGTACAGAGTGAGTTCATCAAGCCTGTCATCTATTTTGTCTAAGTTGACTTTAATGTATGAGTTAGTTGTTATGACACTAGGAAAATTAGAATAAAGAGATACGAGTGTTTGGAAATTATAAACGAGTCGTTTAAGGGAATCTCGGGCAATAAGTAGAGGTCTTAAGTCGCGATAAATAACTAATTTCCATGCATCGTCCGATATTAGAATGTCACTTTCATTTTCAAAATATAATCCTGAATTGGAAGGAATTGGACTAATAATAGTTGTGTTACCATGGACAGGTGTCATGTACATCATGTACCTGGAATAACGAATTTTATTGATTAATTTTGGTTTGTAAGATTTATAGAGATTTTTAAAGTAGATGTAGGCTTTGTATACGATTATATAAAACATGGTAATATCGTGATAGACCAATGAAACTGAGTAATGAAATTGACACAGGGTTTGTTTATGAAGTTTTTCAAGTAATTGTTCGATATAGTAATACTATTGATTTAGGGTATTAATTTAATTGATATAAGGTATTAATTAATTGGTATTAATATTATAGGATGTGACATAGATTTGGTCATCCGGAAAATGGATTAAAACTAGAGTTTATTCTAAGATAAAAAGAGACTTATTTTAAACTAACCTAAATTAGAATTTAAGAGGGAGATTCGTGTACCGGTCGTAGGCGATTGGCATGCACTAATTGGTTTTTCCCCGATCTTTGAATGATATAATTCTCATTAAATCCTATTCTAACTATGCTATAGGGTCCTTCCCATTTACTGTCTAAGTTGTTGGGATTAGGCACTTTGAGCATTACTTTATCACTTACATTAAATCTGGCCACGTTCCTAATGTTATTATCATAACGTTCTTTAGCTTTCTCCTTCATGACGTCTAAATTGCGGCGAGCTATGTCACGTGAGACTTTCAGTTTTTCATTTAAGTCTCGTAGGTAATCGTGCGTAGTGTAATCGCTTTGTTCCTTAAGGGAATATAATGATCGAGGTTTATAACCGAAGAGTAACTCGTGAGGTGTAAATCCTGTAGATTGGTTGACGGATGTATTATGACACATCACGGCAAATGGTATGATTTGATCCCAATTAGAATGGTTTTGTTTGTGATACATCCTAATATGGTCACGAAGGGTTGCATGAAAACGTTCTAAAGACCCGTTTGTTTGAGGATGATAGGCAGTACTAACAGTATGATTAGAACCTAGAAGTTTCATTAATTGTTTCATGACATTATTTACGAATTCGGTGCCTTGGTCGGAGTGAAATCTTTTTGGTACACCGTAATGTTGGCAGTAGGTGAGGAGACATTTGGCTATCGTATTAGCCTGTTTATCCGGAATAGGGTATGCTTGTACGAATCTAGTGAGATCATCTTGTGCAGTTAGGATATATTTGTTTGATTCAGTGGTAACGTCAGAGTATGAAACTAAATCAATGGTTACGCGTTCAAAGGGTTCTGTGGAAGAGGATGTTATGACCATTGGTGCTTTGTACGTTTTTCGCTGGATTTTGTTGCGTTGGCAGATTTGACACTTGTCTATGTAGTCTTTGATTACATCACTCATGCCTTTCCAAAAATATTCATTTCTGATTTTGCGAGTGGTTTCTACAATACCGCGATGGCCTGATAATGGATCATCGTGGTATGTTTTTAGAATTTGGGGAATTTCGTCTGGATGCGGTGTCTTAACTCTATTTTCACAAATTATTATTTTGCAGTTAAATGTGTCAGCTAGGTAGGCTGTGATGTGAAGTTGTTCGTTACCATTAAGTTTGCAAGTGTTGTCGTTTTTAAGGTCTGGAATGTAGAGTGTTTCGAGAATATTATTTTGTAAACAACTTAGCAGGGCTTTAAAATAGCTTTCGGAATCCCAGGGATCGAAGTGAGTAGGTCTTGAGTACCCGAATATAATCTTTTGGTTTTTGGTAGAGATAAGTATATCAGTATCGTAAAGTGCATGTTGTTTATCAAGATACGGGCCTACTTGGGGACATTTGACGATTGCTTCGTTGTAAAGATCGTTCTTATCAGTGGGTTCGCACGAGATAGGGATGAAAATGTTTTTATGACGATCGTCTAAGAGGCAATTAGGAGAGATTTGTAAGTTTGGAGTGTCGAAGCTATATTGGGAATTTTCTGAGAAGTGTTGGTAATTAAGTTGTAGATAGTTATCGGGTAAATGAGAGTTTGAGTTAGTGGATTCGTTATCGCCCGTGAGATTAACAATATTCGTGTTACAGATTGGAGTTCGCGAGAGTGCATCGGCATTAGTGTTATTTTTACCAGCTTTGTAGATAATTTCGTATTCGAATTCCTCGAGTTTTAAACGCCATCGGACTAAGCGACTACCTGGATCTTTTATAGAGAATAACCATGTGAGGGGTTTGTGGTCTGTAACTATTTTGAACTTTCTTCCGAATAAGTAAGGTCGGAAGTGTTTTACAGCCCAGACTATGGCGAGTAATTCGCGTTCTATAGTTGAATAGTTTGATTCGGCTTTATTTAATGTTCTAGATGCGTAGGCGATGGGTAGATCTTTACCTATTTCTCCTTGAGATAAAACAGCACCTATAGCATGTATTGAGGCGTCGGTTGTTAGAATGAATTCTCTAGTGAAATCGGGGTATTGTAAAATAGGAGGATTAGTAAGCAGGTGTTTGCATTCGTCAAACGCTTTTTGTTGGGATTGGCCCCATATAAAGGGAACATCCTTTTTAAGTAAACTAGTAAGAGGTTTAGTGAGTCTACTAAAATTTGATATGAAGCGACGATAGTAACCGGTTAAACCAAGGAATGATTTTATGTCTTTGCATGATTTAGGGATTGGAAATTCTTTTACAGCTTTTACTTTGTCGGGGTTTGGTTTGACGCCTTCGTTTGATATTATATGACCTAAGTAAGCTACTTCGCGCCTAAGGAATTCGCATTTGTCGGGTTGGACTTTAAGATTATACTGTCGGAGTCGTGAGAAAACTTCACAAAGTTTCTGATGGTGTTCTTGAAGACTGGAAGCGAAAATGACTATGTCATCTAGGTATACGAAACATCTTTCGCCTTGAAGTCCACACAGAATAGAATCCATGGCACGTTGAAATGTACTGGGCCCTGACTTGAGCCCGAAACTCATCCTTTTATACTCCCAGTGCCCATATTTTGTGCTGAAAGCAGTTTTAGGTATATCCTTAGGGTCAACTTCGATTTGATGAAATCCAGATGCAAGATCGAGTGTTGTGAAATATTGTGAATGACCTAATTTATCTAGGATATCGGTGATATTCGGAAGAGGATAGCTGTCGCCTATAGTGATTTCGTTCAGTTTACGATAGTCGACCACCAGACGCCATTTGCGTTGGCCTGAGGCGTCAAGCTTTTTTGGTACAACCCAGATTGGGCTATTCCATGGGGAAGAGCTTGGTCTAATTATATCTTGATCTAGCATTTTCTGAACCTGAGTATTGACTTCGTTTTCATGAACTTGTGGTAATCGATATGTCTTTGTATGAATAGGAATATCGGTTGTGGTATTTATTTTATGTTTTGTATGACTGCTAAACGTTAACGCGTCACCTTCGAGGAAAAATATATCGGAATATTCGGATATGATTTTATCTAATGATATTGACTCTTCCTGGTTCAAATGTTCTCGCCTTATTGAAGAAAGGACTCTGTTTTGCCTATCAGTTAAGGATATGCTGTTAAGATTATTTAGCAAATGCTCGTTGGTGTTATCTACATGTTCATTAGGATCAAAGGGGCTAAGATCAAAGCTTGGAATATTGATGATTTCGTCTGATTTATTTGTGTTCATACAAGTAATTAAAAATGAATTATTTTCGACGTTTACTAATGCGTGGGGGACAACAATACCATCGGCTAGTGATTGTTTTTCAATTAATGCTGTTCCAGAAATAATATTATTGGCATGGCATCGTATTACTGTTTCAGAGCGACTACTAAGTATTTGTTCGTTTACATTTTGATCTTGTTTAGGACTTTCGTTAAGAAAATGTAGATTGTAGGTTTTGTTACGTAGTCTCATTGTTTTTGACTGAACATAAAGTTGACAATTAAATTTGGACATAAAGTCGTTACCTAATATGCCATCTGCTTTAATGTTTAGGTCAGCAACGTGGAATTCGTACTTGGGCATATCGTCTAAGGATACTTCGGTAGTACCTGAAGTCAAAGTGGATGATTGCGTACTTGATATTCCTACAATGGACACGATTTTAGATTTGTTCAGAGGAGAAGATCCTATCTTGTCCCTTTTTATAACGGAAATTCCTGCACCAGTATCAATTAACAGAGTCACAGGGTTTCCATCAATGTGGAAAATGCAGTGTAAAAGATTTTCAGATGGAACATCGTTCAAAGATGAGATTGTAAATGATTCTATTTTGGATTTAATATGTTTAGGGTTCGATTTGGAGTATGATGATGATTCTATTTCGGTTTTGGATTTAATAGGTTTAGGTTTCGATTTGGAGTACTTAATGCTTGATTTAGTAGATTTAGAAGTTGATTTATTCTTCGACTTGGTAGACTTAGATTTTGATATAGTAGATTTATTAGAGTTTGAATTATAAGACTTAGTAACATTTGATGGGGCAGAACCAAGAGTTTGGGGCTGGCTACCCTGTTCGTATGATTCGCTTACCATCGATTCAGTGGAGATAGAAAGGGTTTGTACAGATGCGTCTTTAAACTGTTTCTTATGATCAATTAGATTTGATTTAGGCGTTCTGTAAGCGTTATTACATGTATGGGGTGATTGGTTTACAGTTGAAGGTTGCTGAGGTCTTCGGTCAACGTTTGTGAAGGCGAGCAATGAACGGTGGCGATCTCCAACGGGCTGCTCATTTCGTTGGTCGCCTTGGAGTTTAAATTATTTATGTGTGTACCTGCTGGAGGTGCTGGAAGAGCTAATTGAGGAATTCTCGAATTGTTATACGCCCGTTTTCGGCATTCCGTTATCAAATGACCCGGGTTTTTACAATAATTACATATTTTAGAAGTGTTATTAGGTAGAATTTGACGAGGTTGGTTAGGTTGAGAGCTAGATGGGCGAAATTGATTTGGTTGTTGTAAACGATTATTTGTATTAAACGTATTACTCCGCGGTTGAGCGATTCTTATAGGACTCTTATAGGGATTTGTATTGAAAGGCTGTGGGGCTGTAAGTCTAAACATGGACTGCCGCGCTTTATTCATAGCACGTATCTTTTCCTCCTGGGAAGCGAATCGCCCAGCCTCGTTTAAGGTGGCGAATCCCTTCGTTCGGAGCATTGCTCCTATGTCGGAACTGAGTCCGTTTACAAAAACGTTCAACGCCGTTTCTTCGGTCGTTGCGATACGACCTGCTAAAGTGTTGTCTGAGATGTCCGCATTTAATTTTTCTATAATTTTGCTTCGACACAAGTCGACACGATGGAGATATTCGATGATTCCTTCGTTTGGCTTTTGGAATAACGATTGCAACTCTAAGTTGAGATGAGAAATTGTTTTTGTGTTGGAAAACCTATCAATAAGAAACCTCCGTAGGTTTTCCCACGAAGAATATTGTTTACAATGAACATCAGATGCACCAGAACCCGTTATGTTATTTAATGCGAATATAAGGAGCACTGATTTTTGATCCGCGGTGGCTAATTGAAAGGCTGAATCACAGGATCGGACAAATCTATATATTTGGCCATTATTGTCTGTGTCGAATGATGGTACAAGTTTTAAAAGGGTAGCGATATCTAGAGTCATGTTAAACTTGGAATAATACGAAGTTGCGAAAAACGAGGATAGATTAGTGTAAAGTTGGGATGTCTCGTTTTTTACTTCTTTTTGCATTTAGGAAGGCCGAAATAGATATAAAATAGATATATAAGATATAAAATAGATATATAAACAGGAAATTACACAGGAAATCAGAGCAGACAAGTTGTGCCACTTACCACACAAACAGCAAAAACTGGACTCGCATTCTGGTTCGGCGAAGTTCTTTAAAAGCCTGCAGCTACCACGTCGTAGTTCTTCGTTCTCGACGATGAGTTTTCGACACGTTTCACTTCGTCTTTATTAGCACTGTTATTGCGATATCCTACCGACTGCGCCAATTTGTTATGTGGTGCAAACAAAACTAGTCTTTTCAAAACTGTATTTATTTATAACTAGGAAATAGTACAATTACAACTAGACTTATATTGATTATAATTAGACTTAAATTGATTATAATTAGATTTAGTAATTAGAAGATGTAGATACAGCGAATGTAGGAAATAGAATGTGTCGGGAGAGCCGGGATTTGGATATTTATGGGACCCGAATCAGAGTGGGGATGTATACATGTCTGTGTTAGTGGGGTACAAGTTAAAGGTCTATGCAAAGTGAACAAAAAGGAGTATCAAGATAAGGTACGTTAAGTTTTAACACTTATGGATAAGGAACGACTAAGATAAAGAACCGATAAATTATGTCAAGTTATTATGATTATGGTTGAGTAACAATTGAGATAAAGAACTAATAAAGTATGCTAAGTTATGCTTATAGTTAAGTGAGAAATAAGACAAAGTGTGTTAAGATAATTTATGCTTATAGATACGAGTATGTAACAGTTAAGATAATAAACTATAGATATGCAACAATGAAGTATATTTAGGTATGCATATATAACAATGAAGTATATTTAGGTATGTATATATAACAATGAAGTATATTTAGGTATGCATATATAACAGGATAAACATATACTTACTTTTTTTTTGTAAATACATACATATTATACATAGAAACACCCAGACCAGACCAATGCAAATAGCCATATTCATGCATACACATATTTGCACTGAGCGGGGATCGAACCCGCGCCTCCTGCGTGGCAGTCGCGTGCACTACCGCCACGCCACAGAGGCTGTCCTAAACATGTGCAAAAGGATCGATGAACCAATGACGCGAGCCGTTCGCGTTTGATCCGTGGATTATTTAGAAGTCTACCTTTAGAACCTTAGTTTAGCTCGATTCATATATTCATCATGGACCTAAATCGCGAAATATAAAAAATACTCGACACTTGAATATGAGTTCGTCCACCACAGTAGCACCCCGTGCTGTCTTCAAAATATACAGCCTCTGTGGAGTGGCGGTAGTGTATTCGACTGCCACGCAAGAGGCGCGGGTTCGATTCCCGCTCAATGCAAATATTTGTATGCATGAATATGGCTATTTGCATTGGTCTGGGTGTTTCTATGTATAATATGTATGTATTTACAAAAAAAAAATGTATTTAAGTATGTTTATCCGCATTCTAGATTCCATAACACAAGCTATAATAGCTTACCATGGGTCTAGATAGCGTTGTGTAGAATGTTGTGGAATATTTATAGGTATTTATTTATTTATACATACACGAAATGTGTACCGCGCGTATGGGAGCACATTTCGAGCACATTAATTAGGTCCAAGATATGCGACTCGAGCTAAAGCGTAATACTAGGTAATCTCTGGTAATATACCCCGCTTCGTTTTCAAAATATACACAACATATTCGATTACATAGGGAAAATGAATTACTCAGGTAGAGCTTGAACCCACGACCTTTATCTGACAAGGGAAATGCTCTTCCGACTGACCAAGACAAAAAAATTAACTATATAGAGAAGGGAATTTTGAATTGATTCAGGTGTGGCTCAGTAGCTCAGTTGGAAGAGCATCCTCCCTGTAAGGGAAAGTTCGTGGGTTCAAGCCCCCACCTTGAGTAATCCATTTTTCCTGGTGTTATCGAATTATACATATAGTTAGCATAATAAATGCTATAAAATTAAATTCGGGCTTCGCGGGCTTCCCGGGCCCGGAGTCTAGTCCGGACCCGACCGGCCGCCTCCTTCTCGAGCATTACTTGCTCGCAGAAGGAGGCGGCCGCACCCCAAGCGTTCGCGCATCGTACCATCGCTGTGAGCAACGTGGCGAGTGTGAGGACTCCCACCCCCAGAGCCGCCACTAGGACCCGCCTCGGCGTGTCCATCGTAAGAGTGTTGGTAGATGACTCCACCGTCCCCTTAAAGGCGGGTATATAGAGAAAAGGGAAATTTGAATTGATTCAGGTGTGGCTCAGTTACTTAGTTGGAATAGCACCCCTGCAAGGGAAAGGTCGTGGGTTCAAGCCCCAACTTAGTAATCAATTTTTTCTTATATAATCGAATTGTATACAATAATAAATGCTATAAAATTTCATTCATAAATATACACAACATAATGAAATAACTCGAAGTGCCAACATGGCGACATGTTGTGTGCCGTCCCCGTGGCTCTCAAGGGTCGGATGCCGACGACTGACCCCTCGACACGACTTGGCACAACGACGGCACAGTGGTGAAGTCACTTCAGGCATTAACTTGGAAACAATACAATCGTTTATTTTAGATTCTTATCCATACTAATATTATAAATACGAAAGTATCAAAATCTGACTCGTAGTTTTGAAGATATACCCAAGCATACATAGGGAGGGACGGACAGACGCGGAAAGGGAATTTGCTTTATTGAGAGTAACCGCTGGAAATCGTTTTCTTTTGGGTATTACCCATTTCTCTTCTCATCACACTCTTTTCTTTTTCCTTCATTTCTATGACTACACTCAGCCATGAAATAAAACTTCACGCCATAGATTAGGTAAGTCCAGTCTAAAAGTAAATTCCTATCACTGTACAATCTCAGGATATTATCCTATAGTTAAAATAACTTATCTAACCGAGCTTATTAAAATAAGAATGGTAAAATTTGCGTCGGTGCTTTTTTATAGTTTTTATTCATTTTTAATCATCCATCCAACCTTTATTAGTAACTGATTTGACTATTAAATTTTATGACGTTACTAAATCTTTTTTCATACAAGTTACCTTAAACTTATCGTTTTGACGTTTAGTAAAATGTAACTAATTTGACAAGTCAGTAATGAGATATTATTACTGGTAATTGGGTTACCAGTAATAATATCTCATTATAAGTTACTTGGAACTATCAGCTCTCTCTTACAGTCAGTCCGTCTCGACGTAATCTGTCCGTGGATCCGGTAGTTTTCGGGGAACCTTTCTGATATAAACAAATGCTGACAGAATTATGTAGGGTGATGTCATCAGCATGAACTGTTCTGGCGTCATGTTACAGTGTCTCGCTGAAGTAAATAATAATTATATGAAGTAGCAGGCGAACTAAAAACGCATATATGTATTGTAGGTACGTATATTATGATAAATGAATGCCATCCACATTGTATCTAAGTAGGTACTGTACAATAGGCTCGACAGGAAAAATACCTAGTTGTGATGGTAGAATTGGGGGGGTCGGGGAGGCACTCGTCAGTTTCCCTAGCTCACTAGTTTCTGTAACTGGTCAGTTTCATAGATTCGTAAATTTTAAGTAATTCGTGTAATTTTAAATAGGGAAAGGTTTGTTTGTGTTAGGGGTAATGCGACACTACTGCCTACCGTAGGAAGTAGTAATACCTAATATTACTATAGATTAGTAGGAAAGAAGATGGCGAAAAGACATTTTTTAATCACAAAGATCTCATCCCCTTCTAGGCTATCGGTACAAACTTTCATAACAGCGGTAATTGGTTATTCTACTGACTAATAAAATAAGTTATAAGGTATGAAAAAATATTTAGTGACGTCATTTATTCATTAGTCAAAGTCATTTATTAGTCAAATCAGTTACTATTGTAAGTTGGATGGATGATTAAAAATAAATCAAAATTATAAAATAAGAACCGACACAAGCTTTACCACTCTATAACCATTCTTAATTTAATAAGCTCGGTTAGACAATTTATTTTAACTACAGGATAATACCCAATTGAAACTAACGCTAACGTATACCTAACTGCGTTTAGTTACCGCGCAGTTATGGTTCACAAATAAACCTACATCCCTCGTACCGCGAACTCCCATAATCCAGTTCTAAAATTATTTGATGCCTCACCATTGGGATGTGAGGTAACCGGGGGCAATGAACTCCTATAAAGCTATTTATGGGTAAGTCCTGAATAGACAGCATAGGGACAAACATTCACTATAAGGCGACGAAATCAGATGATATTTATAACAGTGCGCTGACGTGATGTGCATGTTTGAGAGATGTTCCAACAGCTTGACTGAAATGTTATTCACATCTGTGAATAACAATAACAATTCATCTGTGAATTAAACATTAATAATCGCGTGAAGCTCGTAGGCTCGTAGATCGAAACTTATTTCTGAATGTCTATTTAGGTATACAAAGGCATTAAAATCTGAGGACCAATGCATTCTAGACACAGTTCTAGTGTCATTGTGAGACTCGATTCACAACTGACCGTTGTTTAGGAATACGGGCCGTCCGTCAGTGGCAACGGGTAAATATTTTCAGAAGAGAAGCCGATGGAAGCATTTCTCACCTCAATCTTGTTTGTCAATTGATGTTTTGCCAGCCGGCAGGAATCGTGTTCCAAAGGACCCTTAGTCACTGTGGGCCGTAGACCATTATTTGGCTCTGTCGCAAAATGAGCACTCAAAATGACTACAGGTAGCAAAATGTCCCTTTCTCAGAATGTCCCTTTCGCAAAATATCCCTTTGGCAAAATGTCCCCTTCCTCAAACAGGCATTAAATTACTTTAATCAGTAAAAAATCTGGTCAAGAGCCAGTGTACAACACAGAGAGGTACTGTATTAATGTTGAATCAATAATTTTATACCCTACCTATATCCTAGTGATATAATATTATGGTGACGTTATACGCTCGCATATTTACACACATCTGGATTACGGGACTAATAAACATAAACTTAAACTCACGCCTATATTCCCCGAAGGGGTAGGCAGAGGTGCTAGCACCCACGGGACTAATCCCATCAAAAAAAAACACCACCTACTGTATAGGTACCGGGTTCCGAACTTCTGACCTACAGAATGCCCATGAGCGACACTCGGACAGGCCCAGAAAAAGTTAAATTGTCTGGGAGTATGAAATTATCGAAGGTATATTATTGAATCCATAATATAGCTTCGATAATTTCATACTGTTATTCAACAAAAACTCCAAATTAAAAGGTTTAATAATAGTGTAAAGTGTTTTGGCGCTGTGACTTGGCTTTATATAGAAATTATATGAGTATTTTAAACTCAAAATTGAAACTAAAGTAATATTGCGGGGCACTAGTTATTCTAAGTACTACCTACCTAAGTAAGTATTTCCGATGCGTTTGCAGTGATGGCCGAGCGAAATATGATTACTGTTGATGATTATTTTCTAGTAAGCATTGCCTATCTGCATGTTGCTTTGCGAATGTGATACCCACTGCCCATTTAGCATAATGTTATCTATATGCTGTGCTCTTTCAATAAACCATATCCTCTCTCTTTTTACGTGGATATAGACAAGTTCAGTGTTTCTACCCTATAGGGATTCGGCTCAATAGGACGAATCACAGAAATTAGAAATAATTAAAGTTTTCGTCCTATTGATTTTTTTTCTTCATTTTATACAAAATTTGTATGAAGTAACGTCAGCAAGGAAACTGCTTAAAATAATATTGTAGAGGGGTATTAACATTAGTGTGACCAAGCGAGCGAATGCTCATTTTAACCTCTCTGAACGACTCCGACCACTTTCCTAACTCGTCCACCTAATCCCCCATCTATATATCCATGCTATCCCCCGTTCAGTCGCGTTTGGTCAAACACGCATTTGGTCCAATGGTCGAAAACAGGAAAAAATCGCGGCTCCTATCCGTCAAATTCTTTTTGTGTAAACAGTGACAGAACATTATTAGTTTGTACTTTGAAAAGAAGATTTAGTTTACACTAAAATATTAAGAAAGGGTGCTTTTAGAATTCTCTATGTTCCTTTGGTCTAAATCCACGATAAGACATTGAGTTATCAGCCACTGCTTCTTAATGAGAGAGATTTCGGTATATCCGCACGGATACGGTTGTGTGCGAAGCGAGCTGTGTTTAACCTAAGCAATATCTGTCGTCATAAATAATACAGAGTGATTAAAAAGTCGTTTCGGATAAAAAGATCTGGAAGTATTTTTGTTGATTATGGGAATAATATTCCAGATGAAAGGAAAAATGTATGGGCGTTTTAATTTTTTTTTATTTCGCCAATAATACTTCCAGATGATTTTGCTTTCGAAACTGTGGCTAAAATCTTTTCACCCGCAACGATTATTAAATCACCCAGTATATTTTGGACCAAAATTGTGCTCGAAATTTGTTCTATTCATCATGTATCTATACGTTTCTTGCGTGTATTATAAGGACAGCACGGGGTACTACTTCGGGGGACGAGCTCAAATTCACCAAGCATTGAATACTCCTAATTCGCAAAACAAAACAATTCGCGCGCACCAGCGGCCTCGTTTGTCTCGCCAGTAGTTACTTAGGTCCAAGATATTTATGAATCCCTTGCAATACCTAGGTACTTAAATTTGTCACTAGCGCCAACACACATATATCTACTAAGTATATAAAAATAAGTCGGGTTTTCCTTCCTGACGCTGTAACTCCAGAACGCACGAACCGATTTGGCTAATTTTGGTCTTGAATTATTTGTGGAAGTCCAGGAAAGGTTTGTACGTTGAGAAAAATTCGAATAATTGCCGGGAACCGACATCCACGCGAGCGGAGCCGCGGGCAAAAGCTAGTTAAGTATAGTATTCTGCTTTACCTAACTAATTTATAACTTTCTAAGATAGAAACCAATGCGTAGTTTGAAGCTAGGTAATATAATATCAGCTTGTAATAAATGAAAACTTATGTAGGTATACCCATTTAACTGATTACCAGTGGTGAGGGGTGCTTTACCGGGTGTAAGGGGAACGTTCCTTCGGTAGCGTTCCCCAGGTACATAACACTTGCTTTATAAAAACCAATTTGCAAAAAAAACTTTTATTTTAATTTTTTTGTTTTTATTTTGCACTATTTAGTATCCATGGAACGGTATAAATGGAACGGTAATTTCATAAAAAACAGCACTACCTGGAGTACTACTAGGGGATTTCGGCTTCGGGAGCGTTCCCCTACCTCGCTTCCCATTGGTCAATTTGCACGCGACAAACTTTCATTACCTATATTCGGTACTTATTACCACCAACTGGTTCGTGCGTTCCTTCCCTCAAGTGCAAGCTATAAATTGTCAACGTTTAATCACAATCGGATGAACGGTACATCCGTCAGCGCATAAAATATACGAACAGATAAACATTACTTTTTAGGGTTACGCACTCGTAAGAATGGAACCGTAAGGGTCGGTGCACAACTTACGGAACATACGACGTGTATGATCGATCGCGTAACGCCAAAATAGACAATGTATGACATAACATTCAATCGTTCACACTTAAGGACGGGGTCCGCGGAGCGCACGACTCAAAATCTGTCAAAATACAGACGCAGCCGTGCACGCACACATCACCGAGATGCACAGTGGGCTGCAAGACGCTCTTTACCAGTCAAAATAATGGTGAAAATTGTCTTACCAATGATGAAAAAACCATTTTAAGCCTTGTGGTTAGAGTGCATTTTTGAGTAATATGATTTATTGTGACGTATTACGTCTGTCAATTACATTTCGTATCTCTTTTCTTCTTATACATTCATCCCTGTCATATTATGTTACGTGACGTCATTGGCATGTCTTTTGTTTTAGTGTCATACATAGCATGTTAAACTTTTCACAGAGATTATGAGATTTCGAACAAAATAAGGCTGGGGACATACCTACACCTAATTGTTGATATCTGAGGATACTGAAAATACTCGGGTACCGGCCCATAGTGTTGCTCGACGAGGTGGCCAAGCTCTTCGAAAGAGTGATTGCCAAGCGCCTCGTCGAGCACCTCTCTAGAGTGGGGCCGGACCTAGCGGACACGCAGTACGGCTTCCGCCGGTGGCGTTCCACTGTGGATGCCATCATGTGCGTGAGGACTCTGGCGGAGGATGCGGTTGCCCGGGGCGAGGTGATGTTGGCGGTGTCCTTGGACATCTCCAACGCGTTCAACACCTTGCCCTGGAGTTGCATCAGGGAGGCGCTCGTGTACCACGATGTGCCTCTCTACCTCCGCCGCATAGTCGGGGCGTACCTGACGGAGAGGGTCGTCATCTACCCAAGTGCGACCGGCGTCGGTAGGCGTGAGATGTCGTGCGGTGTCCCACAGGTATCGGTCCTGGGGCCGCTCCTGTGGAACATCGGATACGACTAGGTGCTTCGCGGTGAGCTCGCGTTCGGGACCATCGTCACGTGCTACGCGGACGACACGCTAGTGACGGTGAGTGGCGCTACACACCGCGAGGCGACCCAGAGGGCCACGACCGCTGTTGCTCAAGTCGTGGATCGGATCCGGCGGCTGGGTCTCGAGGTGGCTCTGCACAAATCCGAGGCCTTGTTCTTTCATGGTCCTCGGCGCGGGCCACCCCCGGGATCCAGCTTGACAGTAGGAGGTACTCCCATCGACATCAAGCCCCGGTTGAAATACCTGGGGCTCGTACTCGACGGTCGGTGGGACTTCGGAGAGCACTTCCGAAGTCTGCGCCCCAAACTGTTGGTGTCAGCTAACGCGCTGATGCGGCTGCTGCCCAACTTGAGGGGCCCAGAGGACTCCTGCAGGAGACTCTACGCGGGTGTCGTGCGGTCCATGGCCCTGTACGGGTGCCCCGTGTGGGCAGACGCCCTGCAGGCCAGGTTCGTGCAACTGCTGCATGCGCCGCAGCAGAGGATGGCCTCCAGGGCCATTAGGGGGTACCACACGACATCCTTTGAAGTGGCGAGTCTCCTAGCCGGATCGCCACCGTGGATCCTGGAAGTGAGATCCCTTGCGGCACTGTATCGGTTCCGTAAGGAGGCGCGGGAGCGGGGATACGATCCCGAGCCCGAAGACATTCGGGCCGAGAGGTCCCGGCTCCACGGGATCATGGTGGCGGAGTGGGAGCGACGACTTGAGCAACGATGCACAGGGCATGCCGTCATAGAGGCGGTAAGGCCCATCATGGGGGAATGGCTCGAGAGGCCACATGGCAGCCTCTCGTATCGACTGACGCAGATTATCACCGGGCACGGGTGCTTCGGGAGATATCTGTGTCGGATCGAAAAGGAGCCAACGTCCGAGTGCCATCACTGCGACGCGAGCGAGGACACGGGGCTGCACACGCTCACCGAGTGTCCGGCATGGGCCGGACCGAGGCGGGAGCTAGTGGCGGCCCTGGGAGTGAGAGTTCTCACCCTCGCCACCCTGCTCACAGCAATGGTCCGCTGCGCGGACGCGTGGGCGGCCGGCGTCTCCTTCAGCGAGCAGGTAATGGTCGTGAAGGAGACGGCGGAGTGGGAGAGGCGGCGCGAGCGATAAAGACTCGCGGATCGCGCCGCCCGCGCGCACAGGCAATTCGGGCGTCGGAGGGCACTGACTGACCTCCGTCCCCCATGAGCGCGGGCCTGGGGATGACGGGTGGAGCCGCCTGTCACCCCAGCAGAAGCAGGCCACGGCGGCGGCGCGCTGAATAGCGCGCCCCCCCCATTCCGGGGGCGAGTTGGGTACACCGTAGTCCCCCCTCCTGAGGAGGGCCAGACCGCAAGGGATGGCCCTGGGTCAGCCGGGGTGCGAGGGATATGTCTATGACAACCTCACCTACGGCCTAGCACCAAGACCCACAGTCGGCGTGCGGTTTTAGTCGGTTCGAGTCCGACATAACCTCCCCTTCCGGCTCCGGCAGGGGGAAATACTCATAAAATTAAAATGCCCACCGCGTAGACAGAGCATACCAGCCAGTTACGTACAAAAGAAGCGATATTTAAAAGCCAGAATTACAAAATTCCGAAGTTCAAACCTGTACGAAATATCAAACTACGAGATACCGAAGATCACATTAGTTTATATTTTATGTATAGAGCGCGCATATTAATCTAAATGTATAGGAGCCGAGCACGACAATTTGACTTCTCGTTGCCTGACGGTAAGATAAAGGCAAAGTGTCAAGAAAGGGCCACCATTACAAACACGTACTTAGTTAACAATGGTGGCACTCAGCTTGACGACCTTACTAGATGCCGATCCGATTGTCGTTTAGTGGTAGTGGCGTGCTCTGAAGAGTGGAATGGTGTAAGAAAAGAAAATACCTTTGCTGTGCCTGCGTCTTCTTAATATTGAACTCCACCAAGTTCTCAGAGCGCCATTGCAAAATGTGATCCACGATCCGGACAATCTCAGTGACAAGAAGCTACCCTTTTTCATCGATATCAGACTGTGTAGCCGCAGGATTTCCGTGATAACTCTCGTGTAAGGTGCTATTATCTTCATAGCAATGAAAGCTGAAGAAAGAGAGTGATGGGGAGAGAGGACGGACGGACGGCGCTCCTGCAGGCACCTAGCAACCCAATTGCACAGTTTCAGGGTCCGTCTTGCAGCTCTTCTTCCTACATTTCCTCCCCGGCTGGAGCCGGGTGGGGAGGTTATGTCGGACTTGAACCGACTAAAACCGCACGCCGACTGAGGGTCGTGGTGCTAGGCCGGAGGTGAGGTTGTCTTAGGCATATCCCTCGCACCCCGGCTAACCATCAGGGCCATCCCTTGCGGTCTGGCCCTCTTCGGGAGGAGGACAACCAGGACTCGCCCTAGAGTGGGGAGGCGCGCTTCTTAGCACGCCGCCGCCGTGGCCTGCTTCTGCTGGGGTGACAGGCGGCTCTATCCGTCAGCCCCAGGCCCGCGCCCATGAGGGACCAAGGTCAGTCTGTGCCCTCCGATGCCCGAGTTGCCTGCGCACGCGGGTGGTGTGAGTCTCTCTCTCTCACGCCGCCACTCCCGTTCCTATACAATCATATAAAATAGACCATGAAGTTAGTATCTAATTATAATTTCATTACAACAGAACCTAAAAATATTGTTTCTACAAAAAATATTTTAACTAGGTATATCCCCAACTTTACAGTTCAAACCTTGAAGCAAGTATGTCAAAATCTGAAACATTATGCTATAAATGTACCAACGAAAGTGTGAAATGGCTAAAATCGGAACTATGGTTGTCACTGTAAAATGCATACTATTTTATTGCCATCCAAATGATTAATGAAGACGGTGGCGCCATTTTTCATTTCATATATTTCTTGGTAGGCCTATTTGTGTATGCATGAACTGTCATCACGCGCCAAAGAGACGTGTTCCTGCTTCGAAGGCCCGTGGGCGACTGACGGGCGATGAGAAAAAATATGGCAGAAAAAAGACATTATTTTACGCGTTTTTCAGTAACTTTGAAGTGATTTTTTTGATTGATTACTAAATGTATCATCAAATAAGTTTTGTCTTCCCTATCAAGAAGTCTTTGACTTTCAAATGTATACCGGTTCATTGCTAAAATCACTCATTTTCAATATGAATTTACTCAAAAACTGGAGCCTATTTCACTAAGCCTGTATGGAGAATTTACGTAAAACATATCTAGATTTTAGGGCTTTAAAAGAGTAAGTCCTTGTTTGTAAAGGTACAAAAAACGTACACGCTATATTTTATTGGTTTCTTCAGTGTTCAAAAAGTGTTTCTTTTTATCAATTTGTGTTGATTTATTGGGTTAAATCTGAAAAATACGAAGACATGTTTTTGCATTTTTTCTCAATTTTGTGCGTTTGTTGACGTTTATTATATAACAACTATTAGGTTTTAAGAGTTTAATATAAGCATACCATAATTTTTGGCCTTTGATTGTAATATATACAAAGTATCATTGATATCAATCATATCTAAATAGGTTAAATATGAAAAATTATAACACTCTTTTCGGTGATTTTCACGATCTGGCCCCTTAACCGATAATGCGTTAGTGCGTGACGTTTGCTCACGACTTACGCTCGACGCGTGTTCCGTCAGATATTCACCGACCCTTATACCTACCGAGATAGCTAACAAACAGAACTCTCTATTATCAAAAGACCACATTTCAACCGTCTCGTATATTAAAGGCCTATACATACATAGCATCAGATCGATCTTGGTGAACAAAGGTTTCCCCCCTTCCTATTGACTGATTGTTCTAATTTGGTACACAGCTTCAGTTCAAACAATAATACATACAGAAATCAGTTTGATTTGCTCTTAAGAGGACTTCCTAGCAACTGTTTCTCCATAGTACCGTTCTCCTCCTTTTCCTCCCTGAATATTGCTTCTAGAACAATATTTTTGTAAAATCAAGATCTTCTGTACGCATGTCCCTGTTGTTTTATTTTTGTCGGCAGTCAATAAAATAAGAAAATATGATCGTCTAAAGATGATAAAAAATGACTAATTCTTACCGGCATGTTTGGAGGACTACCAGACAAATTCGAAAAGGTTTTAACGTTATAAAAAATGACAGGAACATGGATACGCTATTTCCTAATAAAACGGTGTCAAAAATATTTAAATCGGCGTAGTTTTCGCTGAAAAAAACGGGAAATACGAAACCTCGATTTTGCCCAAAAAAAATTTGATAAAATGGGTCGGAGCTGCGGCTATCCTTATCGCACTCTACAGGGACAGGAGTGAGACGGGAGCAACGGCAATAGTATATGCAAGAGGAAGTCCTCTTAATACCTTAATTTTAAGATACTTTTGAGACATTACCTATACTTTTTTTATTTCCGTCTTCACCCATAAAACAATGAAGTAGTATAAACCTTTCCGTTTTCTATCTATTTAACCTATTGCCACAGAATAGATACTATTGGCAAACTTTATCTTTAACTTTATTTATTTCTTTCACAAGGCCATCATGAATTAAGTAGAATTGTAGTATACATGTGGTTCAAAATACAATGTTTGGTACATTCACAACTGTTATTGAGAACATCTGCAGCCGAACCGACCTGTATCTCGGCATTAGATAGATAGATGGGATTGCAGCAATATATTTTACATGAGCCATGCAGTTCATGCCCCGCTAAGGATTTAGGATGGTAAAGAAATTGCGTCTCATTGATTTGTATACATGAATGTGGCTATTTGCATTGGTCTTGGTGTTTCTATGTATACTAGGTATATATTTACAAAAAAAGTATCTAAGTAAGTACCTACTTATGTTTATCCGCATTCTAGATTTCATAGGTCTAGATATCGTTGTGTAGAATATTGTGGAATATTTATATTTTATTTATTCCCGCGACAAAATTAAGTAACCTACACCTATTTTATTACAGGTTTCTAATCGTTAGAGCGTGATTGAATAACAACTATGTATCCAAAACAGTTGGTAGAGCATTCCGCCTGTAAGGAAAAGGTCGTGGGCTCAAGTCCCACTTGAGCGCTTCTTTTGCCCGATGTATTACGAATTTAAAAAGTTAGCACAATAAATGCTATAAAAATTTTATTAAAAAAAAAAGTAGGTACATAAAAAATTACACATATTAGTAAGATCAAATCAAAGCTGAGGGTTGCAAAGGCTTGTACGATACTACGGCACCTTTAATGCACGTGTACGATACGCACTTGACCGTTTTTTATATACAATCAATCATCCGCTAGCCGCGTGGACAGGAAACAGTGGGCAGTAGAATACTGTTCATAGCAACCGATAAAGAGTTGATATAAGGGCGAGGTCGTGGGGTTATAAAGGCATGTGCGTCCAATTTCGTCACTTTTATGACAGCTTGTTAGCAATAAATGTAACGAACCCTATTCTCGTGGCCATAGGGCTTCAAAGAATTGGGTATGCTACTGACTAGTCAAATTAGTTACTTTCTACTAAACGACAAAACGATAAGTTAAAGGTAACTTGTATGAAAAAAGATTTAGTGACGTCATAAAAATGGCCCCACTCAGTGCAAATATTTGTAAGCATGAATATGGCTTTTTGCATGAGTCTGAGTGTTTCTATGTATAATATGTATGTATTTACAAAAAAAAGTATTTAAGTACCTATGTTTATCCGCATGCTATATTCTATTAAATAACACAAGCTAGTTAAGCTTACCATGGGTTTAGATAGCGTTGTGTAGAATTTTGTGGATTTTTTTTTGTCGTTACGTGTTGTTTTGTCGGTATCTTATACAACAGAACTTCGATAATACCAGGGGGTTGTGGAATGTGGAGGTCAAGTGACAGTCACTTCACGGAAAAAGTAATCCTGGCGCTTCATAGTTAGACTGAATCTCTATATGTATTCTATATACAGGGTGTAATCGTTAAGTGTGTCCAGGCGATTATTTCGTAACTATTACAGATATCAAAAAACTGTAAACTGATATCGAAAGTACGTTACCTAATGAGTAAAATGACATCAATAACTTTTTAAAAATCAAACGAGAGGTACCTAAAATTTTGACATTAAACCCTCCCATACATTTAGTATGAGATTAGTAGAAAGGTTTTAGTATCCTTATTTTAAAAGAATATTTTAGCTTAGTACTGATGTAAAGGAAACTGTTTATTAACCTAGCAGAGTAATAAAATTAAAAATAATAATATTTATTTATTAGTAAGTACAATTTTTTTTGTAGTGTGTTGCTTTTCAGTCTGCTCAAATTAATG
The DNA here is from genome assembly GCA_914829495.1 of Eilema sororculum. NCBI lineage: Eukaryota > Metazoa > Arthropoda > Insecta > Lepidoptera > Erebidae > Eilema > Eilema sororculum. Next base: position 42,165,471 of record OU618532.1, on the reverse strand, counting down.
CGATATTGAAACACGGTTTATTACTAATTTGAAGTGGTAAGATAATTAAAAAACTTTTTAATTTAAGGTCGGTAGCTTAGTGGTTAAGGAGTCAGCCTTACGATCGAGAGGTCCCGGGTTCGTTCCTGGCCATTACACTACCGGCGTGAACCCACTCCTAGCACAAGCATTTTAGCTTAGTTGGAGGGGTTAGAGGGAATATTAGTAACTTCGGTTCCAATATTCTTAAAAAAAAAAAAACTTCACATGTATCTACTTGAAAATCATCATTGTCATAATCATACGTAATCATAAAATATGATTAAGGTAAAATGAGTACTAGACCACTTAAAATAAGGAAACTAAAACCTTTCTACTAATCTAATACTAAATGTATGGGAGGGTTTAATGTCAAAATTTTAGATACCTCTCGTTTGATTTAAAAAAAGTTATTGATGTCATTTTACTCATTAGGTAACGTACTTTCGATATCAGTTAAAAGTTTTTTGATATCTGTAATAGTTACGGAATAATCGCCTGGACACACTTAACGATTACACCCTGTATATAAAAATCAATAGCCGTTCGATAGTCTCTCTAAAACTCGAGAACGGCTGAACGGATTTATCTTATCTTGGTCTTGAAATGTTCGTGGAGGTCTAGGGAAGGTTTAAACAAACTATGCTTACTACGATCGACCGCTTTTTACGACGGTTTTTCAAACAATTGTCCGGTTACAACGACGAGCTCTGACGTGTTTACAAATAAAAAATGAGTATCGTTACAGAATAGATAAGTATCGTTTCAAAAACATGTGGACGCGACAAATTTAGAATGTTTTGCCTAAGTTGCAAACCGTAATTTTTTGTTAAACACTCTTAATTACCCGACTACGGGGAAGCCAAAAGGAGGGTTATAATTTTGACAGGCTATGTATTTATGTATGTATGTATGTATGTATGTATGTATGTTCATTTGTTCCCTCATAGCTCCTCAACTACTTATTAGAACTAGACATATGAGGTATCGTTACAAGCGGCTTTATAGTCCGATGGTTATAGGCTATATGACGTGTCACTCAATCTTGTGTGGCGCCCTCTAGCGCTCATAAGGTACTGTGTTAAAAAATAAATTTGAGATAAATATGCCGTGTTTGGTATCAAATGAAAGAGCTTAAGAAGCACTTTTCAAATATGTATAAATTATTAGCTTTACCTTGCCCCAAAATAATGTAAATAAAAAATAAAGTTTAAAACTAAAACCCGACTACCGAAAAATCACACTCTAAAATGTAACAAACAAGAAAATATCAAGGAAAGCCGTGGTCGTATGCCACTTACTCTAACAAAACAATATATTCTAGGGTAAAGTGGCATACGACCACGGCTTTCCTTGATATTTTCTTGTTTGTTACATTTTAGAGTGTGATTTTTCGGTAGTCGGGTTTTAGTTTTAAACTTTTTTTCATTGTTTGTCGAGTTGGATTAATCGTTTCAAGAGTAGAATGCAATATTGTCGCTGGAAAATTGTCTATTGAATAAATTAAAAAAAAAACAAAAATGTCTACATATTCGTTTAGTCCGGTTTATACGACGCAAAATCTCCGATCCCTTGGCCGTCGTTATAACCGGATTCTACTGTAATTTCATCATCAAATTACCCAATTTCTAACAATTTGATTTCATTTACAGGAATTCCACGTAGCATACGTGTTCGTTAAGATGGGTAACTCACCGCGCCCTGGTCTCTGGGTGTTAGAGAAGTCGACGGACTATGGCAAGACCTTCAAACCTTGGCAGTACTTCTCTGACTCACCGCAGTAAGTAAAATCTAATCAATAAACTATCTATGATTTCTAGAACCATGTAGGTTCTAAGATATCTTATATATTTGAAAATCAATTGCTGTTCGTTAGTCTCGCTAAAACTCGAGATCGGCTGAACGGATTTATCTTATCTTGGTCTTGAAATGTTCATGGAGGTCTAGGGAAGGTTTAAATGGTGAGAAAAATTCGAATAATTGCCGGGAACCGACATCCACGCGGGCGGAGCCGCGGGCAAAAGCCAGTAAGATATATTTTTTTATAAAGGACATGTCAATTTGACTTCACCTCGCCTAAAGCTAAAAGGCAAAGTCTCGGAAAGAGGGTCATCATCGCAAACATGTACCATGTTAACAGTGGTGGCACTCAGCTTAACGGCCTCATCAGATGCCTTTTCACGCCCTGCTTAAAGGACCTTTTTTGTTATACTTACGAAGTATAAATTACAGTTTCCACCTGATACCTACCTTTTGTCAATAATTTTGGAAACGAAACAAGAAATAAATTGACTTTAAAGTCTACTTAGAGGTTTAGTTTCGCAAAAATGTACTAAACTGAACTGAAACCAATAGAGCTCTTTACACGAACAGTCTTTCTCGAGGGAATTGATGATGATGATTCCCAGCTCATTTCGGCTACGGCGACTGACGCTGGACTGGTGAATTTCTTCGTTCATGCGCCCGGATATGGCTGGTGTATCCCAGTTTGTTGCTGAAGGTGCGGTTGCAGGTAGTGCATGTCAGGACATTGTTGACGTAGTTGTACGTGTATACTCTACGCGGCCTGGTCTTACGAGCCTCTCTCGCCCTGTCCAGACTAAGAGTCCTAGCTGCCTCGAATTCCTGGACGCCATTATTGATCGATTTTCGCCACTCACTACGATCATCGGCCTGTTGCTCCCATGTTTCGACGTCAATTTTGCAGTTCTTCAGGTGGCGCTTATGCACGTCTTTGAAGCGTAAGAACTGGCCTCCTTGCCTGCGTTTACCCTGTGTAAGTTCCGCGTACAGCAGGCGTTTGGGGAGACGTTGATCTGGCATGCGTCTGATATGGCCCGTCCACCCCACCTGTCTTCGCACCAAGTAGGCCTCTATGCCATGAACTTTACACCGCCGCAATATTTCGGTATTGCACACTCCATCCCGCCATCCTATGTTCAAGATTTCTCGTAGGCAGCGTAGGTGGAACTGATCCAAAATGCGTATATGCCTTCTGTTAGCGCACCATGTTTCAGAGCTGTATAACAGCGCCGATAGAACCACAGCACGATACACGGCAACCTTGGTTTCGAGCCTCAGGTCATGTGATAGGAAAACCCTCTCTCGAAGTCTGCCATACGAGGCTGAGGCCGTCGCAACTTTGTTACTGACTTCGCCATCGAGGTCGTTTGATGCCGTGACGAAACTACCCAAGTACTTAAATCTCTTCGTATCTCTGAGAGTCTGTCCACCTATATGTATGTTAGTAGGTGGTTGAGTAGTTGTGCCCATGTTGATGTTCATCACCTCCGTTTTAGCAACATTGATCTTCAGACCGCACCTGCTGCAGGTTTCATGCAAACTTGTCATAAGGCGCTGTAACCCCTGTGTAGTATCAGCGGCAAAGCAGAGATCGTCAGCGTACATTATCGCAGTGACCAGCACCTCACAGGTCTTAGCGCGCGCTCAAAACCTACCGAGATTAAAGAGTTTGCCGTCAGTCCGAAACCGTACATTTACACCTTCTTGGCAGGCTTTAATGGCTTCCTCTACCACAACTGCAAAGTATAAAGCGAATAAGGTAGGTGCCAGAACGCAGCCCTGCTTCACTCCACAATTCACAGAGAAGCACGGGGACTCTTCACCGTCCACAGAGACGCAGCAGGACATCCCGTCGTGTAGAAGGCGGATAAGACGCACAAATTTTTCAGTGATGCCCAGCCTGCGCAGGACGAGCCACAGCGCCTCGCGTGGAACACAATCAAATGCCTTCTCAAGGTCCACGAAGCAGAGATGTAGAGGTCGTTGTTGTTCTCCGCGGGATTAAGTAATTGTATAAAGGGGACTAATGTCAAGTGAACTCTAATGTATATAGGACCCTGAGCCTTAATTCAGCTAAAGCCACTGCAAAAAACGGCATTATATTAGACTTAAAAGAGATGCGGTTAAGTTCAAAATTAAATCACTTTTTGGAGAGTAACTGAAACAGTGTAGTGAAACTATTTTCATTACATTTTGAACTTTATTCTTATAGAAATAAAGTCTTAAATTTAATGACTGCGGCACAACAGTGGCTTAGCTTTAGTAAAATCGAGGGCCTGATATTTGGCGATATAAGGGGAATCTGGAACTGCCGTCGTCCCGGTCCCGAAAGACTCCAGACCCTAATATAGAAGACACGCTAAGGAATGACCACCGTCACTTACCACGCAGCTAAGGAATTACCACCATCTCATAAAAGTAGCCTCCATTTCCCTTGACACTACTGCGTGACACTACTATAATATATTTCAATCTTACTTTTCATATTTTGATAGTTTATCGGACGCGGACCTTTGTCGTCCATTTGTATACCGTATCTTGTAGGACAAATATCTTACAAAATTTACGGGGGGTTTTTAAAAATTTTAATTTAATTTTTATTTTATACTTTTTAAAGTGATCTACTAGTCAAGCTCTTTCATTTGATACCCATATTGAGGGAGTTATGAAGAAATTCGTATTCCGATATGTTGTGCCGGCGGCCATCTTGGACCGATTTTTTGCAAACATAGCTAAGAACACTCCCGACTAATATACCTTTCAAACAAAAAAAAACTACATCCAAATCGGTTCATCCGTTTGGGTGCTACGATGCCACAGACAGACACACACACACACAGACACGTTAAACTTATAACACCCCGTCGTTTTTGCGTCGGGGGTTAAAAATAAAGAAATGCAAACCTATCCACTACAGACAGAAATACTTTTTAGGTCAGTTTAACCAAAGCAAATCAAAATAATACTGCTTGAAGTGCTAGAGATAGTAGTATAAGCGCATATCTTCATAGAATTATGTGTCCATTTTATTATTAGGGGAACCTCCTGCAAAAAAACGACTAGTCGTTGCGTTTCTTTGCAGAAGACTCAATTCTTCCTTCGCGTGCACAGCTTTATATACCCGTTGCCGACGCTACTGCGCTTGCTCGAAGCTCGGAATCAAATCGATTACTATATACAGTCGGGGTAAAAAAGATTCGCAATATTAAAATCGATACTATAATAACTGTTGATCGATAGTAGGCAGCACTCCATTACCCATACCACTAGGCGGTAGCCTAGTGGTATGGGTAATGGACTGCTGAGACGAGGTCTCGGGTTCGATCCCAGGTTTTACCATGGTACACACCAATGACTTTTCGATGCTTTTCGAAGTTATGTGTGTATTTATCGCAGGTTTATAAGTGCCCGGTTAATGGCAATAGGCTCGGCCACCTATTACATTACACAAACTGGCGAACCGTGGGTGCTAGCACCTCTGCCTACCCCTTCGGGGAATACAGGCGTAAGTTTATGTTATGTTATGATGGCACTCATTGTCACATATATTGCGAACACTTGTACTTTTTCCACTGTAAGTAACCTTTAGTTAATGTAAACTTTTGACAATGCCGTAAGGTGAAACCGGTCAGGTTATATAATAAACTAGCTTTTGCCCGCGGCTCCGCCCGCGTGGATGTCGGTTATCGCGACAAAACATAGCCTATGTCCTTTCTCAGAGTCTAATATACCCCTACACAAAATTTCATCAAAATCGAATCAGTGGTTTAGGCGTGAAAGCGTAACATACAGACAGACAGACAGACAGAGTTACTTTCGCATTTATAATATTAGTATGGATAAGTAGGTACTGTGGAAAAAGTACAAGTGTTCTCAATATGTGTATTATATTTACATGCAACAACAACCTTTAATTAAGAAATAAATAAATATTGCATTATTCTTCAACTTAGAATAGGCAGGTATAGGTACATCTAAGTTATTTAAAATCTTTTTAAAATAATGATACAGTTAAAATCAATGCTTACCATGGGTCTAGATAGCGTTGTGTAGAATGTTGGGAAATATTTAAAAAAAAAATGATTTGATCTGATTGGAGCCCTCAGAATGTCATTAAAAAGATATCTATCCTAGATAATATTTATAATAAATCTGAGTTTAGGCCTAAGTTTAGGTCCGAGAGGTATGCCTATAGCACCACGACCCACAGTCGGCGTGGGGTTTTAGTCGGTTCGAGTTCGACATAACCTCCCCTTCCGGCTCCGGCAGGGGGGGGGGGTATCCGAGGGGATTTCCGCACGGAAAAAAAAAAGGTCTGAGAGGTATATACTCGTATTATCTACCTACTATTATAACTTACCTATTATAAATATATTATAATAAGTACAATTTCAATATAGGTACTAGTCTATTTAGATTTTAGGTTACAAAATTTACTAACAGTCTAATTCAGAAGCCGACGAAGGTTTCCGCACCCCACTGTACCATATATAACCTTCCCAATGTTACATATAAACATATAACATAAACTCACGCCTGTATTCCCGGAAGGGGTAGGCAGAGGTGCCAGCACCCAATGTTACATTGTATTGAAAATCCTAATGTAATAACAACAAAGCTTATAACAATATAAAATCATCCAAACAATATGTACCTAAATATATACTAAGAGACTGACAAAGATTGAATTTATTTATTAACTAGCTGTTACCCGCGACTTCGTCCGCGTTTAGTTCGGAATAGCTCAAACTCATTATTAAACATGGTGGAAGATTTTCATCCCAACTGGAACGGAAGTACTCTAAATACTGGAAATAGTGAATTTTACACAAAGGAAATATTTCTTTATTTTAAAAAAGAAACAAAACTGTATTCAAATCATTTCGAAAACTCGCTTGATATCTTCCACCTTGTATTTTTAAATTAAATATTATGAAGACAGTCTTTTGAGTGACTGACTTATAAATACAGGCCTAAACTACTGAAAACTACGAAAATTGACAGACTTATTCTATGGGCTTGGCAAATATTGCGGAAGGATTTTGAAAAATTCAACATTTTGCTGACGAAATCATTATCAAGTATGTGATGAACATTGTTATATGTGGACTTGGTAATGTTCACCAGTTTTAATGGTTTAAATATTCTTCCTTCCTCCCTGATTCTTAAAACATGCTTACGAACTGAACAAATTAAAATAAGTACATCAAGTATCACACAAAATAGTTTCAAGAAAACCCGGTGCCTTGCACGCCCTGAGTAGTGAGCAGTGGTTCTCTTCTTTGCCGAGCTAATGGTGGGTAGTTCCAGTTTTATGATAAATTCCATCGACCACAGTCACATCGTTGTTCATTGCTTTACACACAGGTATAGAAGAGGGGCGCAGTGGGCAAGAGAGCTAATACAGTATTGACTGGGATGGGGTCATATAGCCTCATTTTGCTATATATTCCTTGTATTGGTAAGCTTGTTTCCAGCAGATGATGTCGATACTTCCAAATTGATGCTGGAGTTGATGTCCACGTGGCGGATTTTTTTGGTCTGATGAAATTTACCGGAACTGAGTGTTTCTCTGCCCATATTCAGTCTCTTTTATATAATAGGAGCAGCGGTATCTTTTATATACCTAATACATAGATTGGCTTCTCTTGGCGTACTGTTATCATTTCTGGGATAGATTTACGTATTTACTATTAGATACCTACTTATTAGACGGAATCGATAATATCGCAGCGGTGTGCGTTGGTACTCATCAGGTCACTAACATTGTATAATGTCTGCAGTTGCATAAAGACGTTGTCTCTCTGGCTGTATTTTACCATTTCTACCGCACCACGGCGAGTGAAAGAGCCTATTAGGAGTCTTTCAACTAATCTCTCCTTCCTTCCGTCAGTCACATACGGTAGAAATAATGCCACCTCGAACCAAGCTGTTCGCAACTTCATTTCTTTATCAGGCGGTTAAGAACTGTATTGCTCTGCCCACACATGTGTTTTCTTCTTTTTAAGATCCGGAGTTTTTTTATATATGACACGTCAATTTAACTTCACCTCGACTGATGTTAAGCTAAAGGCAAAGACTCAAATTCAAAATTCAAAAGGGTTAGGTTAGGGTCACCATTATAAACGTGTACCATCTTAACCATTGTGGCACTCATCTTTATGGGATCCTCAGAAGCCTTTTCACGCCCCCCTTAAAGGATCCAGGACTGTAGGAAGAAGTAAACCGTGATCTGGCCACGATTTCAGGTCTTAATGGTGCGGCATAGGAATGGGTCACCAAACCGCTTGGTTCTTGATGGAATATTCTGATCCGTATGTGGATGACATCTGAGCCTTGCATGCGTTGTCCTGTGTAGGAAAGGAAAGGGTGGAACTAATTGGAATAGCTCATCAGAACATTCACCATGGTAGAGACCAATTCGTTATGTACCTATTAGTTCTGACTATATTTATTGATTTATTGACATTAAAGTTTGCACGCTCTACGGAGCAGAATATGCTGTAACCGCTAGTTTTTAAGACCTACAAATGTAACCATATTCGAAGCAAATAAAGATTTTGATTTGATTTGATTTGAATACGATAGGGACAACTATCTCCCAGAATATGTAATGTGTATGTAAGGGACCGTAAGGGATGGCCCTGGGTCAGCCGGGGTGCGAGGGATATGTCGAAGACAACCTCACCTCCGGCCTAGCACCACGACCCACAGTCGGCGTGCGGTTTTAGTCGCTTCGAGTCCGACATAACCTCCCCTTCCGGCTCCGGCAGGGGAGGTATCCGAGGGGAATTCCGAACGGAAAAAAAAACGTAATGTGCTTCAGTGAAGGTGCAACGATTTACTTCCTCCATGAGTGCGGCTTTGATGGTGATAGCTTAGGCTACCCATAACCCTAGCCGAAGCAATCCCTGCTCTTCACGTTGAGACCGCCTATTTATGATAGGTAACCAAGCCAGGTATACTGGGATACCTAACCCCAGAATACCCCCAATGCCCCATTCCTCTGTTAAATTTTAATCGGTATGATTCCAATATTGCGCTTGCCCCGATGTGGTGGAATCGGTATCAATGGGGGATACCAGTTTCAGTTTTATGACTTCTCAGGCGGGTGGGACCACTTTTTCATTCTCCGAAATGAAGAATTTTGTATAGATCTAAGAATATTATATAAGTTCTACTATTACTGTCACACAGCCTATTTTATGTACTACCAATAGAATACTAAGCATAGAATTTATATTTTACTTCAAATAAAACTATAAATACAATAAAATACAACAAATACACAATAAAATAAAAAAGTTAAACAAAAGTAAATAAAAAACCATAAAAAAGGAAAATTACATTTTAGATGGATTCGAACGCGACTCAGCTAAGTTATAAGTCCACCGCAGACGTATTGAGCCACAGTTATCATGAAATCATAGTGTGACATAGACGTTTACATATTATGTCATAAAAACTTTCTGTCCCATTCCTTATTATAATAGCGTGATGATATTATTTATGAAAGCCAGGAGTCTTTTTACCGAACCAGCTGCTTACTAAAATGTTGGGTTCAAGAGAAAATCGTTCGAGAACAATGTGAATTCTATCGAGACACTTGCTGTGCCGAAGATTCTGCAGTAAACAAACACTAAATGTTAAGTGAAGCCTACCACAATATATTAGTGAAAACCGCAACCAAATCCGTTCAGCCGATTCTGAGATTAGCGTGCACAAACTCACAGACAAACAAGGAAACAGAGAAACAGAGAAACAGAGAAACAGAGAAACAGATCAACAGATAAACAGATAAACAGACAAACAGACAAAAATTCCAAAAAACGTTGATTTGGCTTCTATTACGTTTATAAAGTCCCTCTATAACAACTTTTCTCATTTCCTTTCCATGTACAGACATCGATCGTTTACAGATTTATTATATGTATAGAAGATAACCAAATATTCAATATTTAAATTCTTCTAGTTATTAGCAGAACATTCTGGAAGAATAATAAAAATGAGAAACGAAATGAAGATCAAAATATAGTTAAGCTCTTCTAGTAGATCATAGAAAATTCTAAAGAAATAATAAAATGAATATCGAAAAGACGATCGAAATGATTAAAAAATAAAAAACCCGACTGCCACTGAAAAGACCGAAATAAGTTTGATAGCAGGCGGTACCCATTAATTTTCTTTCGGTTTAGGATTGGCAAATGGGTACCGCCTGCTATCAAACTTATTTCGGTCTTTTCAGTGGCAGTCGGGTTTTTTATTTTTTAATCATTTGTTTTATTTTGTAATTTTTAGTTATGATATGGCATGTCTATCTTTTTATAATTTTACATATCGTTTATACTTGAAATAAAACTTAAATCAATAATAAGTAAGAAAATTAGCGAGAACGATTGTTTTGTTAAACAACTTTAAATCGTTATATATCCTAAACTATTATTTAAAATGAAAAATGATAAAGGGAACCTAAAGATGATTTTAAAATACCTATTCAACGACACCCCACTTGACATAGTTCATCGACTTTTATTTTTTTCATTTTGACAATATGGCGTCTGGTTGTCGCTATGATGGATTTTGATTACTGTCATGTCTTCAGTGACACTCGCAAGGTTAAGACGAATCGATTGACGTATAAATTATCAAAATCGGCCCATGAATTTGGTCTCTAGAACGCCACATAGAAACAAACATACATACATACATACATACATACATAGACTGATAAACACATTACCCTCCTTTGCGTCGCGCAGTCGGGTAATTAAGGGTATAAAAGGGGCTGCCAGAGCGGTGAAAGGACAGTTAAGTTTAGGAGTTCAAAGTGAACAGAACAAGAAGAAGAAGGAAAAAGGAAGAAAAGTGGGAAAAGAGTGAAGTACAAGTAAAGTGCAGTGATAGTGCAGTCGCGCTGTGAGTGTCGTGTAAGCGCAATGACCTCCTACTGCATCGTGCGGTACAGGCGCGCTGTGAGTGTCGCGAATAAGACTGTAAGTGCAGTAGTGCATCGTGCGGTACAGTCGCGCCGTGAGTGTCGTGTTCAAGATTTGGTTGTTGGGGTGTGTAAATAAAGCAGTCTCACATACGAAGTTGCTAATTTCCAATCCTGTTACCCGTCTCCCGTAACAATATGTACAACTCTTGGTCATATATCTCTGGTTCTACTCAACTCAATCAAACCTTCAACCATTTTTTTTAAAGTCTTACCAAGACCTTTCTTTAAAAATACCACTTCAAAATCAGTACCAGCACCTTGCTTTTGCATACTTCACGAACAAATAGCAAAAAAAGCAGACCAGAATTCAAAAAGAACTATTTAAAACCCAGATTCTTTTTTAAATCTCCAATGTAGGTGCAACAAGCATTGTCGTTTTTTTTTTATCGTGCGATAAATCCCCACGGATACCATCCCCACGGAGCCGGTGGAGGTGGTTATGTAGAAATCGAACCGACTAAAACGCACGCCGTCCTGGGTCCTTGGTTGCTGGAGGTGAGGTTGCCAAAAGCATATCTCTCGCACCCCGGCAGACCCAGGACCATCTCTTTCGAGATGGCCCCCTTCGGGTTGTGGGGACCGCAGGGTCCCCATCACTAGCCCCGGTTAGCCGCGGCCTGCTTCTGCTAGGGTGACAGGCGGCTCCACCGGTCACCCCCTGGCCAGCGCTCATGGAGGACGGAGGTCGTTCTGCGACCTCTGACGTCCGGTTCGCCTTCGCTCTGCGCGGGCTTCCCGGGCCCAGAGTCTAGTCCGGACCCGACCGGCCGCCTCCTTCTCGAGCATTACTTGCTCGCAAAAGGAGGCGGCAGCACCCCAAGCGTTCGCGCATCGTACCATCGCTGTGAGCAATGTGGCGAGTGTGAGGACTCCCACCCCCAGAGCCGCCACTAGGACCCGCCTCGGCGTGTCCCACGCCGGGCACTCGGTCAGCGTGTGCAGCTCTGTGTCCTCGCTCGCATCACAGTGATGGCACTCGGACGTTGGCTCCTTCCGGACCCGACACAGGTAACTCCCGAAACACCCGTGTCCGGTAATCACCTGCGTCAGCCGGTACGAGAGGCTGCCGTGTGGCCTCTCTAGCCACTCCTCCATGATGGGTCTTACCTACGCTATTACGGCGTGCCCTGCGCTTGGTCGCCCAAGTCGTAGCTCCCATTCCGCTACCATGTCCCTGTGTAGCTGAGACGCACGGCCCGAATTTCTTCGGGCTCGGGTTCCCGTCCCTGCTCGCACGCCTCCTTTCGGTACCGATATAGCATCGAAAGGGCCCTCGCATCCAGGTTCCACGGTAGGGATCCGGCAAGGAGACTCGCTGCCTCCAGGGATATCGTGCGGTACCCCCTGATGGCCCTGCTGGCCATTGCACGCTGCGGACCATGCAGCAGACGTGCATTATGGACCGTCAGGGTCTCCGCCCATATTGGGCACCCATATTATTATAGGGCCATGGACCGCACGACTCCCGCGTAGAGTCTCCTGCAGGAGTCATCCGGCCCCCTCATGTTGGGCAGCAGGCGCCCCAGAGCGGCAGCTGTGTCCTTCAATTTGGGGGCCAGTCTTCGGAGATGCTCCCCGAAGTTCCACCGGCCTTCGAGCACGAGCCCCAGATATTTCATCTGGGGCTTGATGCCGATGGAAATTTCTCCCACTATGAGGCTGGAATCCTCCGGTGGCACGCACCGAGGCCCATGAAAGAACATGGCCTCGGTTTTATGCAGAGCCACCTCGAGACCCAAAGCATTGTCGTTTAGCTCAACAAAACAGTGCACATATCAACAGCACTGCCACCTACCGGGTTCAATCGTATTGTCAAACCATTCAGGAGCCTAATAATATACATACGCACAACATTTTATCCAAATCCATACTGATATTTAAATAGCAACGCCTGCGGGCATTTTTTTTTTTTAAATCTATACGACATTATACAAATGTTTGCTAGCACAAACTAATAGATCTCAGCATCAGATCTGCAATTCTTGGATATGGGACCACTTTGACATTATACATTACCCTATCCAACACCGCTAGAATAATAAAATTCCGTTCATAACTGGTTTTCATATCGCGTAACAAACATACAATCGAACTGACAAGTCGAATTGAGAACCACCTCCTTTTTGAAGTTTGAAGTCGTTTAAAAATAGAAAAAAGTAGTATATTTTGGGGGTGATATAATTTGGGGTATAGAAAGAATAAAAGTTTCATCACCACATATTATTTGAGGGGTGTTGTGAGACGCCACTAACGGAAAAATACGCAGACGATATCACTGCGAGAGATGGAAAGCTCGAAATAAAAACAACCTATCTGGCTGGGAACAGTAGGCTAAAGCATAGTTTATCGAGGAGGCTTTAGCTATATACTGTGGCTAAAGCCTCCCAACATTTGGAGAGGTCTATGTCCGTCCAGTAGTGAATCGCGATAGGCCATAGGCTAATTTGATTGATTGACATTAATTTTTTTACCCGCCTGTCAAGGAGGGTTATGTTTTACGCGCGTATCTTGTATGAGTTGTATGTATATTTGTAATATTCTTTATTACTTACCTCATATCTTCTGAACCACTTTACAAATTCCAATGATTGATGTCTCAAATTAAAGGTATCTATTCGTCGCCCAAATGTTCTTGGATATATGAAATGTGAAAATAGAGCTATACCTATGATGAACTTTTGGAGCCAAATGTTTGTTGTCAAAAAATATTTTCACTCGAACTTAACGTGTAGAGTATCAAAATGAAAGTAACTGAAAGGAGATTACAAAAATATATACCTAATACATATTGTAACTAAAAGTATAAGAAAAAAATTCAAAATAAAAACCCCGACTGATACTAAAAAGATCGAAATAAGTTTGATAGCAGGCGGTACCCATTTGCAAATCATGAACAGGATGGAAATTAATGGGTACCGCATGTTATCAAACTTATTTCGATGTTTTCAGTATCAGTCGGGTTTTTTTTTATTTTGATTACCTAATTTTTTTTTAATGATCATAATGTTTGCGTGTAGGGATTGCGAGCGCTACTTCGGCAAGGAGAGTCTTCAGCCCATCACTCGAGACGACTCAGTCATCTGCAGCACGGAGTACTCCAAGATTGTACCGTTGGAAGGCGGGGAGGTGAGTCACTATAATTGTCGCTATAATAGTCGCCATAATAGATGCTGTAATAGCCGCTATAATAGTACCTGCCTGTAATAGTCGAAGATCGAATACTGTTTTGTGCGTGTGAACGCACGCGTGCCATTTTCATGCAGAATACTGTATATAGGTGCCCAAAATCAAGCTAAAAAATTCCAACAATTTGCACAACATGGTAAGCGACCGTATGCGTGATAAACAGGAGGTAACGAATACGGTAATATTAACATTTTAGAAATAGAACCTTACATAATAAACAAATAGGAGCGACTATCGTTTGACTCCGAAACTTCAACAGGAAATCCTGCATCAGAGCCTCGTCAATCAATCAGCAGGTGTATTCGTATCGCTATGCAGGTGAAGTTGACTTGGGTCCCAGAGCCCATATTGCATATAGAATAGAACAGAATAGAATAATACTTTATTTGTACACCATTTACATAAAATTTATAAGCGAAATATATTTTCTATACAATTGTTGTACAGTAAGCTTCAGAGAAAAGGAACCCCCCTTGATAGTGGTTTTATCCTCAAGGGGGGTTCCTTTTCTCTGAAGCTTACTGTACAAAGGGCGGCCTTATCGCCATAATAGGCAATGTCTTCCAGGCGGTTAGTGTGACTGGGAGTGACAAAAAATAATATATGAATACACAAACTATATACACATTACACCTATAGTTATATACGTATAACATATATACGATATCAATACAACATACATACATACACTCTACATACATACATATTCAAATGTACACGGATCATCAATTTCCGGATCATCAAACTTTACTTCACAGTAGTTGGATATATAAGTACTAAAGTGACATATATTATTATTACTTATAATACCTCCATTATTTTCAGATCCCAATCTCTTTACTGAACAATCGTCCATCAGCGAACGCATATTTCAATTCTTCTGTACTCCAAGAATGGACTCGAGCAACCAACGTGCGACTCCGCCTGCTGAGAACTAAAAATTTACTCGGACATCTCATGTCTGTTGCCAGGCAAGATCCTACTGTTACTAGGCGGGTAAGTCTTGCTAGATGAATGTCGTATAATACCCAACTTTTAGTCTAATGTAAATGATCGTCACAGCAAGGGCAGTGTTCTTTCGTAAAAATCCGCTGCAACAAAGCACAAGCACACTAATAAGACACCGGACGCCCTAATATACCGAATTATCCCAAGAAATGCCTAAAATTGCAACTGACAGCCTCCGTGGCGTGGTGGTAGTGAACGCGACTGCCACGCAGGGGGCGCGGGTTCGATTCCCGCTCAGTGCAAATATTTGTATGCATGAATATGGCTATTTGCATTGGTCTGGGTGTTTCTATGTATAATATGTATGTATTTACAAAAAAAAAATGTATTTAAGTATGTTTATCAGCATTCTAGATTCCATAACACAAGCTAGTTAAGCTATGCTTACCATGGGTCTAGATAGCGTTGTGTAGAATATTGGAAAAATAATATAATATGTAGTAAAGGGTGGAATGGACCTAAACCAACGTTGAATTGTAACCATGGTATTTCCGTACACTAAAAAATTGCCGAATCCACGCTTTTTGCTAAAACAGGTTCATTCACTTACTTTACATAAAAGTCATTGTTCTATTTTATTCACAGTACTTCTACAGTATAAAAGACATTAGTATCGGCGGCCGCTGCATGTGCAACGGCCACGCTGACAACTGCGAGCCAGCTGACCCCGCGAAGAATACGAACATCCTTGAGTGCGTGTGCCAGCACAACACGTGCGGGCCGCAGTGTGCGCAGTGCTGCCAGGGCTTTGAACAGAAGAAGTGGAGAATCTCGCAGAACTGGGACAGATTCATTTGTGAACGTGAGTTTTTACTTTTACAACGAAGTTCATTAACACAGGTGTGGTCGACACCGGCAGGCTTTAATGACAGTAGAGGTAGCTCGTGAAGTTTGTAAGGATAGAAGCAAGTGGTGGGCTATTCTCTCCGCCTGATCCAATCAATAGAAGGTACGCCGCCGTTCGAGGTGTGGCGCTTGACTGATGCAACAAAGGCAGCGTATGAGAATATCTGGCACCGTTTCCAAGGTCTGCAACTTATGCATGCGGCTAGAAACAGGAAGGTGGCAGTGACACATTTTAAAGGGAGATACAGTCAACCACCG
The DNA here is from genome assembly GCA_914829495.1 of Eilema sororculum. Classification (NCBI taxonomy): domain Eukaryota; kingdom Metazoa; phylum Arthropoda; class Insecta; order Lepidoptera; family Erebidae; genus Eilema; species Eilema sororculum. The sequence continues at coordinate 42,149,354 of OU618532.1, read as the reverse complement.
ATCTTTGAAAACAAATGTCAGTAGCCTCCTTTTTGCTTTCGCGCGGGCATCACCACGAATACTACCTCGACTGCAATTGGCTGCATGTAGGAGTGTCTTACCCATCCTAGGAGAGAGGCGTTATCATCTCCGCTGCCCAGGGTACACCTCGTGGAGATTCCTAAATTCCCAACCAAGTACCCCTGGATAATTCGACACAATTCTAACCCTTCACTCCTTACAGCTTGCAACTGCCACAACCACACCACCGAGTGCCGATACGACCCGGAGATCGATCGCCAACGGCAGTCGCTGGACATCTACGGACGTTACGAGGGAGGTGGTGTCTGCCAGAACTGCCAGCACAATACCGAGGGCATCAACTGCAACAAGTGCAAGCCCACCTTCTACAGACCCTACGGCAAGAGATGGGATGAGATCGATGTTTGTCAGCGTAAGTCAAGCATTTTTTTTAAAGATTACTAATTAGTAGGCTGACAATGTAGACCGGCACTCCAGCTGTGGAATATTCTAAACACACATCGTCAAAAACAGTGCTGCGACTGACCTTGATAGTTATTGTCCATTAGTCGGACTGGGTGACGTCACTGGAAATCGACCAATGACTTCATCAAGCTTGGTTGCAGCGCCGAGCTGTAGAGAATTGCTCGATAGGTATCTTTGGTGGTAACCAATGGGCTTGGGGCGCAATCAATCAATCATACTATATAAACTGTTGATTGATGGCACTTGGTGCTCGCAAATGGCGCCGTAAGGCGAAACAGGTCAGGCTCTATATAATAAATACAGTGGAAAACGTGCAACTGTGTTCTCTATATGTGCAATCTATCATAGATTACATTCACTTGCGCACGGGATCGCTTCACTTAGTACTTATTTAGTAACTTCTACTGGTTTCTTAGTTGGTCCGCACTGTGCATATTTGTTCAAGAAGTTTGCCGACACTAATAACTTAATGCTCTATCGCAGCATGCAACTGCAACCTCCGGAAGTCGACGGGCAACTGTGACGAGGAGACAGGTCGCTGTGAGTGCCGGGTGGAGTTCAACCCGCCGAACTGCGACTCCTGCGCGTATGGATATTTCGACTACCCAGACTGCAAGCCCTGCACTTGTAATCTAAACGGGACTGATGGCCAGCAGTGTACGCCTGTAGATGGACTGGTAAGTCTTACTTTGAACAGACAGGTGCGCGTGGCATGACGGGGGACGAGGTAAAGAAAGAGAAGAAAGATCATGAATCGAGAGCGAGTGACATACCGCCGTGAGTGTTGGTGGCAGACTGACCAAATCTGACGGTCGATTAGTCGAATACTTCCACTCTACTTCTGACCACGTGTAATGTGATGACTGCTTTGTACAAATATTTGCAGGCAACGGGCTCCACTCTTTAGTGATACGTATAATAATCTACCAGCGATCTCAAGAGCACTTATAGTAGTACTTACAGTACTTATAACATGTTTGTTTTTCCAACAGTGTCCATGCAAATACAACTACGCAGGTGAATCTTGTGAGATCTGCGCAGACGGCTACTACTCGCCCGAGTGTAAAAGTAAGTAGGTATTGTGATACTTAACTGGTGCCTGTCAGTCCATTGAAGACTCATCGTCTACATGGAGACGTATTTTCCTGATTGCATCCGAGGCCCTCCCAACTTAGGGTCCACCTTCGGGGTCTTCCTCCTCCACTTTGCACGATCTCGGGTGTCAATGGTAGTGACCATTCACACGCATGTCACCCGCTACGACGTCAAACCAGGACTTCTTGGGCCTGCCAGTACTAGTTTTAATTTCGTGCTTTAAACTATTAATTCCTTAGTTCATGACTACTCATTATAGCTACTGTAAACAACCGCCGGGAAGTATTACCCAATGTCCTACGTGAGCGACAAAAGCGACAGCGCGTGCAAGCGACGCCATGCGTGAGATTACGTTCCGTACTTCAAGTGACGTTTTCACGCGACACTAGTGATACTACGTAGGACACGGTAAAGGAAAGCCTTCATTTGATATTTAGGACAATGACTTAGTATGATCAGTATTAAAATTAAAAACTCACCGGGTCGTATCCAAAGATTACACTTTGAAGAATGAAAAATATTCCTTCTTTTCGTATATGGATTGGCGTTTACGGGAATATCTGCCGTCTGACCATCCAAATTTCAGAAGCAAGCTTGCGCCAGTACCGCATACATTCGTCAGCAGGTGTACACTAGCAGACGAGGTCTGCTTTTCCCCGAAAATTTTGATTAATTGCTTAGGGGCCTAAGCACAAAGAGCACTTCTAATTATCAGCTGTTATAGTTTGAACTAATGCCATCTCGTTTTTCCAGACTGCGAATGTAACATGGTGGGCTCAGTGTCCGCTGTATGCGACAAGGACAACGGCAACTGCATATGCAAGAGTAAATACGCTGGCAGAACTTGCAACCAGTGTGAGGCTGGCTACTACAATTATCCGACTTGTAAACGTAAGTATGAGAGAGAGAGCCGCCTAAACTGACGACCAGTTGCTAGCGGAAACTAGTACAGACAGTAGATCGATCTTGCTTGACGAACTAAGTATTCAAAATGATCTTCATGTATTTTTTTTTATAAAGGACACGTCAATTTGACTTTCCCTCGCCTAATGTATCTAAAGGCAAAGTCTCGGAAAGAGGGTCACCATCGTAAACAAGTACCATGACTACTGTGTTAACAGTGGTGGCACTCAGCTTGACGGCCTCATCAGATGCTTTATCGCGCCCCGCTTAAAGGACCCGGGGCTGTAGGAAGAAGGAAACAAGGAGGCAGGGAGTTCCAGGTCTTTGTGCTGCGGCATAGTAATGAGTCACTGAAACGCTTGGTTCTAGCATTATTGGTTTTCCCCCTTCCTGTTGGCTGTTTGTTCTGATATTTGGTACACACCGTTAGTTCGGACAATACGCTGACTGTATCTGCCCATGTTTACCAAAAACTTCAAGAACTCATTTGCGTTTGTTTGGCTTAGATTGCAACTGTGATATCAGCGGTACAGAGCCCAGCGTGTGTGATGACGTCACGGGAACTTGTATCTGCAAAACTGGTTTTGGAGGCTCGCGATGTGATCAATGTCTGTCTGGGTAAGAATATTTACTTAATACTATAATGGACGCCATACACGCTGGGTTTTGCATGATGGTTTTAACTGTGCATGCATAACCGACAGGCAAGCTGTAGCGTGTATGGCATTCAACTGTACAGTTATCGATGCATGTAAAGTAAAGCCAACGAGACGAGAGAAAAAAGGTAAACAAAGCGACCATTACTGAGTTACGTTGTGATAACTAGTGATTATATTCTCTGTCCTTGTCGCATATATCAGATGTACGCAACAATGACCGAGCGACAGCTGTCGTTGCGTGTTTCGTACTACAGGAAAGCTGTCAGCACAGCGGTTCTTAATTGTCAGATCCACCATCTTATGAGCAATGTTATTCCTGTCTGGAACGCCCTTGAAGTGATACGTAGTAAATTTCTAATAAAAAAGTTTGGAACCGCTGAAACATTGTTTACCTTTTTTCTCTCGCTTCGTTGGCTTTACTTTACATGCAACCGAGCAAATATCATAATTGATATTTTTGCCGCTCGGTTTAAACCATCATGCAAAACTTACCGTGTATGGCGTCCATAAGGTCTCAATACTGCATGTTTTTCAAAGGTTCTTCGAATACGTACTTAGTATACCTACCATCTTTTAAATTATGAAACTGATTTTGCCTATCTTGGATTTTATCAAGGAAAGTAACTAAATAAATAAATATTCCACAACATTCTACACTAAGTAAGCTTAACTAGCTTGTGTTATGGAATATAGAATGCGGATAAACATACTTAGATACTTTGTTTTTCGTAAATACGTACATACGTACATACATGTACACGTGGCGGCCTCGTTCACTACCGCCACGCCACAGCGTATTTACAGACTATACAAAGCCAAAACGCAGCCATAGGGAACAGGCCCTCGATTATACTAAAGCTAAACCATTGTGGTGCCACAGTCAGAGATGATATTACATTTTAGACTTTATTTCCATATCTCTAAAGTCCAAAATTACTTTTTCATTCTCTCTGCAAAAAGACATTTAATTTTCAACTTTAACCACATCGCTTTAAAGTCCTGGTCGCGTACATATTTTAATGCTATTTTTAAATCGGTGATTACAAAATATACACGAATTTTGCGTACAGCTCGTGTATAGTTCGTAACGTGAATACATGCGTCCTAGTTCCGGACTATACTACATTATTTACACCTGCCTGACAAGACAAGAGATATAGTTTAGTGAAATAATATTTGAACTTTATTAGTGGAGGATTAAATAAATACAAAGGCAATATGGGTCGAGTCTGGCTTCAGGCATCCATGCCTGTGCGTCTAGGCGGGCTCGGCGTTCGCAAAATTACCGACGTAAGTCTACCAGCATTTTTGTCTTCGGTGCATGGCACGGATGAATTAGTTAGAAAAATCCTAACCCCTAGCCTAACTAATTCGGAAGTGCCAGGCAAGGCCGAAGCCTTAAGTGCTTGGAAAATGTTTTGCCCAAACACTAATTTGCCAGCCAACCCATCTTCCCAGAGACAATGGGACGTGCCGCTCTGCAACATGGTGAGAAAATATCTCATTTCTACTTCCACCAATGATGCGGAGCGTGCTCGCCTTTTGGCTGTGGGGGAATGGGAATCTGGTGTTTGGCTTCAAGCACTACCATCGCCCAACATTGGTACCATGTTGGACGACAACACCTTCCGTATCGCTGCTTGCCTTCGTTTAGGTGCTCCTTGCGTTTCTCCGCATCGATGTCGCTGTGGAGAAGAAGTTGGTAGCCTTGGACACCATGGTCTCTCATGCAGCAGGAGCGCGGGTCGGCTTTCGCGGCACGCGTACATCAATGACATAATCCGTCGGGCTCTTGTCACCGCCGGCGTTCCAGCCGTATTAGAACCTTCTGGTTTGGTGCGCGACGATGGCAAGAGACCGGATGGAATGTCATTGGTGCCTTGGAAAATGGGTAGGCATTTGGTTTGGGATGCAACATGTGCTGACACCCTTGCGCCTTCTCATCTTTCAGGTACTGCGAACTGTGCTTGCGCTGCTGCTGCTTCGGCAGAGACCCTCAAACGGCGCAAATATAGTAGTTTAAGTAATAATTACATATTTGAGCCGTTTGGAGTCGAGACGCTGGGATCATGGGGTCCAAGTGCACGTCTATTATATAAAGACATAACAAAACGTTTAATAGACACTACCCGTGATCAGAGGGCTGGTTTATTCCTTACGCAAAGGATTGGCATTGCCATTCAGCGTGGCAATGCCGCCAGCCTTCTGGCCACCCTTCCGGTTGACGTCGATGGGGAGGAATTCTTTGACGCCTGAACCTGCAGTTTTGCACATATCTTGTTCTAGACTTTTATTTATAATAATTATTGAATATTATTATTATGTACATAATTGAAGTTTTCTAAAATAAATAATATTTAAGGCAATATTATTACAAGGCAATATTATTAATATAATATTTTTTTATGAAGGAGTTGTATCAAAAATTAGATACAGATGCTGGCTGCACACGTATCTTGCGGGACAATCCTTTTTTGAAGTTACTGAATATAAAATGTTGAGCCTGTTGGCCTGTAGAGATATTTTTAAGAGAATTATTGAACGTATGAATAGCTTTTAGACGACGATGGATGTTTTTCTGAAATACTTGTTAATTTGTTGAAACTTTCTTTCATTTCAATGAGTGCTTCATTGTAAGTGACAGGAAAAACGGGATCTTCAGTATCGCTGCTTATTAAATTGAGTGGTGGCTCTTCTGATGTTGTACAGTTATCAATAGTCATTAACCCCCGACGCAAAAACGACGGGGTGTTATAAGTTTAACGCGTCTGTGTGTGTGTGTGTGTCTGTCTGTGGCATCGTAGCACCCAAACGGATGAACCGATTTGGATGTAGTTTTTTTTGTTTGAAAGTAGGTATATTAGTAGGAAGTGTTCTTAGCTATGTTTGGAAAAAATCGGTCCAAGATGGCCGCCGCCACAACATATCGGAATACGAATTTCTTCATAATTCCCTCAATATGGGTATCAAATGAAAGAGCTTGACTAGTAGATCACTTTAAAAAGTATAAAATAAAAATTAAATTAAAATTTAAAAACCCCCGTCACAAAAATCACTCCAAAAAAGTTTAAAATAAATGGAGTTTGTCTTTTAACTTTAACTGTTGCCATGTCGGGGGACCTTGAATTGTTCCGATAATTAACCAATTAGGGTCCCCCGACATGGCAACAGTTAAAGTTAAAAGACAAACTCCATTTATTTTAAACTTTGTTGGAGTGATTTTTGTGACAGGGGTTTTTTAAATTTTAATTTAATTTTTTGTCTATGGAATTGGAATCTTGAATCATGTTAGCTCTCAATGATAATATCGTCATTATCCATATTTTGTTAAAACTCATCAGGGATCAGAGGGATCAGGGGGCCATCAGATGCGATTTTTGCGCATGTTACTCTATCTGTGCTAGATATTTTTGGAGAAGTTTGTAAAATCAATACATACTTTAATTCAACAGCACACAGATGCTTGCAAAAGGCACCACCTTGACGTTCAATACGATTGCAACACGACACTGAAATATCAACGTTGTATATAAAATTTCTGTCTGAACTTGACTTAACTAGAAATTCAGTATGGTTGATATGTGTTATCTCCACCACATCCTTAGATCGGTTATCCCTCGTGTTACTACTGGTAGTAAGACTGGTAGTAACATGGATAACGAAGGAACTGATCCTCGCGTATAGTTTGGACTCTGAAAGTTTGGCGCACTTACTCCGATCTATACCTACACTATTAGTCCGTATGCGTACTGGCACTGTATATTATGGAATAAGGAAGTCAGTTAAATCACTACGAAGTATACTCGAGTGTTTGCGAACTAATCATGTATAGATTGGAAGAACTCAGCAAAAAAGTGATTTCCAATCTATACGCGATTAATTTCACAACCCTGCGTTCTGGCCTTGTATATATAATGTAAATACGCCACGCGACAGAGTATGTCTACTACCAACTATGATCAAGTTAATTAAATTTCGTTAGCACGTTTTACTTAAGATTTATTATAAGTATGTATAATTGAGTTAGATAAGCTGCATCTAAGATTTTTAATTATTTAAATATAAAAACATTCGTATTTTCGTTTCTGTTTTCTTATAATAGGAACGTCATTTCGAACAAGTGTCCAAATCGTAGCATTAAAATAGCATTAATCTAGGTCTTACTATGTATGCTCCACTGCTTCACACTGTACCACAACTTGAAGGTAATAAACTTATGTACTCGCAGTTACTACATGGAGGTGAGGGGTCGGGAGAGATCCTGCGTGCCTTGTAACTGCGACCCGACAGGCTCCACGTCAACCAGCTGTTCCGCCGACGGAAAGTGCAACTGCCTCGCCAACTTCGGAGGGAAGCAGTGTGACCAGTGTTCTCCAGGGTACTACAAGTACCCTGAGTGCTTGTGTGAGTACTTTATCGCTTAGGGAACAAACATGCACAGGGTTAATAGGTAGGACAGTTACCGTGATTTAAAAAAAAATGCAAAGTGTCGTTCTATGTAAAGTAAAGCCAACGAAGCGAGAGAAAAACTGTGCTGACAGCTTTCCTGTACTATGAAACACGCAACGACAGCTGTCGCTCGGCCATTGTCGCGTACGTGTGACATGTGCGACAAGGACATAGAAAATAATCGCTAGTTATCGCAACGTAACTCAGTAATAGTAGCATTGTTTACCTTTTTTTCTCTTGTCTCGTTGGCCTTACTTTAGGAGGTGTAAAGGAAGAAATTACAATTGGGATTTATTGTGTTGGCTGACCATTATAGAATGGGAGATACTAGTCGGTTAAGAACCCGTTTTATTCGCTAATTTATCTGTATGTCAGCAGTATATAATAAAATTTCCAACTTGAAGAAGGTAACTTTTAGACAAAAAAAACCGGACTGCCACTGAAAAGATGGAAATAAGTTTGATAGCAGGCGGTACCCATTTGCCAATCATAAACCGAAAGGAAACTAATGGGTACCGCCTGCTATCAAACTTATTTCGATCTTTTCAGTGGCAGTCGGGTTTTTTCCCCGACTGCCGAAGGAAGGAGGGTAATGTTTTTTTTTATTTTTTAATAATTTGTATATTTCATACTTTTTAGTTATGATATGACAATATGTATATATTTTTGTAATCTCCTTCCAATTTCCTTCATTTTGATATCCTACTCGATAAGTGTAAATCAAAAATATTTTACGTGACTATGTAGTCACGTCTATTTTTCATTATGGAAGGCAGATACCACATATTTCTACTTGCTACAATCCTCCCCTCCCATTCTCTTTTCGCTTATTCTATTTTCGTATTGATTTTCATATCTATATGCACACCGGTTTTAGATACTATTAACCCTTTTTTTTATCGTGTGATTAATCCCCACGGATACCACCCCCACGGAGCCGGTGGAGGTGGTTATGTTCGGACTCGAATCGACTAAAACGCACGCCGTTTTGGGTCTTTGGTTGCTGGAGGTGAGATATCTCTCATATCTGTCGCACCCCGGCAGACCCAGGACCATCTCTTTCGAGATGGCCCCCTTCGGGTTGTGGGGACCACTCTTAACCCTGGCGTTACTTTATCTCGATCATATTGACAAGCTATTAATTGATGGATTTGTTTGTTATACTTATTTTCTGTACAGCCTGCAACTGTGACGTGTCCGGCTCGATTGGGTCCACCTGCGACGACAAAGGACAGTGCCACTGCAGGCCCAACTTCGATGGCACCAAGTGTGACAAATGCAAGGAGCAGTATTATAACTACCCAGCCTGCGAGGAGTGCAACTGTGATCCTAGAGGAGTAACTGCGAGCTTTGCTGGTGAGTGGTATACGTCGAACCATATATCTTGGACCTACATCGCGAAATATAAATATCCTTGGTGCGCGCGGAATCGCGAATTATTTTGTAATAATCTTGGTGAATTTGAGATCGTTCACCGTGCTATCCTCAAAATACATCCAAGAAACGTGTACCTACTGCGCGAAGAGAGCACATTTTGAACACTTTAGATCTGAAATACATGGTTCTAACAATACTAAAAATAGTGGAGAAAAATATCTATAGTTGCAATCTATTAGTTCACTGCTGGAAATAGACCTAACCAGTCCATGGAGAAAGGTAGCTGCTGGGAAAGATTGCAAACAGTACCAAGATAGCGAAGAGTAATAAGTTCATAATTTACGACGTTATGCCACGTTATTATAACGTAAATAATTCACCATCTTGACTTTTGGTAAAAGAAACTGATTTACTGCACTTTCTGAGTAAAACGTTTGAACTTACTAATAATTGATTCGTCAGACTAAAAGAATAAAAAAGAAAGCGCGTGCTCACAAAGAGTGCGAACAAGATAGCAGTACTTTAGCAGTTCTTTTTGCGGCTTCACTTGCTTGTTCTTTACGTCTATGCTATTCTATTAGTCTGAGTTTAATTTCTTATTGTTAAAATACTATCATGAAGTTGGTAATGACTGCAACACTATTTTCTCCCCAGGCTGTGGTTCCGTGCCTGCCGGCGAACTCTGCCAGTGCAAAGAGCGAGTGCAGGGTCGCATCTGTAATGACTGCAAACCTCTGTACTGGAATCTGCAAGAGTACAACCCTAATGGATGTGAAGGTAAGACAAGAACTGGGCCGCTTGCGGCTGGGTGTAGGTACAGCCTCAGCCACGAGCAGTTGCTAGAAGCGTAAAATTTGTCTAAATCCTCTAAATTCAAGTAGCAACCTTTACAAACTCGAGAGACTTACGGTATCGTGCCTGTCGGGGTTAGTTGCCATTAGTGATGCGCCGTTCCCGGGATCGTTTCCTACGTTCCCTAATTCCCAGGAACGCTCCCGGGCACGTTGGGAACGACTGGGAACATTGACTTAAATAGTTGTATATATTTTTGTAAATAACTTTTGCACTATGTGCAAAAGCAAGTACACCTTTATACTTAGGCATAATTCAATTAAGTCGTTGCTTTGAGAACTTTCCCGATAATCTCTGGGAATATTCCCATATTCCCTGGGAATATCCCTATATTCCCTGGGAAAATTCCTTTGCTCCCGGGATCGACGGGCACGTTCCAAGGTTTTTAGTAAGAAATTATTTGAATTAAAACAAAGTATTTATTCATTATTTTAATTAAAAAAAACTTTGATTTATATAATTTTACACTTTTTTTAAACGGCACATCATTTTCTTCTTTCAGATATGATAACAAAACTTAAAAAAGAATCACCACACAGTTTAATGTGGTAGCAAAATTCCACATTTTTTTGAATAGTAATAATAATCATGGCTTATGATTAAATGTACCTATATAAAGTATTTACGAGTATATAAATAGCCTGTCTTATAGATTAACAATTTTAATTAGTTTAAATAAAATACAAATCAGTCTTTTGGATTGGCGTATTAATCACAGAAAGTAAAGTTTTTGCTTACACATACAATACACTACAATAAAAACATACAGATTTTTATTGTAGTGTTTTACAGATACCTAAAAATATATCAATTCCACAGTTATCAGTATCCATACAGTATAATAATAATAATAATTCATACAGTATAGTATAGTAGAAATCAGTTTGTTTGACGGAGACTACGCAAAATTAGTCATCAGAGTCTGAATCGGAAATAAATATATTTCTTATTATTCTTTTTTTTGCTGCACTTGTACTAATATTGGAGGGGCCTGGCTTATTTAGATCAAATACTTCTGTTGAACAATTCATAATATTGGAATCATGGGAATCCAAATCTAATCTGTGTGTCAGTGTTAAGTCAAGTGCCAGGGTTATTAAAAATAAGCTCTGAGTTTTCCGTTTCATCTATTGCTACTTCGGAAAATTCCTCTTCCGAGGCAGAATTTGATACTGAAGATAAATTATGAACTGACAGTGGTCTTTGATATTGTTGGGTGGGTTTGTTAATTAGCTTCCAATTGTGTGATGTGAATGTTAGCTTCCCTGCTGTGTTTGCCTTTAAACAATTTCGTTTCTTCGTATGCATATTTGAAAATGTTGAAAAGGATCTTTCTACAGCTGCAGAAGTATCGGGAACTGATATTTTTTTATGGCAATCTTACCCAAAAGCGTTTGCGGAAATAAAGTTTCCCACCATGATAATGGTGAAATATTTTCGGCCGTAGTCCATATAACAGCTTTCCAAGTTTAACCATATTACTAGCGTTCTCTGTTACTATTGCGAAACATTTTGATGCATGAAATTCATCTATGATTTTAGAAACTTCCTCACATAAATATTCAGCAGTATGATGATTGTCGGTAGTTTCTATAAATTTACAAAAATAAGGCTTGGGGGCATATAAAATTACACTTAAAATTGATTCATTACGAATATTGGACCAGCCATCGATGCCTAAGTGAATTACATTAGCATGTCTTATTTTATTTATGACGTCATTGTGTACTGTTTCATATTCTTGATCTAATAATGTTGTTGCTAACAGCTTTCTAGATGGCATGGTAAACTGGGGGTTCAATATTTCAAATTTTTCGGTCCATAAAGGATGTTGTAAATATTGTTCGCAATAATGTCATATCTTATCTTACCGTTTTAAAATAAATACGTTATTTATGGCTTGGGGACAGCCTAGTGATAAGTAACGAATTTATTATAACCTGTATATTATATTCTTGTATTATTAGTAGTTAAATATTAATTCAAATATAAAATATTTCTTTTTTATGAAAATATAACAACGAAAAATATTGTATTACAAATGTTTAGAATATCCTTTTGCTGGCATTTGTACTGTCCGCTATTTTGATATGTTAATATAATTTCCTAAAAAAAATTGGCTAAACGAACGTTCGCTGGAGCAGCTACTAATATAATAAAATAGAAGGAACAATTTAAATGTCCATTTCCCACTATGTGGGAACGTTCCCGGGAATGCCGGAATATTCCCTGAAACTTTTCCACTGGAAATATTTCCGGGAAAGGGAATTTGGGAACGGCGCATCACTAGTTGCCATACGCACATCTATGGCAGTCGTTACGGGTAGTTGAAGTCCTATATAACTGGTCTACCTGGGAAAAACAGAGCCTAGACTCCAAGATAAAAGCTTCAAATGCGACTGGAATGAACGCTTGGATGATGAAGAAGACGAAGAAGACTTAAGGTATGGTTTTGGAGGGAGTGCCGTGCCGAAATAACTGCTACTAGCCAAGGAGGTCTCCGCTTCACATTTTGTGTTATTTCTGTCCAGTAGAATGTAACTGCTACCAGCCAGAGACGACTCCACCTCTCAATTTGTCTCATTTCTGTCCACTAAAATGTAACTGCTACCAGCCTGAGACGACTCCACTTCTCATTTTGTCTTATTTCTGTCCACTAGAATGTAAATGCTACCAGCCAGAGACGACTCCACCTCTCAATTTGTCTCATTTCTGTCCACCAGAATGTAACTGCTACCAGCCTGAGACGACTCCACTTCTCATTTTGTCTTATTTCTGTCCACTAGAATGTAAATGCTTCCAGTCAGAGACGACTCCATCTGAATTTTGTGTAATTTCTGTCCACTACAATGAGTTTATAGGATGTAGCTGCTACCAGCCAAAGAAGACTCACCCTCTCATTTTGTCTTATTTCTGTCCAGTAGAATCTAACTGCTACCAGTGACAGATGACTCCATCTCTCATTTTGTGTTAAATCTGTCCACTAGAATGAGTTTATAGGATGTAGCTGTTACCAGCCAAAGAAGACTCACCCTCTCATTTTGTCTTATTTCTGTCTAGTAGAATCTAACTGCTACCAATGAGAGACGACTCCGTGGTTTTTTTTATACCACTTAGGTGGCAGACAAGCACACGGCCCACCTGAAGTAAAGTGTTACCGTGGCCTATGGACGTATGCAACCCCAGGGGCGTAACCCGTGCTGCCTTGAAGAAACCTTCTAATGTCCTTCTTGAAGAACCCCATATTTTAGTCGTTGGGAAAACCATCTCAATTTTGTGTTTTTTCTGTCCACTAGAATGTAACTGCTACCAGCCAGGCACGCTGGGAGGGCTGGCGGCGTGCGAGACCCGCTCCGGACAGTGCACGTGCAAGTTGAACGTGGCCGAGCGGCAGTGCAACCAGTGCCGGGACGGGTTCTACAACCTCGATAGCAACGACATGTTTGGTTGTACGGGTAAGTGACGTTTTAATTAGTCAAGTACCTACTATAGTCACAGTACTGGGTAGTAGGCTGTGATCCAAATATGCGTACGCCCTACGCGAGACGCGTACAGCAGTAGAACATACAACTTTTAATGCTCATTCCCTGTTAGTGGTACTAGTGGGAATATTTTGTCCCAGTGGTACCATTTGTGGAACTGGTAGGAATAGTTGTGTACATAACTGGTACTAATCAATGGTACTATTGGGAATATGCGACTTTCAAGTCAGAGACTTAAAAGTTGTTGGACTTCAAAGATGAATATTTTACTGCTACGCCACTCGCGGTTTCGAAATTATGAATAAACTAGCTGACACCGCGGCTCCTCCCGCATGTAATAATTATCGAGACCAAAAGTAGCCTAGCAGCCATTTCGGCGGAGTGTAGTTACAAGCACTGCTACACGAGAATTTTATGGGATTGAATTTCAATTGTCGACATTTTCATTTTCACTTCTAATCCACAACATTTCTTCAACAGCAGATATATAAAAAGCTATTGCTATAATTTTCACTCAGAGTGCGACTGTGACATCGGTGGTTCCATCGACAACAACTGCGACAAGACCACGGGCCAGTGCCGTTGCCACTCCAGAGTCGAAGGCCGCAGGTGCGACCAGCCAATCAGGGCGCACTACTTCCCGACCCTGCACCAGTTCCAGTACGAAGTGGAAGAGGGGTACACGCAGTCAGGCCCTGTGAGGTACAGGAACTCCAAAGAAGTGTTCCCAGGGTACTCTTGGAAAGGATATGTCGTGTTTTCTATTCTGCAGGTAAGTAACTTAGGTACTTAAATATTTAAGTCATAGTCATAGTCATAGTCATTTATTTTTCAATATAGAACAATAAAATTGTTTCTTATTGACGTCAATTTTAATTCTACTTAATCTAAGTTTATCACCGCTTCCAAGGCGCTGGTGGAGAAGAAACGGCGCAACAAACTCCACTGCGGCATTTTTTGGACGTCAATTTACAATATTTATTTTCTTAAAGCTAAATGTGGACGAATGTACATTTCGCGTCTGGTAAATCACAACAAATATATAAAACTCTTTATAATTAATAATAAAAACAAAGTTACATAATGTAACAAATAAGTCACGTAACTAATACAGTACCATGCTGTAATTATAGCATTTTACGAGGGGCCTGCACCATGCTTAAGCCAGACATTTTTATCTTTCAAGTAATCATCTATCCTATAGTATGCTTTTTTGGATAAGTTGGTCTTTACAAAGGTTTTGAATTTATCGTCAGGCATACCAAGGATCGATTCTGGCAATTTGTTATAAAAACGTATACCATCCCCCTTAAAGGAATCACTAACCCTGCTAAGCCGATAACATGGAAGTAGAAGTCTATGTTTGTTACGCAGATTTCTGTCTGTAATGTCACTTACTTTTGTGTAATGAGTAATGAGATATATTTTTCCTGACATACATTATTTTTCAAATACATATTGGGAAGCTACAGTTAAAATGTCAATATCCTTAAATCGTTCTCTGGGGGAGTCTCTCTTGCCTAAGCAATAAATGGCACGAACTGCCCTCTTTTGCAATATAAATATAGTTTCTAAATCTGTTGCATTTCCCCAAAGTAGTATTCCATAGGACATCAAGCTATGAAAGTAACTAAAGTATATGAGCCTAGCAGTAGCTACATCAGTCAACTGCCTAATCCGTCTCACAGCATAAGCAGCAGAGCTAAATTTATTGGCCAGAATAGTGATATGGTCACCCCATTGTAATTTAGAATCTATTGTAATTCCTAGAAAGGTAGTGGTGTTTACGAATTCTAACCCCTTCCCCCTCAGCACAACATCAACGTCTATTTGCCTCACATTGGGTAGTGTAAACTTCATACATTTGGTCTTTTCTGCATTCAACAATAGGTTGTTTGCAGAAAACCAATTTGACATTGCTTGTGTGTGTACTTATAGTTTTCTTTCCAATTACTGTACACACAATCACACCTATTTTCTTGTTTGACACGATCTTCTCTCGCCGGTCTGCTGGGAGAAATTTCTTATAGAAATAAGCAGTACTTACCAATGCACCAACTTTTCAACATCCATTCTATGTTATGTTTGCTTTGTGTGTGCATGAATGTTAAATAAATAAATAGATCAATCAACTACTTACTCACAAAATTCATAGCTTGTATTTTAGCGCATTGTATTATCTTGGCTTTTACGGAAGCTACCTTTTGCCTGCACTAGAATCTTAACTGTAGGTTTGAAAGCAGTTTGGTCTTATATGGTACAGTCAACGACATAAATATCTTGACAACGAAATGATCTTAAAACTCTCGTATTAAGAGTAAATCAAACTTTTTTATTGATTTATGGTCTTATTGTCCGAACTAAAGGTGTGTACCAAATATCACAACTATCAGTCAACTGGAAGTGGGTAAAAAAATTAAATTAAGATCATTTTGAGTACTTTGTACGTCAACATCTTTGTGATGCACACTGTACAACGATAAGGCTCTCTCTGCAATAGGACATAAAATGACATAATATGCACTTGTCAAGAAGTTCGCCAACGAACGATGTACCAACACCTTCAGATAACTGATGTGTCTGTTCTACTATCTTTTCGACTCAGATGGGACTCGAACCTGTGATCTTTCCCTTACTGAAGCTGTTCAATTTTATTTTCTATCTTAATTTAATATCTCTTAAATGCTTTAAAATTTCATTCTACTGTCTTTTGATTAGGTACTAGCACAAATAATATAGTTCTTTCTATAGTACTAGGCAAACGGTGATTATTTTTAAAATTGAAGACTATGTTTAAACAAACTTACCTCGATCTATCATGCATCTCTATGTGATCCTTTGGGACGATATGATGAGACGGGTAATATACTTAGAAACTCCTCGTCACTCTTACCTCTATTTTAATTTATCTCTTGTTTCAGAACGAAGTCACGAACAGAGTGATAATTTCAAAATCATCCCTGTACCGCATGGTGCTGAAGTATTCCAACCCGCTCAGAGACGTGGTGATTGCCACCATCACAGTCACTCCCGACAACGTCATCGACATACAGCAAAAGTGAGTTCTTCTTAGACTATCATCAGTACCCCAACTATACCGGGTTTAAGGGGAGCGGTCCCGAAGCCGAAAACCCCTAGTAGTACTCTAGGTACTTAGCCCATTGGTATAAAAATAAAATCAATTTGGACAAAAAAAAATCTTTCCAATTTTTTTGGTATTTATTTTTTATTTTGCATTATTTACTCTCCATCGTGTTAGCAAAGCTAAATGAAATGGTAACTTCATAAAAAGAACATCACTACAAAAAAGCACAACTAGCGCCAAGCGCGTGCTTTTTTACCCGACTGCGCGACGCAAAGGAGGGTAATGTGTTTATCAGTCTATGTGTATGTATGTATGTATGTATGTATGTATGTATGTTTGTTTCTATGTGGCGTTCTAGAGATCAAATGCATAGACCGATTTTGATAATTCTTACGTCAATCGATTCGTCTTAACCTTGCAAGTGTCACTAAAGACATGACAGTAATCAAAATTCATCACAGCGAAAACCAGACGCCATATTGTCAAAATGAAAAAAATAAAAGTCGATGAACTATGTCAAGTGGGGTGTCGTTGAATAGGTATTTTAAAATCATCTTTAGGTTCCTTTTATCATTTTTCGTTTTAAATAATAGTTTAGGATATATAACGATTTAAAGTTGTTTAACAAAACAATAATTCTCGCTAATTTTCTAACTTATTGATTTAAGTTTTTATTTCAAGTATAAACGATATGTAAATTACAAAAAGATAAACATGTCATATCATAACTAAAAAGTATAAAATAAAACAAATGATTAAAAAATTAAAAAACCCGACTGCCACTGAAAAGACCGAAATAAGCTTGATAGCAGGCGGTACCCATTTGCCAATCATAAACCGAAAGAAAATTAATGGGTATCGCCTGCTATCAAGCTTATTTCGGTCTTTTCAGTGGCAGTCGGGTTTTTTAATTTTTTAATCATTAGTTTTTTGTTTTTTTTTAATGTCCAAATCGATTTTATTTTTATGCCAATGTGTTATGTACCTGGAGTACTACTAGGGGTTTTCGGCTTCGGGAGCGCTCCCCTTACACCCGGTATGGTGCCCATATACCCTGGTTTGACTTTACCTGCGAGCTAGATCTGTGGATTACGCTCTGGTGCAGCTTTTCCTCCCAGGGTTGGTGGATTAAACGTCTAAGCCAAAATGTGGAAAGGAGGAGTGGGATCCTGGGCTCCAAAACTCAAGCATTGGATGCGACTGGAGATGACGATGACGGCGTCATCAAGAGCAAAAGTAACTTATAAATGAAGTATCAGACCACGGAGAAAGAATACAAATATCACCACCCAATGTCATCCGAAGGGCTTCGTAAGAGGCGACTGACGGAAAAATACGCAGTCGTTAGAAGGAAAACTCTAAATAAAACACTGTTCCAACCCGTCTGGCCAGCGTGGAAGCAGTACCTAGGCCAAAACCTTCCAACATAAGGAGAGGCCTATGCTAAGCAAGGGACTGTGTTGGGTTAATTGATGATATCAGACCCGATATTCTAGAATTTACTTCGTCATGAGAAGAATATAGAAACTAGTTTTAAGAACCTAGACATTGTATTCTAGACTAGCTGGCGAACTTCGTACGTATTTTCCACACGCCTGGCATCCGATCCCGTTCCCGCTGCACCCTCTTATACAATGATATAGTTATCTAAATACGAACAGAAATAGCCACACTATCACTTCTGCGTATATGCCGATGTCATTCGATGCCGAATTTGTTGATATTAATGATCACTGCTCCGTTCCGATATATAGCCTATGTATTATTCTGACGTATAAGCTATATTATTGTAAAGTTTCATGAAAATCCATTCAGTAGTTATTACGTGAAAGAGTAACAAACATCCATCTATACATACATCCATCCAAACTCTAAACGTAAACTGAGTGGAGAATGTCGAGATCAGGGAGGAACGAGATTCATGACTGAGTTTTCGTCCTAGAATACGGGCTTTACTCCTTAGCCTTACAATCTATATAAAAAAGAAAGTCGTGTTAGTTACACTATTTATAACTCAAGAACGGCTGCACCGATTTGGCTAAAAATTGGGTGGAGATGTAGTTTAGAACCAGGAGGCAGACATAGGATACTTTTCATCCCGTTCGGCCTTTACTTTATCCCGGGTATAAGTTCCTGTGGGTTTGTTCGCGATGGACGCAAGAGTAGGTACTGAACAGAGGTTTGATTGCAATGGTTTGAGTAGAATCGGAGACGAGAGATCCACGCGGGCGGAGCTGGAAAGCTAGTTTTGATATAAACGCCATTCTTCCTCCAGGGCAGGCAGACAACAAGCTGCCATCTACTTCTATTCATACACCCGAGCTACCTTTTACAGTATTTATTACACTTACCAATTTGTACCAGGTTCAACGTCGCCCTGAAGCCAACCGCCTCTCCTCAACTGGTCACAGTTGCAGGAGACAAGAACATCGCGCCCGCGCCCTTCGTCATGAACCCTGGAAGCTGGATGGTCACCATTAGAACCACTAAGGAAGTGATGATCGTGAGTCATTTGTCTATCATTATGAACCATACCCATAGCATAGGTTGTCTTGGAGACCCATGTTTTAGCGTCTATAGGTACAAAATATAAAAATATTATTATGTAGAAAGTTACTGCCATATATCTTGGACCCAAAATGTGCTCTATAAGCTCAGTACATGCTTTTTGGGTATCTTTTGAGGATAACACGGGGTGCTACGGCACTGGAGCCTAAATCCATTAATTATAGTTTACTAGCTTTTGCTCGCGGCTCCGCCCGCGTGGATGTCGGTAATCGCGGCCAAGCACAGCCTTTGTCCTTTCTCAAGGTCTAATCTACCCTTATACCGAATTTCATCAAAATCGGTTTAGTGGTTTAGGCGTGAAAGCGTAACATGCAGACAGACAGACCGTACATATTAGTATGGATTTGACCTTTAAATACAATTTTTTTAAAGTACTATACATTATTATTGTTATAGATTAAATCATAACTAACCGCGCGCGCCATTTCCACTTGCAACTTGGGTTCAAGATATATGTGGCAGAAAGATATTGACGAATAGAGTGCTCATTAAAAATTTAAAAAACCCCCGTCACAAAAAACACTAAAAAGTTGAAAATAAATGATTAAATTTTAATTCAACGGTTGCCATGTCGGGGGACCGTAACTGGTTAAGTACTCCTTTATATCGTAAGGTCCCCCGACATGGCAACCGTTGAATTAAAATTTATTCATTTATTTTCAACTTTTTAGTGTCATTTTTGTGACGGGGGTTTTTAAAATTTTTAATTAAATTTTTATTTTATACTTTTTTAGATTGATCTACTAGTCAAGCTCTTTCATTTGATACCCATATTGAGGGAATTATAACGAAATTTGTATTCCAACATGTTGTGGCGGCGGCCATCTTGGACCGATTTTTTTCAAACATAGCCACAGAATAGATAATAGTACTAGCGTACAGAATGGAAGCTCCCACCCCCGCGCAGATATCATTTCCTCACCCCGCACGTTCGAATCAGAGGTACGATTAAAGGCACATAATGCAAGGGATGTGCCTTTCAAAGGTGCCTTGTACGATACGTCGAGGAGAAGAGTGAGAAGATCGGCTTACTTCGATTTTGTAAAGCTTCCTCTCTATCGCACAACCCACAGTTTGATTTAACCCTGAAATGCATGATTTTTATTTATATAACTAACCGTAGCCCGTGTACCGGCTTCGTCTGGGATTAAATTCTTTAAAAAAACCGAGAGTCGTGAATTGAGAGATGATCAAGTCGGAGTGCATTACCAATTACCCTTCGTTTACACCAAAAAATACAATAAGCAAGTCAAAAGACAATTTTTTATCTTAACATACTCTGCATTTCGGAGATTCACTGTAACATACTGACTGGATGCAGAAGGCGGAGGTTCGGGAGAAATAGCGCACATTGGGAGACTACCTGTTGATGACTTTGATGAGTGAGAAAATATTAAAAAATAGAAAATATTACCAATTTCTGTGTATTTCTGGGATAATATATCTTATGTGCTATACCAGATGTAGATTTTAATGCATTCTGAAATAGATAAATTATAACACAATATCACTATTCAATCGTACTATTTATTATTGGAATCACAAACATGTAGGTACAATAATGGTTTTTGCAAAAATATTTTGATGGGTGAGTGTTTAGTGAATTATTGTAGCTTCTGCCAGCGACTTCACCCGCTTTAAGATTGTATTCAACGTCAAAAATCATTTATTATGTATATACCATTAAAAACGAACTTACTAAACGTTAAAAAGTTGCAACATACATACGTTCATTTGACATTGAATATATGACTCCTTGGTGTAAACAAGGAGCCAAATGTCCCCCGACACGGCGACGCTTGGCTCAAAATATTACGAAGTAGGTACTTATATCAAAGTTGCAGGCTAACCAACAAGACGTATCTATTTTTACTTTTTGTAGGTATCTTTTTCGGTATTTTTTTTTATTTTATTAAGCATTAAACCCACATTGGAAGAAAATATAATTCAAATAGTGCGCGAAAATTCATTTAAAAATGATAATATATAGTATTGTATTGTTAACATTTTTAAATAAATACCTACTGCAATTCCACATCTGTAAATGAGTATGCATTGAAGGGTTACATTACCCGTCAATAAAGTACGACATTATCTGTAATACATTTGTGCCAAATTAAATACGAAACTTCATAGACGTGAGTGTTGCAAGTTATAGAGTAGTTAAAACCGTTTGTATCTATAAAAAAAATAATTATATAAAAATACGGTTTTAGAATGTAGCACATTATCCCACAGTTAAGAAGGGTTTTGTTTCTCGCGCGTAACTTGTGTGTATGCATGTATGTAAGTATGTTTGTAATATTCTTTATTACTCGTACCATATCATCTTCAGAACCATTTTACGGATTTCAATTATTGATGTTTCAAATTAAAGTTATTCATTGCACAAGTTATTGCAATGCAATAATAATAAAAAAAAACATTTTATGTACCTAAGAACGTACATAAAATGTGAAAATAAAATTATTAAAAAAGTAAAACCCCGACTGCGGTTGAAAATGATGGTACCTATTAGCCCCATATGAACTGAATGAAAAAAATGACTACCGCCTGCTATCAAACTTGTTTTAATCAATGAATATTTTTTTTAACTTTGGAATTATGTATGATTCTATAGCAGAAAGCGTAATTGTTTTAAGTACCAGATGTCAAACTTTTCTGAAGAGCCGAAAATCTTTTTAAAAATCTAAAAAAATCAATACTCATTAGCTATAAATAAAAATAATAATAAAATAAGATTTATTTTCCTCACCACATAATAATTGGAGTATACATTTAGTTATAGTTCACTTAACCCATAGTACCTAGGTATGTGCATAGTATTCCTATGTGGGAGGCTGGTGCCTAAACTAGGAAGAATCCTGTATTACACACCTATTGGACTACCAGTACTGTACAGTGATCTTCGAGAGACCAGTTAGTTGGTAAATATATTTACAGCAGTGATTATAGCAGATTATCGCAGGTAGATGATAGAATTATACTTATCCTTCAAATGGAGTTATCAAATAATTGCTTAAGTTGTTATTAAAAGGATATTGGTCACATATAGCAATTCAGTTTTTATTTTCGGAACGTAAAAATGTCATAAGCTGTGAACAGGTTAATAACAAGGCCTAAGGTTTTACGGTATTATACAAGAAACAGAATATTAAATGCTATAAGTAAAAGAGGTAGAAAAAGAAATAAAAGACGAGATTTTGCATGCTTGCAGCAAATAGACAGGGGTAGTGCTCTTAACTGTGACGACGTAAGTGCATATTTTTTTAACCTATCGAAATGAGGCCCACATCATTTGACGCAGTATTTTTTTCCGATTCTAAAGGTATTTTAAACCTACTTTCGCCATTTTGGTTACTAACAGCAATTACGTTTTCTGCCATTGAATTATGCCATAATATATTTTTTAGTGTATAGTGAATAGTACCCCTGATATAACATAGCATAGGCTATGTGTTATCCCAGAAAAGTTAGATTGTGGGTCATAAGATCAGAAGTCAGTCCGATCATAATTTTATGCAGCTGAAGTCGCGAGCAATAGTTAGTCTTTCATAGACACAATCGGATTTAACTACTCTATAAAGATATCGTTGTAGTAGTGTTTTGTTATTGGTGCTGATTCTGTGGTTTGAGGGGACTAAAATGTATCGCCATTAATGTTTTTTCCGAATTGAAGACAAGGATGGAATACGTTTGTAACAACAGGATTGGCACCGTTGTCGGATGTGACGTAAGTCATGACATTATGGGATAGAGCGAGAAAAATCATACTATCTCGCTCAAATATTGGTTACAACTTCAAATAATGCCAACCCTAACATTTTGAAGTCTCTCACACATCAACACTACCGTGCATGTGCACGATCTATGAATGTTGTAATTACAATTCGAATTTTTCATACATTTTGTCGAGAGCTTCCGACGTGTGACATAGCTAAGAACACTCCCGACTCATATACCTTTCAAACAAAAAAAACTAAATCCAAATCGGTTCATCCGTTTGGGTGCTACGATGCCACAGACAGACACACACACACAAACACGTCAAACTTATAACACCCTGTCGTTTTTGCGTCGGGGGTTAAAAATGATCTTAATTTAGTTTGTTGACTCCCTTCCGGTTGACCGATTGTTCTGATATTTGATACACACCTTTAGTTAGGACAATAATCCATACTAATATTATAAATGCGAAAGTAGAATGAAAGTATTTAAGACGCTGACTGTACATGACTGCTAAGGCCTCCTTGTAAAGGGGTTACTTAAGTCAGGATTAAATTAGAACCAGTATGGAAGCTCTGCTGGATTATAAGTAAGTGACAGATCAAAGTCAAAGACAGTTTCTTGGTACGTCGAAGCACAGTAAAGAATATTATTACCGTATTCAAAGCGAAGTTACCACAGATCTATAAAGAATAGACATACCTATTTGCACTGCCACGCAAGGAGGCGCGGGTTCGATTCCTGCTCAGTGCAAATATTTATATGCATGAATATGACTATTTGCATTGGTCTGGGTGTTTCTATGTATACTATGTATTTATTTACAAAAAAAAAGTATATAAGTATGTTTATCCGCATTTTAGATTCCATAACACAAGCTATAAAAGCTTACCATGGGTCTAGATAGCGTTGTGTAGAATGTTGTGGAATATTTATATTTAATATTTACCTTATTATTAGATCTATGAAAATTTCTCTACTCATAACGTACATGTACTTACTACATAATTCAGATGAAAATTACCTAATGAGTGCCTACTGCCTCCTATCAATCATTATTTCGAACCTTTCAGCATCGATCTGTTTTTTTCTTCTTAATATGAGCTTAAAACATGGTCATATATCTAATCATCTCTCTGCCCAGGATTACTTCGTGCTCGTCCCAGAGGCTTACTACGAGGCCACAGTGCTCACCAAGCTGGTGGATAAACCCTGCGAGGTCGGCGACAGGAAGCTCTGCAAACACTTCGCTTACCCAAGCGTGGAGGGGAGGTCCTACACCGACATCAGCGGCCTGAGCACTCCGGTTGACGCTTATATTGATGACGTTGAGGTGAGACCAGAACATGCCGATAATTCTGCTTACTACACTATGCTGAAACACTCGCCTCATATAAAGAATGAACTGCACCTCAGCTGGTTGTAGTTGTATCTCGAATGCTTCTCCCAGCAGAAAGGCCTTACCTCAGAGCCTGGGGAGACCTCGGATGCATTCGGAAAAAAATGAATAATAGTATTCTTATCTGACTCTTGGAGAACCCATCGTATTACTGATAATCTAATGTTAGTTTAAGTCTATACAGATTTAAGATAGAGTGAGATAGTGAGAAATAGAGATAGAGTTAGAGTGATAGAGATAGAGTGAGATATAGCGTGTTGAGAGCGATGTGGAGTGATAGAAGATGTAGTGATGAGAATTGAGACCGAGCAATTTTGAAATTCCTTGTTAAGATGGTTCGGTCATGTTGAGAGAATGAATGAAAGAAGACTAACGAAACAGGTGTATGAGGCGAGTGTGGATGGTACCGTCGGAAGGGGAAGACCCACGCACATACCTGGACCAAATCGGGGAAATTTAGAAAAGGGGCAGGTCAGGAGTACTCTAAACCGACGAGCATGCATGAATAATGTAATGAGAGTGAATGAAGCGAGAGTAGTAGGTATGTCAGGTTCGTACCAAATGGAGATCCGTGATCTCTGCCTACCCCTATGGGAATCAGGCGTGATTTTATGTATGTATGTATTATTTTATTGAGTAATCACGTCTTCGCAATGCTACAGTGGAGTTTACTGCGCCGTTTTTTCTCCACTAGCGCCTAGGAAGCGGGACATATTATTATTTAGTTTAAGTAAACTAGATATCAATAAATGTTAATAAATTACTTGAATTGAATACCCATCCTTATATCTATCCTTTTATTACAGCAACTCAACGAACTAAAATCAACAGCCGACTCAATCCCGATAGTGTCGGCTGACGGTCCCGAAGTTCATTACAATATCAAGATCGACCCCCCAGGGTCTTACATCCTACTCCTGGAATACGTGACCCCCACCAGGCTGAACTTGAGGAACTCCTCAGACGTCACCCCGGATGGGCTGACCGTCAGGTTCGCGTCAGGAGATGCGCGCGCGCAAGAAGCTATCGTCAATATAAATGACTGTCGATACACGACAACCTGTCGCCAGGTCTTCGTAGATGAGCTGTCAAGAATCAAGGTGTTCCATGTCACCGATGCTAATAATGACATTTATATGCGGGTGAGTGTTTATAATTGGGTATTCTACTGACTAGTCAAATTATAATTGGGTATTCTACTGACTAGTCAAATTATAATTTGGTATTCTACTGACTAGTCAAATTATAATTGGGTATTCTACTGACTAGTCAAATTATAATTGGGTATTCTACTGACTAGTCAAATTAGTCACTTTTTACTAAAACGATAAAGTATAAGGCAAAATGTTTAAAAAACGATTTAGTGACGTCATAAACTTTAATACTTAAATCAGTTACTGTTATAGGTTGGGTGAATGATAAAAAAGAACTATAATATAAGAACGGACGCAATTTTTACCGCTCTTTTACTATTTTTAATTTAATAAGCTCTTTGAATGAATTTTTTATAGCATTTATTATGCTAACTGTTAAGTTCGAAAAACATTGGAAAAAATGAAATGCTCAAGTGAGACTCGAACTCACGACCTTTCGCTTACAGGGCGACTGCTCTGTAAGCGAAAGGTCGTGAGTTCGAGTCTCACTTGAGCATTTAATTTTTTCCAATGTTTTTCGAACTTAATAAACTCTGTTAGATAATTTATTTTAACTATAGGATAATACCCAATTGTCAAACCACAGAGATTGCAAAAAGCGGCATTAAAGTTTAGACTTTATTTCTATACACTAAGGTCCAAAATTAAATTACAAAAGTTTCATTACACTCTTTTATGCACTCTGCTAACAGTTATTTAATATTGAACTTTAAATGCATCGCTGTAAAGTCTATAATGTAATGCCGCTTTTTGCAATCTCTGTGGTTTGACAATAGTTTTGATGATTGCTATTGCGGTGCGGAGGTGAAGAGACCTACCACAGTCTGATTGTAGTATATTTATTACGACTCAATGATTTAATGTTCTATTTTCTCGTTGACTTGCATATTTTGTGATAAGGCAGATGAGGTGATTTCTTAGCTTACATCATTATTATTTGTGAATTCTAATTTCCTTATAGAAATCACGTTACTGTCTGCCTTAATCGCCACTGTTGAATGAACTCCCTGCTGTGTCTTTTCCAAGAGACTACAAAAATAATCGCTATATGCTCTCTCTTTGGATTCTCTCAGCTCCAGAAGGGACTTTGCCTCGCTGTGTGTATTTTACCGTCTATAAAACGGCTTGTGTTTAGAGGAATTATTTCACATGATGCCCACAGCTATGCTATATTCTATCATCGCACCGCTCACCATAGGTAGGGAATTCATCCTCACACATTACGACCGGCAATGGTGCGCACTGCTTATGAAGAACTAGCTGACCCGGGGAACTTCGTACCGCTAATTTTTTCCCGCCCGCGTGGCGTCCGATTCCATTCCCGCTGCACCCTCTACTATATTAAGCATGTATTATTATGCATATAAACCTTCTTCTTTAACTACTCTATTAAAAAAATAAAATAAATAAATATTCCACAACATTCTACACAACGCTATCTAGACCCATGGTAAGCTTTTATAGCTTGTGTTATGGAATCTAGAATGCGGATAAACATACTTATATACTTTATTTTTGTAAATACATACATATTATACATAGAAACACCCAGACCAATGCAAATAGCCATATTCATGCATACAAATATTTGCACTGAGCGGGAATCGAACCCGCGCCTCCTTGCGGGGCAGTCGTGTGCACTACCACCACACCACAGAGGCTGTCATTAAAAGAAACCGCATCAAAATCTGTAGCGTAGTTTTCAAGATATAAGCATACATAGCGACATAGGGAAGCGGAAAGCGACTTTGCTTTATACTGTGTAGTGAAGGAACTTCATTCCACACACGCTCAAGCTATGGCTGGTTTTATCGTTACGCGTTTCGGCAGCGCCGTTGAAGCGCGCGCGTTCAGAGATATATGGGAGTAGAAGTTGCGTTTTTGTGTCGCGCGCTTGGGCAGCGCCGTTTAATAAACGCGCGATGTTCGACAGCGCTGTCCAAACGCGCGCTGCTCATTCGCTTCTACGGCCAGTGTGCGTTTTAGTGTGACGCTGTTGAGACGCGCCGTAGGTATAGTTGTGTAAGAAATGAATTACATCGATACGGGACGAGTAATCGAGGAAGTTCGATCCAGAAGGTGTTTATGGGACCCGGCCGATGAATTATACAAAAATAAGGATGCAAAAAATAAAGCCTGGGAAGAAATTGGAAAGGAATTGGAAATACTCTTTTTCGCCGTTGCCCTTTTTTCCATAAAAAGTAACTAGCCAGTACTCGACTCGCATTAACCTTCATAATATTGTACACGTCATTCATCTAATATTCGTCATAATATTGTCTCACAGCAGCGGAACGCGTGCTACTAATCTCGTTTTATAGTGCACCGCTGTTCAAACGCGTGCTGTTAACAGCGCGCTGCTCAACAGCGCGCCTAGCGGCGTGACGATAAAACCAGCCTATGGACTGAACTGCTTGATTTTTCCAAGCGAATACAATATAGTGTTCTATAAGAAAGGGTCCCAACACACAGAACACGTACATAGCCAGCCTCCGTGGCGTGGCGGTAGTGAACGCGACTGCTACGCAGGATGCGCGAGTTCGATTCCCGCTCAGTGCAAATATTTGTATGCATGAATATAGCTATTTGCATTGGTCTGGGTGTTTCTATGTATAGTATGTAGGTATTTACAAAAAATAAGTATCTATAAGTATGTTTATCCGCATTCTAGATTCCATAACACAAGCTAGTTATGCTATGCTTATTGCATGTCTAGATAGCGTTGTGTGGAATGTTGTGGAATATTTATTTATTTAATTATAGGTGACAGTTACCACTTTCTATCAGTCTGCCACTTAAGTTGTATATAAAACAAGAATGTTAATAGTACAATTCTCTGACTCAGGCTAAGCTGGGCAGTACATTGGGCGTCAAGTCTATTATAGCGATACCGGAGTCTGAGTGGCACTTGGATTACATCACTCCCCGGCCTTACTGCCTGCGGCGCAACGGGAAATGCGAGCAAGCTGTGTTCACTTCTGCTGTGGACTCTAAGAAGGTATGTTATCCTAGTTTAGTCAGTGTCCAATACAAAATACAAATACAAATTGAGTACAGTAGGTGTTAGCACAATATTATTATATAATTGATCAGCCATATTCCTCCTTTAGGCGTGCAAACATAAGTATGTAATTTAATTAATCATAGAAATTTCATAAAGTCGACTAGGTATCCATACTAATATTATAAATGTGAAAGTAACTCTGTCTGTCTGTCTGTCTGTCTGTCTGTCTGTCTGTATGTTACGCTTTCACGCCTAAACCACTGAACCGATTTTGATGAAATTTGGTATAGGGATAGGTTAGACCTTGAGAAAGGACATATGCTATGTTTGGTCGCGATAACCGACATCCATGCGGGCGGAGCCGCGGGCAAAAGCTAGTATGTCATAAATATGTTGAAGACGAAGTCTCACAATGATCATAAAACACTCGTATTAAAAGCAAATCAATGTTTTATTGATTTATCCGATATTACTGTCCAAACTAAAGGTGTATACCAAATATCAGAACAATTGGGCACCTGGAAGGGGTTAAAAAACTAAATTAAGATTTTGAGCGCTTTGTTCGTCAATATCTTTCTGATGCTGACTGTACTCCTATCCTACATTAGATTTAGAATATAAAAAAAAAATGTATAAATAGGTAATTTTAGTTTGAACAGACATGCGGAACATTATAATTATTAATTGTTGACTTGTACTTGCACGGAACCCAGAGAACTTGATTCTACTCTGGAGTCACTGGAAATCAAAAGAAATGATAGGTACTTGTGACGAAGGATTAAAATCATATAATAGGAATCTATTACTTATTTGAAAATAAATAAATAACGGATCTACATAAATAGGTATATGGCTTAAAGGGGTGCCATGGGGTTGAAGTTTGGTTGGTTAGTTTTTTTTATAATTTACATAATCACATGATATTATTTTGCTTCCTATTTCATTCAACCATTCCTTTCTCCGCACGCGCTTTATAGCACGTGCAGGGCTCGCCAAAGTTCATGAGCGACTGGAGGGCTCGCGTAGTGTGTGGGCGATGAGAGATTTGTCCGCGGACGGGTGCAGCTCGCGGTACGTGTAATGAGTAGTGGTCTTAGTATTGGAGATAGCGAATCTCACTGAAGAGAAAAAAAAAGTAACAAAACTCCATTTAAGGGGCCAGATCGTGAAAGTCACCGAAAAGAGTGTTACGATTTTTCATATTTAACCTATTCAGATATGATTGATATCAATGATCATTTGTATATTACATTCAAAGACCAAAAAATATGGTATGCTTATATTAAACTCTTAAAACCTAATAGTTGTTACATTGATGTACAAAAATGTAAAAAAAATTATATCAATGAGTTGTTATATAATACACGTCAACAAACGCACAAAATTGAGAAAAAATGCAAAAGCATGCCTTCGTATGTTTCAGATTTAACCCAATAAATAGAAATTGATAAAAAGAAACACTTTTTGAACACTGAAGAAACCAATAAATATAGAATGTACCTACTTTTTTTGTACCTTTACAAACAAAGATTTCCTCTTTTAAAGCCCTAAAATCTAGATAATATCTAGATTTTAGGGCGTAAATTCTCCATACAGGCGACGTGAAACAGGCTCCAGTCTTTGAGTAAATTCATACTGAAAATGAGTGATTTTAGCAATGAACCGGTATCCATTTGAAAGTCAAAGACTTCTTGATAGGGAAGAAAAAACTTATTTGATGATACATTTAGTAATCAATCTAAAAAATCCCTTCAAAGTTACTGAAAAACGCGTAAAATAGTGTCTTTTTTCTGCCATATTTTTTCTCATCGCCCGTCAGTCACCCACGGGCCTTCGAAGCAGGAGTACCTACGTCTGATTGGCGCGTGATGATAGTTCATGCATACACAAATAGGCCTACCAAGAAATATATGAAATGAAAAATGGCGCCACCGTCTTCATTAATCAATTGGACGGCAATAAAATAGTATGAATTTTACCGTGACAACCATAGTTCCGATTTTAGCCATTTCACATATTCGTTGGTACATTTATAGCATAATGTTTCAGATTTTGACATACTTGCTTTAAGGTTTGAACTGTAAAGTTGGGGATATACCTATTTTTTTTTATTTTTTTTTAATCTTTATTTATTTTGGGGTTTTGATCCAGTTAGGATATGCCAACCCCATCGTACCTTAATTCCTAGTGGACAGTCTTACATTATTTGTTACAGTCTAGGTAGTACACTTATTATAGGGAATCATTGCTGAACTATTGTAATCAGGTGACATAGTTTTTGGGCGGCTTCGGAGCTTGGATAACTCATAATACTTTGTATTAGACCCACATCCAGAGTATTTGCTTTTAATTCGTGGAGCAGAGCCACACGCTCTCTTTTATTCCGGCCACAATCCCATCAGCAAATGTTGCACATCTTCAATTGGGGATATACCTAGTTAAAATATTTTTGTACTAAACAATATTTTTAGGTTCTGTTGTGATGAAATTATAATTAGATTCTAACTTCATGGTCTTCTTTATATGATTGTATAGGTAAGTACACAGACGGACTCATAAACTGCATCAAAGTTCAGGTTTACTCTAAAAGGATTTTTTATAATAAGTATGCAAACTTTTTAGATTAAATTATATGAATATGGAAAGACTGGCTCTTAATCTTAAAAAAAATTAAATTTAAAAATAGAACTGCAGTAAAACAAATGAATATAGCCGGGAAAAGAAAATTTACTTGTAGTATCAGATTTGCGTGTTATTTATAGCAAAGTTTTAAATTGATTCTCATTGATTTTTTTTGTTTTGTCAATTGAATTATTGTTACCAGCATAATTGTTGGGTTAGTTTTTTAACACATCGAGAGTTTTTGAACCATAATATGGATACTTCGTCCGAACAAGCGGCACAAATTGTAGCATTGGTGCGGGAGGGCTTGGATCAACGAACGATTGGTAGAAATTTAAATTTAAACCAGTCTACGGTTTCTAGAATATACAGAAGGTTTGTAGAGACAGGTTCTTACAGGAGGAGACGTGGTACAGGCAAAACTCGAGCAACCACAGGTCGTGATGACCGATTTATTGTTATAACTTCCCTGCGAAATCGTTTCCTCACGTCAGTTAACATCAAAACCGAGCTTAATGAAGTGCGTGGAGTAAACGTGTGTGCACGAACAATAAGAAGAAGGTTAAAGGAAGCGGATATCACCTCTTTTAGACCAGCAAATGGTCCAAAGTTGTCTACAGCTCACAGACAAGCTCGCTTAAGATTTGCGCGTCATCACCTGAATTGGACAGAAGAGCAGTGGGCCTCTGTATTGTTCACGGACGAGTGTAGGACATGTTTATATGGTGCAGATGGTCGCAGAAGAGTCTATCGTCGACGTGGGGAGCGATATGCTCAAAGTTGCATTGAGGAGCGTGTTCCTTTTGGAGGCGGTTCATGTAGGGTCTGGGGTGGCATATCGATGAACGGGCGAACAGAACTTGTGTTCATAGACATGGTCCGTCAAAACGGTAATAGAGGGGGTTTGACAGCACATCGCTACATAACAGAGATATTAGAAGATCACGTGGTGCCTTACATGGGATTCATAGGCGAAAATTTTACTTTAATGCAGGATAATGCCCGGCCGCATGCAGCTGCACAAGTTCAACATTATTGCGAAGAGGTTGGGATACGTACAATGAATTGGCCAGCACGCAGCCCGGATCTTAATCCCATCGAGCATGTTTGGGACAATTTAAAAAGAGCTGTATATGCGAGAAACCCTTCGCCCACGACAGTGGCAGCACTAAGAACAGCACTTTCAGAAGAATGGGACAATATTCCGCAAGATCTTTTAAAAACCCTTATAAAATCTATGCGGAACCGATTAGAATCCGTAATAAGGGCACGTGGGGATAATACACCTTATTAAAACACAAATAAACCCTTGCATAAAGTTTGTGTCTATTGTTAAAACCAATTTTTTAATTAAACCAATTTTTCTTAAATTTCTGTTTTTTCTTCAAAAAAAGTCTTAAGGTCCTTTCCGGTACATAAACTTAAACTTAAAGATATGACCCTACGCTGTTTTAAAGTTCACGAACCAATCTAGAGGTTTCAATTTAAATCTGTATAGAAAGTATGCATACTGGGTTAAAATATTTATTTCAAAGTCGTCTATTACTTTGATGCAGTTTATGAGTCCGTCAGTGTATATATGTATATTGTAAAGTAGCTGTTTCCGTACATATTAGTAATAAAAAAAATTCGTTGGGTTATGTTATATTAAAGATATTGATTCATATGTAGCAGCATCACTAGAGTCGCAGGAGTCGCGGGTATTAGCTAGTGCGACCACCAGTAGATCTGGTGCACTGAATTAGAAGCCTTATGCATCGCAATGTCGCAGACACGGGTAATAGCCTCATGAAACCACTACGCCTCACAGCCTAATCGACAAGCCTGTCTGACGCAGGGGCCCAGGCCATTACGGTGGTGTCTTACGGGTCTTTTTGTACACCAGTGCCGCCGACCTCTCCCGGTCGGCTTTCCAGGTTGGTCTGAGAAACTGGTGGACGCATGGGTCGGTGACAGCAGCGACATTTATTTTGTTTTGGAGTCACGTGTGAATATCGCATCCTCGGCAGGCTTCGTGTCCGTGACATAGCAAATGAAATGCAAGAGAACCGCCTTCATTGGTACGATCACGTCAATTTGCGTCTGATCGATAAGGAGCGAACGTCCGAGTGCCATCACTGCGACGCGAGCGACGTCACGGGACTGCACACGCTCACCGAATGTCCGGCGAGGCGGGAGCTCGTGGCGGCCCTGGGAGTGAGAGTTCTCATCCTGGCCACCCTGCTCACGACGATGGCCCGCTGTGCGGACGCGTGGGCGGCCAGCGTCTCCTTCTGCATCCTCCTTTTTTTTCTTTCTAATGGTCGTGAAGGAGACGGTGGAACGGGAGTGGTGGCGTAAGCGAGAGAGACTCGCAGATCACACCGCTCGCGTGCGCAGGCAACTCGGGCGTCGGAGGGCACAGACTGACCTCCGTCCCTCATGAGCGCGGGCCTGGGGGTGACGGGTAGAGCCGCCTGTCGCCCCAGCAGAAGGAGGCCCCGGCGGCGGCGCGCTAAGAAGCGCACCTCCCCACTCTGGGGTGAGTCCTGGACACCGTTGTCCCTCCTCCCGAAGAGGGCCAAACCGCAAGGGATGGCCCTGGGTCAGCTGGGGTGCGAGGGATATGCCTAAGACAACCTCACCTCCGGCCTAGCACCACGAGCCTCAGTCGGCGTGCGGTTTTAGTAGGTTCGAGTCCGACATAACCTCCCCTCTCGGCTCCAGCCGGGGAGGAAATGTAGGAAGAAGAGCTGCAAGACGGACCCTGAAACTGTGCAATTGGGTTGCTAGGTGCCTGCAGGAGCGCCGTATTCATATCCTCTGTGATGGATATTACCCACTCTCTTTCTTCAGCTTTCATTGCTATGCAGATGATAGCACCTTACACGAGAGTTATCACGGAAATCCTGTCGCTACACAGTCTGATATCGATGAAAAGGGTAGCTTCTTGTCACTGAGATTTACCGGATCCTGGACCACATTTTGCAATGGGGCTCTGAGAACTTGGTGGAGTTCAATGCTAAGAAGAAGCAGGCACAGCAAATATATTTTCTTTTCTTCCACCATTCCACTCTTCAGAGCACGCAACTACCACTAAACGACAATCTGATCGGCATCTAGAAAGGTCATCAAGCTGAATGCCACCATTGTTTACTAAGTACGTGTTTGTAATGGTGGCCCTTTTTTGAGACTTTGCCTTTTTCTTACCGTCAGGCGACGAGAAGTCAAATTGTCGTGCTCGGCCCCCAGCCCCCATACATTTAGATTAATATGCGCGCTCTATACATAAAATCTAAACTATAAGTGATCTTCGGTATCTCGTACAGTTTTTGAACTTCGGAATTTTGTAATTCGGGATTTTAAATTTCGTTATTTTCGTACAGTCAGCATCAGAAAAATGTTGACGAGTAGAGTACTCAAAATAATCTTAAAACCAAAATTTCAATATTATATTGATAGTTAGAGTACTCAAAAAGTTGTAAGCATCCAGAGTGGTCAAACTATCTTAACAATCGGCCTTCCAGAAACATGTAAGTAAGCAGAGTGTTTATATTCATATACACAATCACGCTAGTAAATGGTATCTAATCAAACAAAGTTTCAAAATATCTAGACAATGTCATTTGATCGCATTTCGCATCCCTTTTTTACTTATTTAGCCATCCTTTTCACATGATGGTCGGATGATGTATAAGTTAGTAAAGGATAGAAAATGTGTCAAATTAATGACAATTTCTTTTGTATTTTTAAACCCCGACGTAAAAACGACGGGGTGTTATAAGTTTGACGTGTCTGTGTGTGTGTGTGTGTGTGTGTGTGTGTGTGTGTGTGTGTGTCTGTCTGTGGCATCGTAGCACCCAAACGGATGAACCGATTTGGATTTAGTTTTTTTTGTTTGAAAGGTATATTAGTCGGGAGTGTTTATAGCTATGTTTGAAAAAAATCGGTCCAAGATGGCCGCCGCCACAACATGTTGGAATACATATTTCTTTATAACTCCCTCAATATGGGTATCAAATGAAAGAGCTTGACTAGTAGATCAATTAAAAAGTATAAAATAAAAATTAAATTAAAAATTTAAAAAACCCCCTTCACAAAAACACCTCCAAGAAGTTGAAAATAAATTTTAATTCAACGGTTGCCATGTCGGGGGACCTTACGATATAAAGGAGTACCTAACCAATTAAGGTCTCCCGACATGGCAACCGTTGAATTAAAATTTATTTTCAACTTTTTGGAGGTGTTTTTGTGAAGGGGGTTTTTTTATAGTTGCCAGTTGCTTAAGCCATAAACTATCCACTTGCATTGGTGAGAAAAGAGTATGAATACGTAAGAAATAAATACTCGTATGATGTGTAAATTACTTGAAACCTACTTACTACTACTTACGTACTAGTTAACTGCGATAGCTTAGTGGTATGGGTAATGGACTGCTATGACGAGGTCTCGGGTTCGATCCCAATTCCCACTCGTCACCGGAGGGGACAAAGCTTGGGGTGACGAGCGGGAATAACCGTCCCAGGCGGTTTTACCATGGCACACACCAATGACTTTTCGATGCTTTTCGAAGTTATGTGTGTATTTATCGCAGGTTTATAAGTGCCCGGTTAATGGCAATAGGCTCGCCACCTATTACATTGGGATCTAAACATAAACTGGCGAAATGTGGGTGCTAGCACCTCTGCCTTGGTCGAGCGCACGGATCAGGTCAAGTACCTGGGATCTGTACTTCACGCTTCTGGTGACATCGACTACGACGTTAAGGCACGTATTGCCGCCGCGTGGGCTAAGTGGGGGGAAATGACTGGCGTCACTTGCGACTCTAAAATGCCAGTCAGGCTGAAGGGGCAGGTCTATAAAACGATCATTAGACCTGTCCTCTTACACGGCTATGAGGCGTGGCCGCTGTTGGAGCGGCACAAGCAGATGCTGCGTGTCACGGAGATGAAAATGCTGCGGTGGATGTGTGGAGTCACGCGTAAAGATCGCGTGAGGAACTCACGCATCCGAGGCAGCCTTCATGTCCGTGACATCGCAGATAAAATGCAAGAGAGCCGCCTCCGCTGGTGCGGCCACGTCTTGCGGAAACCGCCCAGCTACGTGGGTAACAAATGCCTGGCAATGGCGCCCCCACCCGGTCCAGGTAGAAGGGGTAGGCCCAAGAAGTGCTGGCTTGGCGTCGTGGAGGGTGACATGCGTGAAAACGGTCTCACTACCTTGGACGCCCAAGATCG
This sequence comes from Eilema sororculum, assembly GCA_914829495.1. Taxonomy (NCBI): domain Eukaryota; kingdom Metazoa; phylum Arthropoda; class Insecta; order Lepidoptera; family Erebidae; genus Eilema; species Eilema sororculum. Next base: position 42,113,277 of record OU618532.1, on the reverse strand, counting down.
TGCGAAGTGGAGGAGGAAGAGCCGGAAGGCGGACCCTGAGCTCCGAGGGCACCGTGGCCTCGGATGCAATCAGGATTAACGTCTTTATGTGGATGATGAGCACCTCTGCCTACGCCTTCGGGGAATACAGGCGTGAGTTTATGTTATGTCTAAACATAAACTGGTGAAATGTGGGTGCTAGCACCTCTGCCTACGCCTTCGGGGAATACAGGCGTGAGTTTATGTTATGTCTAAACATAAACTGGCGAAATGTGGGTGCTAGCACCTCTGCCTACCCCTCCGGAGAATACAGGCGTGAGTTTATGTTATGTCTAAACATAAACTGGTGAAATGTGGGTGCTAGCACCTCTGCCTACCCCTCCGGAGAATACAGGCGTGAGTTTATGTTATGTCTAAACATAAACTGGCGAAATGTGGGTGCTAGCACCTCAGCCTACCCCTTCGCGCGTGAGTTTATATGTATGTTTGTGCAAACTTCCACGGAAAATCGGTTTGAACAAGATCTAAATACGAAACCCTATTCCATACTATGATTTATATTAATTATTATTATTATTTTGTTTCTCTGTTCCGTGACTCTCGGGACTATGGAGTCCCGGGCCTTTGGAAGGCGTGCGTCGGGCCAAGACGTAGAGGCCCTTATTAGAGAGTTTAATATGCTTGGGATAGACACACATGGCGGATACCACCCCCGAGCGCACAATATGATACACCCGGGGATGGTCCCCGCCAGGTGCAGTTAAATCTTAGCGTTAGTTAGTACATGAAGGTTACCGCAATAGTTGACATAGTAGCAGTCAACTCAGTCAGCAATCACCTTCAGGAGGGAGTTGGAACTCGCTCTGAACCTGCGTACGAATGAGGCAGCGCGCTTACGCGTGATAGTATAAAAACAATCAACTCGCGCCTGCGCGAACATGCCTGACGCGCTGCAGCGCCAGGGCAGTCCCATCAACCTCCTGAATGCGTTATTATATTGGACCCGGAGGGCCCCATACACCTTCTGAGTGTAGTCAGCCCACAGACTGCATGTGTAAAAAGAAGTGCAGTAAGCTCTAAAAAGAGTAATTTTAACATGAGGTGAGCAACGTGCAAATCTGTGAGCTAACATAATATTAGCTCTGACAGACAGAGCCCTCCGTTCCCTACCAATATCAGAATTGTCCCTGAGGTCGGCGGTGACCAGGTGACCCAGGTATTTAAATTGCTCCACTCGTTCGAACGCAACACCTCCGAGCCGCACGGGTGGTACACTATCCTAATACCGGGCCCCGCCGGCCCCAAAGACAAGAAATAAATCTTATTCTTCACGACAGGAACAACAAGTGTTTCTATCATGTCAGGGGGTAGGTAGGAGTGACCGATACAAAGATTGAATAATAGAGCCAGAACTCTGGGTAAATGAGGTCCAGCGTTCAACAGATGCTCGATACTGAGCCGGCGTGTCCGGGTGACTTGCCATGAGATGACCCACTTATTAATACTAGCTGTGCCTGCGATGCGACTTAGTCCGCGTGGACTTATATCTACGTAGGTTTCAAGTAATTTACACATCATACGAGTATTTATTTCTTACGTATTCATACTCTTTTCTCACCGATGCAAGTGGATAGTTTATGGCTTAAGCAACTGGCAACTATAAAAAATACAACAGAAATTGTCATTAATTTGACACATTTTCTATCCTTTTCTAACTTATACACCTATCTCTCATCATCCGACCATCATGTGAAAAGGATGGCTGAAAAGTAAAAAAGGGATGCAAAATGCGATAAAATGACATTGTCTAGATATTTTGAAACTTTGTTTGATTAGATACCATTAACTAGCGTGATTGTGTATATAAATATAAACACTCTGCTTACTTAGGTACATGTTTCTGGAAGACCGATTGCTAAGATAGTTTGATCACTCTGGATGCTTACAACTTTTTGAGTACTCTAATTTATCAATATAATATTGAAATTTTGGTTTTAAGATTACTTTGAGTACTCTACTCGTCAACTATTTTCTGATGCTGACTGTACGTAACCGGTAGGTATGGTCTGTCTACGCGGTGGGCATTTTAATTTTATGAGTATTTTCAGTATCCTCAGATATCAAAAATTAGGTGTAGGTATGTCCCCAGCCTTATTTTGTTCGAAATCTCAACTCTGAACTCTGCATCAAAAGACATGCCAATGACATCACGTATACTCCGTCCATTATATTATTGTATTTTAGACAGCTCACTGACAGTAATCGGCAATGATATTTTATGCAAGATATGTTACGTTCATAGTAAATGTCTCCTCAAATCTGATCCAGCAGTGTGTCAGTGCACAATAGTTGACAATTAGCGTTAAAGTAGTACGAAAGATGGGATAAGCACGTGAGTAAAAGAGATAGCTATAATTCGGAATGATTCGGACTGCAATCGTCTCGTTCGTTATAGGATGGCTTTTTAGCATAGATTATGATTTTGTTGAACAGAAGGGGTATTTCTTTGGTAGGCAAGAAATGAAATTCGATGAAAAAATAATACGTCATTATTTACTTCGGAAAATGATAACAATTAAAAAAGATAATAAAGAAACTTCTCGAAAATAAAACCATAGTGACGCAATGACGTTATAATAAAAAATTAAACGCCTTCAAATGAATTTAATTTATTTCTTTTCTGCATCTTAGAAAGTTTTTTATATCGGGATTATTTTTATGAGCAGAATGAAGCCGAACAGTGGTATATTTGTCAATTATTTATATTCTTCCTCAGCAATGTTCGACTTTATTTCGAAGTATATCTCTCAGTGGCTTCAAAGTGATTGCTACAAATTCTGCTGCTTTTTAAAAATTGTCCAGTCAAACTCATTTCGTTGTTCCCTAACAATTGCAATCCACTCTTGAAGTCGAACTTCATTAGTCAGAAACCTTGAAAAAAAAGTTAGGTTATTACAAATATTTAAAGGATAACAAATAAATAAAACAAAAATTTTGTCACTGAATTTAAAATAACAAATAAAACTGAACAACATGTCAATTATTACTTTTGTAGGCAGTAAAGTGAAAATTACCCTATGTCGCATCTGTACTGATAATCTATGCAAGCAGCGTTGTTGTGTCCTTGTCGTGCTCATAACAAAAAGTATTTCTGCCTTTTTTCTTTGCCGCCATTATTTTAAAAATATTATTAAACTAATTTTAATGAAATACACTAATAAATCGGTAATATTGTATGTACTTACATGTGATAGAAGATCCCTCGTGTTTTATTGATTTTAGTGTCGTAATTTGTACATTTTTAAAAATACACGTTGGCATTTTTATTGCAATTTTATTATGCGCTTACATACGTGACAACTCGGCGTTTGTCAGACATATACTAAATGCGATACGTCCCAATTGGGACGTTTTCGCGTCTTCACCAGGCGCACTCTTATAACATATCTGCCTCTTTTTTGTATGTAATATCATTGGTAATCGGTATAACTTTGTTCTAGCGTCAACACCTGAAAATCCGAACAAAAATAAGGCACCAATACGTCATTTTACATTGACAACGTCACGTCAGCCAGAAAGCAATTTTAGGGACGTAGTTAGTCCATCGACTGTGTTTTTACTATAAATAACTTGAAAATGTCACAATCGATATCAACTAAAGAAAATATATATTTTAGAATAATACATAACTGGCGGTTTTTAATCGATTTCCAAATAAGAAGGAGGTTCTCAATGCGGATGTTTAATTTTTTTTAAATTTGTATGATTTGTACGGAAAAAAGATTTTTGTAACTCCGTCATATATAGACGGATTGACAAACATGTTTTTTAATTTGAAAGAGGTTTATTCCAAAATGGTTTCATTTAAATTAAATTGCATAAAGATCTGATGATGGGTTTCATATATAGACCACGGAACTCCTCAATAAATACCAGGAAATCAGCATGTTGGAATATTCTTCTAGAAGTCAGTTGTTTTATTTTGGAGATTAGCGTGTGCGATAAAGTCCACAATCCTTTTATAATACATTTATAAATTGAGGCACAAAATATCTACTACTTTATTATTATGTATAGATAGATAATAAATTATAATTCCACATGAAATCATATATATTTTTCATAATATTTTCGTTTATCGATAAACGATTTTTTTATCGAGGTTTTTAGCGTAGTCGATATTTTAAATTTTCATGCAATCACTACTTCCATCTGTCTAAAATACAATAATATAATGGACGGGGTATAAGATAATATGACAGGGATAAATGTATAAGAAGAAAAGTGATATGAAATGTAATTGACAGACGTAATTCGTCACAATAAATCACATTACTCAAAAATGCACTCTAACCACAAGGCTTGAAATAGTTTTTTCATCATTGGTAAGACAATTTTCACCATTATTTTGACTGGTGAAGAGCATCTAGCAGCCCACTGTGCATCTCGGTGATGTGTGCGTGCACGGCTGCGTCTGTATTTTGACAGATTTTGAGACGTGCGCTCCGCGGACCCCGTCCTTAAGGATTTTTGTGAAATAGCTTGCCACACCCGGTACCTAATCGAACCGCTTAAAATCCGAAAAAATAACATCCTGTATTTTTAGGGCAACAATCAATAAGTAGTGTAAATCTTATGAACTAATCTCTCTAAAAATCATGGTAAATTAAATGAAAGGAAGTTCATAACATGTTAACTCTTATATTCAACGCTAACAGACACTGCACTTTTACCTGCTCAAGGAGCCATCATACCTTATAAACAACAATGTTATCTTAGTCAACATTTATCTGACAGTCTTTGTGGCGTAGCGGTAGTGCACGCGACTGCCACGCAGGAGGCGCGGGTTCGATTCCCGCTCAGTGCAAATATTTGTATGCATGAATATGACTATTTGCATTGGTCTGGGTGTTTCTATATATAATACTAGCTGTCCCGGCGAACTTCGTACCGCCAATTTTTCCCGCCCTCGTGGCGTCAGATCCCGTTCCCGCTGCACCATTTAGGGGGATGAAAAATAGATGTTGGCCGATTCTCAGATCTACTCAATATGCTCACAAAATTTCATCAAAATCGGTCAAGCCGTTTCGGAGGAGTATGGCAACGAAAACTGTGACACGAGAATTTTATATATTAGACTAGCTGTCCCGGCGAACTTCGTACCGCCAATTTTTTCCTACCCTCGTGGCGTCAGATCCCGTTCCCGCTGCACCATTTAGGGGGATGATAAATAGATAAAAATTAAATGACGATTGATCATTTTTCTACCGGAAAGAAAAAATGATTAAATTACTAAAATGGCTATTAAAAAATAAGGGTTGATCGTAGAAGGGTGAAAATTGAGGATTGTATGTATTTTTGTATGTTGTATCATAAAAAAATAGAAATTAAAAATTTTGTCTAAAAAATAAAAAAATAAAATTTAGGGGTGGACTACCCCTAACATTTAGGGGGATGAAAAATAGATGTTGGCCGATTCTCAACCTACTCAATATGCTCACAAAATTTCATCAAAATCGGTCAAGCCGTTTCGGAGGAGTATGGCAACAAAAACTGTGAAACACGAGAATTTTATATATTAGATGTATGTATTTACAAAAAAAAAGTATATAAGTATGTTTATTTGCATTCTAGATTCCATAACTGCTGTAAGCTTACCATGGGTCTAGATAGCGTTGTGTAGAATGTTATGGAATATTTATTAAAAAAAAAAAGGTAGAAGTCATAGATAGAAGTCAACATTTATTTCTCAAAATTACTTGAAATGACTCGCTACTAAATGAATGAACTTTGTTGCCAGTTTAGAATGTAACTTTATTGGGTAACTGAGTGAGGTCTGTACAAGTAATTTGGTGTACTTGATTTAGAACTCTAGAACCTCTACCGCCTCTAAGCGGTGTAATCAATTAATTTACACTTGAGATAGAGACGGCGTGCGGTTGTTTTAGTCGATTGGAGTCCGTCATAAATATCCCAGCTGGCCAGCGAGCGTGTCCGCATAAAAAAGGGACAAGTAATAATTAAATATGGAATTTTATTTTGATTGCTCCTTGAGTTTATGTTCTTTATTAATTAAAACCCCTATAGGTAACTTTTACACGCAAGTGATACAGATTTATTACGCTAGTACTATTATCTATTCTGTGGATTTATGTCCATAACAAAAGAGACACTTCATTTGATATAGGTAGGAAAGTGTAACAACATTAGGACGAAACGCCCATTCTCCTTTGGTATATACACACCTGATTGTCGAATATTCTGCTAGTGGGGACGCCGTTGACCAGATGAGTCAGCCCTTCAGATCAATTTATTATTTTATCTAATCTCATACTGTAATGAAAACATTCCACGGCGGCGGCGCGCACAGAAGCGCGCCTCCCCATTCCGGGGGCGAGTCGGGGACACCGTTGTCCCCCCTCCCGAGTAGGGCCAGACCGTAAGGGATGGCCCTGGGTCAGCCGGGGTGCGAGGGATATGTCTTTGACAACCTTACCTCCGGCCTAGCACAAAGACCCACAGTCGGCGTGCCGTTTTAGTCGGTTCGAGTCCGACATAACCTCCCCTTCCGGCTCCGGCAGGGGGGGTATCCGAGGGGATTTCCGCACGAAAAAAAAAAAAAAGGTATATACACACCTTTAATTTGGACACACGGCACTTAATACCTTATAAGATAAGTCAAGTCTGACGCTGACAGTAGGTAGGTACCTGATATGCAATCTTTTGAAGGTGGAAGCTGAATCAGGTGTGGGCGGTAACATCGACATCAAACCACCGAACCTTGACAACACGACCGCGGTTGTTTATTTGGAGCCTGGAACCCCACCGCTAACGATTGAGTCCAAGGTCCCTGCGCCTGGGGACTACATGTTCCTGGTGCATTACTATCAGCCAAATCATCCAGGTACGTAACATCCTGAGATATTACTCTATTGTTTATTATTAGTGTCTATAATGATGGCCCTCTTTCAGACTTTGCCTTTAGCTTAGTTGAATTGGTACTTTTTTTTTATCGTGCGAAAAATCTCCACCGGAGCCGGTGGAGGTGGTTATATCGGACTCGAACCGACTAAACCGGTCGTCGTCTTTGAGTCTTTGGTTGCCGGATGTGTGAATGCAGGAAACATATCTCTCACACCCCGGCAGGCCAAGGACCATTTCTTTTGAGTTGAAGTGGTATGACCTTTAATTAAAAAGAACTTAATAATGATACCGGGAATTAACGCGATTATAGTATAAGTACGTACATCTGCGGTAGCCTTGTGGTATGGGTAATGGACTCCTGAGACGAGGTCTCGGGTTCGATCCCAGGTTTACCATGGCACACACCAATGACTTTTCGATGCTTTTCGAAGTTATGTGTGCATTTATCGCAGGTTTATAAGTGCCCGGTTAATGGCAATAGGTGCGCCTATTATATTGGGACCTAAACATAAACTGGCGAAATGTGGGTGCTAGCACCTCTGCCTACCCCTTTGGGGAATTCAGGCGTGAGTTTGTGTTATGTTACGTACATACCTTTGATTTGTCTGACATTCAGCCAGTCAGCGTGTGACCGCGGCCGGTGTAACATGGTCGAAACGTCAGGCAAATCAAATGTATGTACCTATACCATGATCGCGTTAATTCTCGTTATCATTATTGTATATCATAGTTTTTATCATAGTAAAGTTAGTGTACACAGTCTCACGACTGTACATCGCAAATGTATAGCGCCATGACTGTACATGCGTTGCTGACGCTGCCTTACAGGCCGAACCGGCGACGCGCGTCATGTTTTATTGCACAACGATTCTATTTATATACAATACAATTAATTACACAAAAAGACTATCAGTACAACTTTTATCTAGTACAAACCATCAAGGAAAGATTAGCCAAACTATACTACTATTATAGTAAGAAGAATATATACGTTTTTACGTTGATTCAAGGCTCTGTTTTCTTTGTCTCCACATCTACCACAACAGCACACTCCACAGGAGTCGATCTACAGGATAACGCCCCGTACAGTTACTTTATCCTATTAAATTCTACTGCTGCACTTAAGTTTCTCTTAAAGTGCCTCTCATCATTAAAAGGATTTTAATTACTTACGTTACTTCGTCTGCATGTGTTGGTAAGACAGATTATGTCTTCTTCGGCCTCGGCAGAGTATCAGCCACTAAGGCAAGGAAGAGAGTTGAAGAGTTACCGCTTTTATTGCCCAATGAGCACCAAAGAACGTTGTCTAGCACAAAACCCCCTGGCTCCTTAACGTTGGCGGCCTCTGTGGCGTGGTGATTATATAACGTTCGTCTGCTTCAGAGATAGCGCGAGTCTGATACCCGCTCAGTGCAAATATTTGTATGCATGAATATACCTACATATTTGCATCTAGGTGTTTCTATGTAAATAAAGTATAGATCTATGTTTAATTATTCACGTCTAGATTCCATATTAGCTATAAGTACCTTGTGCTAAATGGATTGAAAACAAAGTTTGTTGACCGAGTTGAACTTACGACCGAGTTGAGTTTGGACAGGTTACTAAGGGTTTTTTAACACTGTAGCGAAACCGAATGCAATGCTACGTGGAGCCCGCGTGAACCTTTCTTTTTTTACACAAAAATCACTACTTTTAATACGATATTTACTGTATTACTTTATTCTCAATCAATCTGGCACGGCATATAGTTGAGCTACGCCACCATGGGTCTAGATAGCGTTGTGTAGAATGTTGTAGAATATTTTTTTAATAAAGTAAACGTTGTTATACAGAGAGTAATTTGAATGCACTGCTGAAGACGGACAGGCAGTTCGATACTTCGATGCCTGTACAGCACTGCCCGTCGAACTTCGGCTGCAGAGCACTCCTGAGACTGTCTGATGGCAACAATCGCTTTCCAGTCTACGAGAACTTCACTATCACTTTCAATGTAAGTATACTGATTAGGCTTTTCCGAGACTTTTCTAAGGTGAGGCTTCGGCCTGACCAAACTTCGATATTTTCCGTTAGACCAGATTGCCGAAGCTTTAAGGGTTCCAGCTTGGTACCTACAATTTTATTTCGTCAGCATTTTCTATTAAGTAGGTACCTAAGTATTAGAATATGATGAATGTGATTGGTAAAGCTATAAAATTACTTAAAGCATCTCCAAGAGAATCAGATATTTTTTTTACGAAAGCAGAGAATCAGATTTTTTCTAACGTAGGTAATGGGACCCAGGAATCCTCAAGTTCCCAAAGGCACTGTAATAGACAGCTCAGTATACACTTACACGGAGAAGTAATTAATAGTTAAAAAAAAATATATTAAAAATCCGCTAGTTTGGTAAAGCGGACACCAAACTCCGAGGTAAACGCTTTGGATGCGACTGGGATTAACGCTACGATGACGAAAACGAAGACCAAGGCCCGTGTTCACCAATACTTAACCAGCAGTTTAAAGATAAAAACAGGCGATTAAGTAAAATTTCGTGTTCACCAAGGCCTAAAGTCAGTTAAATACTTTTTTATGAGATTAGATAAATCTTTATTGGATGGACATTAGGTATATGAAATGTATACAAATGGTGGCCTTATCGTTAAGAGCAAGCTCTACAGGCAACCACGCAATACTTCAATCTGTCGACAAAGTTATCTCAGCTCGAGGCCCGCTGTTAAACCATGGTTTCTACTGTAGTTCGACATTTTTAACAGATCAATGTCTATAAGATATTTATATTAATGGTTGTATTGTTTTTATACAAGCTTTTTTAGTTATTACTAAAATTTGCAGCTCGTTTTTCGTCTATATCTATATTGTAATAAAACTTAAAAGTCTGTGAATGTTAAGTAACTTTGACCAACTTCGACATATAAATGCAAAAAACAAACAAAAACACCACATGAAACTACCAACTGACAAAACTTTCATAAATTCATAAGCCCTAGTAACCCTACTAAGTTATATAGAAACACTTGTGTGCGAAAATAAACAACAATTGACTACTTTCCAATTTTGTAGCGTATATTGTTCCACAACCAAATTAAAACGTATTATATGTAAATGTCATTTCTTCATTAAGGCATCCATCGATATTTGGTAGCATACATTTTATTCACTCATTCATTCATAAACGCTCGGATAACTAACCAAAGAGTGAGTGTTCCGGTGAACAGCAAAAAGACGCAACACGGTTAAACCGAAATTAAATAAATAACAGTCAGTTACAAAACCGACGGTTTACCTATTATCGGTGAACACAAGCTTTAGTTTAAAATTGACTTCTAGGTGGAAAATAACAAACAAGTGTGGATAGACTACGTGCTAGTGATCGCCGCCCCCGACTTCCTGGAGACGGCACTCACTGAGACCAACGTGATAGATTACACGCGCGAATTCATCGAGAAGTGCGCCAACAACCATTACCACATCAACAAGAATGAGACAGGTAAGCATACATACTACATATTTACTACTACGCATTTGCCGGGTGCTTGCAAATGCGTAGGTCGTAAATATGTAGTAAGTTGTTGTTTGTTATCAATGAAATTCCAGTGTTTCTCAAACTTACAACATCATGTTTAACTGCGCTAGCTGCGATGTCCAACACTCCGACGGTAGCGTATGCAAATGTCACTACCAGTGTTCTGGTAACTGAGGCTGGCTATCGGAAACTTGACGAACGAAAAAATACTTAGCGTTGTCCCAAATGCAAAGCCACCTCATCACCATCTGTTTTCGCATTCTGTTTATTTTGGAATTCTCCTTTGGGGTAATTCCGCAGATTTAAACACAATATTTGTCTTGCAAAAGCGGGCTGTGTGAGCTATTTATAATTTGGGCCCAAGAGTCTTCCTACAAGATAAGTTTATAGATATAAAATATTCTAACCGTACCTAGTGTTCCAATATATTTTCGAAAACCTAATGTATGTAAGGAAAAATATTGCAGAATCTTCAAGACTTTGTGACGGGCACAATATAAAAACCAGACACAAAAACAATCTTGTAGTTTGTGATAGAGACTCCATAAAATATATAATTCTTTCCAGGTCAACTGTATAAGCCTTTTTAACAAGCTTTTCAAAATTTATCGCGTGAAGTCCCGAAATATTAAAAACTATGAGTATAAGCCGCGATAGTTTAAAAATAACAGTAACTGACTTAATTTGTCACATATGGGACACTAAACATCAAAGGATTTCTATGTAAACGAGCACCTGACACCGTCAAACAAAATATTACTAAGCTAAGCTGAAAACCTCGCCAAAGAAAGAATTTCAATATGTTTGGGTAAAATACAATAAAATTATGGCAAACAAAAATCAGACACATCATCAACATTTTATAAAGACTGCGAAAAGGATTTATCAAAAATCGCTATGATAATCATCTCAATATTCAAAATATCAGTCTTCGCGCTAAATCATGTGAAAAGTTTGAGAACCGCACTCAGTTCCATATTCCGTCGCTCATTCTAGAATGCACGCGTCATAGTGCAATGACACCAGTAACCTCACACAACTGTTTACTGCCGTGTACTGCGTTCTGGCATTATTTTGCACCTCGCGCTATCCCATATATTGCATCATCTAGGCCTCTAGACGGCTCGGGATGATGCTGTCGCTCAGTACGAATCGTGCACTCTATCAATCAAGTCTTTTGCACATAGATATCTTTTCAATAATTCAATTATTTTTATAAATCTACCAAGTGCTAAATAGTTTGCCATTTTATTTGTAGGTACCTAAATAATATGTCAATAAAAGTTAATAAAAATGCTAGCAATTAGGTATATTCGGATTAGGATGTGTGTCAAGTGGCAATTGTGTTTATTCAATTAGAGTTTGTTGTTTCAACCGAACGCATCGCAAAAACATCACGCGTAGATATTGCATTGATACGCACTATTCTAATTATACTCCAATTATCAAACAGCGGCAAACGCTTAGTGCACGTTATTTTCCGTACATTGAACTTGTTTATACATTGTAAATGTCTATAAATAAGTAACAAATATTATTTTAATCTATTTCGTTCAAAACCAAGTGCGGAATTAATCTTTAAAGTGTAACTTGATGAATATACGCGAATAAGATATAGATTTGTCTACAGTACAGTGAGTGTCTTTACTCTCTTTATTCTTATAGCACATTCTCCACATCCTGACAAGAAATCGCGTACCTAAGCATCTTATTGTGTTCTATATATTTCTTCAGCGTTCGGACTTGTGTTTGGGGGCGATTATAATATTGTTTTTAGTTGGTTTTTAGGGTGGGAATAAAGGGGATGTGGAAAATTACAGACCCATATCAAAATTATGTATTTTTGTTATATTTTTGGAGCCCATCATACACACACAAGCATATGATGATGTATATATTGACTACAAAAAATCTATTATCATTTATAGATCTCGTTACGTCACAGATGAAGGGTGGCGGTGAGGTGCATACGGTATTTACTGACTATAATAGCAAGTACCAAATACTTTTCAGAAGCTATTACGTGCCGGCATCCAGAGGAATTTGTTTAGGTGGGACTGCTCATACGTCGAGAACAGGTTGCAAGCCGTTGCAATGAATGGATTTGTATCAACATCCTTCGGAGTCCCACGATGTTCATTACTAGGCCCTCTGTTATTCAACATCTTTATAAATGACATCATTACATGCTTCCTTCACTCGCAGTTCTGAATGTATGCTGATGATATGAACGGCTTAGTCTACGGCCTGCTGATGCCGATGGTCGGAGTTTCGGATCCTGCTATATCATGTGGTTTTTGTGTTTTTCTAATTTATGTATTTACCTAAATCTATAATTGGTTAGGATAACCGAAGATTCTATTTTTAGATTCTTCTAGTTATTTGCAGAACATTCTGGAATAATAATAAAATGAGAAACGAAATGAAAATCAAAATATATGTAGTTAAACTTTTCTAGTTAATTGTTGAACATTCTAGAGAAATAACAAAATGAGAAACGAAATGAATATCGAAAAGACGATCGAAATTAGGGGTAAGGGGCCGCTAAAGCGGTGAAAGGACAGTTAAGTATAAGTGTTCAAAGTGAACAGAAGGAGAAGAAAAATAGGAAGAAAAGTAATAAGAGTAAAGTGCAAGTAAAGTGCAAGTAAAGTGCAAGTAAAGTGTAAGTAAAGTGCAAGTAAAGTGCAAGTAAAGTGCAAGTAAAGTGCAAGTAAAATGCAAGTAAAGTGCAAGTAAAGTGCAAGTACAATGCAAGTAAAGAGTAGTGAAAGTGCAGTAAACTGTTAGTGCTAGTTTAGCGGTACAGTCGCGCTGTGAGTGTTGTGTTCAAGTTTTGGCTGTTGGGGTGCGTAAATAAAGCGGTCTCACATACAAAGCTGTTTACTTTCAATCCTATTACCCGTCTCGCGTTACAATATGAAGATCTTCAAACCAATTATGGATGACAATGACTGTTCTGATTTGCAGCGGGATCTGTTGAGATTTGAACAATACTTTGCACTTAATAATTTAGAAATTAACACTTCTAAATGTTATACAATAACTATCCCTCGCAAACCCAGAGTACCCGAATTTAACTATGTCCTGAAAGAAGTTGCACTCGTAAGAGTGACCGAAATCCGTGACTTAGGTGTAATACACGATACTTAGGGTAAACTTGCCTAAATCGTACTTGCGCTTAAATCGTACCTTGCTTATATCTCAACATCGGTAATAGCCATCAGCGTCTCTAGTGACAAAAAATGTAAACATTACTCGGCCATATTACCATCTGAAAGATATACGCCGGCGCGCTGTTAACAACAGTAATATTGAAAAAATACGTTTTTGTCTACTATTTTTCTATTATTTTTATATAATTCGTAAGAGCATACTTCAAATTCTATCTTGTTTAGTTTATCTAAGTATTTATTTTGTATTTATGCATATATTCACGATTTCGATAGACGTAAACCTAAGCACGTATTTGTGGACATTGTTTTTGGCGGTAATTTTAAAGTTCCTTCGACTCATGCGCCTATTTCGTACTCGACACAAAGTCTTAAATCGTACTGGTACGAATTAGGAATAAAAGTTTCCAAAGAATCCGTTGACTATAAATTGATGCATATAATTTAAATGCAAATGGCATAAAAAGTGAAACTACGGGTGCTCTAACCATCACTGAAAGTCTAAATAGAAGAATCAAAGAAAAAGACCGTAACGAAGAACCTTAGTGCAAAGATGAATAAAACTACCAAAACGACACAAAAAGAAAATAAAAATAAAAACAAAAAAAAAGATGGAAATATAGCTAATATTGTAACATATGCGAAGAGGTTATAAAAGGAAGTATGATACAAATATAATGTACTCAATGTGAGGAATGGGTACATGAACTCTGCGCGGGTATCTGGAAAAAACCACAGATTACAAATGTAAAGAATAGGCGAAGACATTTGATAAGTGTTAATGTCTAACACTTGATATTATGTTTTAACATTATTATCCACTTTATCCTTATAGAAATATTAAAATCTCAACTGTAAACCAATGAATAGATCTCATAGTACGATTTAAGAATATATAAGTAGGTACGATTTAAGATGAATGGTCGTAAATCGTACCTTTTTTAAATTTTTAAAAAATTGATAATTTCCAAAATGTTTATAAGATTTATGTTAAACTTGACTATGATTATAACAAAAGGATTCCTAAATAAACATTTTTTCAAAGAAAATACAGATTTTCTTGACTAATTTTGAAAATATGACTGTTTTCCTTTAAGGGGTACGAATTAGGCAAGTTTACCCTATATACCTAACTAGCTGTCCCGGCGAACTTCGTACCGCCAATTTTTCCCGCCCTCATGGCGTCAGATCCCGTTCCCGCTGCACCATTTAGGGGGATGAAAAATAGATGTTGGCCGATTCTCAGACCTACTCAATATGCTCACAAAATTTCATCAAAATCGGCCAAGCCGTTTCGGAGGAGTATGGCAACGAAAACTGTGACACGAGAATTTTATATATTAGAAGATTAACATACCGGGTGTAAGGGGATCGCACCCGAAGTCGAAAACCCCTAGTAGTACACCAGGTACTTAAGACATTGGCGTAAAAATAAAATCGATTTGGACAAAAAAAAAATTTTTTTGACTTTTTTTAAATTGCTTAGTTTTTTTTTTATTTTGCATTATTTACATTTTTTGTGAAGTTCTTTTTATGAAATTACCGCTTGACCGTATGACCACAGAACATGTGTTTGACGTAAACTTAGAGGGTTAATTTCTCACTGAAAGTGAGAGAATTTGTTACTAAGTAGTCGCGTCGTCCTCGCCGCACACTGTGAGATTTTCCTAATCTAGCTCGATTTAATTGATAATGTCTACTTGCTCCAATTTAGGTAGAAATTTTATATTATACATCAGATAAGTTCTTCGTAAAGTCTTTAATTTATTTTTTATTATGGGTAGTCAGGAAAATATATGACACACTTCTAAACTCAGTACATTTTATTGTTCTTAGTAATACGTGTTCACTAGATGATAGTTGCTGAGTCAAAATAAATATCCTCATTATTGTTATCGTTGCCAAACTTCTGTTATTGGATACTTTAAGGTATGTGCGACATATTACGTTACAAGGATAATTGTTTCAACTGCATTATATATCATATTGGTAATGATAAAATAAGAGCATTTTCATCAAAAATCGTCAAAGTAAAGTGGAAAAATAAATAGTTATTCAGGGTTATTCACCTCTCTTGACTATTTAATAATTTAGCCATAACCCTGAGCTTTTGCATTCGATTAGAATTTATTGCGCATAGTTGTGACACCCAAACATTTTATTTCATTTTTTAGAATGGCTGTACAAATAACAAGAAAATAATGTTTTGATGTATATTGTAATACTAGTAGGTCTGAAAACCGTTTTGAAGCAGTTCTTGATTTTTTTCAATTAAAATATGCATCAGTACAGTTTTCGAAAGAAGCCCAAAAGAAAATAAAGGCCAGTTTAAGAACATTAAGCTTCAAATTTGAGAAAAAAATGGCTACTGTTAATCGTCATCGAGACCGATTTTTAAATAAATACGCGTCTTGGTTGAATGTAGCCATCGTTTTAGATGCATTTGAAACTTACGCCAAAGATACCACACATCTTATCTCAACAACTATTCATGGTACTACATGCCAGTCAGTGTACACAAGGTAGTATTCCATGGAAGAGATGTCATTGCCACATGTATACTACCTATTGGACAAATGTCTGAAGAGACCCAAGAGGCTCGCAACAAAAATTACAGAAGATATCGAGAGTCATTCACAAGAAAAACGTCCCGTATTGCAACCAATTCAGATTTCATGAACAGACTCTTGATATCTTCTGACCCATACATAGCGAGTCCACGACACGCACCCAAAACTAAGCATCGTGTAATGGAGCCTACTGTTTTATCTTTGTTAACTGTACCTCAATTGAATAATTGCCTTACACAGCCGACAGATAGTAATTGATAAATTAATTTTTTCATTCGTAATAAAATCTGTTACGTTTTATTACTTTCTTTTTTCAAAATCTCGTTTTCAGTTTCGAGTAAAAATATCTAAATCTGGTAAATATCTTTTATTTCATGAATTAAATGTTTAATTCATCTTATATAACTAAAACCTTTGTAAAATCGTTAGTTTGTCATAATAAATAATTAAATCGAGATAGATTAGGAAAATCTCACAGTGTGCGCCGCCACGCTACCTCTCCTTCATCTACAAACGAATCTGAACTTTAAGTCACGTGTATAAGACTCAAAATTATTTATAAAAAACCGCTGTATGATTCCTTCTTCCTACAGTCCCGGGTCCTTGAAGCGGGGCGTGAAAAGGCATCTAATGAGGACGTCAAGCTGAGTGCCACCACTGTTAACATGGTACATGTTTCCGATGGTGACCCTCTTTCCGAGACTTTGCCTTTGCTTAACATCAGGCGAGGTGAAGTCAAATTGACGTGTCCTATATAAAAAAAATGGACTCTAATTGCATAAAAATGTTATTTATTTTAATACATTCTCCATTCTCCATCAGGTTTCTGCCGTGAGTCTATGTACTCTATCACGTCTGAATACAACAGCGGTGCTTTGTCCTGTGTCTGCGACTTCATGGGGTCCACCGAACTGGAGTGCGATACCTTCGGGGGACAATGTCCCTGCAAGGCCAACGTCATCGGAAGGTCGTGCACCACTTGCGAGACTGGATACTTTGGATTCCCCAACTGCAGACCCTGCACTTGCCCACAGACTGCCATTTGTGATGACAATGGTAAGTAAAAGGCTAGGTTGCTATTGTTTTTTAGCCGTGTGGTCGTCAGTTCACATTCTCGTAGTTGATCACCAACAAGACGGACTGATTTCAGTTAATTTTTGGATCTATGAAGTATCCCTTATATAATACTTTTCATCATGAATGGGTAGGTAAGTAATATACGGTTTTTAATTCATAGATTGTGTATTTAATTAATATTTGGAAAAAAATAGTCATTTGAACGAACATTCATTGCTATTTTGCGGTGAGTGCCCGGCGGTGTGCCTTCTACATTGTAATTTATATGAGTATACCACGAACAGTAAGTGCCTCGGAGAACACGTTAATCCATTGACTTCAGTTACTATTTGCGGCAGTCATAATCTGTAGTTAAAGCCTTAAAAGGTCCGATAACCTGTGCTAAACAGAACTTTGTTAGTCAGTAGTTTGTACTCTCTCATTTTCTTCATCCTTGTGTTAATCCCGGTCTGACTCCCGAGGGATATGTCGCCGGGGTGCGAGGGATATGTCAATGCAACCTCACCTCCGGTCTAGCAACACGACCCTCAGTCGGCGTGCGGTTTTAGTCGGTTCGAGTCCGACATAACCTCCCGTTCCGGCTCCGGCGGGGAGGTATCCGAGGGGGATTTCCGCAGGAAAAAAAAAGGTCACATTCGAAGGTTTCACCTCGAAGTCCGGGATCCTCTGACATTTTCCTGAAGCGACTGCTCCACAACCCATTGACGGTATCAAACTATTGCAGCCACATCAGTTGTTAATCAATTTTTAATCATCAGGTACTTGCATCTGCCCTAAAAACGTAGAGGGCATAGAATGTGACCGCTGCAAGCCGTACACTTTCAATTTCGACGTGCAGCGCGGTTGTGACGACTGCAACTGCAACTCTCTCGGCGTTGTCGACAACCAGTTACAGTGTGAAGCAGACAGCGGCAACTGCGCGTAAGTTTCAAAAGACGAAAATACTAAACAGCTTCAAATAAAAAATCCTAATGGGAAGACAAATATGTTAGGGAAGGCACCTCTGACGCGCGCGCTGATCACCATCAACAGGATACCAACAGGTGGACTTGTTCTGTTGTGCGCTGGCGCTGGGTGAATTCACAAAGATTGCGATGTTTCGACAGTCTCCGTGGCGTGGTGGTAGTGAACGCGACTGCCACGCAGAGGGCGCGGGTTCGATTCCCGCTCAGTGCAAATATTTGTATGCATGAATATGGCTATTTGCATTGGTCTGCGTGTTTCTATGTATAATATGTATGTATTTAAGTATGTTTATCAGCATTCTAGATTCCATAACACAAGCTAGTTAAGCTATGCTTACCATGGGTCTAGATAGCGTTGTGTAGAATGTTGGAAAATATTTATTTATTATTATTAAATTTATTATTATATGTTATGGATCATAAATTATGTTAAGAAACTGTTGTATTGGCCGGTTTACTGCATTGGGTGCAACACCTATAATAATAGATTAAGCATATTATGAGAATAAATAAATATATAAATAAATAAAATAAAAAATATAGGTACAGTCAGCATCAGAAAGATGTTGACGTATAAAGTAATCAAAATGGCCATAATTTAGTTTTTTTACCCCCTTACAGTTTAGGTACCGATTGTTCTGATATTTAGGACACACCTTTAGTTTGGACAATAATACCATATCACTGCATAGTATAAAGCAAAGCCGCTTTTTCAGCGTCCCTATGTCCCTATGTATGCTTATAATCTTCAAAACTACGCCACAGATTTTGATGCTGTTTCTTTTACCGCCCCGTTCCCAATACCATACTGACAGTTAAAGATAGATCGCATCTACGGATAAAGTGCTCGGCTGTTTAAATTCAAAACATAGTAACTCCTATTAAATTATAACGCGATGCGTTTTTCGCAAAAAAATCAGTTGCCTTGTTTTCAATTTAAACAGCCGATGCGTCAAATTTGACCGTTGCGATCTATCTTCAACTGTAAGTATGTTATTGGGAACGGCCGTTAGTAGATAGAGTAGTTCAAGAAGTTTTATATGTATAATACATGTTTACTATACCTAGTACCTAGAGGGTGTAGCGAGGAACGGAATCGGACGCCGCGGGGCGAACAAAATTGGCGGTACGAAGTCCGCCGAGTCAGCTTGTAAATTAATAAAACAGTTTGATTTGCTCTTAATACGATAGTTTCAAAATCATTTTGAGACTTCGTTGTCAAGATATTTATGACACTGACTGTACTATGAAGATAGCAAGTTATGCTGTCTACTGCTTTAAAAATAATAGAATTCATAAGTAAGGGTCATTCTTATAAGCCAATGAAATAAATTAACTTACTTAACAGTCTCCTATGTGACAGATTATTGGGACTGGAACTATATCTCGTGAGCATAGGTTTAGGGGTTATTGAAAAAAAAACTAATAAGTATCAACATGGTTGACAGAACGGACAGAACATTCTATTAGTCACGTTTAAGGCCACTGACCGCTTACTGAGTGACAAACCGTTGCGTAACTAAGTACGCATGTTTGTATGTAGTCACAAAAAAAGGTACCTAACTTGGCCTAATTTTATGCCCCTTCTCTCCTCAATATTTGCTAGAACGTCACATCCTGTTTTTCTCCTTCACAGATGTCGCGAAAACGTAATTGGTAGAACATGTGACCATTGCGTGTCCGGCCACTATGCTTTCCCTGAATGCAGAACGTGCACGTGCGACAGAGACGGCACTACTGGTGACGTGTGCGACCAGGCTACTGCGCAGTGCTACTGCAAGAAACATGTTACCGGACAGGTTAGGGGCCCATTGAGTGTTTTATTTTAATTTACATTAGAGTACTTTTGATCTACAGTTGCTTAAAGATGATGAAGTACCTTGATACAGGTGTTCTTGGATCCCTACAAGGATCCTAAGAGCTCAAGCCAACCTCACCTACAAACCGAGAATATATTATACCTATTGTGACTATGATAGAAGCAATTAAAGTCAATATAACGAGGTGGCAAAGAAAAACGAAACTTCTAGTCATATATATTTGAGTCAAATTTTAACAGGTTCACAAGAACTCTGAAAGACATCCTCCATAGCAGTTAGGACTTGAAAGATATTTAAACATGTCACTAATAAAACTCTACCAATTTGGAGCTTTTTCTTATTTTTGTAATATTGTTTACTGTGTGCACATGTAGTTATGTTACAATCCAGTAGGGATCTCATTTTATTATTATTGTTTTTAAAAGATTGTAATGTGTTTTATGCGCCAGAATAAAAAAAAAATAACTGGGGATGTACTGACCCGGACATTATAGTGAGCCTTGACCTATGACTCAAGATCGAAACATTCCGTGACTTTAAGATGGTATAAAAGCATAAAATACTATATCATGATATGATGTGAAAGCGTCGGTAGCTTAGTGGTTAAGGAGTCAGCCTTACGATCGAGAGGTCCCGGGTATGAATACTGGCCATTACACTACCGACGTGAACCCACTCCTAGCACAAGCAATTTAGCTTACTTCAGTTCTAATATTGTTTAAAAAAAAAACAAGAACGGTCTGTATTCCGCAACTTTTTTTGCGTGAGGGTGGGTACCAAAACAAATATTTTTGCTGATGGCTTCTCGCGACCCATACGATATGAAACAAAAGCAGCTTCAGGATCTATTTGACGTTGCTTCAACTGGATCGAGTCATGACTCTTTTGAAGATGATGGAGAATTTGCATCTGGTGTCGATTACCAACCATCTGGTGAATTATCTTCGAGTTCTGAGGATGAAGCTCACGTTTATACGCGTTCTGTCGTATCATATGTTATAATAATAATTGTGCTATGACATTACGCCCATGGACAATGTATAAAAGAAGTACTTTCTCGGTAACCACAACCCGAGAGGGTACTGTCCGTCAACGTGTTAAAATACTAATACATATATTTTATTGTGCAGGCTTGCGACACATGCAAAGATGAATACTTCAACTTAGAAGCCTCGAACCCAGAAGGATGCACCAAGTGCTACTGCTTCGGGAAGACTACTAGGTGTTCTAGCTCTTACCTATCTTGGGTCACGGTAAGTACCTACTTACATTTTGCATTCGACTAGGATTAAGAAGCACCTTGCAACCTCAAATCACCCTGCTAAAATCTCATTGTGTGGTTTTCACTTTTGTTGCCTATGTTACTTCTGCCGTAACAAGAATCTGTCCAAACCAGAATTTGTCCTAAGACGAATGATCCACCAGCTGTTGCCCGCGGCTCCGCTCGCGTGAATGTCAGTTTTTGCAACAAAAACACAATTATCGTATATCCGAGGCGGGTCCTAGTGGCGGCTCTGGGGGTGGGAGTCCTCACACTCGCCACGTTGCTCACAGCGATGGTACGATGCGCGAACGCTTCGGGTGCGGCTGTCTCCTTCTGCGAGCAAGTAATGCTCGAGAAGGAGGCGGCCGGTCGGGTCCAGACCAGACTCCGGGCCCGGGAAGCCCGCGCAGAGCGAAGATGAACCGGACGTCGGAGGTCGCAGAACGACCTCCGTGCTCCATGAGCGCTGGTCTGGGGGTGACCGGTGGAGCCGCCTGTCACCCTAGCAGAAGCAGGCCGCGGCGGCGGCGCAAAATGCGCCTCCCCGTAACCGGGGCTAGATGGGGACACTGTGGTCCCCACAACCCGAAGGGGGCCATCTCGATAGAGATGGTCCTGGGTCTGCCGGGGTGCGAGAGATATGCTTTTGGCAATCTCACCTCCGGCAACCAAGGACCCAAGACGGCGTGCGTTTTAGTCGGTTCGAGTCCGACATAACCGCCTCCACCGGCTCCGTGGGGGTGGTATCCGTGGGGATTTTTCGCACGATAAAAAAAAAAAAAAATTATCGTATATCCAGTAAATCCTATCCCATCTATATTTATAATAAACTAGCTTTTGACCGCGGCTCCGCCCGCGTGAATGTCGGTTCCCGGCAATTATTAGATTTTATATCGCCGTAAAAACCATCTTAGAACTTCAACGAAAAGAAAAAAGAATTGGCCAAATTGGTCCAGGCGTTGTTGAGTTATGCGCTTACCAACACATTTAGCGATTCATTTTTTAACCCCCGACGCAAAAACGACGGGGTGGTATAAGTTTGACGTGTCTGTGTGTGTGTGTGTGTGTGTGTGTGTGTGTGTGTATGTGTGTGTGTGTGTGTGTCTGTCTGTGGCATCATAGCACCCAAACGGATGAACCGATTTGGATGTAAGTAGTTTTTTTTTGTTTGAAAGGTATATTAGTCGGGAGTTTTCTTAGCTATGTTTGGAAAAAATCTATCCAAGATGGCCGCCGCCACAACATATCGGAGTACGAATTTCTTCATAACTCCCTCAATATGGGTATCAAATGAAAGAGCTTGACTAGTAAATCACTTTAAAAAGTATAAAATAAAAATTAAATTAAAAATTTAAAAAACCCCCGTCACAAAAAACACTTCCAAAAAGTTTAAAATAAATGGAGTTTGCCTTTTAACTTTAACTGTTGCCATGTCGGGGGACCTTGAATTGTTCCGATAATATAACGGAGTGCTTAACCAATTAGGGTCCCCCGACATGGCAACCGTTAAAGTTAAAAGGCTAACTCCATTTATTTTAAACTTTTTGGAAGTGTTTCTTGTGACGGGGGTTTTTTAAATTTTTAATTTAATTTTTTTATATTATGGATCTGTAGAAGTGAAAATTCTGTACATTGAAAATATAAAAAAAAATGGCAGGGGATGTTATTAGACCGACACCGAACCCAAAAATTGTATTATTTTTTTTTGTCTGTCTGTCTGTTTGTTTCGTCGACACCACACTGGGTAGATACTTTTTTTTTTCCGTGCGGAAATCCCCTCGGATACCCCCCTGCCGGAGCCGGAAGGGGAGGTTATGTCGGACTCGAACCGACTAAAACCGCACGCCGACTGTGGGTCGTGGTGCTAGGCCGGAGGTGAGGTTGTCATCGACATATCCCTCGCACCCCGGCGGACCCAGACACTGGGTAGATACTATTTATCCCGGAAAAGTATTATACAATAAAAAACAAACTTAATTTTGCGGTTCCATCCCTAGACCCGATTACTGTACCAACCGTAAATAATAAGTTTGTCTTAGGTTACGTCACCCGCAATGGAGTTCTAACATATAAAATTACGAGTCATCAACGCTACGCAGAGCCTAAACCGCTGGACCTACAAACTTGAAATGTTGACAGTAGATGCATTTTATGATGTAAGCATCCACTAAGAAAGAATTTTTAGACATTCTGCTACTAAAGGGGTAAAATCAGGGATGGAAGTTTGTATGAAAGTCAGTCATTTTCAGAGCTAGATGCACTAAATTTCATAAAGCTGTGTCTTTTAAGAAACAAATGTACGTTTTCCAAAATTTGCCTACTAAGAGGGTATAGGTACCTACTTAATAAGTGATAAATGTTTCTATGGAATGTTCGTCATTTTCAAAGTTAGAAGCATGAAACTTCGCACACCTTCGTCTTTTGAGAAATAAATTGACACGTCAATCAGCTTTTTTCAACATTTAACTACTAAGAGCGAAAATGAGGTGATAAACGTTTGTATGGAAATTGTATGGAAAGTTCGTCATTTCCAAAGTTAGAAGCATGAAGCTTCGTACACTTACGTCTTTTGAGAAATGTTTTGTCGCGATAACTGACATCCACGTGAGCGAGCGAAGACGCGGGCAGAAGCTAAGTAGTATAGTCTAATATATCTCTGTACCAAATTTCATCTAAAATTGAAAGTAGGCGTGAAAGGTTAGTTATCAGACAGAGTGATACTTTTACCTATTGGATTCTTACTCTCCGGTAATGAAAACATATTTGCGCCTTTACCTATCAAATAAATTATATTATTATCAACTTTTCCCTCGATTACATATGTATTTCTTCTTCTATCCAGATCAGCGGTATGAGCAATTGGTCTTTCGCCAACATAGATTCTAACAACACCTTTACTATCTCCAAATGGACAATAATGCCGGAAATGTTCAATGATTCGGTTATTAGTATCGACCTGGTCGGTGACAACGCTGAGCAAAAAGTCGCGTACTTTGGCGCACCTGATTATTATCTCGGTAAGTTCATCAGTCACCTATTTGCAGCTCTCTATTTTATTTATTAAAACACACACATTTTTAAACAAAGTCAACGTGATGTTTGTAATGCACAGTTGAATACGAATGCACGACATTTATTTTATATACCATGTTTAGAGGGGTCCCCACGATCAGGGCAATCTCACCTGCAAATCGGTGTTTAGACAACGACCACAGACAACGACGCTAGCTTGCAGGTGACCTTATACTCACTTGAGTAAATCAAATTAAAACGAGGAGAAAGTGTAAACGGACTCTAAACTATAACCACCTTAAAATACTTATCTAAGTAAATAATATATGGACCATTGTACTATATACCTAAGTAATCCTATATTTAGAGTCGCAGTCAAATAAGCTGAACAGTTTAATAGTAGGTAGGTATCAATGAAAACACTTTTTGTCCGAGAGAAAATTTGCACATTTTTATTGACAACAATGATATCAATGCCTTATTCACAATTGCATTAACTATTTTTCAATTTTTACTTTTTTATTGCCAAATACACTAATTTTCATGCTCTTTCGTTTCCGCGCATAATCGAAATACCTATCGTTATTCCATCTCTTTCTACCAAAAACATGGTTCACAGTTGTATTAAATGAGTTCGTTTAATGTTCCATGAATGCGGTAAGTATTATACTATTTTTTTTTTCTGATTTTAAGTTTCAACTGCAGGAATTTTCAAAACACAAACGTATTATTTACATTTGCAATATCTGCTCATACTTTTTAGCAGTGCTACAAGAGTTCGTGTTGGTAGTACCTACAAAAGTATCAAGAAAGTTTGATGCACAAGTGTGCTAAGTAGGTACTTTTACTGGAAGGGGCTTCGCAATTTTTTAAGTGCACAAATACATTAAACCGTTTTGAGATACAATCCGAATTGTAATGACATGATACAATAATTGTGATGACACTGAATCGTCTGATGATGATTAAGATGAAGAAAGAGTCCATTGTTGAAGAAATTTAAGTTTTGACTCAATTTTTAATTACCAATTTGTAAAAATGAATAATTGTTACCTGAAACTGAAGACTGACTTTTTTAATTTTCTTACAAAAAATCTTATTTTAATTATTCAGATGAAGATTACCTAAATAGCTAAAGATTGGCCTATAATAGGGCTTCAGTCCTTTTAATTTCTTGTTGTGATTTTGAAATTTATTTATTTTGATTGTGGATACAAACTGATTGTATTTTATAATAAAAATAAACATTATGAATATGGATC
Organism: Eilema sororculum; assembly: GCA_914829495.1. Taxonomy (NCBI): domain Eukaryota; kingdom Metazoa; phylum Arthropoda; class Insecta; order Lepidoptera; family Erebidae; genus Eilema; species Eilema sororculum. Next base: position 42,087,705 of record OU618532.1, on the reverse strand, counting down.
ACTTGTTTATTATTTTGTCTATATAATGCACTATTCATTTTCTTTTACATATCTATCAAATTCGTAATTTAAGTATTAAGAATAAGAATAATTTATTTGCCTTTAAACATGGTAACATGGATCTTACAATATGTATAAGCATAGCATATTTAGCTGCCTACTGCAGCATGCAAATTTTCAATTAAAACTATTACATGCATATGTACCTACATTAATTTATGAAATTTGACAAGCAATAATAAAATAGTGATGAATGTCAACAGAGTTATTATAATCCTAAATATGGTCATAGTCACATCTATCAATTTAATTTATTATAACTAATTAAATTAGTTACTGTTGTTTAAATGTCATGAACTCTTTTACTGTGTAAAAGCATTTATCGGTAAGCCATTTTTTTAGAGGTTGTGAAAAGCATGGTGTGAGGTAACTCTTTTAATTCTTTGGTATCAGCACCGTTGTCTGTTTGTTAGTGAACTATCTTGCGTTTAGTAAATCGTTCTACTTCGTTTTTATACTCTTTGAACTTCATTAACGCTTCACTTTTATTTTTCATCATATATACCTACTCTAACATGTAATATAGTACCTATTTTGAACCAGCCACTGATGGCTGTCTCATAGGGCCACACACATCGCTGTGTACTATTTCAAGTGGTTCACTAGTTCTATCTGTATTCTTCGGTTCGTTGAAGGGCAGTTTGGTTATTTTTCCTTTAACACATACTTCAGTCTTTAAACTGAATCCTTCTTGTTAAATTCTAAACCCTTCATATTTTGTTTTTCATGAGCAATTTTCATTTGACCTTCATTCAGGTGACCAAGTTTCTGATGCCAAATCTCCATTTTATTTGATCCACACAAGTTTGCCTTCTCATGGACATAATACAAACCATCATTACTTCTTTCAGCTTTCAAGAGTAACTTTCCATTCTGCATTACAGTCGCTTTATGTTTTTTGAACACGACTGTTGCTCCTTTATCTGTCATCTTTCCTACTGATATAAGATTTGTTGTCAGTGAGGGGACATACAGGGCTTCGGTTAGCTTTAGGTCTGGTTTCTCTTTTACATTCAACTTGACTAAAATTCTGCCAACAATTTCAGTAGTACAGTTGTCTGAAGCTTTCAATGGATTGTAATTTTCTTTTTCAAATTCCTGGAATCGGTCCATATCATGTGACATGTGTGATGTAGGTACACCCACTGTCTAGGCACCATGCATTTAGTTTTTCCTTGATTTGTATTTGGACATGCTTCGTCTGAGCAGTAATTATTTTTATTATTTTGTTTTCGCTCTCTATGGTCTACCTTTGTTCTGCATTCATTTGCTTTATGACCCTTTTTCTTACATTTGTAGCAATGAACAACAGTCACACGTATAACTAATAGTATAACTAAGTGGATAAACCCGATTGGTATATTTTGTTACTAACTGACCCACCAGATGCACAAGGTGGGTGGTTAGGAACATTTATTCCTAACTGACCAACCAGGTGGACGACTCAGGTGGTCGGTTGGGAACAGGGGATAATTTTGAGGGTCTCTGGGTCTGGTAAATTATCTCTGGATTCAATGGCAATCTGAAAATTTTCATAAATCCTTATTTATAGCTATTTCCATGTCTGCTAATTTGTCAACAGTGCCCATGAATTTATTCAGATGGTCCACTATGTTACCACTATCTTCCATTTTACTAAGAATCAGTTCCTTCAGGAGGGTAGCCTTTCCTGCCGGTCCTTTGCTGTCATATATATTTTGTAGTATAACCTATAGTTCTTTACTCGATTTGCAGTTTTTAATTTGCTTTAGTTCACTCGGAGCGATTATCAAAATCAATTCGGACAACGCTAAGCTATCTTTTTCAGCATACTTATTTTCATCGGCTCCTTCAGCCTTCAATGCTTCCTAACGTCTTTGAGACATAATTCCATAAGGCCCAACTTCGTTAGGAGTGCTTTAGCTTGGATTTTCCAAGTATCGTAGTTTTCTCTACATAGGGGCTCAATACGAGTATTCATTTTGTCTACTCACGTTTTTTACTTTCTGGGCCCATAACCTACTACACTCTTTTGCAAAAAAAAACGGGCACCTAAGGAAATTTACGTTCTAAGGTCGATTTTAGTTAATTAAATGAAATTTATTTCTTTGACGTAGTCTGAAGGTATACTCATAATCGTGTAAATTAATGCGCGTGAAGTGAATTCGAGAAATTAAAAGAAAAAAAAACGATGGATTCTTTAAAATCGATGTACACGCCCAAACAGTAAGGAGTGGTCGGCAATAAAGACAATTTTTTTTTTACTTTTTTTAATTAAATAAAGTTACAAATGTAAAAACCTAATAACGAGTGTAACCTCCTCTTGCCAAAATCACAGCTTGGATCCTTCTGGGCATACTTTTCACGATGTTTTTAATAACGATTTGAGGAATACGTTCCCACTCTTCTGCAATTAATCTTTTTAGCTCCCTGATATTTTGTGGAGCAGGTTGCACTGATCTTACCCGTCTCTTTAGAACATCCCACACATGCTCAATTGGATTGAGGTCAGGACTTCGAGCTGGCCAATCTAAACGACGGATCCCAACTTCTTGCATGTACGCTTCCACGTCGCCAGAACGGTGCGAGCGAGCATTATCGTCCATAAAAATGGAATCTTCCCCAAGTGCAGTCAATGTGGGTTGTGCATATGGAATTAGGACTTCCATTATGTACCGGTGTGCATTTAATGTTCCATTTTCTATGAAAACTAACTCCGTACGCTCCGTCGAATTAATGGCTGCCCAAAACATATCGGAGCATCCGCCATAAGGAGTGATTTCTTCGAAACACACTTCCGCATAGCGTTCCCGTGGTCTTCGCAGCACTCGCCGGCGTCGGTCTTCTCCACACAAAGTGATTCTAGCTTCATCAGAAAACAATACTTTATTCCAGTCCTCCAGAGTCCATGAAGCACAGTTCCGAGCAAACTGAAGTCGAGCAACACTGTGCTCACGAAGTAATTTAGGGCCCCGAGCTGGGCGGTAACTCTTGATATTGGCAGCCAAAAGCCTCCTCCTGACCGTCCACAAGCTAACTTCTACTCTTCTTACTTCTTCAAGGCTCTTCTTCAGGTCCACACTTGACGCCTTACTGACTCACCAAAAAGCGGTCATCTCTTGGTTCTGTGCATCGTTTTCTTCCCGAACCGGGTCTTCTTTTGACCAAACCAGTCTCTTGATACCGTTGCCAAGTCCTCTGGACAGTTGAACGACTCACATTTAGCCGCTGAGACACGTAAGTTTGCGAACAACCTTCTTCAAGTAGGGCTATAATTTTACCGGCCCTTATCGCTTTATCACTCATATCAAATGTGGTATTTAATGTAAAAAGAAAGATTAAATTGTTTAATTGGCAGAGAATATCCAAAAAATATCGTAAGTTAAAAATTGTTTCAGCAATTCGCGCCATTAGTAAAGCAGTTTTAGAATAATCCACAATAATCATTATTTTTCTTTTAATAATTTCAAATTTTAAATTTGGAACGTAAAGAATCATGCCAGGAAGCTTCAAAAAACATGACATCGTCACATTAACAAAACCTATTTCTTGTTCTTCTTCATTGAAGTAGAGAAAAAAATCTAAAGTGCCCGTTTTTTTATCAAAAAAGAGTTTATATACAACTCGTGCGAGTTAACATGGCACCTGGCTCGGGGCTTTGCGCGGGGGAGCGGGAGGCGTGTATGCTGACGCTACTAGCCTCGCACGGCGATAGCGGGGTCGCGCGCGGGGAAGCGGGAGGAGGGTGTTTTCGAGGCGGGTGCCATGTTAATGCGCACGTGCTATATGTAATACTATATTTTAGAGTCGCAGTGAAATAAGCTGAACAGTTTATCAATGAAAACATTTTTTGTCCGAGAGAGAATTTGCACATTTTTATTGACAATAGGTTTGTCAACTATTATACAACCACACAACTGACTACAAGTACTACAACAGTACAACAAAATCATAGACAAATTTGAGAAATATTAGTAGGTATAGTATAGGGGTATTTCTTCGAAATTTCATTCTTCAACTGATTCATCTGGCCGAAATTAAATTTCACTATCAGCTTTGTAACACATGTTCATATGAAAATATGGATTCTAAAGAACATATATTTGAATGAGGGACTCATTTTTATACAGCAGTTTTCAAGATATCGACATTCAAATATTTTGTGCCCAGATGAATCAGAATTGGTGACATATAAATCAGAAACAAAAATTTAAATTAAACAACTTTAATACTTAATCAATTAGACATCCTTTTACAATTAAAAAATCACTGTACATATGTCAAACATTCCATATAATTAACAAACGTACACAAGTAAGTCAAGTATAAGTTAATAAAATTACTTAAAGGAAATATTTTCTTGACTTTTTGCTAGGGAGCGATCTGCTTTCAATTTCCTCAAAAAGTTTTTCTTGGTGACGAGATCCTGAATTTTTGGATTTTTCTTATGTTCTTTATGCGCTCTGCCAGTGTTCTTTTTATCTTCAGGTTGCGGCATTGTTGTAAACTACAAAATAAAAAAAATAGAGATATTTAAAGACAAATAACTTTTCATGAAGAAATGAAATGAAAATGAAAAATATATACTAGGGAAAATTAAAACTACCATTTTATCAATTGCGTGATAGTATACGTTACTGTACAATGTAACAAAAATGCAATTAAATATTTTAACTAAATACATAATTATGAAAGTATGTATAGCGGCCATATACTTGTAGCAGCTATACTTTAATATGTAGGTATGTTACAAATAAAAGCAAATTTACGCTATAAAACCGCTATTTTCTAATCCATATGGTGTTTTGACCATATGAAGCAGGCACAGATGAATCAGGATTTTGCCTATAATTATGCATAACTCCATATTCATACAGCCTTTAGTATTAAAAGTTTTCCACATTAAAATATTACCTAAAAGCATCACAGCAAACGCAAATTGAGGTTTTAAAACAATAAAATAAATCTTATAAAGTAGGCTTTGTAATCAGAATGCCACCTGAACCAAGCACAGATGAATCATATATTTACCTTCGTAACACCGGGTTCTCTGGATACCAGCCGCACGTCCACCTCCTAGCTTGTTCGTTGCATGGCTGATTCTTCACGCGCGCAAAATCAGTATCCTAACTGTATTACCCGGTCAACTATGGTCAAGCGCAGCTTACACCATATTATAATCAGTATTATACGCCGGACACTTATGTTTTACTTTTTTATAAAAAAAGTATTAGTAGTTATAACTACCACGCATTATTTTGTAAAAGGATAAGTCATTTCCTTTCAATAAAATTATTATTTATATGCATTTATCAAAAGAAAAACGCCACATCAAACATTTTCTTTCGGAAAATGGCAAACGGACGCGTTATATGAATCAGAAGAACATACTTCAAATATTTTTATTTTGTACCTAGACAGCAACTATTTCAAAAATATCATTTGACCAAGCTATGGACAAAGCTAAAGTATCCAAAACAAAAAATTACAGGCAATTATGTTAGTTCGTCACCTCAGTGCTTGTTTGTCCTATCTACCATTGGTTACATTTTACAGTGAGAAGATTTTTTATCCCTATTTTTATAATAACCTTTAGTTTGTAGATTCTAAGGAATTACTTTATAAATGAGTTGTCTATGAATACATTATTATAATGTAATGTATAAAATGGTGGTTAATTGTACCTTATTTTACAGTTACTATATGGAGATAGAACAAATTTGCACAAATATAATTACGAATGTGGACTTAGAACAATACCTCAATAAAGATAGAACAAAAAGACTGTTATAATTTTTCGTGCTTAACTGGTCTATGTGCCAGATGTATATACAGGATGATGTATTTAGTATTTTAGATGATAGGATTTAACTCGCAAATAATAAATGCATTTTAAACAAAAGTTTTTATTTATAGTTATTTTACTAATGATTTTAAATGCTTATAGCTAATAGAATACATGTTTCCTTGCTTGCCTTTTGATGCTCCAAAAACTTTTTGTTTACCTTGAGTATATATCTGTTTGGAGTGTCTTCTATGTAGTCTTTTTCAGCAACATCATGATTTACAAAAAGCTTTTTCTTAACTTTTTCAAGCCTGTTAAGGATATAAAACAAAAAAAATATTATAATAACTAATTATATTTTTTAAAAACATTAAATAACAGTCGATCGATAATTTGCACTGCAAAAAGCAGAAAGCAAAACCCTGTAAACTGATTAAGCTTCCGAAAGTTCAATAAATTAATAAAAAAATAATTCAATGTAATAACATAATCGAGCAAGGACATCAGTGTAGCTACAGAGTACCTATGCCTAAATTATATGTGGAGTAAGTAAGCTAAGTAAAAATATGACGTGATTGGCTTCGTTTTGATCAGCATTTATTTTTACATACAACTGTATTGTGACAACAAGATGAGCTGATGCTGATAAATAAATAAAATATCAATGAGAAAAAAAAAGATGCTGACAAAAAAAAAAGTCAAATTGGCGTGTCCTATACAAAAAAAATCGTGCTTTTTACAATTTTTTTATAAAAAGCAATAGTATATTAATCGTAGAATAATAATAATTGAAAATAAAAATCTAAGTGTAAATTATTTTCAATAAAAAAATTGCCATAGGCCACGGTAACCACTTTCCATAAGGTGGGCCATGTGCTTATCTGCTACATATGTGGTATAAAAAAATTGTTCAAGCAATCAATATCCTTCAGTGTTTTAATTTAACGCAAAACAGAGTGAAGTAGTTGTTATCGAAGCGTTTAAGCACCACAACCAATGTTAGTTATAATAATAATTTTTAAATACCTTCATTGTACATACCAAACAATTCTTTCTAGGAGTTGGCAGAAGTATGAAAAAAAAAATTAGGTTTGAAAATTAGGACACATTACATTAATCAATAAGTCATACTTCTTATAACGATTAAAAAGGATCGTTGAGCCACGCAGTCGAACATACCTGTTATGTCCGACTGCGGGGCTCATAGTTTATTAAAAAACAACACTCTGTGTAAAATTCAGAACGGAATCGAGCGTAAATCAAAAAGTACTTACTGCTCTGTTTGCGGCTGCGTTTGTTCACTTATTTTGCTCCTATAGCTTGTTCTAGACATAATTTAATGTCTGTCGAACACAATTTTACTAGAAACAACAATTTCAATAATATTTTTACATTTTTTCGGGAGCAACGAAGCGAATCTTACAATGTCTCCAGCCACAATGACAAATCAAACAAAATGGCAGACATGGCGTCATGGGCTGTGATTGGTCGATTGAGTGGACATAGAACACTCAAGCACTCAACATTTGTTATGATGTAGGATATAAAACAAACAGTGGACATAGAGCAAACAAGCACAAAATATTTATTACAGTGTTGTGTCACAGATAAAATTTAAATGTCTTTTTTTCTATATTATAGCAAAAAAGTTTAAAAAATTTCTTAACCAATAAGATTGAAATTTGAGTCTTAACAATACTACATTTAAAGTTAATTTTCTGTAAATTTGGTAGATAGAACAAATAAGCACTGAGGCGACGAGTTGGTTACAGAAATATACCCATAGAAATAGAAAATTTTGTCTTCGAAGAACTACCCATAGAATGAAAACTTATTTCTACATTATAACACATTTGTACCCTTAAAAGTTTCTCATCATGCACCTTATTTGGATATAGGTACATAAGAACTAAACGTGAAACATAAGTTGACTTATTAAATTTCTGAACTTGGTAAACTAGGATGATATTGATGGCAATGGTGTTGGTGAACGTATTTTTCATACATCAAAACCTTAGAGTATCAAAACAGTCAAACAACGTCAATTTATAATAATCTAATCAACATCAGAGATATTTCAGATTCTGTTTATATTTTCAAGCTAATATACTATTTGGCACGATGCTTGTGCTTTTAGGGGCACGTAAATTAAATTCTAGACGCAATAATTACGACTTGTAAGTGTCTAGTAGTGTAGACAGCATTTAACTTTAGTTACAAAACAGTGGTTGGTTAACGTTGTCTTAAAGCACTTAAATTTACATGAGCATAAATCCTACTTAGCAACTTTATTCAAGGATGCTAGTTTAATATTAAATAGCCTATAAACCTCCCTAACAACTGCCATATCACTTTTTTTTTTAAAGAATATTAGAACCGAAGTTACTAATATTCCCGCTAACCCCTCCAACTAAGCTAAATTGCTTGTGCTAGGACTGGGTTCACGTTCGTATCGATCGTAAGGCCGACTCCTTAACAACTAAGCTACCGAAGCTTTCACAAAGATTTACTAATATGTTATTGCATTCCAACAAACAAAATATTCAGCTTAATTATTAGTAACATATAAACATGATTTTATTGAATAACCATCTCTTTCAGGCAAACGGTTAACTTCATATGGTGGGTATTTGACTTACTCGATTGCATACACGGCGGCTGAGTATAGCCGTGCTGTTCTAGCAGCTGACGTTGTCATTGGAGGATTAGAGGGGTATGTTATATCTATTATATTATTATTACTAAATATTACTACTGAAAAGCAATGCGTACAAAAGAGATTACGATACATTTTACCATTTGAACACATTAACTCACTGTCTGGATGGCTCAAACTTAGACAGCAGTTGCGTGAAACATAATAGTATTACAGTATGATGCTATGACGTTTCAAGCAAAATGAATCAGAAGTATCGTAATACATATAATATATATACAGAGCAAATGATAAAGTTAGTTATCATGTTTATCCACAGCAAATGCATTATGAATTGAAATAGACATGTTAAGTGATTTAAAACAGAGATTACTAATATAATTATTGTAACATTTTCAGGTTCATAGTCCACAACAGTAACGAACAACCCCCATCTCACACAACATGGACACATGCCGTAAGGCTTGTAGAGGAAGATTTCAGCAACTTGGATGGTACCCCAGTGACGAGGGAACAGTTCATGAACGTTCTTGTCTATGTCGATAGCATCTACATCCGAGCCACTTATGAGGACCAGTCGATTGAAACTAGGTTGGTAAAGCATATATTTTAAAACTATTTAAATAAATAAAAAGAAAATAATACCTACTAATGGCCCTTCTAAAAAAATGTATCTACAACAGTTAGTTTCGGGGCACTAAAAATAAATATGTCATCCCATTTTTGATTTTAGCAATTTTCAATGTTACTGTCACAGTATATTCCATATATTATTTATTTATTTGATTATAGACAAGCAGCATTGAGCTGACACACACTGTCACAGTTCACACTTGTTGAAGAACAGTTCAATTTATTCACTACACTTGATTGTGCCCATAGATATTAGGTAAGTTTGTTTGTTTGTAACCATATAATAATATATTCTCTTTTTCTACTACCAGCTTGGTTGCTGTGACTCTGGATATTGGTGTAGAAGAGTATGATACCGAAGACCCCTACATCGGACGTGCAACATCCATCGAACATTGCCAGTGTCCGAAGGCGTACCGAGGCATGTCGTGTGAGCAATGTGCTGAGGGGTACTACAGACTCAGCTCTGGGTTCTGTGTGCCCTGCCAGTGTAACGGACATTCTAGAGAGTGTGACGTAAATACTGGAGTTTGTTTGGTGAGTGTTTTCTTTTTAATGGCGAAATTCCCATTGCCTATCAGCCGGGGTGCGAGGGATATGTCGATGACAACCTCACCTCCGGCCTAGCACCACGACCCTCATGGCGTGGGGTTTTAGTCGGTTCGAGTCCGACATAACCTCCCCTTCCGGCTCCGGCAAGGGAGGAATCCGAGGGGTTTTCCGCACGAAAAAAAAAGGATGATAGGTGGAACTGCTGAAACTCGAGCTCGGGGTGGGTCTACCTATCCTATTGGGCCACGAATAGCACCTGCCAAAAATCTTGATTGGTGCTCTTGATATTTATTACATACAGCATACATTGTCAGTATGGATTACAATGTTTTCTATACATTACAGGAATGTACAGACAACACGATGGGTGATCACTGCGAGATGTGCATCCCTGGTTACCATGGCGACGCGACAGTGGGTACTCCACGCGATTGCCTAATCTGCGCCTGCCCTCTGCCTTACGTGTCGAACAAGTTAGTATTTACACATAATATCAACTAGCGACCTGGGTTTGCTCAAAAATTATAAAAAAAAAACTATAAAACATTAAGCAACGTCAAAAATAAATATATATGTGTTAATGTTAGAGTGTGGGACCAGTTAATCTGTACATTAACCAGGTAATCTGCAGATTACCTGATGCAATCAGTTAAAGCACAAAATGTTTGTTTAGTTTATTCATTATTTAATTCTCATATTCGCACTTAACCTAGTTAATATGCAGATTGTACCTACATCGTTAAAATGCGGAAAACGGTGAATGAAATACTTTTCTTCCCCCTTAAGAAGTGAAGCAACTTCGACATACTTTTTAGTGCATTATCATAAGGTGTACACGAGCTCGCTTAGCTCGCTCAGGCGTTTTATTTATTTATTTTATTCTAGGTATATAGATCCATAAATGTAACGTTTTTCTTGCAGTTTCGCTGTCGCCTGTGACCTGAGTGACAACGGGTCCCTTATCTCGTGTGTGTGCAAGCCAGGGTACGGTGGGCCGAACTGCGGATTCTGTGCCGCTGGGTACTATGGTGTACCACAACAGATCGGTGAGTGTCGTATTGAGATTAAACCATAGACAGGCTCTTTCCGGAACCAGCGGGATTGGTTATGTCGGACTTAAACGAATTAGACTTAAACCGACTAACACCGGTGTTAGTCGGTTTAAGTCTAACGGTAAGGTGGTTGCCGAGGGTGAGGTAACCTCTGCTATTTCCCTCGTCACGGTCGACGGTCCACAGACGGCGTGCGGTTTTAGTTGGTTGGAGTCGGACATAATCTCCCTCTCCGGCTCCGGCGGGGGTATTGGAAGGGTTTACGCACGTAAAAAAAAAGATATGTCCTTCGTATCCTGACTAACCCATTGAGCTAACTAAGCTATTGAGCAGTTTCGCTCTGCTTCTGTTAGAGTGATTTTGACTTTGACTTTGACTTTTGACTTTGATTTTGGAAGTCGTTCCACAATCTACACAGCCCTTTTACTAAAAAAATATTTTTTTGTTTCATTGACATACAGGTGACTATTGCAAACCCTGCAACTGCTCCGGTAACATCAACCCTGAAGACCCAGCCTCCTGTGACAGTATCACTGGCAACTGCCTCAAATGCGTTAACAACACTGCCGGAGCTGCTTGCAACCTCTGCGCCCCAGGCTTCTACGGTGATGCTGTACTCTCCAAGAATTGTACCGGTAAGGCCTTAGATTTGAACTGTTAATGTAGAACTGAAATTGTTATCAAATTGGGTACAGTCAGCATCAATAGGATTATTAAACATATAAGTAAATTAAATTAAATAAGGAGCATTTTCATTAAAAATATAATTTGCTCAAAAAGTAGTTCTGACGCTAACTGTACTTAACTTTCGAGACTATAGACCGATCGTGAATACTGTACTGCGGCCTGGGTACGCGCAGCGTGGTGGGGCAAAAGGTAGAGAAAGAGAGAGAAAGAGCATAATAATTTTTACCGATGTATTCGAATTTTAAAGTTAGCATAATAAATGCTATAAAAAATTCATTCAAATATTTGGGCATCAAAAATCAATGTGTCAAAATGGTTGAAAAATCATTCATTGATTCCAACAGTTCGTAAGTTGGTAGATTGCTCCACCGTCGCTCTTAAAGACGGATATAAGGAGAAGGGAAATTTGAAGGGAATCAGGTGTGGCTCAATAGCTCAGTTGGGCGTGGGTTCAAGTCCCACTTGAGCATTTCATGTTTCCCGATGTATTCGAATTTTAAAGTTAGCATAATAAATGCTATAAAAGGACGTCAAGCTGAGTGCCACCACTGTTAACATGGTACATTTTTCCGATGGTGACTTGTATTTTTCCGAGACTTTGCCTTTGCTTAACGTCAGGCGAGGTGAAGTCAAATTGACGTGTCCTATTTAAAAAAAATCATTAAAAAAAGAGCATAAGGGTTGACGTCGGACTGACCAAACCTGACGGTCGATTGATTGATAAATCGCTCCGTCTCGCCTCCCAAATACCCAAAGAACGGTACATTGGTTATAGTCGTTCTATAAACGATGCGTTCCTGGTGGGAATCACATAAAACACATGTAACCAAATAAATGTATATTAAAATATTAATTTTCAGCTTGTATTTGCGACGAATTCGGTATGGACCATTGTGACCACACGACTGGGACCTGCGTGTGCCGGCCGGGTGTCATTGGAGACAAATGCGACCAGTGTGCCCCCAACCATTGGGGTCTGAACAGTGGACAGGGGTGCACTCCTTGCGATTGTGGCATTGCCTCCGAGTCTGCTCAGTGTGACCTCAATACCGGACAGTGCAAGTTAGTATTTTTATCATAGTTTCGTTTTGTTGTTTATAAAAAACCTACTTTACAAAATATAGTATCGGCCTATTTATTTTCATTAAATCGTTCTCTCCCAGCACATATCTACACCATGATATATTTATAGAGTGGTTGAAACTGAAGTTATAGTTTTATTCCTACTAATATTATAAACGCGAAAGATGGATGTTTGTTACTCTTTCACGTAAAGACTACTTGATGGATTTTCATGAAACTTTACAATAATATAGCTTATACATCAGAATAACACATATCATATCATCGTTATAATATCATCACGCTAGTACTCAAGGCGCTCCCTTGAGTACTAGCGTGAGCAGTAATCATCAATGTCAACAAATTCTGCCGGCATCGGCAATTATACGCAAAATTGACAGTGGTTATTTCTGTTGCTGTTTACCAAAAACTCAGTTACTATGTTTTTAATTTAAACAGCCGAGACGTTACAGATACGTCAAACTCGACGTTTATCTGTAGGTGCGATCTATTTTTAACTGTAACGGGAACGGCCGTAAGTCAATCAGTCAATCAGCAAGGAAAAATATAGCAAAATTTCCAAGACTTTGTGACAGGCACAATATAAATACCAGAAATAAAAACAATATTGTAGTTTGTCATAGCAGACATAAAAAAAGTAATTCTTTCCTAGGCAAATGTATAACGCTTTTTTAACAAGCTTCCTAATGAAATCAGAGATTTACCTGTTAATAAATTTAAAAATACAGTAAAGAGCAAACTGTGCCAGAAAGGCTATTATAAAATCCAAGAATATTTAAACGATAAACAAGCTTGGAAATGAGCTGTTCGCTCAGCTATGCTACTCAAGCAAAACATTGTATCTAGACCATAAGTTTTAGGCTAAGTAAATGTTTTGTAAATAGACCAAAAAAAAAGCCCGCTGAGTTTCTTGCCGGAGTCTTCTCAGGTCTGGGCCGCGTTTCGAACCGATGGTCCATTTACTAGTATTAGTTAGTATTTTATATTTACTTTATGTTAATGTTTTGTAAGTGCCGATTTAATGGTCTATGCAGAATAAATTATTCTTGAATTTGAATTTTGAATTTGAATTCAGTCAGTCAGAACAAACATTTTTATAAATATAGATTTAATTCTTTACTCCGTCCATTATATTATTGTATTTTAGACAGCTCACTGACAGTAGTCGGTATAACTTTGTTCAAGCGTCAACACCTGAAAATCCAGACAAAATTAGGCGCCAATACGTCATTTTTCACTGACAACATCACGTGAGACAGAAAGCAATTTTAGGGATGTAGTAAGTCAATCGACTGTGTTTTTATTGTAATAACTTGAAAAGGTTACAATTGATATCGACTACAAAAAATATTTTATTTTTAATATCACCTAACTGGCGGTTTTTCACCGATTTCTAAACAACAACTCAGATGTTAATAATTTTTTTATTTGTATGATTTTTACAGAAAAGTGATTTTTGTGACTCCGTCATATGTAGACGGACTGTCAAAATTCTTTTTTGTATGAAAGAGGGCTATTTTTAAATGGCGAATTTCAGTTGCATAAAGATCTGATGATGGGTTTCAGAGACAGACCATGGAACTCTTCAATAAATACCAGGAAATCAGTATGTTGGAATATTCTTCTAGAAGTCAGTTGTTTTGTTTTGGTGATTAGCGTGTGCGGTATCGTATGGCCCACAATCGTTTTATAATACCTACATTTTTAAATTGTACAGACACAAAATATCTACCGCTTTATTATTATGTATAGAAAGATAATAGATTATAATTCCACATGAAATCATATGTTTATTTATCATAATATTTTCATTTATCGATTAATAATTTTTTTAATCGAGGTTTTCAACTTAGTCGATATTTAAAATTTTCATGCAGTCACTACTTTCATCTGTCTAAAATACAATAATATAATGGACGGGGTATAGTATGTCTTAAGCAAGTACTTTGTTTTAAACCGTTTGAAATTCCGTATGGTAAGAATTAACAGTTTTCATGTCAACTGATAGATGGCGCTGACCGATTAAAATTCAAGGTATCGTTAGTCGCGCGAACTTTTCTTATTAGTCAGCCAGTGCCTGAGTTTGCGAAATGTTTTTCTTTCTTTCTTTTTACTATTTTTGGATGCCTAACAGTTTTTGTCTAGGCTAGAATTTATTGAATAAACACTAAAATTTATTTGTATTATTGAAAATTTAAAATATACAATATTCGAAATATTAAGTTTATCCTAACTAGATTTTTGGAAAACAACTTAACTTTTTATTTTCAAAGCAAAGCATACTTACTATAGATACTACTAATAAAAATCTTTCAGAGCAATTCTGATGACGTTGAGGTGGCTACAGTGCATGAGCTAACATAATTATGTTACGACTAGCGACTAGCTGACCCGGCGAACTTCATATCGCCAATTATTTTCCACCCGCGTGGCGTCCGATCCCGTTCCCGCTGCACCCTCTCATACAGGAAAATAATTGGCAGTACGAAGTTCGCCGGGTCAGCTAGTATAAACACAAACGGTTTTAACTACTCTATGAAAGTACTAAAATAAATAACTAACTGGTGACGTGCCGAGCCAACAGTCTTCTGAATGGAGTTTCTCGAAAATCAAACCGAAATAAATCGAAGACATAGGGAAAAAGAGGAATCATCTCGGGCGGGACTCGAACCCGCAGTCTTTCGCTTACAGGGGGAATGCCTTGACCAATTCGGCTACCGAGACACCGCCCGATGTGATTCAAATTTCCCATCTTATACGTCTTTAAGGCGACGGTGGAGTCATCTACCGATTTTCTTACGAACTATCGGAATCAATGAATGATGTTACAATCATTTTTAAACATTGATTTTTGATAACTCCGCCCAATCAATTGTTTGGGCGGAGTTATCAAAAATCAATGTGAAAAAATCAACTGCGGGTTCGAGTCCCGCCCGAGATGATTCTTCTTTTTCCCTATGTATTCAATTTGTATAGTTAGCATACTTAATGCTGTAAATATTCATTCAAACCGAAATAGCACTAAAAACTATCAAAATCAATGTGTTTTTGACAGGTTTTCTTTATTTTTTCCTTTTTTTGCAGGTGTGCTAAAGGTGTGAATGGCAGACACTGCGACCAGTGCGCCGCTGGCTTCTGGAACTATACTAAAGAAGGATGCGATCGTGAGTGTTGCATTTAATTTGTATTACAGTCTAAATCATCATCATCTACCTGCGCTTGTCCCAAGTATATTTGTTTAATTTATTTATTTCGTGAAACATAGGTTACAAAATAGGTGTTATAAATAATAATAGTTCAAGCTATGTTCCGCCAAAGGCATACAAAATTTTGAATTAATAATTATAATATTAATATAATTATAAAAAAATGTAATTTAATTAAGTCATTACATAATTAAATTGCAAAAAAAAAAACAAATGTCAGAATTTCTTCAGTCACACCTTTCCTAACCCTCTCCCACCCATTCCATCCATCTTTAATTAAGTCTACCTACGAGTATGTCTTAAAACCCCCATACTTTGGCTGTGAGACCTAGCGTCTCCCCTCTCCTTGGGAAAAAGGCGCTATCGCCTCCGTAGAGAATTTCGACCTAATACATACATACATAAAATCACATCTGTTTACCATAGGGGTAGGCAGAGATCACGGATCTCCATTTCCTACCACCCTGACATACTCCTGACCTAATACTATCGTTAATATTAGAGTTATCGATATATTTACCATATTGTATTGTTTCGAGTTATTTGTTCGAATATTTAATCTTCTTTCTATGTATAATATGTATGTATAATATTTACAAAAACAGTATAAGAGTGTGTTAATCCGCATTTTTGATTCCATAACACAAGCTAGTTAAGCTTACCATGGGTCTAGATAGCGTTTTATTTTCACTATTTATTGTTCATTACAACTATCATTACAGGCTACCCAATACAAAAGTGTAGCTATCTTATATTAATTACAAATAACAGCCTCTGTGGCGTGGTGGTAGTGAACGCGACTGCCACGCAGGAGGCGCGGGTTCGATTCCCGCTCAGTGCAAATATTTGTATGCATGAATATGACTATTTGCATTGGTCTGGGTGTTTCTATGTATAATGTGTATGTATTTACAAAAAAAAAAGTATCTATGTATGTTTATCCGCATTCTAGATTCCATAACACAAGCTAGTTAAGCTATGCTTACCATGGGTCTAGATAGCGTTGTGTAGAATGTTGTGGCATATTAATTAACGCCAACGAAGCGAGAGAAAAAAGGTAAACAAAGTTTCAGCGGTTCCAAACTTTATTATTTGGAAATGATTACGTATCATTTCAAGCGCGTTCCAGACAGGAATGTAATTGCTTATAAGATGGCGGATCTGACAGTTTAGAACCGCTGTGCTGACAGCTTTCCTGTACTACGAAACTCGCAACGACAGCTGTCGCTCGGCCATTCTCGCGTACGTGTGACATGTGTGACAAGGACATAGAAAATAATCGCTAGTTATCGCAACGTAACTCAGTAATGGTTGCTTTGTTTACCTTTTTTCTCTTGTCTCGTTGGCTTTACTTTAGGTTGAATGTTGATAACTTCCACTCTTGTGAACTCACTCTTAGTACAATGGAACAGATCAATGTGTAGAATGTTGTGGAATATTTATCTTGCTACAGATTGCAATTGCAACACTGGTTATTCCCTCGGCTTCACTTGCAACGCGACAGGCCAGTGCGAGTGCCTGCCGGGCGTGGTTGGAGAGAAATGTGACAGGTGTCCGTACAGGTGAGCTATACTCTTAAATTTATCGATAGAAAATAATAGTATTGCTTTGTTCTGGCGCTAGATTGCAGCACTAGCAAAAACAATAAACAGTTTTTGACAAGTCGCTCAAAGCCCAAGTCGCCGCCATTGTTATGCCAATGTATGTAGTGATAATGTAACTTACCTATACCTCATGCCAAATGGATTGAGAATAAAGTTCGTTGACCGGAGTTGACCTTGTGACCAGTTTGGACCGATATCTTAGCGTTTGTAAAAAAAAAATATACTATCACGAAACCAACTGCAGCGCTACGTGCCGTCCGCGTGAACCTTCATTTTTGTTACGCAGAAATCACTACTTATAATACGATATTTACTGCAAACTTTATACACCACACACGCTTTTTGTTCAAGATGTCTGCCGGCTGTTATAATGATGATTGATTGTCCAGGTGGGTGCTGATTCCTGACGAGGGATGCTTGGAGTGCAACTCTTGTACCGACGCGCTTCTCACTACTGTCGAAGATATGAGTGAACTCCTGACTAATGAAACCACGGACTTTAAGGTAAATATACTTTAGCCAAGGTGCGAGGTAATTACCTTATTGGGACACCTTACATACTTACTTACTTCCAGCGGGGGACGCCGTCGACCGGACGGGTGATCTGCCCTTTTTGTGAGCCATTTCACCCAAATCCTCTATTCCTTCCCTGGGGAGGCCAAGGAGGGTGTCCGACAATCACGGCGTTCCGTCGAACTTACCTGTTTCTTTGCAGAATCTTACGATCTGTTCCACCTTCAGATCCCGAGGTCTGGTGTTTCTAATGTGTCCGTCCCCATATTTTTCCATCTTACTCTTGAGTACATGGGACATTTGGCAAGCAGGTGAAGGCTGGTTTCCTCGGCTTCCATGCACTCTGGGCATTGGGGGTCGGTTTCCACGCCTATAAGTGTCAGGTGCCTGTTTAGTCTACAGTGTTCTGTTATCACTTCTATAACCAGCCTCATGTTTCTCCTGGAGAGTTTCAACAGTTGGCTCGATTTCTTCGTGTCCATGCTTTTTTACGAAGATCTTCGACTGTCTCATGACAGGCGAGGACTTCTACCTTCGTTTTGTTTCTGAGAAAATATTGGGACACTTTACTCATCGGTATATGATACCCGAGGTGGTGGTCCTATGCATCGGGATTTTCGCACAAAAAAAATATGTTTAGCAGTAACAAGGAGTACGAACGCTAAGAAAATATCTTTAGTATCTCTCAAAAACTAATAGATGGCACTAGTAGTCTTATATAAAGAAATAAAATAGTTAATACGCTTATTTCCCCATTTAGAATCACGTAAATTATTTCAGAGCCTTAAAACATGACGATGATGTAAAAAATAAAATTCGTTGGTAATATAATAAATACAAAACAAAGTGTAAATTTAAATAGTGACAAAAGTGTTAATTTAGGAAACCGCCATCTAGCGATCTTCATCTAGCAATTATGTTCATTCGTCCATGCTGTTTCTATCTATATATATATAACTATCCAAATTAATGCAGAATCAATTTTAATTAGAATTTTTTTGGTTTTATTCAGTCATATTCAATAATATGTTTAGTGTATTTTTTATTTTTGATAAGTTACTTTTTAATAGTAAAAATTGAAAAAGATTGCTGTCGCATCTAGTAACAACGCTTGGAAATAAAAGCTGTCTGCTTGCTTTTGGAAGTTAAGGGTGTAACCGCTTTTTGTTCCTGATTATGCATATGTATGGAACTATATTTTATTGGAATATTATTAATTGCACATCAAATAAATAATCACATATCAATATATTTTCATCATTTATTTTTGCTTTTTTAAATCAAATGAATTACTTTACTACAAAATAAACTGAATGTTTAACAAAACTAGTACAGCAGAAAAAAATAAAATATACATCAGCATGACATTATTTTTATCTTCATAATGCTATACAAATAAATTTATTTAAGTACAAAAATTACAAATGTTTATCAAAAATACTAACTGCACAGCAAATTAACTAGTGCGCATGTAGAAGATACTCATTGTCAAAGTAAAATATCTATCCGAGTAGCATTATATACTAAGTAATTAAATTCAGAATGATCACCACCCACCCCGAAATGGATAGGTTAGGTTAGAAGACCTTATGTCTTCGTGGTTATTTTTTTTATAAGCAAGTAAGTAGTTTGTTGGTGCTCAATCAGTATTTTTGATGTGAATTTGGATTATTTTGTCGTGCATTAGTAGCATTAGCAGTGCATTAATAAAACTGCTTCGCATTAAGATAAACAGCCGTACGTTACGAAAATAAATTGTACTTTTGAGTTTAGTATTCTGCTGTGCAATCAGTAATTTTGAAGGAAATTTGGATTATTATTTCATAAAAAAAGTATTTTATTTGATTTGCGTTTAAATACCACCCTGTTTTATTATATGTGGCACTACTTACCAAAGACGGTGTGTGTTGTTTGAGCCGGTTAGAGTCCAACATTACCTTGTCCTTTAAAAAAGTATTTCTTTTTTCCATCCGAAATCCTTTAAGAAGCTTAACATCTTCTGTTCTGAACCCAGGACAAAGCAGATTCGTTCTTCACGACACAACGATTGAACTACATATCGAACCAGACGCAGCTCCTCCGGCCGAAGGTCGCTGACCTCAAGAATGTGGAGGTGGAAGAAGTCACAGGTGCCGTGAAGACCTTGGAGACCAGCGCCAAGAACCTGCTGAGATCGGTGAGTTTGTACTGAGCAAGCGTTTAGTCGCGTTTGGTCAAATACGCATTTGGTCCAATTGTCAAAAACAGGAAAAATCACGGACTTTCTATCCGGTTTCTGGGTGGTTCTAACTAAGGCCCACTGTCCACGGAGGCGTAGCTTCATAGATGCTTCAAAATACGATGTGTTGCTTGTGCAGCTCAGCGTACTGAACACTATCCACGAGGCGTATTGCACGCGTACGTTTTCATACTTTTCATTTAGTTGTCGCTATTTTTAAGAAAAGGAACACCTGCGTTCACTCGTTGTACGCCTGGACGTATAACATGCGGTACGCCAGGCGTCGTGAAGCTTGCATGCAGCGACACGAGCGCGTTCGTCGACAGAGTTACATTGTTTTGTATGGAAGCAGCAATCAAGGGTCCACCAAACCTATAATGACGAATACGCGTCTATGAAGCTACGCCTCCGTGGACAGTAGGCCTTAACCTATCCATGTCGTTTTTTGACAATAGGGTATTTGACTAAGTCGTCGATTCTTCCCAATACTGCTTAATATGATAGCTTGTTCTGAAAAAATATGCCTTGCAAAATAAAATATTGCATATCTAAACTGAAACTATGACTTTTCAATAGTTGAAATTCCCAAAAACGTCAAAATATAAACAATCAAATTCAATTCAAATATATAACTTTTTAGATTCCTCATTAAATTTTAAATAACTTTGATTATGAACTATATACGTGTAAACGCAACGTGGACCGAGATAAATGCGATATTCTCTTGCACTCCATACATTTGCACTACGCGCTACAGAAGCGTGACGTCACAGTTTCGGACGATTTTGTATGGAGCGTTTTCGGGCGGCGCGACAGATTGTATTTTTCAAAATCAAGTATCTTGAAAACTGTTTGTATTACGAAAATTTCTCTTTTCCAGTTCATTATATTATAAGCAAGTGGTCATTTTTCGAAAGTAAAAAAAAAAAGTCAAATAGCCTACTGGACCAAATGCGAATTGGACCAAACGCGACTAAACAATTGAACAGACAGACTTTACTGTTCTACAATATTTATTACTAGCTTTTGTGCACGGCTCCACCCGCGTGGATGTCCTTTCTCAAGGTCTAATCTACCTGTATACTAAATTTCACCAATATCGGTTCAATGGTTTAGACGTGAAAGCTATAGACAAGCAGACAGAGTTACTCTTGCATTTATAATATTACTATGGATATACTGCCATATTTTTGGCCAGCCACGTGGAATTCAGACCCTGTTCCACTGCAACTTTTGTTAAATTTTCGCGTGATTTTCTGATCCCGTGCCCCGTGCTTCACCTTCTATTTTTTTTATATAATATAAACCTTGGTTACATAACCCAAAATAAAATAATTCTGAAGACGTTTGAATATGACCTATGTATGGTATTGCCTAGCATAGACAAAATGCGTTTTCCCTAAGGGAGTCAGTTAAATAATGGGTCAGGTTAGGTTAGAACTGTGACCAATAAAGTGCCAAGTCCCCTCCATTTTGTGTGATTAGATGCGATGATGGGATGCGAAAGTAACCCCGTCTATCTGTTTGTATGTTACGCTTTAGCATCTTAACTACTGAACCGATTTTGTTGAAATTTGGTAAAGGGGAAGATAAGACCTCTAGAATGGACTTAGGCTGTGTTTGGTCGCAATAATCGACATCCACGCGGGCGGAGCCGCGGGCAAAGGCTAGTTTCTAATAATATGATGTTAATTCTTGTTTTGACTAGGCCTATGTGTAAATCGAATACTAATGATTGTAACATCATTCATTGGTTCCTATAGTTCGTAAGAAGATCGGTAGATGACTCCACCATCGCCGTAAGAACGGATAAATAGAAGGGAAATTTGAATCATATCGGGCGTGTCTCGGTAGCAGAATTAGTCAAGGCATTCCCCCTGTAAGGGAAAGACTGCGGGTTCGAGTCCCGCCCGAGAAGATTAATTTTTCCCTATATAATCGATTTGTATAGTTGGCATACTTAATGCTGTTAAATTCATTCAAGTAGGCCTATGTGTAACCTGAACTAGCAATTAAAGTATCACTCCCACAGGCGGAATTCGCAGCCACAGACAGTGACAAACAGATAACCCGGGCAGCGCAGTTGGCAGAGGACGCTGCCGAGATTCTGTCTTCAGTACGTGACCAGGCTCAAGAAGCCAAGTCAGTTGTGACACATGTGTCGGAACTGGCCACAGGATTGGAACTCAGTCAGCAGCCGAAGGTTGATAGCGCCTTGGCTGAGGCGAGACAGATCAAGAGTGATATTGAAGGTACATTTATATTTTTATCGGAATTGTTTTTTCTAAAAAAAAAAGTAACTTAAATTACTATTTTTTTTTATAAAGGACACGTCAATTTGAATTCATCTCGATGGTAAGCTAAAGACAAAGTCTCGGAAAGAGGGTCACCATCGTAAACGTGTACCATGTTAACAGTGGTGTCACTCAGCTTGACGGCCTCATCAGATGCCTATTCACGCCCCGCTTAAAGGACCCGGGACTGTAGGAAGAAGGAATCATTCCCTTTAACCCCTCCAGCTAAGCTAAATTTCTTGTGTTAGAATTTTACGTCGATAGTGTGATGGCCAGGATTCGAACTCGGAGCCTTTCGATCATAAGGGGAGCCACATCAACCTCACCTTAAACAGTACACCTACTGACAGGCTATTGTTCGCGCCGCCCGCGTGCGCAGGAAACTCGGGCGTCGGAGAGCGCTGACTGACCTCCGTCCCGCATGAGCACGGGCCTGGGGGTGACGGCTAGAGCCACCTGTCACCCCAGCAGAAGTAGGCCACGGCGACGCCTCCCCACTCCGGGGGCGAGTCAGGGACACCGTTATCCCCCCTCCCGAGGAGGGCCAGACCGTAAGGGATGGCCTTGGGTCAGCCGGGGTGCGAGGGACATGTCGATGACAACCTCACCTCCGGCCTAGCACCACGACCCACAGTCGGCGTACGGTTTTAGTCGATTCGAGTCCGACATAACCTCCCCTTCCGGCTCCGGCGGGAGAGGTATCCGAGTGGACTACCGCACGGGAAAAAAAGACAGGCTATCGTTTGGAGGTCAGGTGGTCGCTTCCATTTAGGCTGTATAAAACGAATTAAACATGGGACTCATGGGAGACGCGGGCTTCCTCGATAAAAACCTTGGATCCAACAGAACGTTAAGATCAATTTACCTTACTTGATATTGATAACAATAAAGTATTCCTTAAGAATGTTCACCCATCCAAAGAAATGATAGCTGGTGCCGCTTAACCTTGTAATACGTTACCTTTCCCGGTCACCATTTAGCCACGAGCCTCGCAAAGTTTATTACAACTGTTTTTTGAAGTAAACCTGAATACGTTACGAGAGCGTTACGAAAAGTGTGATCGGTTGAGGCGAACGGAAGTTGAGAATGAAATAAAAGTTAGTGAAGATAGCTACGTTTTGTTTATTACTGACATTATAGACAGGTGCGAGTACAGTGTATATATGTGTATACCTAAGACACAGTGCAGGCGTATTGAGTTTTACTTTAGTCTTATATTCTAAAGCACACATTTTTTAATTTACCAAGTGTACCTTATTCTTCCTTCAGCCAAGAACTTGACTACGAAGCTGCAGCAAGCGGAAGGCGCGTACGTGAACGCGACCAAGCAGACCGAACGTATGAATGTGTTCGTCCAACCTGTCAACGAACAATCCAAGGTAATAACACGTACCCTGATTCTCCCGAGGGTTGGAATTTATTCCGCCCCGCCTCTTGTGCTTGCCTTTATTGGCCGGCCAAGAGAGGAGTCGCAAGAGCGGAACCTATGCTCCAGGTTGGAAGTGTAA
The DNA here is from genome assembly GCA_914829495.1 of Eilema sororculum. Taxonomy (NCBI): domain Eukaryota; kingdom Metazoa; phylum Arthropoda; class Insecta; order Lepidoptera; family Erebidae; genus Eilema; species Eilema sororculum. The sequence goes on along the minus strand of OU618532.1, from coordinate 42,063,875 downwards.
AATGTCATAACGCCGGGGGCCTGCTGACCGACTTCTGTATCGCGATCTTGCACCCCGCAGACTCTCCTCTCGACAACCTTAGCCGCTCAACGGGTGTTGCTCCATGGCCGCACTATGCGTGGCTATTTTAATGGGGCTCATGCAATGAGTTGGCGAGTCACAACCTGCCTTTTCCACAATGTAGAGACTTATTGTCATGGCAGGCGTCCGTTAGTCTCTCCATAGCTCATTCACCAGTCCATCCAATACTCAACCCCATAGCCCATAACTAGTTTCCATTATTCCAATAGTCTCTGCACCTGGCGGAAACCATCCCCGGCCTATCATATCGTGTGCTCGGGGATGGTATGCGCCATGTTTGTATATCCCTAGCATATTAAACTCTCTTAAAAGGGCGTCTACGTCTTGGCTTCGGCTTGACGCACGCCTTCCAAAGGCCCGGGACTCCATAAGAGAAACAATAATAATAATGAAGAACTCTTTATTGTTCACCAATGAAATATACAACAAATGGATTTTGTATAAGTTCAGGTTATGTGGTAGACAATTGGCGGCCTTATCGCACTGGGGCAATCTCTTACAGCCAACCATAGGATGGAGAAGGATGTATATGAAGAGATTTGAAGCAGTTGGTGTATTGTATTGTACATAATAAAACGTACACACTAATAATATATCGGTAGATTTTGGTTATAATGAACAGTTAATAATAGACTTACATATTATTATTCACGTACTATGGGACACAGTAGATATATTGTTTGGTAAGACAGAGAGGAAGGGTAAAATAAGTACAATGTTAAAATGGACACTATTTCTCCTGCAAATAGTGGCACGAATGTAGTTGGGCTACACCCCCGTCTTTATTTCTGTGGAAAATGGGGACCATTGATGGCCCTGGGTTACCTCATCCTCGGCAACTCATAGCCCGAGACGAACGGCGTTTTTGGTCGGTTCGAATCTGTCATAACCACCCTTTGGCTCCGGCGAGAGTGAATCCATGGTTATTTTGACACTATAAATGTATAATGATGGTGATGAATCATTAAGTACACCATGTTTGACAGCCTCTGTGGCGTGGCGGTAGTGCACGCGACTGCCACGCAGGAGGCGCGTGTTTGATCCCCGCTCAGTGCATATATTTGTATGCATGAATAGGGCTGCTTGCATTGGTCTGGGTGTTTCTATGTATAATATGTATGTATTTACAAAAAAAAAGTATCTAAGTATGTTTATCCGCATTCTAGATTCCATAACACAAGCTAATTAAGCTTACCATGGTTCTAGATAGCGCTGTGTAGAATGTTGTGGAATATTTATTTATTATTATCCTCTTTATTTATTTCAACAAAACTTATAAATTATATTTTTAAATACATATAAAAAAACATCTATTTAAAAATATAAAATATAGTACCCCACCGGCATCGGGTACAGGGACCAAGCTACCGGTGGTTAGGGCTCCATGGAGAGGAACCTCCTCACAATGCGTGCCGTGTCGAGGATTACCGCCTTCTGCATCAGGCCCTTGATCCAACTGTCTAACGTGAGCCTCTTGAGGTGTTGGTCGAGGCTCTTGGCAATCAGTCCGTGAACCGACACGACTATCGGAACAATAATCGCCGAATCAACATTCCACATGTCGACAACCTCGTGAGCCAGGTCCAAATATTTTATTTGCTTATCTTTTTCGGCTTTCACGAGATTCTCACCATGCGGAATGGTGACATCGATAATTATTGCGCGGCGCTCTAATCGACCTATCACCACTATATCAGGCTTATTGGCTGCAATAGTCCTATCAGTGATGATAAATCGATCCCAGTACATTGTGACACGACCATCGTCAAGAACTGGGTCGGGCACGTACCTGTAATACGGCACCTCCGAATCTTCAAGTTTATATTTAAGAGCAAGTTGCTGATGGACAATCCTGGCTACTTGGTTGTGTCTATGCAAATACTCGCCGTTGGCTAGACGAGAACAACCAGAGATTATATGTCTGAGGGATTCTCCGGGACGGTGACATGCCCGACAGATATCAACCGTACCATCCTTAAGGATATATAGTTGTTCGTCATTACAACTTCATCAGTAATTGCGCAAACAAAACCTTCGGTTTCTCCAAAAAGATCACTGAACCGTAACCAGGATACGGATGCTTTTAAATAAGGCCCATATAAGGCCCGATAAAATCGTCCATGCAGTTCTTTACTCCTCCATACTTCCTTGCGATCATTGATACTGAGTATTGCAGGCTTGCGCCAGTTCTCTTTCGCAAGAGCGAGCGGGGTAAGTCCGCGGTCCACTGCCACTACATCTCGATGGACATCCACATTCATCTTGAGAAAATATTCTCTAAGGTGGCATATTATTATTATTATGTTTCCGTTTGCAGAGATTCCAAAAGCTGGTGAACCAGACTCGGGACCTGAAGGGGAAGCTAGACGAGATGCACCAGTACACAGACCTCGCCCAGCACACCGCTGACGCTGCGGAGACACTGACGGCGAAGAACAGGTGGGCAGGGGAATAGATCCAGGGGAAATGAGGCCAGAGTAGGGATTGCAATCCGGAAAACCGGATCCGGTAATCCGGCGGATCCGCCATCATTTAACGGGAATTAACGCGATCATGGTATAGGTACCTTTGATTTGCTTGACGTTTCGACCAGGTTACACCGGCCGTGGTCACAAACTGACTGTACCTATACCATGATCGCGTTAATTCCCGTTGTTATTTTTTTGTTTATCATGGAACGCAAGAGTTTAAAAGTTAATTATTTAACGGCTACCGGATCCGGCAATCGAAGCCGTTGCTAGCAATTTTTGGCGAAATATTAGAACTGTTGTATGAGTGTGTACTTTAAATGTGCTGTGCGTGGCGTTCATGTGTTCCAATCGTTCGACAAATTATTATGTTAGTATTCTCAAATACTTTAATTATGTATAATTATTATGAATTGTTGGGAATCCGGTCAAATCCGGCCGGATTGAAAATGACGCCGAATTGCAATCCTTAGTCAAGAGGAATTGATCTAGGAGAATAGATTCAAGGGAAATAGGTCCAGGGGAATAGATTCAGGGGAAATAGGTCCAGGGGAATAGATTCAGGGGAAATAGGTCCTGGGGAATAGATTCAGGGGAAATAGGTCCTGGGGAATAGATTCAGGGGAAATAGGTCCAGGGGAATAGATTCAAGGGAAATACCCCAGGGGAATAGATTCAGTGGAAATTTGTCCAGGGGAATAGATTCAGGGGAAATAGGTCCTGGGGAATAGATTCAGGGGAAATAGATCCAGGGGAATAGATTCAAGGGAAATACCCCAGGGGAATAGATTCAGTGGAAATTTGTCCAGGGGAATAGATTCAGGGGGAATAGATTCAGTGAAAATTTGTCTAGGGGAATAGATTCAGGGGCAATAGGTCCAGGGAAAAGATTCAGGTGCAATAGGTCCAGGGGAATAGATTTAGGGGAAATAGGTCCAGGGAAATAGATTCAGGTGCAATACGTCCAGGGGAATAGATTCAGGGGAAATAGGTCTAGGGGAATAGATTCAGGGGAAATAGATCCAGGGTAATAAATATGGGAGAATAGATTCAGGGGAAATAGTTCTAGGGGAAATAGATACAGTGGAATACATTCAGGAGAACAGAACCAGGGGAATACATCCAGGGGAACAGAATCAGGGAAAATATATTTATGCGTATAAATTCAGGGGAAATAGATTCAGGAGACCGATATCCAGGGGAATTGGTCCGGGGGTAGGGGTCTAGATTCAGGGGAAATGGGTAAAATAGAACGCCCAAGGTTATCCGACCCGCCCATCACCGGTGTCTCCGTTGAAAATAATATGGTAGTGTATGAAACTGTTAACATAATCTTAAAAAATATAATCATAGAAAAAAAAAATTAAATAAAAAATAAAAAAAAATGAAAAAGAAAAGAAATAAAAAAATGTGGTGCAATGGGGTGAAAGGAATTCAACACAAATATATAAATATTGTGCCTATTGTAATGGTACATAAAAATTAATAGACTTGACTACACAGTGTATAACTTGTTGCCATAACATTTCACCATCGTTTATTGATATATAATTTATATTCAGAGATTATAACAACTTTGCAATTAGGCGCCCAAAAGACATATATATTGGTAGCGATTGCATAAACCACACGAAAAAACTTCGGACTCGGGTCGAAGGTGTCAGACTGTGTAGTCTGACACCTTCGACCCCTAGTCCGAAGTCTTTTCGTCACCACTCCATTGTAGCTAACTTGTTTTAAAGAAATATATATTAAGTTACGTTTTTATTGTATCCTTTTCACTTCAGATATTTAATTACATTACGTACATATAATGTGTATTCTACTATTTTTTTCGCATTAATAATTAAAAACAGATACCTACTTAGTAACATAGAAAAAAAAACAGAAAAAAAAAAAATAATAAAAAAAAGAAACAAAAAAATGTGGTGCAATGGGGTGAAAGGAATTCAACACAAATATATAAATATTGTGCCTATTGTAATGGTACATTAAAATTAATAGACTTGACTACACAGTGTATAACTTGTTGCCATAACATTTCACCATCTTTTATTGATAGATAAATTATACTCAGAGATTATAACAACTTTGCAATTAGGCGCCCAAAAGACATATATATTGGTAGCGATTGCATAAACCACACGAAAAGACTTCGGACTCGGGTCGAAGGTGTCAGACTGTGTAGTCTGACACCTTCGACCCCTAGTCCGAAGTCTTTTCGTCACCACTCCATTGTCGCTAACTTGTATTAAGTTACGTTTTTATTGTATCCTTTTCACTTCAGATATTTAATTACATTACGTACATATAATGTTTATTCTACTATTTTTTTCGCATTAATAATTAAAAACAGATACCTACTTAGTAACATAGAAAAAAAAAACAAAAAAATAAAAAAAAAAACAAAAAAATGTGGTGCAATGGGGTGAAAGGAATTCAACACAAATATATAAATATTGTGCCTATTGTAATGGTACATTAAAATTAATAGACTTGACTACACAATGTATAACTTGTTGCCATAACATTTCACCATCTTTTTTGATAGATAAATTATATTCAGAGATTATAACAACTTTGCAATTAGGCGCCCAAAAGACATATATATTGGTAGCGATTGCATAAACCACACAGTCTGACACCTTCGACCCGAGTCCGAAGTCTTTTCGTCACCACTCCATAGTCGCTAACATGTTTTAAAAAAATATTAAAATAAGTTACGTTTTTATTGACTGTATCCTTTTCACGTCAGATATATAATTACAAGACGTACATATTATATATTTGTTAAACTATTTTTTTCGCATTAATAATTAAATTTAAGTACATAAGGTACGTTTTTTATTTAGTATATTATTTTCACATTATATTATACTAGCTTTTGCCGCGTGGATGTCGGTTATCGCGACAAAAAATTTCTCAAAAGACGTAGGTGTACGAAGTTTCATGCGTCTAACTTTTAATATGACGAACTTTCCATACAAAAGTTTAGCACCTATTTCACCTTCATAGTAGTAAAATTTTGAAAAACGCTGATACACGTGTTCATTTATTTCTTAAAAGACATAGGTTTATGAAATTTAGTGCATCTAGCTCTGAAAATGACGGACTTTCATACAAACTTCCATCCCTTATTTTACCCCTTTAGTAGCAGAATTTCCAAAAATGCTTTCTTCATAATTTCATAATTCATTTATTTATTTTTTATTTTTCTTAGCAGATGCCTACGTCATAACATCTACATGCATGCCAAATTTCAGCCCGATCCGTCCAGTGGTTTGGGCTGTGCGTTGATAGATCTCCATGTCAGTCAGTTACCTTTGAGTTATATAATATTATATTTAGATTATCTTTTTCATTCTTACCTTCTGTTCATACTTATCCTCTATCATTCTTCTCAAATTTTCATCGATTCCTTTCATGCTTTTGGATAAGGGGTATTTACCCGTTCACATTATTATTATACAAATTACAATCTCTTCAATTTTCCTTTTTATTTGAATGACATTTTTATAGCATTTCTTATGCTGACTTTTAAATTCGACAAACATAGGGAAAAACAAGCGCTCAAGTGAGACTTGAACCCACGACCTTTCCCTTACAGGGGCATACTCTTCCAACTGAGCTATTGAGCCACACCTGAATCACTTCAAATTTCCCTTCTCCTTATATCCGTCTTTAAGCGCGACGGTGGAGCCATTTACCGACTTTCTTACGAACTGTTGGTTGTTGTTGTCCCACTTGAGCGCTTCTCTTTCCCGATGTATCTTCAAGGTATGTCAGTAAGCAAGGGCTTTACTTTTTAATTTATTTATTAGTCATCATCATTTACCGCAGGACCTTACTTCTATTACTACTGCCAGTGGGAACGCGGTTTGACAGGACGGGTAATCAGCCTTTAGTTTCTATGTGGGGTCATTTCACCCAATTCCCCTATAACGATTGCCATTCATGTTCATATGGCAACCGGAACCGACGGCCTAACGTGCTTTCTGAGGCACGACCAGACCAATATACTCATATACATGTATACAAATATTTGCACAGAGCAGGGATCGAACCCGCTCGCCACATAGTCGGGGCGTATCTGTCGGAGAGAGCAGTCGTCTGCCCAAGTGCGACCGGGCTCGGTCGGCGAGAGATGTCGTGCGGTGTTCCGCAGGGATCGGTCCTGGGACCGCTACTGTGGAACATCGGCTACGACTGGGTGCTTCGCGGTGAGCTCGCGGACGGTGCCGCCGTCACGTGTTATGCGGACGACACGCTGGTGACGGCGTGCGGGGCTACATACCGCGAAGCGACCCTGAAGGCCACGACCGCGGTTGCCCAAGTCGTGGAGCGGATCCGGCGGCTGGGTCTCGAGGTGGCTCTGCATAAAACCGAGGCCATCTTCTTTCATGGGCCTCAGCGCGTGCCACCGGAGGATTCCAGCCTCATAGTGGGAGACATTTCCATCGGCATCAAGCCCCAGATGAAATATCTGGGGCTCGTGCTCGACGGCCGGTGGAACTTCGAGGAGCATCTCCGAAGACTGGTCCCCAAATTGAAGGACACAACTGCCGCTTTGGGGCGGCTGCTGCCCAACATGAGGGGGCCGGATGACTCCTGCAGGAGACTCTACGCGGGAGTCGTGCGGTCCATGGCCCTTTATGGGTGCCCAATATGGGCGGACACCCTGGCGGTCCGCAATGCGCGTCTGCTGTGTGGGCCGCAGCGTGCAATGGCCAGCAGGGCCATTAGAGTGTACCGCACAATATCCTTGGAGGCGGCGAGTCTCCTTGCCGGATCACTGCCGTGGAACCTGGATGCGATAGGCCTTTCTATGCTATATCGGTATCGAAAGGAGGCGCGGGAGCAGGGACGGGAACCCGAGCCCGAAGAAGTTCGGGCCGTGAGGTCTCAGCTCCACAGGGACATGGTAGCGGAATGGGAGCTACGACTTGGGCGACCAAGCGCAGGGCACGCCGTAATAGCGGCGGTAAGACCCATCATGGAGGAGTGGCTAGAGAGGCCATACGGCAGCCTCTCGTACCGGCTGACGCAGGTGATTACCGGACACGGGTGTTTCGGGAGTTACCTGTGTCGGATCCGGAAGGAGCCAACGTCCGAGTGCCATCACTGTGATGCGAGCGAGGACACAGAGCTGTACACGCTGACCGAGTGCCCGGCGTGGGACACGCCGAGGCGGGTCCTAGTAGCGGCTCTGGGGGTGGGAGTCCTCACATTCGCCACATTGCTCACATCGATGGTACGATGCGCGAACGCTTGGGGTGCGGCCGCCTCCTTCTGCGAGCAAGTAATGCTCGACAAGGAGGCGGCCGGTCGGGTCCGGACTAGACTCCGGGCCCGGGAAACCCGCGCAGAGCGAAGGTGAACCCGACGTCAGAGGTTGCAGAACGACCTCCGTCCTCCATGAACGCTGGCCTGGGGGTGACCGGTGGAGCCGCCTGTCACCCTAACAGAAGCAGGCCGCGGCGGCGGCGCGAAGTGCGCCTCCCCGTAACCGGGGCTAGATGGGGACACTAACCACAACCCGAAGGGGGCCATTTCGAAAGAGATGGTCCTGGGTCTGCCGGGGTGCGAGAGATATGCTTTTGGTAATCTCACCTCCGGCAACCAAGAACGGCGTGCGTTTTAGTCGGTTCGAGTCCGACATAACCACCTCCACCGGCTCCGTGGGGGTGGTATCCGCGGGAATTTATCGCACCATAAAAAAAAAGGGATCGAACCCGCGCCTCTTGCATAGCAGTCGCTTTCTACCGCAGGAACTTATGAACACATTGGTAGTCCCTATCATTAAGAATAGGACGGGGGATCTGATGTGTCTGATTTCGTTCTGATTCTGATTTCGTTAGCTACTATAGTTGCGAAGGTCTTGGACAGTCTGCTTGACCAACAGTTGGCTAAGCACGTCAAAGACTTATGCTCGATTTGGGTTTAAGCCGGGTCTGTCGACGGAAAGTGCCATCCTGTACCTCAAGCAGACTGTTCAATATTATACTACTAGAAATACGCCAGTTTTCGCCTGTTTCTTGGACCTATCAAAGGCATTCGATCTGGTTTGATGTGTTATGGGGTAAACTGTGTAACGATACCACACTACCAAATGAAATATGTCGCTGTTTCGCTACTGGTACTGTAATCAGACTAACAGTGTTAGATGGGCGGAGGATCAATCCAAGGTGTACAGGACGGAGTGTGGCGAGAGACAGGGGAGATTCAGCTCGCCTCGAGATTCAGCTCGCCTCGCCTTATCAACTTGTATTCTAACGGTTTGATCGAGGAACTCAGCAATGCCCATGTCGGATGCCATATTGACGGACAATGCCCTATTATTAGTTACGTTAATGACATGGTGTTGCTGAGTCCCTCGATTCGTGCTCTTAGAACATTAGTGAGGATCTGCGAGTCCTATGCAGTGTCTCATGGACTCACGTACAATGTTCGTATGAGTGAGCTCATGACGTTTGCAACTAGTTCCATGAACTACTCCAATGTACCAGGGGTCGTTCTCAGTGGTACACCTCTAAGTTGGGTTACAGATTTTAAATACTTGGGTCACTGGGTCACTAGTGATCTGAAAGACAATGAACATATTGAGAGAGTGCAGGTCGCTGGCTGTTCGTTGTAATATGCTGATCCGAAGGTTTGCACGATGTACGAAAGCAGTGCTGTTCAAACCGTTTTGTAATCTTTTTACTCGTGCAGCCTTTGGTTAAATTTTAGGCCGCGAGCATATAGTGACTTGCGCGTTGAATATAATAATGCGTTCAGGATACTATTGGGGCTGCACCGGTGTTGTAGCACATCTAGCATGTTTGCGGAGACGCACACAGCTTATCTTTACGACATAATTAGAAAGCGCACCGCTTCCATGCTGGCGAATTTCCGCCATAGCACCAATGGTCTCCTGAATGTATTTAAAGATAGGTGGGACTCGCCCCTGCTGGGTCGTTCGGTGAATCTCCACACAAATAAATAAATATATATTTCACAACATTCCACACAACGCTATCTAGGCCCATGGTAAGCATAGCTTAACTAGCTTGTGTTATGGAATCTAGAACGCGAATTGAAATGTGTAAATTAATATATAAATTACTACCACTAGCATATTATAAGTTTTCTTATAACTAACTCTATGGACAAACGTCTGCCATTAATTATTTGAATTACAATGAATAATAAGGGTTCTTAAAATACTGCAAGTGTGAGTTTATAGTATCACGCGAGTATTTCAAGACCAAATTATGTACATTTTCATACACTACTTTAACTAATCTCATGAAAAAAATCATATTGTTTGCTTAAAATGACGTAAAAATTTAGCGCTAAAATCCATCTGCTGAACGTCACATACGCATTGCACCGCGTCCACAGATTATAGAGAAAAAATGTATTGACACCTTGTGTCCAACTGAAATTATATCGTAAGTTAAAAAAATATATAATACAGGGTGCACTAGAAGAGATGAACTTGAATGATTTTTTTTAAATTTACTTTTTTAACTCTGTGCATACAGACTGTCATTAAAGTATTGTTTTTTTTTATGTTGGCATTACAGCTTTTTTTTCGTGCGGAAATCCCCTCGGATACCTCCCCCGACCGAGCTGGAAGGGGAGGTTATGTCGGACTCGAACCGACTAAAACCGCACCCCAACTGCGGGTCGTGGTGCTAGGCCGGAGGTGAGGTTGTCTTCGACATATCCCTCGCACCCCGGCTGATCCAGGGCCATCCCTTACGGTCTGGCCCTACTCGGGAGGGGGGACAACGGTGTCCCCGACTCGCCCCCGGAATGGGGAGGCGCGCTTCTGAGCGCGCCGCCGCCGTGGAATGTTGGCATTACAGTATGAGATTAGATAAAATAATAAATTGATCTGAAGGGCTAACTCATCTGGTCAACGGCGTCCCCACTAGCAGAATATTCGACAATCAGTTTTATTAATGAACTGTCTCTTAAACATCTTCATTTAATTCAGCAATAGCCTATTTTACGATCCTATATTTACAGAAACTCAAAAGTTGGCAGCAAAGTGATGTCCGTAACTGCACTGAACACGGCCGCAATGAAGGACCTTATAGACGCTGGTTACGACATCAGTAACGGCACATACAACAACCTGGTCATAGTGAACATAGTGGCTAACACGTCCAAGGCCTTAGACGACCTCAGGACCGTGAACCAGAACCTCGTGGACCGGCTAGAAGACTTGAGACTGAAGTTGCCAGAACTACAGAAACTGGCTGACGATGCTACTCAACATACGGACACTTTGAGGACAAGAGTAAGGATGTTTTTAAATTATTTGTAAGGAGCTTGTAAGCTAGTATCATTCTGAAAGCCTCGAATCCGACTAGAAATAATACAAAGACATGAAGAAACAGGTTTCCGGTACATACAGTAACATATGAAAACAGGTAAATCTGCCTGTAATAGCAAACACGCCCATCACTTTATCGGACAATGATTTTCTACTTTCTAAATTATCTTGCAATGAAACTTATTTCGTTGATCCCCTATAGATTGTTTATCACATACCATAACTATCAAAACTTCGTTATTCATATCCACACACACCCTACACTACGCTTGAACCCGTTATGAATCGGTGTAGGTACTCAGCACCAACAAGTTTAAACCTGCTTCTCTAAAAGTGAGCGCATAAGGTAACAGAAATTACCGAAGAACCGATCGGTACCGATGCGCCGTACATGAAACCTGTTTCTTTATGTAAGCAATCTGAGAAGGGATGTGTTTTATAACAACAGTTTCTTCAGTTCCGTTGTATTTTTTTCCGCCCACGTTGAAATTAGATCCCGTTCCCGCTGCACCTTCTATTATTTTTTGTTATACACACCTTGGCTATAGAAAAGCAAAGACAACTGAAGAAAAATCCAATTTAGAGCAGTCGTTCGTACGTACGTGCCTACATTCATTTAGTTTCATTTTAGCCAAAACGGAATCCTTTTTTATAAATATAGGTATAGCTCGTGCGAGTTAACATGGCACCTACCTCGAAGACACCCTCTTCCCGCTTCCCCGCGCGCGACCCCGCTCTCGCCGTGCGAGGCTAGTAGCGTCAGCATACACGCCTCCCGCTCCCCCGCGCAAAGCCCCAAGCCAGGTGCCATGTTAACTCGCACGAGTTGTAAGATATAATAGACTATTTTATTATTTTTTATTGTGTATGTCCTCAGGCCGGCAACCTGCAAGCCCTAGCCGAGCGCGAGAACAACAATTCTCGCACGCAACACGCGTTCGCGGCCGCCTCGGCTTACTCGTCCATCGTGCAGGAAGTCGGCGACGGCAAGCAAGCCGCCGACCAAGCAGAGGAAGGCGTCAGGAATATCACGCTAGTGGTGAGTAGCGTTTGCGTAGCCGGCAATCTTGTTGACTATTGTAGACTAACTGCGTAGTACAGTGAATTTTAAGTCTTATTTGTTTTTACGGGACAGTGTATTTTGTAGGTCTTTTCACGGGCAAGTGGATTGTGGAGTTCATTTTACGGGAAAGTGGATTGTGGAGGTCTTTTTTCACGGGATAGTGGATTGTAAAGGTCTTTTTACCGGAAATATCGAAGAACTATCCCAACAGAGTTGGAAAAAGGTCCGGCGAATGTATTATGTCTTTCTCAGTTAATGAAATTCTTAATGCCTTTTCTTCTCAGACGGACGAACTGAATAACCGCGTTGACCCAGCCCGGAATCGATCCCAGGAGCTGCTGCAGAGCGCTATGAAGGCGCAGGGCACTGTGGCACAGAGCCTTAGTCCCAACCTGACCCTCGCGACCGACAAACTGGCCAAGGCGAAGTTATTGCTCCAGGCAGCTGATGATGATGATAACGCTATACAATTGTAAGTTGTTCCTACTGCACCTTTGTCCATATACTGTACTAGCTTTTGCCCGCGGCTCCGCCCGCGTGAATGTTGGTTATCGCGACCAAACATAGCCTAACTCCTTCCTCAAGCTAATATGCCCCTATACTTGCAATCTTGTAGTTTGTCATAGCAGACTCCATAAAATAAGTAATTCTGGACAACTGTATACGCTTTTTTAACAAGCTTCCTAATGAAATCAGAGATTTACCTGTTAATAAATTTAAAAATACAGTAAAGAGCAAACTGTGCCAGAAAGGCTATTATAAAATCTAAGAATATTTAAACGATAAACAAGCTTGGAAATGAGCTGTTCGCTCAGTTATGCTACTCAAGCAAAACATTGTATCTAGACCATAAGTTTTAGGCTAAGTAAATGTGTCAGGTTACAGAATTTTAAGTTTAGAGATGTAACAACAGAATTAGCTGCAATATCAACTTAAGCCAAAGTCGTATCCATTTTTTACGCTGATTGAAACGACACTGCGTCGAGTATGTATAGAGTTTGTATATAGACTTAGAAAATAAAAAAACACATCAACAAATCGAATACATAGGGAAAATGAATATTCTCGGGCGGGATACTAACCCACGATCTTTCCCTTACAGGGAGAATACCTTGACCAACTAGGCTACCGAGACATGCCCGATGTGATTCAAAGTTCCCTTCCCATTTTTATCAGTCTCGGTGGAGTCATCCACCGATGTTCTTACAAACTATTGGACTAACTCGGTCTCGTGTCTCGGGTTCGAGTCCCTCCCGAGAATGTTAATTTTCTCTATGTATTCGATTTGTATAGTTAGCATACTTAATACTATAGAATTCATTTAAACATCAGTTAATGTTTCCAAAACTTATCTCGCTACAGATCCTTGCCTACTTTGGCAGCCTTCTCTCTAAAGGACGAGATCGGCAAAGCAGAAGAAGTGAACTCCTCAGTGAAGTCGACCCTGGACATCATGTCTCAGCTCGGCAAAGACCTGACCGCCAGCAAGGACTGGGCACAGACCCTACCGAAATTAGCTGACGATGGGCAGAAGATGACGTCTAACGTTGAAAGTTTGGGTGAGTTCTTCATTTTTTTATTGAAATTGGGTAATATCCTATAGTTAAAATAAATTATCTAACCGAGCTTATTAAATTAAGAGCGGTAAAAGAGCGATAATAATTGCGTCGGTTCTTATTTTATGGTTTTTATTTATTTTTAATCATTCACCCAACCTATAATCTAATATATAAAATTCTCGTGTCACAGTTTTTGTTGCCATACTCCTCCGAAACGGCTTGACCGATTTTGATGAAATTTTGTGAGCATATTGAGTAGGTCTGAGAATCGGCCAACATCTATTTTTCATCCCCCTAAATGTTAGGGGTAGTCCACCGTTAAATTTTTTATTTTTATTTTTTTGACAACATTTTTAATTTCTATTTTTTTATGATACAACATACAAAAATACATACAATCCTCAATTTTCACCCTTCTACGATCAACCCTTATTTTTTAATAGCCATTTTAGTAATTTAATCATTTTTTCTTTCCGGTAGAAAAATTATCAATCGTCATTTAATTATTATCTATTTTTCATCCCCCTAAATGGTGCAGCGGGAACGGGATCTGACGCCACGAGGGCAGCAAAAAATTGGCGGTACGAAGTTCGCCGGGACAGCTAGTAACCTTATAACTTTGACGTTTATTAAAAATTAACTAATTTGACTAGTTACTAGAATACCCAATGCAAGCTATATGGCAATAGTTTGAATTAGTTGTGGTTTTTGTTACTAAAATATGGTATCATTATTTCATAAAGTGACATTAGCTGCTATCAATTTACTTTGTTTAACTATAAATTCGACTATATTTAATGCTGCAATCAGGTCATAGCATGTTTTCCACTAATGTATACCTAAAGTAAAGCTAACGAAGCGAGAGAAGGAATGAAATTGCTCATAAGATGGCGGCTCTGACAGTTTAGAAACCGCTGTGCTGTCAGCTTTCCTGTACTACGGAACACGCAACGACAGCTGTCGCTCGGCCAGTGTCGCGTACGTGTGACATGTGCGACAAGGACAGAGACAATAATCACGGATCTGAGAGTTATCGCAACGTAACTCAGTAATGGTCGCTTCCTCTCGTCTCGTTTACTCTAGGTGAATTCAGAACTTAGTTAGTCGCTAGTTTATCCCTATGTTTCTCCCATAGTCAAAGATATCCAAGACTTGGAGCCGTCGATCACTGAAAAGTATCGCGCTGTGAAGGCACGCCAGATGGAGCTGGAACAGAGACGCAAAGAAGCCGACGAGAAACTGCTGAAACTGAAGGAACTCATTGAACAGGTATGTGAGGGATCCTACAGGAATGGGGTGCTACTAAGACCTTTAGGGCCAAAAAAACCTCATGAATCGGGAATAATACTTATGGTCTAAGCTTAGTTTATAAAAACTGTAAGTTTGCTAGCGCTCGCTCCCAACACAGGTAAGAATGACCCATTATGAAGTGAGTGACAAACTTTCAACTTCGACGAGGGTCTAGCGTTCACGGCCTCTTAGTCTATTAGGCCCTTATTCTGGTTCTGAATCTTAATTTATCTGGGTATAGATTGTATAGACAATCTGTTAATATACAATCTGTCATTGATAAATTGAGATTTTTGACTGGGCGAGTTTCGTACTGTACGGGCCTAAAATGATGATGATAAATACCTAAATCTAGATTGACCCTATCTTTTTTACGTATGGAAATCCCCACGGATTAATCTTAAGCCGGATTAGATTGGTTATGTCCTATTCGTACCAACTAAAACCGCACAGACGTCTCAGGTCATCAATTGCCGAGGATGTGGTAGCCTCTGGTAAATCCCGCAGAGGGACTATGGTGTCCCCATCTTTTCCCAGGAAAAGGGGGTGAGGGGGAGCATAGCGCCGTCATTTCTGTATCCTATCCTTTCCGCTCTGTACTGAATTATGCATATATTTGAAGGTTCTTTTTCTGTTCTAGGCACGCACAGTAGCCAATCGTATACAAGTGGGCGTGTCCTTCGACCGATTGACGACGCTACAGCCTCGTCTGCCTGACACTGTCGATGAAATGTCGACCTCTACGCACGTCTCTGTCTATTTCAAGACGAAGGCAAAGGATGGACTGATTCTCTACCTCGGCAATCCTAAAGACACTAAACTTAGGAGGACTAAATCGGTATGTATTTTAAAATTACATAAATAATTATACAGATTATTTGTAGTGTCGTCCGTCCGCGTTGGTAGGTTAGCGGAGAGTCGGCCTTAGAATTGAAAGGTCGGGGAAGGTGGCGGTTATACACACGGCAAAAAATATAAGTAAACATATTTTGATATAAAAAACTCGAAAATAAGGTGTCATTATTACGAAATACGCGTCAAACTTGACTCTCCCCGAGACAACGCCATCTACTGGTAGTGGGTTGTACTTGAACGAACTACGTATCAATCGCTCTACTCCTCCCGATGTCTGTAGTTCGGATGCTTGACGAGTGACGTCGACATAGGCGATTGGCACACTGCGACGCGCGACGCGGCGTCGAGCGTTGTTGCGTCGACGCGGCGTCGCGCTCGTCGCCTCTACGGAGCTCATTTTGTATAGAAAAACGCGGGGTCCCACACACTGACAACGCAATCACGCGCGTTGCCGCAGAATACGCGCGTACAAGCAGAAAACGCGAGGTATGGCACACTGAAATCTGCATTCACGCGCGTGTTTTTCGAGGGATTTTTAGTCCAAGAGCTGTTAGAAATTTCTGTGTAGGTATTTGAGACGAATTTTAAATTATTATTTTTGCAATGCAACATGACTATTTAACGTCAAATTTAGAGCGCTTTTACATCAACTGACGTCCGATATCCAATATCCGACATCCGAGATCGGAGGAAGTCAAATATCGATGCCCAATATCGGGTATTGGAGCCGACACCACTGTTTTGGCTCGTTATCGGAACACGCAGAGACTGCAAGCGACTTTCAACCTAAATGGCATTTTCTTAGTTACGTCTCATTTCGCGTTAATAGATGACGCTGATCACGAATATAAGAAAAAAAAATTGTTACTATATCATGTCAATAAGTCGAAAATAGCTTGCACTTCTAATTATTTTCTTTTCATCTCTAGCGTTCTTAATATAGTCTGGGCTATCGATCTAATGGTCGGATGGCTTTACTTTACTTTTCTCAAAATTTTAGATTACTTCACACACCTACCTACCAAAAAAATTCTAATATCTCTCGGACTATACTAGCTCTCTCGCGTCCACGCGCGTCGACGCGCTACGCCGCGTCGAGCGTCGCAGTGTGCCAATCGCCTTACGGCGCTCATTTTGTATAGAAAAACGCGGCGTCCCACACACTGACAACGCAATCACGCGCGTTGCTGCAGATTACGCGCGTACAAGCAGAAAACGCGAGGTATGGCACACTGAAATCTGCCATCACGCGCGTGTTTTTCGAGGGATATTTAGTCCGAGAGCTGTTAGAAATTTCTGTGTAGGTATTTGAGACGAATTTTAAATTAAGATTATTGCAATGCAACATGACTATTTAACGGCAAATTTAGAGCGCTTTCACATCAACTGACGTCCGATACCCAATATCCGACATCCGAGATCGGAGGCAGTCAAATATCGATGCCCAATATAGGGTATTGGAGCCGACACCACTGTTTTGGCTCGTTACCGGAACACGCAGAGACTGCAAGCGATTTTCAACCTAAATGGCATTTTATTAGTTACGTCTCTTTTCGCGTTAATAGATGCCGCTGATCACGAATATAAGAAAAAAAATTAGTTACTATGTCATGTCAATAAGTCGAAAATAGCTTGCACTTCTAATCATTTTCTTTTCATCTCTAGCGTTCTTAATATAGTCTGGGCTATCGAGCTTTACTTTACTTTTCTCAAAATTTTAGATTACTTTACACACCTACCAAAAAAAATCTAATATCTCTCGGACTATACTTTTTTTTTTTTTTTTTTTTTTTCGTGCGGAAATCCCCTCGGATACCCCCCCTGCCGGAGCCGGAAGGGGAGGTTATGTCGGACTCGAACCGACTAAAACCGCACGCCGACTGTGGGTCTTGGTGCTAGGCCGGAGGTGAGGTTGTCATAGACATATCCCTCGCACCCCGGCTGACCCAGGGCCATCTCTTACGATCTGGCCCTCCTCAGGAGGGGGGACAACGGTGTCCCTAACTCGCCCCCGGAATGGGGAGGCGCGCTATCTAGCGCGCCGCCGCCGTGGCCTGCTTCTGCTGGGGTGACAGGCGGCTCCACCCGTCACCCCCAGGCCCGCGCTTATGGGGGACGGAGGTCAGTCAGTGCCCTCCGACGCCCGAGTTGCCTGCGCGCGCGGGCGGCGCGATCCGCGAGTCTTTCTCGCTCGCGCCGCCTCTCCCGCTCCACCGTCTCCTTCACGACCATTACCTGCTCGCTGAAGGAGACGCCGGCCGCCCACGCGTCCGCGCAGCGGACCATTGCTGTGAGCATCTCTCGGACTATACTAGCTCTCTCGCGTCCACGCGCGTCGACCCGCGACGCCGCGTCGCGCGTCGCAGTGTGCCAATCGCCATAGCATCTGTGGCGTGGCGGTAGTGAACGCGACTGCCACGCAGGAGGCGTGGGTTCGATCCCCGCTCAGTACAAATATTTGTATGCATGAATATGGCTATTTGCATTGGTCTGGGTGTTCCCATATATAATATGTATGTATTTAACAAAAAAAGAAGTATCTAAGTATATTTATCCGCATTGTAGATTCCATAACACAAACTACTTAAGCTTACTATGCGTCTAGATAGCGTTGTGTGTAATGTTGTAGAATATTTATTTATTTATGTCTTCAAAATCCTTTCCAGGACGATTTTATGGTGATAGGTGTGCAGAACGGATACCCATACCTGGTGATGGATATTGGGGATAGTGCGGAGTCAGGCCGGGAGCCCGCCAGGATAGGTAGCGACAAGTTCGTGGCTGACAACAAGTGGTACCAGGTCATTGTCGACAGGTCAGTAGTGCTAGATTTTGTCTGTATGTCTGTATGTGTGTCAACATTATAAATTATATCTTAATATATGTAAATTACGTGTCACGTTGTCCGCGATAGACTACTAAACTACTTAACTGATTTCAATCAAATTTGCACACCGTGTGCAGTTTGATCGAAATTGAAAGATAGGATTGCTTACATCTTAATTTAGCGATAAGTGACATCCACGCGAGCGGAGCCGCGGGCAGCAGCTCAATCTTGATGTCTCTTTTTAATGTGTTTTACTAGCTTTTGCCAGCGACTCCGCCCTTGTGGATGTCGGTTATCGCGACCAAACATAGCCTATGTCCTTTCTCAAGCTCTAATCTACCCCTATACCAAATTTCATTAAAATCGGTTCAGTGGTTTAGGCGTGAACAAAAGCGTACTAGACAGGCAGACAGTTACTTTCGCATTCATAATGTTAGTACGAATTTAAAACTCAACTTAAGTTTTTCCGTTTAGAAACTCATTTTAAAGACTAAAAACTGATATTGAACCAATAATTAGCCTTTTTTTCGTGTGGGAATCCCCACGGATACCTCCCCCGCCGGAGCCGGAGGGAGAGGTTATGTCGGACTCGAACCGACCAAAACCGCACGCCATCTGTGGGTCGTATTTCTAGGCCCGAGGTGAGGTTGTCTTCGACATATCCCTCGCACCCCGGCCGACCCAGGGCCATCCCTTACGGTCTGGCCCTACTTTGGGGAGGGGGAGGGGGGGGACAGTGGAATCCCTAACTCACCCCCGGTATGGGGAGGCGCGCTTTTCAGTGTTAGCCTAGTTTAATATGTGTTTTTAATGAAATTCGCAGATTTTTCACCTTCAGTTAATTATCTAATCAAATGTAATACTTCAGAGCCATCTTCCATATTTTCCTTTATACTTGAACCATATTTTCTTTTTTTATTATCAGAGTGGGCCGTAACGTCAAACTAGCTATCCGCGAGAGCCTGGACAACGGCTCAGCCAACCACACCCAGTCGAAAGAACTGGTCCTGCCAGGCCAACACACGATATTTAACCTGGATCGGGAGAAGTCCAAACTGTACGTCGGTGGCGCCCCCTCGGACGCCAAACTGCAAGGAGTCAGTTTCCCGGCGTTTGAGGGTCAGATAGAAGAGCTCATGATTGGAGATTCTCCTGTGGGATTGTGGAACTTCAATAGTGCTGCTAATTTGAGGGGGGCTAGGCAGAGGTGAGATTGTTTATACTATTTTTTGAACATTATTTTTTATTTTTTTCGTGTGGATATTCCCTCAACCCCATTCTACAACGCAAGAGGGGATGGACGACAGTGTATGCCTGTGTATACTCAGGTAATGATGTTTTTTAAACTGTAGATACGTCATGCACGAACATGGCCGCTTTCAAAAATGCCGCAAACACTACATATAATAAAAATTATAGCTGCTTAATAATAATTCGTAATTCTTATTAATTTATGTGAATTATATCATTATTTATTTTAATAATATTATTATTTTGACTAATTAATTTCTTAAAGACGTTTTTTTGGCTAGCGCACTGTCGCATCTCTGATTGGTGGACCAAATGGTCGCCATTTTTTTTGTTGACATTTTAGAGTGGCTATACCTGTCAAAAATATCAGCCTCAGACTGATGTTTAAAATTGTGTTATTGTCACTAAAGGTGTGTACCAAATATCAAAACAATCAGACAGGAAGGGGCAAAAAAAATGGGGTATTAAAATCATTTTCAGTACTGTGTTTAATGCTGTCTGTACTTAACAAGCATGAATTACGTTATGTAAAATTTGCATGCCATTACTTGTTATAATACATTGTACTTACTTCTATTGACCACCTAATAAGAGGGTGCCACACAAATAATTAAGCAAATAAAAGTGATAGTGGGTGGTATGCGACTCGAGGGTTCGATCCCCGCTCAGTGCAAATATTTGTATGCAGGAATATGGCTATTTGCATTGCTCTGGGTATTTCTATGTATAATATGTATGTATTTACAAAAAAAAATAGTATCTAAGTATATTTATACTCATTCTAGATTCCATAATACAAGCTAGTTAAGCTTACCGTGGGTCTAGATAGCATAAATATAATATTGTGGAATGTGGGTGCTAGCACCTCTGCCTACGCCTTCGGGAAATATAGGCGTGAGTTTATGTTATGTTATGTTATGTTGTTATGTTATGTTATGTTATGTTATGTTATGTTATGTTATGTTATGTTATGTTATGTTATGTTATGTTACGTTATGTTATGTTATGTTATGTTATGTTATGTTATGTTATTTAATATTTATTTATTATTCCAGAGACAGCCTCTTACCCGCTGAAAGTGGACCCCAGGAGTACCGTTTCAACGGTCGCTCACACGTGACGATGCCGGGCCGCGGGTACCTTAGCCGCCAGACCAACCAAGTGCTGCTGTTCTTCCGGACCTATGCCCCCAACGGTCTGATATACCTGGTCGGAGAAGGGGCCTCGTTCTTCTCTATACAAATGCAGGACGGGAAAGTATTCTTACAGGTAAGAGCAAAAGCAAAGTACTGTGACTTCAGAAAGTATGTACTTCGCGCCAAATGGATTGAGAATAAAGTTTGTTGACCTTGCGACCAGTTTGCGCCAGTTACTTAGGGGTCGTAAACATTTGTCACACTGTAGCGAAACCGACTGCAGCGCCACCTGGCACCCGCATGAACCTTTATTTTTGTAACACTAAAATCACTACTTATAATACGATATTTACTGCAAACTATTCTCAATCGATCTGGCACGGCCTATTGTCTCGAAGTTAAGATTCAAATAGGGTTCAAATATGTTAAGTAAAGAATGATTTAGAAGTAACTAGATGTTTCCCAGGACTCCGCATGCGTGGATTATGGTTATCGCGACTCCCGAGGAGGGCCAGACCGTAAGGGATGGCCCAGGGTCAGCTGGTGTGCGAGGGGGGTCAGTTGGTGTGCGAGGGGGGTCAGCTGGTGTGCGAGGGGGGTCAGCTGGTGTGCGCGGGATATTTCGAAGATAACCTCACCTCCGGCCTAGCACCACGACCCCCAGTCGGCGTGCGGTTTTAGTCGGTTTGAGTCCGACATAACCTCCCCTTCCGGCTCCGGCGGGGGAGGTATCCGTGGCATTTCCGCACGAAAAAAAAGTTACATACACATCAATGCCTCTCCAAGGGTGGTTTAGATGTCAAAGCGTAACAAACAGATATTTTTTCACATTTGTAATACTATCAATCAAATAAAATCAGGGTTATCAATCTTAAGGCTCAAAACAGGAGTGTCACTTTTAAGAAAATCCTTTTTTTCCTAAACCAATCTTGATATTTTTAGATCATATACAACAGCAATTTATAAAATAAAAAAACTATTACCCACAGGTTTCTCTCGGCAACCCATCCAGCGAACTCCTAATAATAGGCACCCAGAAACAGTACAATGACGGCAAGTGGCACAGACTGGACGCCGGCAGAAACCTCAGGAAATGTGTCCTCAAAGTCGACAGCGAGACTATAAAAGACGAATCCGTGTCTTCTAACGCCGAGATATATAATCTAGAGACAGTCAACTTCGGTGGTAATAATAAGGGCATATTGGAAGTGACCAATGAAGGATTTGACGGGTGTATTAGACAAATCAGTATGGACGGCACGCCTGTGGAACTAAGCCAGAATATGGAGTCTATTGGAATGTCTTACGGATGCCAGGTTAGTTTACTTTCATGTTTTTGGTATATAATACGTGAATTTGTGTTCAGAATTCAGAATTCGGTATACATATATGGGGTTTCATTAAGATCTTTAGGGACCTCACCTGCAAGCGCTTACATCTGCAACCCGTTACATTTGCAAGCCGTTACACCTGTAAGTCGTTACATCTGCAAGCCGTTACATCTGTAAGTCGTTACATCTGCAAGCCGTTACATCTGTAAGTCGTTACATCTGCAAGCCGTTACATCTGTAAGTCGTTACATCTGCAAGTCGTTACATCTGCGAGCCGCGTTCTAGCGCAGGCTTTTCTCTCGGCGTTCAGACGATAGTCTCTTCCATAAAAGCCGTATAAATCAAAATGGTAACCACATTCTTAGTAATGGGGTTATGTTTTAACCTTTCGGTTACATAGCATTAAAGTTTTTCAAGAATAAGAAGGTTTCTTCAGGGTCGGCAGCACTAGTGTAGCGCCCCTGGTATTACATTCGTCCACAGGCTACAGTAACCACTTACCATCAGGCGGGCTGTGTGCTTATCTATTACCTAAGTTGTAGAAAAAATACCACAGTAACCCGGATCGATCTCACACTCGAATGTTTATTACACTCCCAATGTAACAAAAAAGAGTAATAAATCACTGCAATCGGTTATTCTACTGACTAGTCAAATTAGTTTTACTAAACGTCAAAACGATAAGTTATAAGGTAATTTGTATGAAAAAAGATATAGTGACGTCATAAAATCAGTTACTATTATAGGTTGGATGAATGATTAAAAATAAATAAAAACTATAAAATAAGAACCGATGCAATTTTACCGCTCTTGTACCATTCTTAATTTAAAAAGATATTTCGTCTGTACCCCACCAGGTGGCGTCACTAGTCTCCTTATCAGGCAAGGACAGCTACCTCCGCTTCGTAGACATAACCACAGAGAACCTGCAACTAACTCTCAAGTTCAAGACCTCTCAGCCAGACGGCTTACTGTTTGTGTACGTCAGTAGGACGCAGACTACCGCCATGCCGGATAGTATATCACTATCGCTTAGCAAGGGTAAGTAGAACAGATGCCTCCGCCACTCGGCATGTCCTCTTTTTTTTAAAATTCTTATATCCAGACGCTATGACACTGCCCGAAGATTTTCTCTCCAAAACGTCTATAAAATCACCCCGTATGAATGCGTTCTGGTTTTGACCGACAACGAAAATGTATCCCTCTAATTAATTTTAACATGGTATTGCTCGGGGCCATATATCTTGGACCTAAACCGCGAGATATAAAAGTTCTTGGCGCGCGCAGATTGTTTTGTAATAATCTATGCTTGGTGAAATTAAACTCGTCCACTGCAGTAGCACCCCGTGCTATCTTCGAAATGCATCAAAGAAACGTGTACTGCGCGTATAGCGTGACGCGGTAGCTTAGTGGTTAAGGATAAGGAGGCCTTACGATCGACGAGCATGGTGCAGGCCCCTCGTAAAATGCTCCAATTACAGCATGGTACTGTATTAGTTACGTGACTTATTTGTTACATTATGTAACTTTGTTTTAATTCTTAATTATAAAGAGTTTTATATACTTGTTGACATTTAGCTTTAAGAAAATAAATATTGTAAATTGACGTCCAAAAAATGCCGCAGTGAAGTTTGTTGCGCCGTTTCTTCTCCACCAGCGCCTTGGAAGCGGTGGTAAACTTAGATTAAGTAGAATTAAAATTGACGTCAATAAGAAACAATTTTATTGTTCTATATTGAACAATAAATGACTATAAATGACTATAAAAAGGTCCTGGGTTCGAACCCACTCCAAACATAAGCAATTTAGCTTAGCTGGAGGGGTTAGAGGGAATATTAGTAATAACGGTTCTAATATTCTTTAAAAAAGTTAGAGCACATGTTAGACCCAAGATATGTGACTCAAGATTCAAACAATGAGATGTATGTACACTGTACAGGCATGGGGTACGTACGCCAAACAAATATCTTTAACTCAAAAATTAAAAGAGGGCACTATTAGTCTCATTTTAAGAAATAAAAAAGTTTAAACGCATATTTCCCTATTTAGAACCACGTAAATTATTTCAGAACTTTAAAACATGATAATGTAAGCATTGACCTAATTAGAATCACGTAAATTATTTCAGAACTTTAAAACATGATAATGTAAGCATTGAAGCATATAAAACTCGTTGCTAATATAATAAATATAGATATCGTGACAAAACTGATCATTTATGAAACCGCTTTCTAGTAACTGTTTTGTCCAATTGTCCATGTTGTCTAAAAACATCCAAATTACTGCAGAATCAATATAGGTTAGAATATTTATAGTTTAATTCAGTCTTATGCAATGATGTGTTTAGTGTATTTTTTATTTTTGATAAGTTAATACCTAAAAATTACAAAAGTTTGCCAACGCATTATCGCCATCTAGTAACAACGCTTGGAAATAATAGTTGCCTGCCTGCTTACGGAAGTTAAGAGTGTAACCGTTTTTTGTTTCTGATTGTGAATCTGTATAGAAGTATTATACAAGGTGATTGTATAGACGTTTCGGAAAAATGAATTTGGGCACAGTTTTGAGAGCAAAATCATCTGGAAGTATTAATTTGCTGAAAGAAAAAAAATATTTTTCAACCCCCATACATTTTTCCTTTCACCTGAACATTATTCCCAGATATTATCAAAAAAAAAAAAATTCGCCAACGTAATAAAAATCACCTTGTATGACCTGTGGTACAGGTAAGCTGGTACTGATGTCTCAACGCGAGCAGCTGGACACGGGGCTGAGTGCATACAACGACTCGCAGTGGCACGTAGTAACCGTCACACACAACAATGTCGCGCTCAAACTCGTCGTCGATGACTTTGATTACTTCAGGTAAGGAGATTGTTACTTTGTGACAATTTCACTCTTAATCTATTACGGTATTCGTAAAAAGATCGGTAGATGACTCCACCGTCGCCGTAAGAACGGATAAATAGAAGATAAATTTGAATCACATCGGGCGTGTCTCGCTAGCCGAATTGGTCAAGGCATTCCCCCTGTAAGGGACAGACTGCGGGTTCAAGTCACGCCTGAGAAGATTTATTTTTCCCTATGTATTCGATTTGTATAGTTAGCATTAATGCTGTAAAATTCATTCAATTATAAAAACGAACGTAAATAGAGCTATGACTGACTCATTCCTATGCCGCACCATTAAGACCTGGAACTCCCTGCCAGCTCACGTGTTTCCTTCTTCCTACAGTCCCAGGTCCTTTAAGCGGGGCGTGAAAAGGCATTAGATGAGGCCGTCAAGCTGAGCGCCACCACTGTTAATATTGTACATGTTTACGATCCGAGACCTTCTTTCCGAGACTTTGCCTTTAGCTTACCTTCAGGTGAAGTGAACTCAAGTTGACGTGTACTTTATAAAAAAAAGTAAACAAAGCGCGACGTACGCGCCAAATTTCGATTAAAACACCGTCCGCAACCACAGAAGAGCCGGCAATGATTTACGACCAGTAATCGTTGAGCTTCCTCTCACCTTCCTGCCGTATCGTACACCCGCTACACGTAGGGACATGTCGGCCGCTCGCAACGTCTTCAGTTTGTTTGGTTATCTAGTGTTTTGCTGCCTGCTAATTGTGTGTTCATTTCCCTCACGGCCATAGACTGTCCGGCCAAAATCTGTCCGCGCTGACCGGAATCGGCCACACACTATAGTAATCTTTTTCTGCGAAATGACTATACAATCTGGATGTATAATACCATTTTAGAGATTTTTTGCGTATTTTAGTTGGTTTTGACAACACAGAATTAGCATTAATGTAAGTTGAATAACACTAAAATATTTCCAAACCATTTTTAAACTGGAATATATGTATCTTTAAAGTATAAATAATTTTATCAACAAAGTATAGTTGCAGAGGACAAAGTTTATACAGGGTGTATTTTTGAAACGGGGCAGTAAGGGCAAGTACCTTAACCGTTGCAGTTACAGCAAAACGTTCTTAAAAGACCTTCCCTAACTTTTTGGGACATTTTGAACTGCATTCACAGATTTTGTAAAAAACTTACAGTTAGCAAAAAAAATGAAAAAATGCAAAAAGTTCAAAATTTTTTTTTTATGCCCATCGATTCTATTTCATGTGGGGATCAAAAAACTCTATGGGACCATTTTAGCTTTCAGTACTAGAAAAGACAGAAATCGCCAAAAACGTTTCCCATACATTTCGTACGGAAATATGATAAATCAACTCGAAACTCATAGGTCAGGTAAAATTTTGAACTTTTTTAAATAAAAAAATCATTTAAACATTTAAGAAATTGGTTTATGAAATAAATTGCTCAAAATGATTTCCATTTTCACGAATACATAAGTCTATCCTTTTTTGCACTGAACGAATGGCGGCTAATAATGTTCTGGGATGAATATTACGTAAAATGGTCATTAATGCATCCTTGAGCTCGTTTTTCACGAAGCCCCATAAAAAAAATCAAGTGGTGTTAGATCGGGGCTACGAGGTGGCCACTGTGTTGGAGCATGTGTACCTATCCACTGTGTACCGAATAGGCGGCTCAAATTGGAACGTGAAAGGTGACTGTTATGTGGCGGAGCACCATCTTGTTGAAAATGAACTTTTCGCAATTCCGACAGGGGCCATTCGTCCATCTCGTTTTCAAGATGGTGTAAAATGACTTCATTATACATGGCAGAATTCAGTTTCCCTTCATAAAATTCCACCATTATGACTCGATTGGACATTATACCACACCAACAGTTGAATGAGAAGCGAACCTGATTATGATATTTTTCTCAGCTGAAACTAAGTATAACACACAGATTTTCGAATCAAATTTGAAATTTGAGGGTAAAAATTCTTTTTATTTACTTTACAGTCAATTCTACCCACTTCCTGGCCATAACAAAAAGTTAGACCATCGTAGAAATTTGTTTCTGTTGCCGAAATGTATGGGAAACGTTTTTGGCGATTTCTGTCTTTCCTAGTACTGAAAGCTAAAATGGTCCCATAGAGTTTTTTGATCCCCACATGAAATAGAATCGATTGGCATAAAAAAAAATTTGAACTTTATGCATTTTTTTTGCTAACTGTAAGTTTTTTACAAAATCTGTGAATGCAGTTCAAAATGTCCCAAAAAGTTAGGGAAGGTCTTTTAAGAACGTTTTGCTGTAACTGCAACGGTTAAGGTACTTGCCCTTACTGCCCCGTTTCAAAAATACACCCTGTATATTTAACGATTTATTTCGTTATTTCTTCAGTTAGTTTTTTTTATCGTGGGAAAATCCCCATGGATACCCCCCCGGAGCCGGTGGAGGTGGGTTATGTCGGACTCGAACCGACTAAAACGCACGCCGTCTTTGGGTCTTTGGTTGCCGGAGGTGAGAATGCAGGAAACATATCTCTCGCACCCCGACAGACCCAGGGCCATCTCTTTCGAGGCCCCCTTCGGGAACCAGATAGTTTTTTTTATCTACTTTTATTGTTGACAGTACATACAAACCCTTAACCTGAAAACCTTTTCACAGTACGGACACAGCCCCAGACCCTCTCCACATTCTGGACGGGGTGTTATTCATCGGTGGGGTCCAACCTGGATACGTGGTGGGGGGCAAGGTTGGCTCCAAGACCCCCTTCAACGGCTGTATAGCCGACGCAACCATTAACGGCCGAGTGCTAAACCTGCTCGAACCGTACAACAAGAACAGTGTGACATTCGGCAGGTGTGGCACTACCACCAGCACAGGAGGAGTCAGTCCAGGTAAGAGATTCTTATTATAACACCTACTAGGTGGCAGATAAACACACGGACCACCTGATGGAATGCGGTAACCGTGGCCTATGCACGTGGTAATAGGGAGTCACATTCGTGCTGCCGACTCTGTAAGAATTTTTTTTTTCGTGCGGATATCCCCACGGATACCTCCTGGGTCGAAGCCGAAAGGGGAGTGTCGGACTCGAATCGACTAAAACCGCACGCTGTCTGAAGGTCGTGGTCCTAGGCCGGAGGTGAGGTTGTCTCCGACATATCCCTGGCACCCCGGCTGACCCAGGACCATCCCTTACGGTCTGGCCCTCTTCGAGAGGGGGGGGGGGGTCCTGTAAGGACAGAGTTTCTTTTATGGGATTTTTTTCTCCAATTTAATCAACATTCACGTTTTCTGCAGGTGCTAAGATATACGAAGTTTTTAACTCTATATCTGGTTGTACTTAACTAATTTTTATTAAAAAACTGCAGATTTTAAGTCTGACAAGACGTTTCTAATAAAAAAAAACTGCATCGAAATATGTTCTGTAGTTTTAGAGGGCATCGCGGAAACAAACAGACAAGAATTCCAATAGAATATGTTTGGGTTCAGAATCCTTAATTTAATATAGCCATTTTTTATCTCCAATATACGCACACGACAAATTTACAAATAAATGAATATTCTACACCATTCCACACAACGCTATCTAGACCCATGCTACGAGTAAGCTTAACTAGCTTGTGTTATGGAATATATGGTTACTATTTTTTTTGTAAATACATACTACTCTATTATAGATAGAAACACCCAGACCATACACATATTTGCACTGAGCGGGGATCGAGCGCCTATTTCGTGGCAGTCGCATTCACTACCGCCACGCCACAGAGGCTGAAAATTGTATAATATCATAGATAACACCACTGTTTTTGTTACAGATCAAGCGACATGGGCAGTGACATCTCCCGCCGACGTGTTACCTACCCCTGGTCCACCCGCGCCCGTCACCGAAATGGTTCCAAATAGAGGTAGGGAGAAACAATACAAATAGCAGAGCTTCTTATTATAGACCGTGCCAGATTGATTGAGAATAAAGTTTGCAATAAATATCGTATTATAAGTAGTGTTACAAAAATAAAGGTTCACGCGGGTGCCAGGTGGCGCTGCAGTCGGTTTCGCTACAGTGTGGAAAATATTTACAACCCCTAAGTGACCGGTCCAAATTGGTCGCAAGGTCAACAAACTTTATTCCCAATCCATTTGGCGCGATGTAACAGCAAGCAGGTAATTTCTAATCAGGCGAGAGTAGTTTTTAAGTGGTAATTTAATTTCAACCTTATTCGTTGGACTGACGACCTTTTAATCTGATAGGTTTTATTTTAAAACTCAGTTTAATATTTTACTGTTTCTAAACTTATTTTAAAGGCTAAATATCGAAATTGAACTATTAGTTAGTCGATAGTCCCACTTGAGCGCTTCTTTTTCCCGATGCATTTCTAACTTTAAAAGTTAGCATAATAAATGCTATAAAAAATTTCATTCAAATTGTCGTTTAGAGTTTATTTTGTTTCATTATGTTGCTCACCTGTAACCAATCAAATAGATTTTAGTTATGTAAGATTGAAAATTACGTACTATATTCTAGAATATAGACTTACCACTCGTTTACTACAACTGTAATGTAAGTAAAATCTACCAAATATAACATTTCTTCTAGGAGACGGTGCGGTACACCTATCGAACGTATTCCGGCCGGAACCACCGGAGACTGACGTCACCACACCACCGGCGACCACCCAGAGGCCGATACCACCAACATTGCCACCATCCACCACCACACTAAGGCCGCCACCGCAGCCGGAACAAGGCTGCGCATTAGCCCACGACCCTTACTACTCTGTGGGTGACCCTGATATTGGATACAGATTCGGTAAGTAATCAAAGAATTTTCGAATGGAATTTTATAGCAGTTAAATCGATTAAGATAGCAAAAAGTGAAATACCTCAGGTGGGACTCGCGGGTTCGAGTCCCGCCTGACCAGTCGCTTACAGAGGGAATACTATGAATTACTTAGCAATTACCTTACCAATACTTACCAATGAATTACTTTCAAACTGTTTATACTGTTGATTGATGCCATCTTGTTGAATCTGCTACATATATTGAGTAAGACACTTTGTACTTTTCCACTATATTTTTTCTATTTCGTCTCACGGCATTCTCAAAGGTATGATGTAAAGTGACTTCATCATACGAGAATGCCGTGAGACGAAACCGTTCAGGTGAAAAATAAAATATAGTGGAAAGTAAAAAGTGTCTTACTCAATATGAATTACTTTCACTTTTTTCTATCTTATCGATGGAAGAAATGACCGTTTGTTAAAAAAAAATCTGCTGAGTTTTTTGCCGGAGTTTTTTATTAAGTCACTTTTTTTGACGTCTTGTAAGATTATTTTTAATGGTTCATAAAGAATAAATTATATTTAACTTGGACTCTTACCTCTCTTGAGAGTTCCAATATTGGGCAATTCGTTGGGCGCCGTATTGTAGAACTAAACAATGAATGTATGAGATTGACACGTATTTTAACGTTTATGACAGTCGTCAAGGTACGTCAATCCCATACATTAATCAAAAAATCAAAAGTCAATAATCATTTATTCTGCATATACCATTAAATCGGAACTTACAAAACGTCAATATAAAATAAATGTTAAATACTAATTTAGCAAATGGACCACCGGTTCGAAACGTTGCCCAGACCTGAGAAGACTCCGGCAAGAAACTCAGCGGCCATTTTCTTTTTGGTTTATTTACAAACGTTTACTTAGACTAATACTTATGTACAGTCAGCATCAGAAAAATGTTGACGAGTAGAGTACTCAAAATAATCTTAGAACCCAAATTTCATTATTATATTGCTAATTAGAGTACTCAAAAAGTTGTAAGCATCCAAAATGGTCAAACTATCTTAGCAATCAGTCTTCCAGAAACATGTAAGTAAGCAGAGTGTTTATATTCCAATACACTATCACGTGACTCAATGGTATCTAATCAAACAAAGTTTCAAAATAATGTAGACAATGTCATTTAATCGCATTTTGCATCCCTTTTTTACTTATTTAGCCATCCTTTTCACACGATGGTCGGATGATGAGAGATAGGTGTATAAGTTAGAAAAGGATAGCAAATGTGTCAAATTAATGACAATTTCTTTTGTATTTTTTATAGTTGCCAGTCGCTTAAGCCATAAACTATTCACTTGCATTAGTGAGAAAAGAGTATGAATACGTAAGAAATAAATACTCGTATGATGTGTAAATTACTTGAAACCTACTTACTACTACTTACGTACTTCCAGGTACCCGCAACGACAGTCGCATAGAGTATTCGAAGCTGCCTGGGCGTCACTTGCAGGGCTTCGACCTGACGATCTCATTCCGCACCTTCGACGTGCACGGCGGGCTGATATTCTACGCCGCTGCCGACAAGGACCCAACGCAGTTCCTCGCCTTCTACATGAAGGATGCTAAGGTATTGCTATGGTGGAAGAGTTTTATCCCCCCGGAGATGAAATACATGAAATACTGGAGATAGCGATTAAAAAAAATATCAACTGTACAACAAACTTAGTATTTGCATTGGTCTGATCGTGCCGAGGAGAGCGCCCTTTAGGGTCATCTCGTCCACTCTATCAAAATGTCCACTGTATCGAAATGTCCACTGTATCAAAATGTCTACTGTATCGAAATGCCCACTGTACCAAAATGTCTACTGTATCGAAATGCCCACTGTACCAAAATGTCTACTGTATCGAAATGTCCACTGTTCCAAAATGTCTACTGTACCAAACATTTTGTAGTACTTTGAATTCCTATTCCTACTACGTCTGAAAGTTGGATTAACTCTAGATTTGGTCTTATAAATTTTTATAATTTTTCCACCATATCATCAAATATTTGTTGCATTGGATTCAAGTTAATACACACCTCCTGCCTCATATCACTTTTTTTTATCGTGCGCAAAATCCCCCGGATACCACCCCCACGGAGCCGGTGGAGGCGGTTATGTCGGACTCGAACCGACTAAAACGCACGCCGTTTTGGGTCCTTGATTGCCGAAAGCATATCGCTCGCACCCCCGCAGAATCAATCTGCGATCAATTTGCGACTTGCACATAATGCTATGAATCGACTGTAATACATTAAGTGGTCATTTTGATACAGTGACCATTCTGATACTGTAAACAATTTGATACAGTAGACATTTTGATACAGTGGTCTTTTTGATAAGATGACATCTTGAAGTGGTCATTATAATACAGTGGACGACTTGATACAGTGGACATTCTGATAGAGTGGACGAGATGGCCCTAAAGGCTGAAAAGTCCACCAACTGGTCGCTGCAATGCTTCGATATCATCTTTTTATTGTGGACATGGCAGTCGCTTCATAGAAAATATCGAAGTTTAGCCAAATCTGCAGTTAGACTGGTAAAGTGCACCCCAGACACCAAGCTGACCGCTTCTGATTGGGATTAACGCTAAGATGAAGAATTAGAAGGAAGCCTGCCAATCCCTTAGTTAGACTGGGGAAAGCGGACCCTAGACTCCCTTCGTGTGCGACTGAGATGATCAAAAGGAAAATAGGTATACGAGTGCTAACGGTTTGCTTTATATTACACTAGCTTTTGCCAGCGGCTCCGCCCGCGTGAATGTCGGTTATCGCGACCAAACATATCCTATGTCCTTCCTCAAGGTCTAATCTACCCCTATACCAAATTTCATCAAAATCAGTTCAGTGGTTAAGGCGTGAAAGCGTAACATACAGACAGACAGACAGACAGAGTTACTTTCACATTTATAATATTAGTATGGTTTACAATATATAAATACGAAAAAAAGAGTAGTAGAAAAAATAAGAAACCTTAAAGTAATTTGTAATTAGTTGAATGAATTTTACAGCATTAATGGTACATTCGACCAAACGCGTGTATAGATAGAGTCCTAGAATAAACAGGCAATATCTCACACATATTGGCTGTTTTTCAGACTATTCTTCATAATTTACACTAGACTCGTCAGTTGAGTCCTCTGTTGCTTGAATAATCAATTATTGATCCATTATATTGTAAATTACAATGTCTCGATCCCAATCAGACATATTTATTTTTCTTGTCCTCTACACGACAGTTGCCCAGTTTTCAGGTGTCATATCACCTTTATTTATAATTTTAAAAAACTTGATAAACAAATAATTAATATTTATATATTATTAAAAAATCGATTGCAAAATGTTCTTAAGTAAAATCGATAATTATTTCAAATCGAAACGGTACCGTACGCGGGTGTCACTAATTTCAAATTGTCTCAAACTGTCAAAAAGAAAATAAACGAATGGACGGAGTATAAGTACCTATGCTAACTATACAAATCGAATACATAGGGAAAAATGATACTTCTTGGGCGGGACTCGAAAAGCGAAAATAGTAGAAGCTTAATTTGAATCACTTCGGGCGTGTCTCGGTAGTCGAGTTGGTCATATCATTCCCCTATAAGGGAAAGATCGCAGGTTCGAGTCAAGCCCGAGAAGTTTCATTTTTCCCTATGTATTCGATTTGTAATTAGTTAACTAAAGTAAAGCCAACGAAGCGAGAGAAAAAAGGTAAACAAAGTTTCAGCGGCTCCAAACATTTTTATATGAAAATTATTACGTATCACTTCAAGCGCATTCCAGACAGGAATGAAATTGCTCATAAGATGGCGGATCTGACAGTTTAGAACCGCTGCGCTGTGCTGACAGCTTTCCTGTAGTACGAAACGTAACTCAGTAATGATCGCTTTGTCTACCTTTTTTCTCTCGTCTCGTTGGCTTTACTTATAAATCTAACGCTAGAAATAAATAAATGATATCACATTGTGAAACCTGTAAGGTGGAAGGAACTGTCACCCGAGACAGACTTAACGACCTAGTTTGGGAGACAGAGACTGTATATCCCTGTGTAACCCAATGAGACAATAAATTTATTTTATATCAATGATAACCTTCCACGTACATTCAACAGTTACACTACGCATTCAACTGCGGCGCGGGCACCGGTATCATATCGTCATCTCGCACATACAACGACCCCGAGTGGCACATCGCCACGGTGACTAGGTCGGGAGCCCATGGCAAGCTGGCAGTGGACTCGGAACTAGTCGGGGAGACCACCGTTGTCTGTAGCAACCCCGCGTTGCTCACGGCACCGTTCTACTACGGAGGGTTAAAGGAGCTATCTGAAGTCGCTGTTCGGAACATTGGGGTGAGTAACTACCTTATTTTTAGAAATGAGACGGTCTGTTCTCTTTATGCGAGTTTTACACAGTTCATCATTTCTTGAACTGAAAAATTGACAAGACACTAGTGGCTTTACTTCTGCGTAACATCTCCCATTGAGAGTCGCCTTCTCCTCTCCGTATTTGTTGCTTTTTTTTAACGTGAGGGAAACTCCATCATGGATGCTATGCCGGACTCCTACCGACTAAAAACCTTCACGTACCGCCCAACGGCCTACGGTTGGGAGCCCCGGGTAAGCCCTCGGAAGGATGTCCCAGGACTGTCATCAGATCTACGGCTACTACTGCGGTCTCGCCTAGGGGGTGGTTCAAGTGCCATCCCGCGTCTATGGGAGGTTTTAGGTGTCATCTCGCTTCTTAGGGGGTGAGGGGAGAGGCGTGCGTGAATCCCTCACTAGTTGTTGCCTGCAGCTTCGTTCGATCATTCAATCAATTTTCATCCCGTCCCCGCTAACCTTGGGTACTTATGGCATACGCGGACTTGAACTTTAGGTCGTTTGTTCGCCAAGTTTACCGGTAACTCCGACAATATATAAACTTTATAGGCGCAGTGATGGCCACTACAACGCGGTGGCGAAACAAAAAATAGTTTAACATACACTGTAACATCCTTTAACATGCACACATTGGTAGTTTGAAGACAATATTGACATTAGCTTCCTCACACAACCTGTGTGTCGAGGCGCCTTTGCGGTGCATTTTGTTCCTGTGTCAGCCGGGGTGCGAGGGATATGTCGAAGACAACCTCACCTCCGGCTTAGCACCACGACTCGCAGTCGGCGTGCGGTTTTAGTTTGCTTGACAAGACTTGACGGTCCGACATAACCTCCCCTTCCGGCTCCGGCGGGGGAGGTATCCGAGGGGAGTTCTGCACGAAAAAAAAGCGATGCATTTTATTAGCTGTTCTATAGGTACAAACAATTACGCCTTTACCCCTGGAGGGTTAGGCAGAGATGAATTTCCACCCACATTTCACTGTATTCGGTGCCAGGTAATACAGTATATCGTAAAACATCGGTTACTAAAGTCAAGCCAACCAAGCGAGAGTAAAAAGGTAAACAAAGTTTCAGCGGTTCCAAACATTTTATTTAAAAACTAGCTTTTGCCCGCGGCTCCGCCCGCGTGGATGTCGGTTCCCGGCAATTATTCGAATTTTTCTCGCCGTAAAAACCTGCCCTGGACTTCCACGAATAATTCAAGACCAAAATTAGCCAAATCGGTAAAGGCGTTCTGGAGTTATATCGTCAGGAAGGAAAACCCGACTTATTTTTATATAGTAGATTATTACGTATGGCTTCAAGCGCATTCCAGACAGGAATGAAATTGCTCAGATGGCGGATCTGACAGTTTAGAACCGCTGTACTGACAGCTTCCCTGTACTACGAAACACGCAACGACAGCTGCCGCTCCACCATTGTCGCGTACGTGTGACATGTGCGACAAGGATAGAGAAAATAATCGCTAGTTATCGCAACGTAACTCAGTAATAGTCACTTTGTTTACCTTTTATCTCTCGTCTCGTTGACGATACATAACATTACCCTACCCTTCCAGGACTTCTACCAGCCGTTCAAGGGCTGCCTGAAGGGCCTGATGATGAACGGCCAGCGTGTGACGGACGTGGCCACTGCGGTCAACTCGCTGCGGTGTTCCGACAACGTCGAGGAGGGCTACTACTTCGGAGCCTCGGACAACCAACACAGCAATTACTTAAAGGTGAGAATATCTAATATATAATATTCTCGTGTCGCGGTGTTTGTAGTCAAACTCCTCTAAAACGGCTTGACCAACTCTCATGAATTTTGTGTGCTGAGAAAAAAAAATAGATGTAGGCAAAAGCTAAAAATAGATATAGTCCGAACTACATCTATTTTTAGCTTTTGCCCGCGGCTCCGCCCGCGTGGACGTCGGTTTTCGTGACCAAATATAGCCTTTATCCTTTCTCAAGGTCTAATCTACCCCTATACCAAATTTCCTTAATATCAGCATAAAGCGTAACATACAGACAGACAGGCAGAGTTACTATCGTATTTATAATATTAGTATGGATAGATTTATTTTGTCAAGGATATACTATTATTAATAATAAATATTATATTATAATAATAATATCACATGCCAGGTTGGGGAACACTTCAAAGTGGGTACCGAAGTCTCCATCTCAATGGAGATCAGACCTCGTAACAGCACAGGACTTCTCCTGAGCGTCCACGGCAAGAAAGATTACCTGGTCCTCGAGCTGCTGGAGAACGAGGTCGTCGCCAGTGTCGACAACGGGAACGGAGTGTTCCGGGCGATATACTCACTGGGTGACAAGTTCTCGCTATGTGACGGCAACTGGCACAAGATTCACGGTATGTAGATAGATAGATAGATAGATAACTCTTTATTGTACGCCAATAGTTTTACATTACAACAAGTAGGTAGCATGTAAAGTAAAGCCAACGAAGCGAGTGAAAAAGGGTACCTAAACAAAGTTTCAGCGGTTCCAAACATTTTTATTTGAAAATTATTACGTATCAAGCTCATTCCAGACAGGAATGAAATTGCTCATAAGATGGCGGATCTGACAGTTTAGAATCGCTGTGCTGACAGCTTTCATATACTACGAAACACGCAACGACAGCTGTCGGTCGGCCATTGTCGCGTACAGAGAAAATAATCTCTAGTTATCGCAACGTAACTCAGTAATGGTTGCTTTGTTTACCTTTTACTCTCGTCTCGTTGGGTTTACTTTATACAGTTCAATTAACAATGGGAGGCCATATCGCTGAGAGCAATGTCTTCTAGACAAGAACA
The DNA here is from genome assembly GCA_914829495.1 of Eilema sororculum. NCBI lineage: Eukaryota > Metazoa > Arthropoda > Insecta > Lepidoptera > Erebidae > Eilema > Eilema sororculum. Next base: position 42,026,811 of record OU618532.1, on the reverse strand, counting down.
AATCTATCACGTATTTCCTTCTCTCTATTATTCCGAGTTAATAGCATCTGATGAAGCCGTCAAGCTGCCCAGTGTTGGAATGTCAGATGACACTCATTATAGTGAAGATAAATAAATAATAGTTTAAAAAAATCCACAACATTCTACACAACGCCATTTAGCTAGTTAAGCTTAGCTTGAATCTAGACCCATGGTAAGCTTAACTAGCTTGTGTTTTGGAATCTAGAATTCTTAAACATACTTATATACGTTTTTTTGTAAATACATACATATATACATATTAGCAACCGAATTACTAAAATTCCCTCTAACCCCTGCAACTAAGCTAAATTGCTTGCGCTAGGAGTGGGTTCACGTCGGTAGTGTAATGGCCAGTATCGAACCCGGGTCCTCTCGAACGTAACGCCGACTCCTTAACCACTAAGCTACCTTAACTATTTTACAACTTACGCAACAATGTTTCGTTACATCTCTTGTCAAGAAGCAATTTTCTTGGCAATGTGTTGGCAAAGGCTGCTTTGCAGTAGCGAGGAGTTCCTATAACCCGAAAAGAACCATGGTAGAATTTCATAAAAAAATTGCCTCCATGTTCTTTTTTCAGAATGTTCACCCTTCATCACTGCTGCTTAGGAGTGTGGCTCCCTAAATGTAGTGTTTTGTGCCTTTTACCATACCTCATGCCAAATGGATTGAGAATAAAGTTTGTTGACCTTTGAACCAGTTAAACATTTTTCACACTGTAGCGAATCCGACTGCAGAGACACGTGGCGCGCTCGTACACCTTTATTTTTTTTACACAAAAATCACTACTTATAATAAAATATTTACTGCAAACTGTATTCTCAATCGATCTGGCACGGCCTTTACCTAATACATTATTCAAGAATCCACAATATGTCTGTTCACAGTTCTGAAATCAATGTACGTGGTATCAGTTGGCGTGGACGGCCACTTCGCCAAGCCGGGCCAGGGTGGGTATTCGTCCACGGACACTCGTTCAGCCCTATACATCGGTGGGCACGAGAGACCCATCTCCAAAGTCCGCGGGGTCAAGTCCCGCAGGGGATTCACCGGTTGTATCAAGAACCTCACTATAGGAGACTCAATGGTCAGGGTGCCTCTCAGTGCCGCTGGAAGGGACACGCATATTGGAGTTTGCCCTAAAGATTAGAGGGTTAAACTTGTGTATACTAGACCGGCTGTATGGAATAATTTGGCATTAGCAAAATACCACTACTAGACCAACGCAATAGATTATTAATAGACTAACACAATAGGTTACTAATGGATCAACTCAATAGGCCACTAATAGAATTCTATTAGTGGTTTTCTACTGGGGTGGGGTGGGATCGTCTACTGCGTTCGTCTATTAGTAATCAATAGAAAAGAATAGACGAACGCAATGGTGCAACTTTATTATATCTTTAGGTCAAGGTTGGCGTTGAAATTCCTGAACTTTTTTAATATAATTTGTCTATCACGTTCCAAATTCAAATTGTGCTATAGGTTTTGAAACAATTTTTGTTCCAAACAGTTTGTCTAGTAGGTAGTTAATAATAATTCCGTGTATTACATTTAACTATGTACTAAAAATAAAAAGGCTTGCCCCAGAAATGTCAACAAATATTATATTATAGAGATGTAATTAACTATGTAAGCAAAATGACAGATATTCTATGACCAGTGCGAACACGACAATGATACTCATTCTGTTGGCCTGAATACCCTAATATCCAATCATAGGAGCCAGTTATAATTCAGGAAAAGTAAAGGCTAATTCATATTAGCAAGTGTCAAAGCGCATTGAATAGAAATGATGAAATAGCATGTTCACTATACTAGAATTGTTAACTAATTTTGAAAAAAAAAAAGGTGTTATCTGTATGAAAAAAGTAGCTCCCCAAGTTTTTAAATACATTATTTACTTTAATGTTCTGTGAATGTCCATCTTTACAATATTGTAATTTGATTTTGATTAATAAAGCATATCAAACTATTTGAGTATTATTGTATGGGTAATTGACTGCTGAGACGAGGTCTCAGGTTCGATCCCAGGTTTACCATGGCACACACCAATGACTTTTCGATGCTTATGTGTGTATTTATCGCAGATTTATAAGTGCCCGGTTAATGGCAATAGGCTCGCCACATTGGGACCTAAACATAAACTGGCGAAATGTGGGTGCTAACACCTCTGCCTACCCCTTTGGGGAATACAGGCGTGAGTTTATGTTATGTTTAAGGGACTACTCACACTTATTCAGCTCTATTCAGCCTTTGTCCATAGAAAAAAACGATTTTGTATGGAGACGCGTACGCATCCATTCAACTTTCCGCGTCTATTCTCCTTTCGCGGCAAACCAGTATAAAATGAGGATAAATGTTTTTTTATCATGCGAATGCTATAGGGAGCGTTCAGCGCTGTTCCGCCGCGTTCAGCGCTATGCCGCTGCATTCACCGTCGAACGCGGTGGAACAGCTCAGGGATATTCACCAACCAAATTCCTATTTCTCCAAAGTGGGACCCACTGTCGCTTGCGTTTTATTTTTTTACGTCTATTATTTTTTATTTCTTCTGCGAGAAGCGAAACGATAATTATATCGCACATAGAACTGTCCATGTTGACGGCACATAACCCACAATACTATCTTACCGTTGTCGGAATAACTTGCATGAAAGTGTGTACAACTGTACCATTTTTGTCTTTTTGAGAATCTGTCCATATGAGCATCTGTCCTTTTGCGAATCTGTCTTTATGAGAATCTGTCCTTATGCGATAAAAGGGGTTTATGGCCTTCGCCTAACCGGACTATGGCTCAGCTGACTACAGACGGAGTTTCAGCCCAGCTGATTTGGGGCCAGCTGTTAGTGGGGTCACAGACCCGTGAGGTGGCTACTACCCTAATACTTGTACCAGCTGGCCTATGTCCCTAGACCGGCCAGGTTCGCTACTGAGCCCTTGTACCGTCGCTAGGGTGCTGTGACTACTTGGACCGGAGGGCAGCATATTCAACGCCGCAGTAGACAGAAACGTTTCAGCAGAGATAGCACGCTATGACTGCCTTTCTCATTCTTACGACGACGCCGTACGCGGCTGATAGAAGCAGAGCTGTATAAGTGTGACCAAAATCGTTCAGCGAAACGCGAATGGAGCTGAATAAGTGTGCGTAGTCCCTAATTCTCCGCAAAGCTAGGCTCAGAGGGCGCCCCTAAATTACCAATACGCAAAAATGGCAGCGACTTGGACCTAAAATGTGCCCAAAATGTTCTCTATACGCGTAGTAGAGGTTTCTTGAATGTATTTTGAAGATATTTTTTTTAGAATAGAGGATGTTACGCCAAGGGTGGCTCAGAGGGCGCCACTTATCTACTAATACCATGAATCTGTATACAAACTGGATTGCGTACTGTAAAATACAATAATTACAAATTTACACCCAACTGTAATGACATAAGGTACATTTTTCATCGTCTCGGTGAAAGTAGAAAAATCGAGCCGAGCGAGACAGCCAAAAAGTAGTAGTCTGTCCCTGTCTAACAACTTGCCATAGTAAATGTAAATTCTTTTTGGTTGTAAATGGTAATTTTTTTTTAATTTTGCATATATTTGTGCGTTATGTTTTTGTGATGAAACTTTGCATAAAAATACTTAAACTATCAATATACAATGGTTTGACCATCTTTTATGAAGTTGTACAAAGTATTATGAAGTTGTACAAAGTAATACTTTTATTTTAAATGTTATGAGAGTGACATTGGTAGCCTTTCAAAATTCTTATGCGGCAACATTGTTTGTCATAAAGACCAATAAAAACATGATAAAAACTATTAGAAAGAGACGCACTACTACTTTGGAATTTGGAACCTCTCTTGCGGCTCGTTTTTCTGTTCATAGTGCGCAGTCCAGTTAGTATAAAGGTTTGCCTTGCTTCATAATACTTTGTACAACTTCATAAAAGATGGTCAATATTGATAGTTTAAGTATTTTTATGCAAAGTTTCATCACAAAAACATAACGCACAAATATAAGCAAAATTAAAAAAAAATACCATTTACAACCAAAAAGAATTTACATTTTTTTACTATGGCAAATTGTTAGACAGGGACAGACTACTACTTTTTGGCTGTCTCGCTCGGCTCGATTTTTCTACTTTCACCGAGACGATGAAAAATGTACCTACCTTATGTCATTACAGTTAGGTGTAAATTTGTAATTATTGTATTTTACAGTACGCAATCCAGTTAGTATACAGATTCATGTATAAAGGTTCATGGTCAGTGCACAATAGTTGACAATTAGCGTTAAAGTAGTACGAAAGATGGGATAAGCACGTGAGTAAAAAAGATAGCTATAATTCGGAATGATTCGTACGATTGCGCTTCTAAGCATAGATTATGATTTGTTGAACAGAAGGGGTATTTCTTTGGTAGGCATGAAATTAAATTCGATGAAAAAACAATACGTCATTATTTACTTCGGAAAATGATAATAACATATCTGCCTCTTTTTTGTATGTAATATCATTGTTTGAAGTACAACATGCACTTCAATGTAGAAGAATACTTAGATTTTGCTATGTCACTGTAATTATATAAGTGGATTTTATTTGAATTTAGCCTTAAGACAGGAAAGTACATACTGTCAATTGAACATTTCAGCAACTGTATATTTTGACCATTGCTCATTTGGTCATAAATACATGTTGTCGATTGAACATTTTAGCATTTGTACATTCTGACATCAGGGTATTTTGTCATTAATAGATTGTACATTTTGACACTCGTGCTATCTGATACTTTATACATTTTAACATGTTGTCAGTTTGTACCCGGCGTGTGCTAAAATGACGCGTTTTTACGTTACTGCTGCACTGTGGCGCCAAAACATTGCAGTATTCAATCTATCATTGAAAACTTTTGTAACCACCGTGGTCAAACCAAACGGGTTTCGTACATTATACCGAAAGTTAAATGATCGAACAACAATAGGTCGACAACGTTTGGTCGGACGATCAAATCGTCGCTGGTACGTTAGGTCGAAACGTTAATACGTCGAGGTATTATTACGTGGAAAAAGCAATAGGTCGAAAGATCAAATTGTCGCTGGTGTATTAGGTCGAAATATTAATATGTCGACGTATTACTACGTAAAAATGCAAAAGGTCTTTTGTCCCCTCCTCATAAAGTTGAAATTTTCAAAACGGCACATACGTTGGAATAAGTTGTTAGACAAACAGAAACGAGGATTATACCAAACCATTAAACTTTTACAAAATGAACAAGCTACAAACCAGAAGTATACTTATAATATAGGTTTAATTCATAGATTCCGCAAAGGCAGGCCTTTTGAAAATTTCAACTTTATGGGGAGGAGACAATAGACCGTTTGCATTTTTATAATACATCTACGTATTAATATTTCGACCTATTATACCAGCGATAATTTGATCTTTCGACCTATTGCATTTTCCACGTAATAATACCTCGACGTATTAACGTTTCGACCTAACGTACCAGCGACGATTTGATCGTCCGACCAAACGTTGTCGACCTATTGTTGTTCGATCATTTAACTTTCGGTATAATGTACGAAACCCGTTTGGTTACAAAAGTTTTCAATGATAGATTGAATACTGCAATGTTTTGGCGCCACAGTGCAGCAGTAACGTAAAAACGCGTCATTTTTGCACACGCCGGGTACAAACTGACAACATGTTAAAATGTATAAAGTATCAGATAGCACGAGTGTCAAAATGTACAATCTATTAATGACAAAATACCCTGATGTCAGAATGTACAAATGCTAAAATGTTCAATCGACAACATGTATTTATGACCAAATGAGCAATGGTCAAAATATACAGTTGCTGAAATGTTCAATTGACAGTATGTACTTTTCCTGTCTTAAGGCTAAATTCAAATAAAATCCACTTATATAATTACAGTGACATAGCAAAATCTAAGTATTCTTCTACATTGAAGTGCATGTTGTACTTCAAACAATGATATTACATACAAAAAAGAGGCAGATATGTTATTATCATTTTCCGAAGTAAATAATGACGTATTGTTTTTTCATCGAATTTAATTTCATGCCTGCCAAAGAAATACCCCTTCTGTTCAACAAATCATAATCTATGCTTAGAAGTGCAATCGTACGAATCATTCCGAATTATAGCTATCTTTTTTACTCACGTGCTTATCCCATCTTTCGTACTACTTTAACGCTAATTGTCAACTATTGTGCACTGACCATGAACCTTTATACATGAATCTGTATACTAACTGGATTGCGTACTGTAAAATACAATAATTACAAATTTACATCTAACTGTAATGACATAAGGTACATTTTTCATCGTCTCGGTGAAAGTAGAAAAATCGAGCCGCGCGAGACAGCCAAAAAGTAGTAGTCTGTCCCTGTCTAACAACTTGCCATAGTAAATGTAAATTCTTTTTGGTTGTAAATGGTATTTTTTTTTTAATTTTGCTTATATTTGTGCGTTATGTTTTTGTGATGAAACTTTGCATAAAAATCGGTATAATGTACGAAACCCAAACCAAACTCACCTGCAAGCCGTTTCATGCACCAGGAGAGCTAAAAAGGCTACATTTATGTCTCAATAACATTTTAATTTCATATTTGTAAACTTCATAATTAACCATTCAAATTGGTGAAATATTTCATCAATTTAACGTTGATTACAATTAAAATTGATAATATTATTATAATTCAGAATATCACATTTACAAATATGAAGATAGAAATTTATTCAGAATCAATCAATTAGCCCACTGCAGTCCATTGCTGGACAGGCCTCTCCCAATGTGCGCCATTTCATCCGATCCTCCGCCTTCTGTATCCAGTCCATCCCAGCCACCCTTTTCAGGTCGTCAGCCCATCTGGCTAGAGGGCGTCCTACTCCGCGTTTGCATTCTCTCGGTCTATATACCTATATCCGTCGGTATAATTTTAACAATAATGTATAGATATTCAATAGGTACTCTTTTCCACACCACCACAGGGGTAGAGTACAAGGCGCGCATTTTTTAACGTGGTCTCCCCTATAGGCATTATCCACGACTTTTTTCGATTTTCTTTTAAAAAGAGAGTATTTGTAACCGGAGTTACTAATAATCTCTTTAACCACTCCATTCGAGGAGGGATCATGCAGTGCCTGTTCAGGCTGGAGAGACACTCCATGTAGCCCGTTTTCTCTGAGACTCCACATGTCACTCTGACATGGCTCTCCACATGGCTCACTGGCAAAGAGCATACTGGGGAGCCAGCCGGTCTCCTTAACAGCGTCTAGGATTATAAAAAGGGTAACAGTGCTGTATCTCCCTTGAGGGAGATAACGCGATGTTGCTAGTGGATGTAGTTCTTCTACACAAGGGAGAAAAATCCCCTCTAGGTACTTTTCAATAATGAGATCAGATTGCGGACTAATTAACGAGCTAAAACCCTTGGTAAAAGCCCCCCTCCAAGGGAACTATTGAGTGAGATAAAAATGAGTAAAAGAAATGAGAAAAGGGTGGAATAAAAGTTTGGATAGGGGGAGTTTCGGCTGAAGTTTCAGTTACATCTGTTTCTGAGGGAATCAGACCAATAACAGGCGGCAACCACGTGAAGGCCAACTTCTTACCTAGGCTTGGGAGTCGTTGCGACCTGCGCTATCCCAAGCCCTTAGCCAATCTCGACACCCAGGGGCGGATGTCGAGCATAGGGCTTCACCAAGCAAGGGAAGTTCCTTTCCATTTGCTCAGATCCACCCCGCCCATCGTAGTGTTATCGTGACTAGAGTGAGTTGAGTGCATAAAACTCTTTATCATAATAACTTTTTATCAAAGGAGTAAGGTAGGTACTAACTACTGGAATGAAAATGATCAGAAATTCAAAAACAGTAATGCAGAAATATTCGAACATTTTTACAAAAAATTGCACTAAATGGGAATCGAACCCGTGACCTCCGTGGCAGTCGCTACGACACAATAATAATAATAAAATCATCACCAGGGTCCTTAATATTAGTGTTAGTAACAAGAAAAATAAAATAGGTAAAGTTGAGACCACCAAACTACTAGGACACTGGCTACATCACGTGCAAGCGTACCCAGTGCCCCAGCATCGGACAGTCCCACCTATCGCACAATACGCTCAGGATGCTGTGTGAGCTCCCGCGTACTCTCCGTAAGAGGGATGCACTTCGTTTGCGAAAGATGGCATGAAAGCCATCAACTCTTGCTTCCGCAAACATCCCAGACGCGCTACAAAAGTGCGGCAGCCCAACCAACATCCTGAATGCATTGTTGTACATTGTAAAATAACATTGTTCAAAAAATATATTTATTTTTAGTATAAATTAATAGAATAATAATTCTTTCTTAAGTTTTCAAAACAAATGCAAAAACAAGCTCATTAATTTATACTAAAAAACACATAAATATTATAGGCGATTGGCACACTGCAACGCCCGTTTTACGCGCGACGCGGTGTCGGGCGTTGCAGTGTGCCAATTACCTTACATTCGCATAAGCACGCTGCAGCTGGTTTTACTTTGCTAAAGAACACACACAGTTTGCACAGTTAGAAATATTTGAAAAATTGAGAAAATTGTTTCCTAAATTATCAGTTTTGTCACGATATTATATATACCTATACGATATTCTTAGCGTTTGTACCCCATGGTATGTCGGACTCGAACCGAACAAAACGTATAAGTTACTCATTTCCACACCACCGACAGAGGTAGAGATTAATAGGCGCGTTTTTTTTAACGTGATATCCCCAATAGGCATATTCCACGTTTTTTTATCGTGCGACAAATCCCCACGGATACCACCCACTCGGAACCGGTGGAGGAGGTTATGTCGGACTCGAACCGACTAAAACGCACGCCGTCTTGGGTTCTTGGTTGCCGGAGGTGAGTTTGGGAAAAGCATATCTCTCGCACCCCGGCAGACCCAGGACCGTCTCTTTCGAGATGGCCCCCTTCGGTTTGTGGGGACCACAGTGTCCCCATCTAGCCCTGGTTACGGGGAGGCGCACTTTGCGCCGCCGCCGCGGCCTGCTTCTGCTAGGGTGAGAGGCGGCTCCACTGGTCACCCCCAGGCCAGCGCTCATGGAGGACGGAGGTCGTTCTGCGACCTCCGACGTCCGGCTCACCTTCGCTCTGCGCGGGCTTCCCGGGTCCGGATCCGAGCGGCCACCTCCTTCTCGAGCATTACTTGCTCGCAGAAGGAGGCGGCCGCACCCCAAGCGTTCACGCATCGTACCATCGCTGTAAGCAATGTGGCGAGTGTGAGGACTTCCATCCCCAGAGCCGCCACTAGGACCCGCCTCGGCGTGTCCCACGCCGAGAACTCGGTCAGCGTTTGCAGCTCTGTGTCCTCGCTCGCATCACAGTGATGGCACTCGGACATTGGCTCCTTCCGGATCCGACACAGGTAACTTCCGAAACTCCCGTGTCCGGTAATCACCTGCGTCAGCCGGTACCAGAGACTGCCGTGTGGCCTCTCTAGCCAATCCTCCATGATGGGTCTTACCGCCGCTATTACGGCGTGCAATGCGTTTGGTCGCCCAAGTCGTAGCTCCCATTCCGCTACCATGTCCCTGTGGAGCTGAGACCTCACAGCCCGAATTTCTTCGGGCTCGTCCCTGCTCCCGCGCCTCCTTTCGATACCGATATAGCATCGAAAGGGCTCTCGCATCCAGGTTCCACCGTAGGGATCCGGCAAGGAGACTCGCCGCCTCCAAGGATATCGTGCGGTACCCCCTAATGGCCCTGCTAGCCACTGCACGCTGCGACCCACGCAGCAGACGCGCATTGTGGACCGTCAGGGTGTCCGCTCATATTGGGCACCCATATGGGGCCATGGACCGCACGACTCCCGCTTAGAGTCTCCTGCAGGAATCATCCGACCCCCTCATGTTGGGCCGCAGCCGCCCCAAAGCGGCAGCTGTGTCCTTCAATTTGGGAGCCAGTCTTCTGAGATGCTCCCCGAAGTTCCACCGGCCGTCGAGCACGAGCCCCAGATATTTCATCTGGGGCTTGATGCCGATGGAAATGTCTCCCACTATGAGGCTGGAATCCTCCGGTGGCACGCGCTGAGGCCCATGAAAGAACATGGCCTCGGTTTTATGCAGAGCCACCTCGAGACCCAGCCGCCGGATCCGCTCCACGACTTGGGCAACCGCGGTCGTGGCCTTCAGGGTCGCTTCGCGGTATATAGCCCCGCACGTCGTCACCAGCGTGTCGTCCGCATAACACGTGACGGCGGCACCGTCCGCGAGCTCACCGCGAAGCACCCAGTCGTAACCGATGTTCCACAGTAGCGGTCCCAGGACCGATTCCTGCGGAACACCGCACTACATCTCTCACCGACCGAGCCCGGTCGCACTTGGGTAGACGACTGCTCTCTCCGACAGATACGCCCCGACTATGCGGCGAAGGTAGAGAGGCGCTTCGTGATACACGAGCGCCTCCATAATGTAGCTCCAGGGCAGGGTGTTAAACGCGTTGGAGATGTCCAGTGACACCGCCAACTCCACCTCGCTCCGAGTGACGGCGTCCTTCGCCAGAGCATCCACGGTGGAGCGCCTCCGGCGGAAGCCATACTGGCCATCCGCCAGGTCAGGCCACACTCTGGATAGGTGCTCGAGGAGGCGCTTTGCAATCACTCTTTCAAGGAGCTTGCACACCTCGTCGAGCAACACTATCGGCCAGTAGGCGGACGGAACATGCGCTGAGGAACCCTCTCAGTCGGGGCTCGAGAACGTCTTCTTCGCCTAGAGCTAGGACCCACGCTCGGCCTGGAATGCCGTCGGGTCCCGGGGCGGTGTTCTTGGCCTTAAGCCTTAACACCGCCAGCTCTAGCTATACCCAATTGACCTCGGGCACGTCGTCGTCATCCACGTTGGGCGCCATAGGCGACCTAGGTGGCGGAGTCATCTGCGGTGGAATATGTTCCACCGCCCGTGCTGGTAATACAACCAACGACTTCTCCGAGCAGCTCCGGCTGGAGACACCGGGTCAACGGCGGGGCCCGGGGACGCAGCTTGCCCCTTACCATAAGGTAAGGCCGCCCCTATGGGTCCCGCTCCAGCGTCTCCAGCAGCTCCTTATGAGCTGCAGCCTTCGACTGCCTTATCGCCACTCGGAGGGCCTTTCTGGCCTCCCTGTACCCCGCATGAAGCTCCACCTCTCGGGGCTCCGTATCTGCGGGGCGGTTACGCCTCCTTCGGAATCTGGTCCACCGGCGGAAAGTGATCACGGAGGCCTGTCGCAGCCTCGCGATGTCCGCTGACCACCAGTAGACTTGACGCTTCGGATTATAGGGCGGAGCCCTAGGCATAGCCGCGTCGCAGACACGTGTCATGGCCTCCCGGAACCACGCCGCCTCATCGTCTATGTTGACAGGCCTGTCCGGCACAGAGGCCCAGGCCTATATGATGGCGGCCTCCAGGAGGACCTCCCGATCCAGTCGCTTAAGCACCCAACGTGGCTCGCGTGAGGCCGGCGTAACCGGCGGCGTGGCGCCCGCGGGGGAGGAGACGTCGAACCGAATGTATCGGTGATCTGACGCTGTCTCCACCCCCTCAAGGACACGCCAGCTCTGCACACGGCCTGAGAGCGGGGCGCTCGCGAACGAAAGGTCCACAATTGAGTCGCCCCATCTCTTCACGCACGTGGCGATGGCCCCGCGATTCAGGAGAACTAGACTGAAACTATCAGCCCAGCTCTCCAATGCCCTGCCCCTCGGTTTCGTGCGTATGGGTATGTTCACTGTTCAGCCCCTCTAGACGAGTGACAATTCGCTTACCCGCGTCTTGTGGAATAGAACGACAAGTGTATGGGATTTGACGTAGGTATATGACAGTCGTCAACGAACGTCAAATCCCATATATTTGTTATACTTTTCTTGGCAACGAATTGACATTTTTGTCTTTTTTTTAATGTGAGGGAAAATCCTTCATGTAAGCTATGCCGGCCTCCTACCGACTAAAAACCCTCACGTACCGCCTAACAGCCTACGGTTGGGATTTATCTAGAGGGACAGGTTCAATGTAGAGGTTCAGGTTGGTTAGTAGTTGACGTCACCATGTGATGGTACAGCGTCTAACCAAAGCTGAGCAAATTTAGTTTTTTCGTACTTGACTCGATACTATGCTGAAATTGCCAGCCCACGCCCCCTGGCGGGAGATATGAGTGCTCCACTAGCCGCACACATATTGTGAAATTCATCTAGAGACAATAATTTCCCCACTGGCTTCCGCCATTGCAACAGATAACGAGTACTTTTAATTTATGCAACAATCGAACGAATACGCTGTTGTAAGTTACCTAACTCACAATATTCAATCCCATGTATTAATTCGGTTTACAATGTATCATATCTCATCTACTGGTTCCCGTACCGCTGGAGTTGATATTCCATCTGACAGACATATGGTTGCACCGACCTCTGTGCTTGAGAGAGCTGCACTTCGACGCTAAGTCTTCCGTGGCAATCGAACCTCACCCAGTCCTAGTTATCCCAGACGGTTGTAATGACATTATACGACAGCAGGTTACGGTCTCGGTACGATAACTTGCTCCTCACCTATACGCCCGACACTCATCACTCGCTCACCATCAAGCAAGGCCGCCATCGATCGTAGATTGCTCGATAAATGGGCTTCAACGACCCCTATTCCTTTGAGGATAACACCAGGCCTCCACGACAACAAGTTCCTGGTCTACCGCCTGACTCCTTACATGTAGTGCTTATTCATACATCAAGTTTAAAGGCCGGGTAACATCCATCAACGTAACACGCGACCCGATATATGTCAAGAGATTAATTATTAACTTTACACGTAAACCTACATTAAATTACTCAGCTAAATAAAACACATGAAATATGTATTTAACACAAACTATGTATACGAGTAATAACTATAACAATAATATCAGATAGTAATGATGAGATCAACTCACCACGCTTGTAGCCTCAATAAAATTCAAAATTCCCAGACATGAGAAGACTCCGGCAAGAAACTCAACGGGTATATTTTTCGATAAACATCGGAAAAACTGAAATGCTCAAATGAGACTTAAACTTACGACCATTCCCTATTTTTTTTTGGTCTATTTAGAAACATTCACTAAGTCTAATAGGTACATATCCCGCTCAGTGCAAATATTTGTATGCATGAATATGGCTATTTGCATTGGTCTGGGTGTTTCTATGTATAGTATGTATGTATTTACAAAAAAAAAGTATCTAAGTATATTTATCCGTATTCTTGGAATCTAGAATACGGATAAATATACTTAGATACTTTTTTTTTACACACAAGCACAAGAACACAAGCTAGTTAAGCTAAGCTTACCATGGGTCTAGATAGCGTTGTGTGGAATGTTGTGGAATATTTATTTATTTATTTATATGGTGTAGATACGGTGATTTGCTTGAGTAGCAAAACTGAGCGAACAGCTCATTTCCAAGCTTGTTTATCATCCAAATGTTCTTCGATTTTGTAATAGCCTTCTGTGCACAGTTTACTCTTCTGCATTTTTAAGTTTATTTATAGGTAAATCTCTAATTTCATTAGGAAGCTTGTTCAAAAAGCGTATACAGTTGCCCTAGAAAGAATTACTTATTTTATGGAGTCTGCTATCACAAACTACAAGATTGTTTTTATGTCTGTTATTTTTAGTGTGTCTGTTACAAAGTCTTGAAAATTTTGCAATATTTTTCCTCCTACATACATTAGGTTTTCGGAAATCTATTGTGACACTACGGTTAGAATATTATGTCGGGTATGATTGACTCGAATTTGTAATAATCTAGCTAAGTCCATCTTAGATAAAAGCGTTCTAGATAAATTAAAACATGAAATGAAACTATTTCTTCTGGCCAAAACTTACTATAGTGTGACTGAATTTTTAAAAGATGAAGACAAACACCTTTAAATTGTTGTATTGTATAATGGTCTTATCATTAGCTTACGTTTTCGATAATAATTTTTAATGAAGTATTCATCTAATGATATTCATTCATGTTGACATCTAATTTGAATAATAATTTAAGTTCTGACAAGTTGTGTAGAATATTTATTCGATTCTTCTCTTATTGAATCTTTTTTGAATCTCATGGTTCTTTAAGCACAATACTTCACTAAGAATTAAGGCAGTGATTAGGTACTTACCCTTTAGAGTGCTTAGTCGGGCACATGCATTGCCTGTTCAGGCAGAAGAGACGCTACATGTAGCCTGTAGAGGGCTTCTCTGAGGCTCTTCACAAGTCCCTCTGAAGGCTCACTAGCAAAGGGCATAGTGGGGAGCCAGCCGGTCTCCTTAACAGCGTCTAGGATTATAAAAAGGGTGACATTGCTGTATCTACCTTGGGAGAGACAAGGTGATGTTGCTAGGGGATTTAGTTTCTACTACACAAGGGAGAAAAATCCCCTCTACTTATCAATAATGAGATCAGAAAGCTGGCTAATTATCGAGCTAAAACCCCTGGTAACATCCCCTTATTCCCCCCTAATGGAGCTATTGAGTGAAACAAGAATACAAATTTAATAAAAGAAAGCCTTCGTCTTAAAGCTCAGGCTCCGCTACTTCGTCATTCCCATGGAGACATGTTTTTCTTGTTGCATACTCTTGATTTGATTCCATTGAGGCTCAGGATCCACCTTCCAACTTGTTTCACTATAACTATGACGCCGGACTTAGATATATTCCCTGAAACCAATTATTTTATACGTAGTGTAGAAATTGAGATAATATCTATTTACTAACTACATGATAGTTTAAATATCTATACATACTGGTATTATAATAACAACGTATTTATTATGTTAAAACGATCTAACGATTATCTATGCTATTTTCAGAAAAAAAAGTTTTATATTATATAAAAATAAAAAGTAGTAAAAATACATACATACGTAAAATCACGCCTGTTTCCCATAAGGGTAGGCAGAGATCATGGATCTCCATTTGCTACGATCCTGACATACTTACTACTCTCGCATAAAATAATAAAAAGTAATAAAATGGGTAAAATTTGGCAAAAAAATAAATAACATTGGCGTCATGTATTTATTTATTTTATTTATTTATACACATACAAGGTGTCCCGTAATGAACGGACAATCCCGGAGCACCTGATTGTACAGCCATCAGGCGCACAAAAAAATGACAAAAAAGAAATGTAGTCGTGGACTAAATTGTCGTACATCGAACTGCAAACATTTTTACAAAACTGGTGTAACTGCTGAACCTTGTTCATACTACTGTCTTCTCTCTTCTTTTATTACAATATTTGCGCACGTGACGCGTCGACATTGAAGGGGAGGTATTCTTGGGCACCTTTTTTATTCCTGTAAATAATTATTTTACATTATTTTTGAAATATTTTTTGACACCGTTCTTCGTACGCATGTTGAACCTATTCCCGATATAGAAGGTGCGTGTGTGTGTGTGTAGTATAGGATAGGATAAGATGGAAAAATTCTTGTAATATAATAAGTACGTCATACAATTATACACAATATTTTATTATTTATACAGAGCCCGAAATCAATTATTTCCCAACTGTCATAACGAGACTGCTGAAAAACAACCGAAATATCGGGATCAGTCAATAACTACTGTACCTAGAGAGTAAAATGTATCATACCGTTTCCGTTCCGTCGCGTGTAAATAATCATGATTCTATATATGCCCTTTAGATACTCATTTTAGGATCTACATAATTAGTGACATTAACTTAAAATTGCAAGTAGCTGTAACGACATTTTAGCATCGGATCAATGACCACATCTTAGAGTCCTAGTCATTATTATTCATGTCACTACTGCTGCAACTGCTAAACCTCGTGCATTCTTCTGCCTTCTATTTTCTTCCTGGTCTCTTCTTCTACACCTTCATATCCTGCGGGTAAATATGGTCAATTTATTTATTTTCTATTGAGTTATTAAGGTATTAATGCATCAGTGAAAGCTCTCCTACGACTACGATTGCGCCACGTGTGCTAGTCTATAAATTAGAACCGTCTCGGTAGCTTAGTCGTTAAGGAGTCGGCCTTGCGATCGAGAGGTCCCAGGTTCGAATCCTGGCCATACTCCTAGCACAAGCAATTTAGCTTAGTTGGAGGGATTAGAGGGAATATTAGTAGCTTCGGTTCTAATTTTTTTTCAAATATGTGCAATTCGAAATCATTGTTCATTGGGACAATTCATACATGCAAAGATTTGCGCTCTGAGCGGGCTTCGAACCCACACTTAGCAAGATATAACAGATATATGAATTTTATTTAAGGTCAAAGTCGTACCTTCAAGTCGAACCAAAAGAAGCAAGTTCTAGTCCCCGTGGTGATGGCTTCTGATGCAGCAGGAGACGAAGCTATAATGATGACGAATATTCGATTCATATTATATCTTATTGAATCTTTATGAACAATACTTCACTAAGAATTAAGGCAGTGATTAGGTACTTACCCTTTAGAGTGCTTAGTCGGGCACATGCATTGCCTGTTCAGGCAGGAGAGACGCTACATGTAGCCTATAGAGGGCTTCTCTGAGGCTCTCCACAAGTCCCTCTAAAGGCGCCGGTCAGCCGGTCTCCTTAACAGCACCTAGGATTATAAAAAGAATGACAATGCTATATCTCCCGTGAGAGAGACAAGGCGATGTTGCTAGGGGATGTAGCTTTACTAAAGTAAAGCCAACGAAGCGGTAAACAAAGTTTGCTAGTAAACGAAGCGGTAAAAAGGTAAAAAAAGTTTCAGCGGTTCCAAACTATTATCACTTCAAGCGCATTCCAGACAGGAATGAAATTGCTCATATGATGGCGGATGAACTGACTGTTTAGAACCGCTGTGCTGACAGCTTTCCTGTACTATGGAATACGCAACGACAGCTGTCGCTCGGCCATTGTCGCGTACGTGTGATATGTGCGACAAGGACAGAGAAAATAATCGCTAGTTATCGCAACGTAACTCAGTAATGGTCGCTTTGTTTACCTTTTTTCTCTCGTCTCGTTGGCTTTACTTTACTCAAGGGAGAAAAATCCCCTCTACTTATCAATAATGCGATCAGAATGCGGACTAACTAACGAGTTAAAACCCCCGATAACTTCCCCTTGGGGAGAACCAAGGGAGCTATTGAGTGAGACAAAAATGTAAATTTATTAAAAGAAAGCCTTCGCCTTGAAGCCCGGGCTCCGCTACTTCGTCATCCTCATGAAGACATGTTTTTCTTGTTGCATTCTCTTGATTTGATTCCATTGAGGCTCAGGGTCCAACTTGTTTCGCTATAACCAGGACGCTGGACTTCGACATATTCCCTGAAACCAAGTATTTTATTGGAAGAAAAATAGTAATAAAATCTATCTATTAAGCAATTCATTCGACACCTGAACTTTTTACCCCTAATTTTATTCCTTTTTATTCCAATAAATAATTATTTTAGATAATTTTCAAATATTTTTTGATACCGTATCCAAGTGGGGCTTGAACACGATCGAATTTTAAAATTAGCATAATATAATAAATGCTGTAAAAAAATCATTCAAACAAAAAGAGCAAGTTCTAGTTCCAATAGAGATGGTTTCTGATGCAGCCGGGACGCAGCTATGATGATTCTACCCCAAAGGAGTTATTGAGTGAGACAAAAAGGAAAACAAATGAGAAAAAGGTGGGATAAAAGTTTGGATAGGGGGAGTTTCAGCCGAAGTTTCAGTTACGTCTGTTTCTGAGGGAACCAGACCAATAACAGGCGGCAACCACGTGAAGGCCAACTTCTTACCTAGGCTTGGGAGTCGTTGCGACCTGCGCTATCCCAAGCCCTTAGCCAAACTCGACACCCAGGGGCGGATGTCGAGCAAAGGGCTTCACCAAGCAAGGGAAGTTCCTTTCCATTTGCTCAGATCCACCCCGCCCATCGTAGTGTTATCGTGACTAGAGTGAGTTGAGTGCATAAAACTCTTTATCATAATAACCTTATAACAAAGGAGTAAGGTAGGTACTAACTACTCGTATGAAAATGGTAAGAAATTTAAAAAAGTAATGCAGAAATATTCAAACACTAGCTTTTGCCAGTGGCTCTACCCGCGTGGATGTCGGTTATCGCGACCAAACCTAGCCCATGTCCTTTCTCAAAGTCTAATCTACCCCTATATAAAATTTCATCAAAATCGGTTTAGTGGTTTAGGCGTAAAAGCGTAACATACAGACAGAAAATAAGTATTTTTCTGCAAAACACACAGTACGTACGCTGAGAGGGGTCTCGAACACTATGCATCATTTAACATAATTACAGTACACTGCTGAGAATGAAGGGTTAGGAAATCTTCTTTCTTTCACGCCACAGTTAGTCAGAGTATTGCTACATGGAATGTCAGAAGTAAGCATGATACGAGCAGAACGTTGAATGTAGAAAGGGAGAAACTTTATTTCTTTATCGCACGCTAAGGAAGTGAAAAGTTGTACCCTTTTTTCCCCCCGTCAAAGCAAGCGGGGGAGATTATGTCGGACTCGAACCGACCAAAACGTGGAATGCTGTACCCGCAGGTTCAATGTAGAGGATTAGGTTGGTCAGTAGCCGTAGTTAGTACCGCTCCCGTGGGACCGCGTAAAATGCAACAGTTTGAAAATAATATAGATCATAATGGTAGTGCAGTACTGAATATTATAATACAAAGGCAATTAATTATATGTTGTGGCCATTACATTTGATGATTGACGTGTTCGGCGATGTGAAAAGGCAACTGTTCCCTACCATATAATCACAAACGCTTACATTTGTATGGAATGTCTGTACACGCAAACGTACGATGCCAATAAGTACGCCACTGTAGGTAGGTACCTGCGAACAAATAAATGTATTATATATTATGTTATTTTTTCCTAAAGGTTCAAATCAGGCGGAAAAATTCTCGAGCAGACATTTGTGGTAATTAAATACCAATCTTATTCCATTACTAGCTTTGCCCGCGGCTCCGCCCGCGTGGATGTCGGTTATCGCGACCAAACATAGCCTATGTCCTTTCTCAAGGTCTAACCTATCCCTATGCCAAATTTCATCAAAATCGGTTCAGTGGTTTAGGCGTGAAAGCGTAACATACAGACAGACAGACAGAGTTACTTTCACATTTATAATATTAGTATGGATGACAAAGCAGTAACGCGTTACTGTTTCATCGAATAAGTTTTAATTATGCATATTATTATTAGCCTTGTTTAAATGGAATAAAGTTGATATTCAATCACCACTTGAAAACTGTTCGAATATTTTTTAGCCTGGTCTGAAGTGACCTAACAAGCTAGATCCCCACTCGTTATATTTCCAAACTGGCCAGTTCACTTAACTCTAGCTAAGCTGTGAATAATATGTGAACGCCCAATGAAGTAAAAAGAGATTAGTTAGAAATAAATTCACTCTAAACTATGGAACTACAGAGGACTTTTAACAGTGTTTATGGGACTAACATTGGTTAACTCAACTGACCAGTCATGGAAACGAAACGAGAGACGACCCAACCCCCCTCCTCCTTTACCCGGGCTTGGGACCGGCAGCGGCCCGTTTGCCGGCAAACGGACCACAGGCGGAGTTAGGGTTTTTTTTTATCGCGCGATTAATCCCCACGGATACCACCCCCACGGAGCCGGTGGAGGTGATTATGTCGGAAACACCCTACATCCATCCTCAATTCATACTGTCACTTATAATATAAATATTCTTTTTTTGGTACATGGGAACTTGCGGAGTCGGGGTCTCGAAGCTCATGATTTTTTTAATATAACTCCTTTTTTTTTTCATTGTTTTGTCAAATATTTCAAAATCTTATCACTTTGTCCTGATAGCATTCACCTCAGAGTCCGGAGACCGCTTTTCTTCGCGAGGTTTTCCATCAATGTTCAAATCAATAGAGTTGTCAGCACGAATGTGACCCCTGGTGTTGCAAATGTCCATAGGCCATGGTAACCACTTTCCGTCAAGTGGATCTCTTGTATACCACCTAAGTGGTATCAATCTATCAATTAGCAAAGGCTTATGTCCTTGACATAGGACTCACCCAATGTTGGGAGGCTTAGGCCTACTGTGTCCGAGCTGGCCAGGCAGGTTGGTACAGGGTTTAATTTCGAGTTTTCCTCCTCTCGCAGGGATGTTGTCTGTGTGTTTTTCCTCTTACGACATACAAAACTAAAAATAAAATAAAATTGTGAACTGGAAGGAGTTCTCTTTTTTTTTTCCTTATAAAGTACACATGATTTTAGGCATCCGTGCTAATCACGGTACGTATACGCTAGGCATGGGATGCATGGCACCTAGGTATGCAAGGTAGGTATAAAAATCATAGAAGTACACGCTAATTGTAAGCAGCATATTATGTCAAAGTACTTTAAGCATAAATGGAGTTTTGGCGGGAAAGCGTAGAGGACGCATCGCGGTATTATTTATTTTCCGAAATTGGTGTGCATTCGAGTTTTGAGGTTGTCATCGACATATCGCTCGCACCCCGGCTGACCCAGGGCCATAATCCCTTACGGTTTGGCCCTCCTCGGTAGGTGGGACAATGGTGTTCCCGACTCGCCCTCGGAATGGGTGGCCGTGGCCTGCTTCTGCTGGGGTGACACGCGGCTCCACCCGTCACCCCCAGGCCCGCGCTCATGGGGGCGGAGGTCAGTCAGTGCCCTCCGACGCCCGAGTTGCCTGCGCGCGCGGGCGCCGCGATCCGCGAGTCTCTCTCGCTCGCGCCGCCTCTCCCGTTCCGCGGTCTCCTTCACGACCATTACCTGCTCGCTGAAGGAGACGCCGGCCGCCCACGCGTCCGCGCAGCGCACCATTGCTGTGCCGGCCCCAATGTCTTAGGGCTCGGGAACGTATCCCCGCTCCCGCGCCTCCTTACGGATCCTCCAAGGAATCTCGCTTCCAGGATCCACGGTGACAATCCGGCTAGGAGACTCGCCGCTTCAAAGGATATCGTGCAACACCCCCTAATGGCCCTGGAGGCCATCCTCTGCTGCGGCGCATGCAGCAGGGGCACGAACCTGGCCTGCAGGGTGTCCGCCCATATGGGGCACCCGTATAGGGCCATGGACCGCACGACACCCGTGTAGAGTCTTCTGCAGGAGTCCTCCGGGCCCCTCAGGTTGGGCAGCAGCCGCGCCAGCGCGTTAGCTGTCACCAATAGTTTGGGGCGCAGACTTCGGAAGTGCTCTCCCAAGGCCCACCGACCGTCGAGTAGGAGCCCCAGGTATTTCAACCGGTGCTTGATGTCGATGGGAGTACCTCCTACTGTCAGGCTGGATCTCGGGGGTAGCCCGCGCCGAGGGTCATGAAAGAACAAGGCCTCGGATTTGTGCAGAGCCACCTCGAGACCCAGCCGCCGGATCCGATCCAAGACTTGAGCAACAGCGGTCGTGGCCCTCTGGGTCGCCTCGCGGTACCTAGCGACACTCACCGTCACTAGCGTGTCGTCCGCGTAGCACGTGACGGTGGCACCGAACGCGAGCTCACCGCGAAGCACCCGGTCGTATCCGATGTTCCACAGGAGCGGCCCCAGGACCGATCCCTGTGGGACACCGCACGACATCTCACGCCTACCGACGCCGGTCGCACTTGGGTAGATGACGGCTCTCTCCGTCAGGTACGCCCCGACTATGCGGCGGAGGTAGAGAGGTACATCCTGATACACGAGCGCCTCCCTGATGCAACTCCAGGGCAAGGTGTTGAACGCGTTGGAGATGTCCACCGGACACCGCCAATATCACCTCGCCCCGGGCAACCACATCCTCCGCCAGAGTCCTCACGCGCTTGATGGCATTCACAGTGGAAGGCCACCGGCGGAAACCGTATTGCGTGTCCGCTAGGTCCGGCCCCACTCTAGAGAGGTGCTCGACGAGGCGCTTGGCAATGATTCTTTCGAAGAGCTTGCCCACCTCGTCGAGCAACACTTACCCGGACGGCTCGTCCGCTGGGCATCCGTCCTTGCGGATGAGGACCAGTTTCCCCGTCTTCCACATCTTCGGAAACTGGCCCCGCACCAAGCATGCGCTGAGGAACCCTCGCAGTCAGGGTTCGAGACCGTCTTCCCCTAGAGCGTACGCACGCACGGCCTGGAATGCCGTCAGGTCCTGGGGCGGTGTTCTTCTTGGCTCTAAGCCGTCGCACCGCCAGCTCTGGTTCTACCCAAGTGACCTCGGGCACGTCGTCGTCAATTACCACGCCGGGTGCATCAGGCGACCGAGGTGGCGGAGTCATCTGCAGCGGAACGTGTTCCGCCCGCGCCGGGAGCAGGGGTTCCACCACTCCTCCAAGCAGAGACGGCTCGAGAACCTGGGTCAGCGGAGGAGCCCAGGGACGCAGCTTTCCTCTTACCAAGCAGTAAGGCCGCCCTCGGAGGGCATTCCTGGCTTCCCTGTATCCCTCTTGTGACTCCGCCACTAAGGGATCTGTGTCTGCGGGGCGGCTACGCCCCCTACGGAGCCTGGCCCACCGGCGGTGCGCGATCACGCAGGCTTGACGCAGCCTCGCGATCTCCGCAGTCCACCAGTAGACCCGGCGCCTCGGACTATAGGCTGGAGCCCTAGGCATACCCGCATCGCAAACAACAGAAATGGCCTCCCGGAACCACGCCGCCTCGTCATTGATATTGTCAGGCCTGCCGGCACCATGGCCCAGGCCTGCACGGAGGCGGCTTCTAGGAAAGCTTCCCTATTCAGTCCCCTTGGCACCCGACGCGGCTCGCGTGGGGCCGGTGTGACCGGTGCATCACTGTCGGGAGGGGAGACATCGAACCGAACGTATCGGTGATCCGCTAGTGTCTCCACCTCCACGACGACACGCCAGTCCCACACACATTGCGACAGTGAAGCGCTCGCAAAGGAGAGATCTAAGATCGAGCTCGATTCGCGCGCCGGTGCCGAGAACGTGGCTTCAGCCCCACGATTCTGGAGAACCAGACCGAGAGTAGCGGCCCAGCTCTCCAGAGCCCTGCCTCGCGGATTCGTGTGCCGGGACCCCCAAGCCTCAGCCCAGGCATTGAAGTCCTCAAGCAAAAGAACCACGCGAGGGTGACAGGCATTGACGACGTCGGTCAGCCCCTCCAGCGACCGCCGATACTGCCCTATGCGTCGGTGTAATGCCGGCGTGAAGTAGACGGCCACGACCGCAATCTCACCCACACGCGCCGCTACGATGCCATGCTCCCTTACGATCACCACAAAGGGAGGGGCACCCGCAGCGGCGTTACGCACCTGTCCCACCGATCCATCCAGGTCGACCACCCGGGGGGCCGGTAGGTGTACGGATCGGCGACAGCAGCGACGTGTATGGACCACTGTGCCATGCTCTGGAGCAGAAGAGCCTGAGCATCGACACCGTGGCCCACGTTCGCC
Organism: Eilema sororculum; assembly: GCA_914829495.1. Classification (NCBI taxonomy): domain Eukaryota; kingdom Metazoa; phylum Arthropoda; class Insecta; order Lepidoptera; family Erebidae; genus Eilema; species Eilema sororculum. The sequence continues at coordinate 42,003,416 of OU618532.1, read as the reverse complement.
TGCAGGATGAGGAGCTGGGGATCCATTATGGAACCATCTCTGCATCCCGCTGCGAACTATTGGCGGAACGCCCGCCTCGTGGCTTCGGCTCCCCTCCGGTGCAGGCATTGCTGCCAACCCGATGGTCGGCCGGTTTGCCCTCCGCTGCACACCTGAAACAGTGCAGCGGAGCCTCGCAACCATCGGCCCTGTGACCGGGTAGGCCACAGCGGAAGCAGCGGTCACCGACCGTCACCTCCGCCGTGCACTGCACCCCCACGTGCCCGACCGACAGTTTTGCGCACTTGGTGGGCCTGGACACCCGGACGTCGGCTGCATCCAGCGTCTCCCTTAGCTGAGCCGCTGTGGCATCATCTCTGGAAGCGCCCGGGACCTGTATGAGGCGGGCACCCGTCCGAGTTTCTTTGACTCGGAGGGGCTTTGTCAGCTGGAGTGACCTCATATCTATGAGGGCTCTGGCCCGCCTCACCAGGACGGGGTATTGCACGCCCCTATCCGCAGCCTCCGGCGTCATCGTCAAGACGACAGCCGTGGTGCGGGGGACGCGCAGCCTCCCCGGTACTCCCTTCGCAGCAGCCTCGGCCTTCTTGGCCTTTTTGGCTGCTTTTCGCTTAGCGTTCCGCCTTTTGCGCGTATCGCCGACTACCTCCCAATCCCCTGCCGGGGAGGAGCTCGTGGAGGCAACCGGAGCCGGAGCTGAAGCCGAAGTCGTGGCCGTTGCCGGGGCTGGGGTTGGGGCTGGGGCAGAGAACGTCTTCCCTTGCCCTTCCCCTTTCCCTTGCCCCTGGGCTGGGCGCGCTGCGCAATCCCAGGGCTCTCGACTCCCACGGCGACAGCGAAAGCGGCCAGAGCCACAGGCACAGTGGATGGTCTGCTGGCCGACTCCTGCAGGGTCCCGGCCGCTGCTGGGCGAACTCTTTTAACGGCGCCGGCACACCCTGCAGGCGGCGCCAGAGGCGGACGGCGGATAGAGTCCATGATGGCCTCCAATCCACGCTTTGTCCGCTCCTCGTGCGCCGCCTGCCGCGCCACCTGCGCCGCCTGCGCTGCCTCCAGCCGCCTTTCCATGGCGGCCAGAGCCACCACGACGGCCGCCAGCTGGTCCACGGGCTGGGCTGCAATCACCACAGGCGGCTGCGGTCAGACAGGCGATGACGGTGGTGACTCCGGCCGCAGCGGCGACTTCGACCGCACCGGCGACACCGACCGCACCGGGGATGCCGGCCGAGCCGGCAGCTTCGGCCCCGCCGGCTGCGCGACTGGCTTCCGCCGCGCCGACCGCGACACGCGTCACTCTGGCAGCCCGGCGACGACCTTCAGCAGGTCTGCAAATTCGGCCGCCATCTTGGCCATCTCCTTGCGGTACTCTGCCGCCTGCCGCTCAGAGCTCTCGATGAGCACGACCTGCCGCCAGCCTAGTTGCTACCTAGTCTAGAGTTACAGAACTTGTCTGTAAGTCGATACTTACCAAGGAACTCTTTTCCTCACCACCCAGGAGGTAGAGAACAAGGCGCGTTTTTTTTAAGGTGGTTTCCCCAGGAGGCATACTCCACCAAAGATACATGAAACAAATAAGTTAGGATTACATGACATAAATATAATTAATTCTAATACATCTAATTATGTTATTTTATTGTCTAAGTACAAAGAACAAAAATTATATATGTAAGCATTAAGTTATATAATTATGAAGAAAACATTGGTATCTTCACTATAGACTTCCAGCTCCAATTTTGAAACTACTGGTTCTAGCTCATTCCTCTCTTCTCCTCCCTCTATTAAATTTTCTTCTATATTTTCTTTTCCTGTGGATAAAAAATAAATATTAATTCTAGCACTGTACCCGGTGTTTGAGAAGGCACATGTACCGAATCAAAACCCATTTTTTTTGCGGTAGTATATTGTCAGTAAGGTTCTGTTGCCTGTCAAACGTAGTACAAGCCGAACGCTGTCTTATTAAAAAAAACCTTACGAAACTACAAACCTTTTAGATGTGCGGTACCTCATCTCGCTAATTATAATGTTCTTCATTTAATTTTAAGTTGCGACACTGCATGACGACGTAGGTATACATAATGTAAGGGTGGCACTGATAATCAGTGCTGTGGTGGCTGACACCCATCGCAGCGTATGCTGAGTGTCCATTTGGGAATACAGTGCACTTGTGCATGACTTAGTTTACCTAATTTGTTATAATGGTTTAAATTGGACAGAGAAAGAAAAATCACGTGCAAATATTTGCCACGTAGATATACTTTAACGTATGCATGCCACGTCGTGACCCGTGACGTATGACTGACAGCCTGAGTGACAGTGACATTTAGATTACTTGTCAGACTTCTTGTCAGAATACGTCACTTAGTCCTTTTATTCTTTTTCGTTCTCTGTCATGTATTTTTTGTCTTTCTTTTCTTTCTTTCTTTCTTTCATTACTGGAGAGGAGGTTCAGGTAGCATCTTAATAAAAAATATTGAATTTATATGGAGGCGTGTAATGCAGAACTTAGTTAAAGACAATAATAGTTAATAGACAGCATCTAGCATAAATGGTTCATGCCCTTATCTGTTTACATATTGCGGATTAAAACTAATAGGCGTCAAGTAATATAATTGTTTATATGGTTAGTAATGTTATTTTAAAACTAAACAATTACATTAAACTGACTTGACGCTGCTACTGCTGAGCTTCGTGTATTCTTCTTTTCTTTCTTCTTCTACTTCACTGCTTATCTTTGTCCTGTAGACAAAATATATAAATGTAAACCAAAGTCCTTTACCCGGTTATGACCCGGTTATGACAGTATATTACACTCACATGCAGCTACTACTGTGCAACTGGTGAATCTCGTGTGTTCTTCTTTCTTCTTTTCTTTCTCCTTCTTCTTCTTCGCCGCATCTATACATATAATAAATCTGTAAACGATCGATGTCTGTACATGGAAAGGAAATGAGAAAAACTGTTATAGGGGGACTTTATACACGTAATAGAAGCCAAATCAACGTTTTTTGGAATTTTTGTCTGTTTGTCTGTTTATCTGTTTATCTGTTTATCTGTTTCTCTGTTTCTCTGTTTCTCTGTTTGTCTGTGAGTTTGTGCACGCTAATCTCAGAATCGGCTGAACGGATTTGGATGCGGTTTGCACTAATATATTGTGGTAGGCTCCTCTTAACATTTAGTGTTTGTTTTATTGAAATCGGTTCATAAATAAAAAAATTATGTCAATAATAGCAAATCACGGCTAACAATTTGTGATTGTGTGAATACATCGAACCAATAAAGAAGCAAAAATGCTTATAAGAAGATATTATTTCGGTCATAGGAATCTGCAGAACTTCGAGAGGTAAGAGTTACTACATCTCAGCCAAGTCAGGTCAGGTTACTACAGAATCTTCGGCACAGTAAGAGTATCGACAGAATTCACATTGTTCTCGAACCATGTTCTCTCGAATCCGACAGATCAGTGAGCAGCTGGTTCAAAAAAATACTCCTAAGTCTTTCACAATTAATATCATCACGTTATGATGAGGAATGGAGCAGAATGATTTTATGACATATACCTATGTAAACGTCTATTTCACACTATGATTTCATGGTAACTGTGGCTCAATATGTCTGCGATGGACTTACAACATAGCTGAGTCGCGTTCAAATCCATCTAAAATGTTATTTTCCTTTTTTATGGTTTTTTCTTTACTTTTGTTTATTTTATTGTATTTGATAGTTTTATTTGAAGTAAAAATAAAATAGTCCCATATTTGACTTTTTTTTACTTTCGAAAAATGACCATTTTGTAATATTATAATAAACTGTAAAAGTAAAATGTTCTTACTATAAATAGTTTTCAAAAAAAAAACTAATTTTGAAATATTGAATTTGTCGCGCCGCCCGAAAACGCTCCATACAAAATCGTACGTAATCGTCACGCTTCGGTAACGTGTAGTGCAAAATGTATGGAGTGCAAGGGAATATCGCATTAATCTCTGTCGACGTTGCGTTTACAAGTATATAGTTCATAATAAAAGTTATTTAAAATTCAATGAGGAATCTAAAAATTATATATTTGAATTGAATTTGATTGTTTACATTTTGACTTTTTTTGGAAATTTCAACTCATGAAAAGTCATATTTTCAGTTCAGATATGCGGTATTTTATTTTGCAAGGCATATTTTTTCAGTATTGGGAAGAATCGACGACTACCCCCCAATAGGCTATTTGACTAAATAGCCTATTGGGGGTAGGTATTCTAGGGGTTAGGTACCCCAGTATACCGGCCTTGGTTACCTATCCTTGGTCTCAACGTGAAGAGCTGGGTTTGCTTCGGCTAGGGTGATGCGTAGCCAAAGTCATCACCATCAAAGCCGCGCTCATGGAGGTAGTAAATCGTTGCACCTTCTTTGAAGCACATTTCGTATTCTGGGAGACAGTTGTCCCTATCGTATTACCGTCTCCACCATGGTGAATGTTCTGATGAGCTCTTCCAATCAGTTGCACCCGCTCCTTTTCTACAAAAGACAACGCGTGCAGGGCTCAAATGTCACCCGCATATGGATCAGAATATTCCATCAAGAACCACATGGTTTGGTGACTCATTCCTATGCCGCACCATTAAGACCTGAAAATCTCTGCCAGCTCACGTGTTTACTTCTTCCTACAGTCCCGGGTCCTTTAAGCGGGGCGTGAAAAATCTTCTGATGATGCCCATCAAGCTGAGTGCCACCATTGTTAAGATGGTACATGTTTATAATGGTGACCCTATTTCCAAGTCTTTGCCTTTAGCTTACCATCAGGCGAGGTGAAGTTAAATTGACGTGTCCTATATAAACAAATATTCCGGATCTTAAAAAGAAGAAAACACATCTGTGGTTAGAGCAATACAGTTCTTACCCGCCTGATAAAGAAATGAAGTTCCGGACTGCTTGGTTCGAGGTGGCATTGTTTCTACCGTATGTGAGTACCGGAAGGAAGGAAAGATTAGTTGAGAGACTCCTAATAGTATCTTTCACTCGCCATGCTGCGGTAGAAATGGTAAAATACAGCCAGAGAGACAAAGTCTCTATGCAACTGCAGACGTTATACAATGTTAGTGACTTGATGACTACCAACGCACGCTGCCGCTGCGATCTTATCGATTCAGTCTAATAAGTATCTAATAGTTAATACGTAAACCTATCCCAGAAATAATAACAGTATGCCAGGAGAAGCCAACCTATGTATTAGGTATATTAAAAGATACCGCTGCATTATATAAAAGAGACCAAATGTGGGCAGAGAAACAGTCAGTTCCGGTAAATTTCATCAGACCAAAAAATTGCCACCGCGTGGACATCAACTCCAGTGTCAATTTGGAAGTATCTACATCATCTGCTGGACACAAGCTTACCAATACAAGGAATATATAGCAAAATGAGGTTATATGACCCCATCACAGTCAATGCTGTATTTGCTGTCTTGCCCACTGCGCCCCTCTTCTATACCTGTAAGGGAGCGAACAACGATGTGACTGTGGTTTATGAAATTTATCATAAAACTGGAACTACGTACCATTGGCTCGGCAAAGAAGAGGAACACTGCTGCACTACTCAGGGCGTGCAACCCTCCGTGTTTTCTTGAAACTATTTTATATGATACTTGATGTATTTTAATTTGTTCAGTTCGTAAGTGGTGGCAGCATGTTTTAAGAATTTAGGAGGAAGGAAGAATATTAAACCATTAAAACTGATGAACATTGATAAGTCCACATTTAGCAATGTTCATCCACATACTTGATAATGATTTCGCCCGCAAAATGTTGAATTTTTCAAAATCCTTTCGCAGTATTTGCCAAGCTCAATAGAAGAAGCCTGTCAATTTACGTAGTATTCAGTAGCTCAGCCCTGTTAAGTCAGTCACTCAAAAATGACTGCCTTCATAATATGTAATAGAAAAATACAGGGTGGAAGATGTCAAGCGAGTTTTCGAAATGATTTGAATATAGTTTTGTTTCTTTTTTAAAATAAAGGAATGTTTCCTTTGTGTAACATTCACTATTTCCAGTATTTCGAGTACTTCCGTTCCAGTTGGGATGAAAATCTTCCACCATTTATAATGATGAGTTTGAGCTATTCCGAACTTAACGCGGACGAAGTCGCGGGCAACAGCTAGTATTACATAAATATGAAACCTAGCCCTGTACTCGGCCATGATTAAGCATCTCATCAGTTCTTAATCAAAGGCCGGGGACAGAAAATTACAGTAACTTGCAGCTGCCTTTGCTGTACTTCTTCATCTTCCTTCTTCTTTTACTGCACGTTATTATTATCTGCAAATGACATAAGCAATATATTAACTAAACGAAACCTAAGGTTGTCTAATGGCGGGGTACGAGGAATATGTCCTGTGCAACTTTTCACCACGAAATTTGATACCTAAACGGCGTGCGGGTTTAGTCACCTTTTCAGTTTAAGGACATAGAGCACCTATATGACACCTTAAGATCTCTGTAATACCTACCTGTGTTCCACAATTTAATTACTAAATATATATCCGAAGGGGTTTCCGCACCATAAATAAAAGCTATCTATCTAGGTATAGTTGACTGTACACTTTGTTGAATATCAAGCATCCGTTTAGGCACAGGGCGATTGTTTATTCTCTTGTTATTAGTTTCAGCATTGGCTCAACATGTACAGCCTGGACGCAAAAGAGGCATACCATTCGAAATACAGCTATTTCTTATATTATTTTGAAGTCTTTTACGTAGCTGAAAAGATACAAAAAATCCTACTAATATTATAAACGCTAAAGTTTTTGAGTATGGATGAATGTTTGTTACTCTTTTACCTAAAAACTACAGAATGGAATTTCATGAAGCCTTACAATAATATAGCTTATACATCAGAATAACACATAGGCTATATATCATCACGCTACTACTCAAGGTAACGAAGCAGTTATCATTAATGTTAACAAATTCAGCCGGCATCGGCATGTACGCAGAAGTGACAGTGTGGTTATTTCTGTTGCTGTTTAGATAAATATATCATTATATATATATATATATATCTACCATCAGTAAAGGCTTACTATAAGGACAGGCGCAAAAAAGGTTTCATGTGTTGTATATGTTGTTGTGTTGTTGTTGTTGTGTTGTAAATAACTACGTAGTAGGTACATATTTACTGCTAAAAGTAGCTTATTGATTACGATTAGCCGAATAACTTGCATTCCATTTGAAGCTATTAAAGGAAACGCTAGTAATTCCGATTTTACAAAGTAGGTACTTTAACTTATTGTAATAGCAATAAATAAAAAAAGAAGGCGAATTTGATTTACCTTTTATTTCCTGAAGATAATGCCTTCCTGGCACGCCTCTCTCGCCTTCGTAGTCTGTTCAGGACGTTAATTTCGCATAGCTACAGAATAAATAGCATCCGCATAGGCCGAGGATATAAATCATCAAGAAAAAAATAGTAAATGTATTTCGCAACTGCTACCATTGTATTCGCAAAGCTTCTTGTTAAACAAGTTATAAACTTGTTTGGCAGAACAACGTTTGGTCGATTGTTACTAATTCGAACAACGTTTGAGAAAATAATTGCTTTGCATCATATCGATTGACATAATTTTCATTTCATCGAATATTTATTTGCGATAGCAACATTTGCGCTATTGATCAAAAAGTACCTATAACGCTCATTTCATGGAATGTTCAGTTGGTTACACCAACATGGAATGTTCAGTTGGTTACGACCACCATGTATTTCATCGAATATACAATTGGTATAATGTAATATAGTGTAGAAATGTGTTATTTATCTGGCACAGTTCACATTTCTAACCTAACTTAACCCTGCGAATTTCAGTGATGTAATAAAACCACTAAGAGTATGTTTCATGAAAAACAATACAAGTTTAATTGAAAAACTTTCAGTGCAACTGGCCGGGTTAGAGTAGGTTAGAACTGTGACAACCACAAGACAAAAAACAAAATATGAAACCACCATAGTTGACAATGAAAGGAAACTAATTATTACTAAAAAGAATATTCGATATGATCTCTCGAATAAATCATTTTTAGTCTAATGAAGCATTACTTTAAATAAAAATTAATGCAAATGAAAATTCGGTGAAATTACATGATTCTAAATAAATAATTATGCTAAATAAAATTTTACCAATTAAATAGTCGGTCAAATGAATAATTATGTTAAATGACTTTATTGTAACTGAACTGAAAAGTCGAAGTGATTTTCAATCACACGTTGTTCTACGAAACAAGGGTAAACTGGGTCATAGGGTCAATTCAGAAGAAACGGAAAATGTTCAATCAGTTTTTAAGTGGTAACGAATTCGACTTAAAATAGCAAACAAGGCGCTACTGTCTTATCGGATAAGATTTAATGCTGTATTCTATACCTACAAATGGAATAAGGTATTAAATATTTAGCAGAAACTGCCGCAGCATTTTTCCGCCAAATCTACATTGACCCTAACCCCAACGAGTCAGGTCGCCACTACTTAATTTAGCCATCAGTTTTGTAAATCCAAAATTTTCCCTAACTGGAAAATCATCAATATTTCTTTATTAATGTGACTGAGATTTAAAAATATCTATCAATGTGAAAAAGAATTTGGAACTAACGAGTTAGAGACATTGACGGGCTTGAGAAATTGAGACGCGCTAACTAAACTGACCTGTCAGGAAAACGAAATGAGTGACGAACCAACCTCCTCCTTTACCCGGGCTTGGGTCCGGCAGCGGCCCGTTTGCAGACAAACGAGCCTCACGGTGTCAGGGTTATATATTTTACAGAAGCAAATCACAGGCGTAGAACACTGGAACTAGTAAGTACTGCAGGTTGTCCATTGCCATTTATGAAGTAGTTCACACTTTTATAACCTTCCTAGGGTTAGAAAAAATTAAACGCCAAGAAGAGCCAGGTTTTCGTCCTGGCTGAACCAAGGTTTCTACTTGTAGTGTGCAGCACGCCTTACCTTATATATGTAACTGCTGGCACGCATATATTTGATGCATTAATACACGAATTATGGAATCGAATACTTCTTGTATCTAATTTACCTACGCCACTCTATTATATACTCCCGTAATATTACTAAACTACTAAACTCCATAATATACAACTTGGACAGTGAGCTACGCAGCGAGTGAGCCTCGGGGTTTCTTTGAAGGATAAAATTTCTATTAAGACCATCCCACAAAGAATTAATATTACCAACATAGCTCGTAGGATAACAGTAGCAGTGGACTGTTTAAATTTGCCGAAAGACCGAAATAGCCAGTGGGGTAAACGAGCCCTAGAGTGCATACTTCCCAGTGTGCTGCTACATAAATGGACGTCTCAGAGACGCACACGAGATCCTCCGGTGTGCATGTGTATGCTCATGAAGCACATGTTAACAGGTGGGCCATTGGACTGACTCCAATTTGCCCCTTTACACGGATGCACGGAAGCAATGTCAGCCAGTGGGTGTAGCATTCGTACCGGAGTCGACTTGAGGCAGTCATTTCTTCTCCGGCAGGTTTCGTTTAGTGCTACATCCACTAGTACACATGCCAACTCTGATGTTCGCAGTTCCTGCGGCGTGTCCCTTCAGTTTGAGCTCGTCAACTTTTTAAGAAGGTTATTGCGTGGCAAGACCTTCTGCTTAATATTTTCGCAGTACTTCTTAAACATGAGGAACTTGTCCAGTGTAACTAGATATTTGTGATACATAGAGTCAATGTTGACGCCGCATTCTATATAATTCAGCTTCCGGTTTTACTGGTTAACTTTAAAGTGGCGGAGTTCTGTCCAGTCTGGATGTTTTAAAAATCTGTAGTATTCGTACTATCAGAACAGGGTCTTACTAAAATTGGCTGTCGAGATGTGCCTCAAAGTGCACATTGTCATCACAAAACCCAGAACCCCTACGGCGCACATATACGTGTACCATATTAGATTATTGAGTTCATGTGTGGGTCTTACAGAGTACTTGCTTAAGCCGCATGTACGGGAATTATGAAACAGGTGCTCCTGCCCATGGGTGTCGCTCGTTTAAAGTTACCCGTGGATCAAGTGCAGGCTCATCCTGTGGTCTACCAAACAAACTTATCTTAAATTACTACTAAATAGTCCGAACATGGCAGCTATTACTACACTATTACGTGTATTCTTTGTATGTCAATTGCACACATTGCCATTTGTCTAAAGGGCTGATTTGTTCTCCAAGTCATAGTAAGTCAGCAATAAGCAATTCAATAAATAGCGAAATTTATTTCTATCTATAAATATTAATGTCTAATATTACTTTCAGGATTATCACAACATTCGTTCGTTTGGCTTGACTATGGATTTATGTTTCGACCCACGTGTAGGGTATTGAGATGTTTAATTTAATGTAGGTACTGGGTGCAAGTATATAAAAATAAACCAGTCTTTCTTACCGGCTATCGAGGATTCATTGTTCTTCCTGATCATAATCTGTAAATCCTACCGGCGACGAAAATTAGTGCATTTGTGCAGCTTTTTAATAGTAGATTGTACACCAAGGGGATAAAGCACTGTATTATGTCACGGGCGCGATATTGAATCCTGAGCGTAATGAAGGACTCCAGATTTAACTCCCGAGCGTAGCGAGGGGGTTTTGAGTTGATTCCCGAGCGAAGTGAGGGAATTAAAATGGAGTCCTGAGAGCAGTGAAGGATTTAAGCGCGCGCAAGGCAAAATCAGTTTTATCCCTGAGGATGATGTATACTCTACTTTTCTCACCTTTTGCGAGACAATAAAAACCAGGGCTACTAGAAAAAGTATTTTAATTATTAAAATACTATTTCGTCACTCGACATTTTCTTAGTGTTTTATTCTATCTTCTTTTGCAGTTTTGTCTGATACTGATTGCACCGTATTGAAATACACGCGGCTTTTGTTTTAAGTATTGATTTTTTTTCGTTCGGCTTGCCGTGGCGTGGCCAGCTCGATTTTCGAATAAGTTCGATTTTCAAATAAATGAGGCGGCCTCTTCGCCGTCGGCCACCAGCAGCTGCAGCAGCCGCGCGCCGCGCGATTTTGTCGAAATTAGACTTTAAATGCATAACAATAAGAACTAAGAGAAGTGAGAATCACATTACTACCCGGCGGGATATAATGAAATTCAGTACAACATTACACCCCGGCAAAAGACAAGGGCTATAATGATTTATTTTGAGTAAGGTTTGCATGATATACAATGAGGCATTGTCGAGCAGGTGGTGTGAAAAGTAAATAGTGTAAATAAACGTAATACCTAAAATGCCTATCGGGAAAAGGGCAGTTTGACCTGGCGAGTAAAACGTGGTGAGCGTATATTAGGCGCGTGGAGCAGTATATGTCTTTGAATGATATTAAGGCGAAACTGCGTCTATCACTTTGGTGACTCTAGTGGGGCCAGCGGCATATGATTTGATGTGTGATTTGTGTGCCCCTAACCACCCGCAGACCAAAACATCTTGTGATTTGGTAAAAATTGTCAGCGAAAATCTTGGACCCAAGCGGTCGGAAATCGCAGAGCACCACGTTATTCGTCAGAGGTGGCAAAATGTTATCTTTATGTGAATATTTACAGGCATTTAAACATTTGGCATCAACGTGTAACTTCAGTACCACGGTTTATGAAAATCTCCGCTATCAGTTCGTGTCAGGTCTGGCGCAAGATGACATGAGGTCGCGTATTTTCGGGGAACCAACGGTTACTTACATAAAGGCGGTATAATTGGCGTGAGTGCTGGAAGCGGCCGAACGACATACACTGACCAGCGTTCCGCACGCCTGAGGCACTGCATCGAGTGGGGACGGCGGCAGCAGCGACGGGCGACGGAGACGCCACCGGCCGGCGCGGGAGCAGGGAGTTGTTGGAGGTGTGGCAGAGGACATCGGCAGGCTATATAAAAGTGAGGTCCAAAAGTGCTATGCGCGATAATAATAAGGCGGTTTCGACACAAAAACGCGTGAATAACTTTCTAGACAATAGCGATAACTCGGAGTGCAACTTCTACAACTTGAAAGTGTGCGGGAAAAATAATAAACCGTATATGGTTATGGCTCTGGTGAACGGTCGAGAGGTAAATTTTGAACCGGACACTGGCAGTAAGTTGTCGACTATCAGCTTTAACGATTTTATTGAGTATTTATCTGACATGACCGATAAGAGCAATAACGTTACCTTGTATTCCCATGTCGGCACTGTGATGTAGGCTATATGTAGGTGAACGTTGTCCTCTGGGAACGCACGGCGGAGTAGTTAAAATTATTTATTAACATTAAAAAACGGTAGGCCACCACTGTTGGGTAGATCTAGGTTTACTAAGTAACGTATAAGTAAAATAAACATTAACAACAATTTAGTAGATATTTTACGACTTCAATTTCCGACTGTGTTTGCCTCGGGATTAGGAAAATGTACAAGAAATTGTCTCTGAAATTAATGGATCCGATCCAAAAACAACAGTTACTAGGCGAAATCCAATAATAAAAGAAGACACTACTCAAAATGTTTGTAAATGGACAAAAAAAGCCCACTGAGTTTCTTGCTGGAATCTCCTCAGGTCAGCGGTGATCAATTTAGTAGGCTTTATTATTTTTGATGTTTCATAAGCGCTTAGTTTTGATGGTCGATACAGAATACTTCTAGACAAGTGGCAATTCGCAAACAGGCGTACCGTGGAATAGAATGACAAATATATGAGTATGTCAACGAATGTACCTACCATCTACATCTACCGGGATCGAAGCATTCGGTTAAAAGAGGAGAAATAAATTGAAGATTCGACTTTATTGATACCAGCATCACTCCTGAAGAAGGCATACCTCACATCAGAATCTCGTGTAGGTATCAAAACAATCGAACACAATTCCGAGATTGTCGGTTCTTTTCGTACACGAGTACTCTGGCGCGAGGCACGGCTCGGAAGGGTTGGTATAGCGCCCCGCCCCGCGCTATACTGTAAGACTCAGCCACTACTAGACATCTTTCCACTGGTTTCAGATATTAAAATTATTATAATGTCAGCAATCAAACGAGTACATGAATAGTAGAACCAAAAAGCATCAGTTCCTTTTTGATCGTGCGCAAAATCCTCATGGATAACCCCTATGGGCGTCGGAGCCTCCATGAGCGCGGGCCTGGGGGTGATCGGTGGCCACCCCCAGGCACCCTAACAGAAGCAGCCCGCGGTAGCGGTGCATAGAAAGTGCGCCTCCACATATCCGGGGCTAGATGGGGATATTATGGTCCCCATAACCCGAAGGCGGCCATCTCGAAAGTGATGGTCCTGGGTCTGCCGGGTTGCGAGAGATATGTTTCCTGCATTCTCACCTCCGGCAACCAAATACCCAAAGACGGCTTGCGTTTCAGTCGTTTCGAGGTCGACATAACCGCCTCCACCGGCGCCGGGGGTGGGT